>OX388306.1:2425724-3117481 GCA_947579605.1 Athripsodes cinereus
GAATGATTTTGACAGGTCGACCTTGAAATGTAGATTTTTTGAATATGTTTGACAGTTGACATCGTAAGATCATGAGTTCGTTTTGATAAAAATCTATTAAAAACCCAAATAATTGTGATTGAACTGTCAAACGTATTCATAAAATCAAGAATTTTTGACAGGTCTACCATGATGTGGTCTGACAGGTCTGACAATTGAGCGAAGTTTTGATCAATATCTATCGAAATACATATATAATCGTAAAAACATGATTGAACTGTCAAACATAGCCAGAAAATCACCACATCATGGTAGACCTGTCAAATTCTTGACCAAAGAAATAAGTTTGACAGTTCAATAATGATCTCACGATCATATGGGTTTTTAATAGATTTCTATCAAAACGTTATATTCAAATTAGCGTTTAGATCAAAATCTATCATCATCACATCATGGTAGATCTGTCAAAAATATTCCAAGTAGCGTTTTGATCAAAATCTATAAAAATACCCATATAATCGTGAGGTCATGATTAAACTGTCAAACGTATTCATAAAATTAAGAATTTTTGACAGGCCTACCATGGTAGGCCCATCATGATGTGGTAATTTTCTAGATACATATGTTTGACAGTTCCATCATAGCTTTTTTGAAAGATTTTGATCAAAACGCTAATTTGAATACATAATTTGGTAAATTTACCATGAAGGGATGATTTTGCGAATACGTTTGACAGTTCAATCATGATCTTACGATTATATATGTGTATTTTAATAGATTTTGATCAAGACTTCGCTAAATCGTCAGACCGTGATAGAAGTGACAAAAACATTAGTCAATCGCGGCAGATCATGTTGGAACTGTCAAACATATTCATCACATTTTTGTTGACCATGTAGCGTTTTGATCAAAATCTATTAAAATACACATCGTAAGATCATGACTGAACTGTCAACGCATTCGCAGAATCATCTCATCATGGTCTACCATGGGTCTACCCATCAAAAATATTCAAATTAGCGTTTTGATCAAAATCTATCCAGATCATAATAAACTTGTAAAAAATTCGCACAAACATATTCAGAAAATCACCACCTCATGGTAGACATGTCAAAAATTCAAAATATGAAAATACTCTAAATAAATTAAATTCAATAATAAATTCATGATTGACAGTCAAACATCTTATGCAAAAATCATAATTTCATTGGTCTACATTGGTCTAGCTGTTAAAATCATTCATATATTCGTTTTGATAAAAACTTATTAAAATAACCAACTTATCGTTAGATCATGATTGAACTGTCAAACGTATTCGCAAAATCATCATATCATGGTAGACCTGTCAAAAATATTAAAAGTAGCGTTTTGATCAAAATCTATAATTGAACTGTCAAACATATTCATAATATCGAAACATCATGGAAGACCTGTTAAAAAATTCTTAAACTTTATGATAATAATCAATGAAAATACCCATATAGCCATGATTGAACTGTCAAACGTATTCGCTAAATCATAACAAAATATTCAAATTAGTAGATTTTTTAAATCGTTTGACAGTTCAATCATGATCTCACGATAATATGGGTATTTTAATAGTTTGTTTGACAGTTGAATGAATAGATGGATATTTTCGTGTATTTGGATCAAATTGTTTAATTTAGAATTTTCGACAGGTCTACCAAAATTTGATTATTTTATGAATATGTTCAAACATGATCGGCCAATTGACGAATATTTTGTCACTTCTATCATGGTTTGACGATTGAGCGAAGTTTTCACAAGTTCATCATAATCTGGTGATTTTTGAAATTTTATACAGGTGCACCATGGTGTGGTGATTTTATGAATATGTTTGACAGTTTTGTCATTGCTTTTGATCAAAACGCTAATTTGATCAAATTGATCAATTTGTCAAAATGATCATTTTTGACAGGTCTACCATGATGTGATACCACGAATTCGTTTGATAGTTTGTTTTGTATTTGTATAGAGTTTGATCACATTGTTTAATTTTGAATTTTGACAGGTCTACCATATTGTGATGATTATAAAATATGTTTGACATTTCAAACATGATCTACCGATTGACGAATAATTTTGTTTGACGATTGCGCGAATTTTTAACAAGTTTATCATGATTTGGATAGTTTTTGATCAAAACGCTAATTTGAATATTTTTGACAGGTCTAGGTGATGATTTTGCGAATACGTTTGAATGTTGATGTGGTAATGATCTATCTAAATAACCATATTATCATGATTGAACTGTCAAACGTATTCGCAAAAACATCAAATCATGGTAGACCTAAACATGTTCATAATATCAAAATAAGGTAGACCTGTCAAAAAATTCTTAAACATTATGATCAAAATCAATGAAAATACCCATGATTGAACTGTCAAACATATTCTAAAAATCTAAATTTCGTGGAAGACCTGTCAAAACCATTCATATAAACGTTTTGATAAAAATCTTTTAAAATAAAATTAACGTGAGATCATGAGAACTGTCAAACGTATTCGCAAAATCATCACATCATGGTTGACCTGTCAAAAATATTCACAGTAGCGTTTTGATCAAAATCAATAAAAAATCCCATATAGCTATGATTGGACTGTTAAACATATTCAAAAAATCTACATTTCATGGTAGACCTTTTAAAATCATTCATTGATAAAAATGTTTAAAATACCCATATTATCGTGAGATCTAATAAAGAACCCATGTTCATAATATTAAAATAAGGTAGAGCTGTCAAAAAATTCTTTAACATTATGATCAAAATCAATGAAAATACCCATGATTGAACTGTCAAACATATTCTAAAAATCTACATTTCATGGTAGACCTATCAAAATCATTCATATAAACATTTTGATAAAAATCTATAAAAATACCCATATTATTGTGAGAGGCTGTGGGAGAGGCCAGAAGACCGGTGGGCCACCCTAGAAGAAGCTGGCAAGGGCAGGTGTCAAACTTGTGTGTTGAAAGACATTTGGAGTGGCCAAAGGTCCTGGAAGCAGCGGTGGACAGGGATCTCTGGAGGAGGTATCTAGGCGCAATGGACCCCCTACCCAACTAGGACAAGGTGAAGAAGATGTATGTATGTATATTATCGTGAGATCATGATTGAACTGTCAAACGTTTTCGCCAAATCTTCACATAATGGTAGACCTGTCAAAAATATTCAATGTTGAAAAAAAAAATCATAATTAAACTGTCAAACATATTTAAAAAATCATTAGTTCATGGTAGACCTGTCAAAATCATTCATATAAACTTTTTAATCAAAATCTATTAAAATACCCACATAATCGTAAGATCATGAAGAAGATCATCATCTCGAAGAGTTTGTCATTTCCAGGGGTTTGAACTATTATTCATATGCTGATGACATATTTATCTTCGCACTTTGTTCACCTGCTGAAATAAATGCATGCAAACTGAAGGTTGTGCGATGTATTGAAGATGTGGCTGCATGGATGAGTGGGAGTCGTCTGAAAATTAATCCTGACAAGACTGAGTTCATGTGGATTGCATCTCCTAGAAGACAGCATCTGATAAATCCTATAATACCTATAAATGTTATGGGTATTAGTATAGTACCCCAGGAATCAGTAAAATTCTTGGGTGTACACCTGGATAGGGCCCTCTCCATGAACACCCAAATATCTGGGATAGTGAGCTCTAGCTTCTATTGCCTGAGACAGATAAGAAGAGTCCGAGATTGTCTTTCGCTAGATGCAGCAAGAACGCTTGTTAATCCCTTGGTGGTCTCCAGACTGGATTATTGCAACAGCCTGTACATTGGTCTTCCTATGGTGCAGCTGAATAGGATCCAGGCTGTATTCAATGCTGCTGCAAGACAAAAGTCTTGAAAGTCAAAAGTCAGGAAAACCTGAGAGGTCGAAGATTCGAGCATATTACTCCTCTCTTGCACAACTTACATCGGTTAAAGGTAAAGCAACGAGTGGAGTATAAGATATGTGTGATGGTGTTTTCGGCCTTGAAGGGAGTGTTTCCATCTTATTTGTCGGAGATGTGCGAGATCGAGACCATTAGTGAAAGACGGCTCATGCTTCGCTCAGCACAGGGTGAGGCAAAATGCAGACTAATTGAGCCATCTCGATCTCGCAAAACAGGCTTTGGAGATAGAGCGTTTAGTGTTGCGGGTCCCCGTTATTTTTAGGAATTCCATACGTGTACTTTGGTTTGTAGGTATTATTGTTATGTGATGTGTTTTTACATTTTTTATATATGATGTTTGTTTTATTTTTTAAAAAGCAGGTAAGTAACTAATTTTTATACATGGACTTACTCTAACATAATCTTCCTCTTTCCTGAAAATTGATGGCTGAACGTCTGTGAACGTTTTATTAACGGCCAACTTCCAGGCTTCACAATGCTTGTAAGGCTGTAAAGAAAATAAATGTTTGTAATATCGATGACCCAGTTCCGTATTATTAGATAGATCTCAAAGATGGTTGCTTTCATGGTTTGCAAAAAGTGTTACTCGATTGGTGGAACTTATATCGTGACAGTGAGAATGGCGGAATTAGTGAACGTTGTCCATGGACACCGAAAGTAATTACTTAAGCCAGCCTGGAGCTAATTCGTTAACATTGGGATGCCTTTCTCAATTCTTCCGACTAGATTTTGCACATTGTGTAAACATGGTTCTCCAATCGAGGTTTGTGATTGGTTTTGACATAGAAATAATAATGATAAAAACTTTTGATTTCTTAGACTCACCCTAATTTTTTTATCATTATCTCTAGGTTTATCAATAGGAACATTTTCATCAGATCCAAACAATCCTTCAATAAAGGCATGGCAACTTGCCCAAGTTCTTTGCTCAACAGTGTGTCTAAAGTATAACTGATCATCGCTGTAATTGGACATCAATTCCGGATATCTTCTTTGGTATCTCTGCGCGATTCCTCGCAATTCATTCCAACCTTTTACAGTCAAAAAATTTGCGAAATTCTCAATAGACGCATTCCATTTCCAATCTGCCAAAGCTTTTAAGTCTTTGTCGCATAATTTATTATTGTCAGGTGGTATGTTTTGAACATAATTATCTATGATTTGTTTTTGCAATTCTATACCTTTTTTCATTTCTTGAATATCTTCAGCGGACGGGTAACGCGCACCATGTCGATTTAGACTCCAAATCTTAACCGGTTCGCATTCTAGAAAAAAAAAGATCGTCCTACAATTCTCTGATAAAATCAAATGATTCATGCTTTTTGTCAAATTTATAAAGAAATTAAATGTAGTTCCTACAATTTATGCAGCACGGTTTATAATTTACCTCTTTATTTACCGTCTTTTATTTTTTTACTATTAGTCAGAAAGGGTAGGCAAAAACAGGCAACTCCTTAAAAAAAATCGGCCAACAACGTGCAAACTGGATTGGCCACAACATCAGGCACCCAGACCTTCTCATCACCATCGTGGAGAGCATGACCGAAGGCAGAAATGGTAGAAGCTGACCAAGAGACACATAATATATGGATCCAGCGAAGATGGACATGAACTGTGGCACATACGTAGAATTAAAGAGACTAGCAGAAAATAGGGAGGAATGGAGAAGAAAATCCAAAGTCGTTGCAGATCAATCCAATGGATTTTATATAAATGTAGTCAGACAATTTCCACATTCAAAAGAAGACTGAAACATCACTATCTTGTTCTTAATAATTCTTCTCAAATCCAGTTCTCCCCTCTTCTCATTGTGTACGTATCTACATAAATATTTTCTTGCTCTTTTTATTTATGTTTAATGATTATTTATTTATGTAAGTACTTAGCGTACAGCACATTGGCAGTTTCTATTGCAAGTTCAAAGGGTGAACTTCCTTGTTTTTTGGTGTAGTCAAGTTTATTTTATTTTTAATTTAAAGAAAGTAATTTTTGAATAAAATAAAAACATCTTTACTTGAGTCAGATCCTGCTGTCCCACGTCCTGCTTCATAAGCTGTTATAGTGCTGAACAATTTATATGGATTACTGTCCTCTGCCAAGCAATATCCATTTACATTTGTGCTAAAAAACACTAACAACAAACACAGCACTATTTTGACCGGCATTGTTCGAAACACTGTCGACATACCTCGTGGATCATAATAAAGTGAAGAAAATAAGTATACAGTACCTATAACTAATAAAAGATTACTCGTTTTTCAAACTAAAATAATATTATGACCCATAGTCAATAGAATGTTGCAAATGAGCAGTGACGGAATTTGACTTTTTATAGCAGACATACTTTCGTAATGAATATATGTAAGTCGTCGGTGAACAAGGAGTCCACGGTTCGATCTCAGGTGCCAGCAAACTCCCATTTCATGACACAAGTTTTTCGCTTGCTGTAAAAAGTGTATAATGTTGTAACAAGGTTGTTCATAACAAAACCCAGATATATGTATTTTAAAAAAAAGTCATTGAGATCCAACGACATATTTATTTATTTATTTACATGTCCACGGCGCGAGCCTTTCACATGTTAAAAAATACACAAAAAAATTATACAAATCACATTTCTCATTCACAACACAATTGGAACAAGACAAAACAAAAATTGGCGAAGAACAAAATACAATAATGGGAATCAATTCAAAACAATAATAACTTAAGTCAAATCACATAATATTAGGTATTTTTTTTATTTTTATAATTATGATAATACATACGGCCTTTGCCTTTAATACATTGTGACAATGCATGTCCATGAGATAGCAGCACTATTAAACGGCGCCAAATTAATCAACCAACACACAATATATTACGCTATATTATAAACTATACTATACCATCACGGCATATCCCACAAGTGGGGCAGCCAGCAGACCAACCGCATGTAAGAAACATGCAAACTGTCCTCTTCATGCCAATATAAAATCAAGACATTCAGGATGGGTGGCAAACCTCATCGCTGAATTTAAGATGTACAATGTCTTAGTTTTTTCGAATACCTGCCTTTTACAGGACACTCGAAAACTTACGGGGAAGAGTGGGAGACCAATTCTTTACCGGGTGCTCCACGGGATATTATATTTCACCATCATTATGTACATTACATGATATTACATCACATCACCAACCAAACGAGAAGGGTGAACATTGAAGAGAGACCCACCTCACACCCGGATATTTCAGGAGTCATAGACTCCTATTTATCCGCACATTCAAACCAAAATTGTCCTCACGGGCGGGCCATTGGGCAGGTCTGAAGGACCGACTGGCTAAAACCGTGGGAATCTTTTAAGCTACACTCTCTTCAATGCCCCTTTTGAAAGTTTGTTTATTTTATTGGATATAAAGAAATACAAAATTAAAACAGGACAAAATATAGTACAATTAATAAAAGATATATAACATCGAGTAAATATGATAAACACAAATTGCTGTGTAACAAAAAGCCGAAGTGAGGTGTCCAGAAACTTGTTATTTGGCGTTCAGAAGGCGAAGCCCGAGAATCACCAGTGCCGAATGGTGTGAAAACATTAAACCCTCCCAAAAGAGACATACCTCCCAAACCTATTCTCCACCAAGGGAAACAGGACGATACAACGAGAAGGGTGAACAATCAAATCTATGGCAATCTCCAAAAAATAAAAAGAATACACGATTTGGGAAACACAAATAGCTCATCATAAGTTTCTATATTGTGGCCTTAAAGTTAAACCCAAACAGGAAACTGTAGCTCATAATAACAGTCTTATATATACCTAATACCTATATTATTTCGTACTTAAATTCAAACAGGGAATCCGGAATCCTGACAAATGTCCATACATGTTTGCAAACCTATGTATTCTATTTACAGTTGAATTATATAAATAATTTGTATCCACTTATGTCGTTGTGAAAATTTACTACCTGGTCAGTAGCTCTTGACGGAACATGGTATAAAAAGTTATATCCGATGTCATTTTGGAGACAAGTAATTTTGCAATTATGCTACAATTGTTAAATCATATGTTAACATTTTCCATGTACGGAAAACACGCCACTGCAAACGAGTGTTTGAAAACTGGTTTTTAATCAATTCATTAATTGTTTATATACCTAACTACGAGTGTAACTCACATATTGCACGTGAATAACTTAGTATTAACTAATCTTATTTCATTGTCTTTTTTAATTATATAAGCATATAAACATTTATGTAATATCCCATGTTGGAAACATTCTTACGTTCCAAATTTCCGACGACTCATCAAAGACATTTATAGTGATGTCCCTAGGTATTTTTTATTTTGATAAATATATATTACGTCAATGTGTAAAAGCCAATAGCATGATTATCATACAAGCTGACGAGCAGGACTTTGCCAAAGATTTTCAATCTTAGAAATGATTAAAAAAAATACCTACGTGCAGTTAAAAAAAAACAGAACGTTTTAAATTACTAATCGATCACCATGCTTGAATTTGACACGATGTCGTCCGAAGGGTCTTATGGGGTGTTCACATTTGGCGAATATCGCCAGGCGAATTTCAAAATATAACGCCAGGCGAAAAAACAAAATTCGCCGTACGCCCAATGGGCGTCACACCTGTTCACACAGTCCACCGATTTAGAAACGATCTGTCAGATGCGCTTTGATTTTGACACTGTTTTCAAAATGGCGTCGAGATGGAGATCGCGAAGTGCTTATTTTTAGTCGAAAATGTTATAGTAGATGTTATAAGGCGCCTTTTAATTAAGGAAACAAACGCCACAAACCAACAACAAAGATAACAGCTGTCACGAAGCGGGAAACATTATAAAATTTATAGGTTGTAAAGTTTTTACCATTGATACGAACGCCGCGCACATCTGCGCATGCGCGAATCGTTCAATCGGCCGAAAATGTTGGAAGGTGGTCAACTCGAGACGATATCGTTTCTACTGGTTTTTATTGTTTCAGACTAGCTGTCATTTTGTTCACACGGTTCAAATGGCTGGCGATATTTTGGTGCCTGGCGATATTCGCCAAAGTGAGAACACCACATTACTATTGCAATTATTCGTTTACGTCGTCTAAATCGTCATACAAAGTTAAGTAAGTGTTCTACATAATTTGCTTAACTGTTAAGATAACGCTGAGCGTAATCAGTTCTTGGATAGGTAACCATTACGGAATAATATGGAGTCAAATTTTATTTGATATTTTTGTATTTTGATATTTCAATATAAATTTCAAGTTGAAATAGAAACATCGTGTCTATACAAATACATTAGGGACATGTTCTGCTTTAGAGATTTAGGGACTAGGCTTCGTGCTTTAAAATCTGCACAGAGTGTTAGCCATGAGGAGTTAGTACCATCACATAAAACCGTTTATAGGGACCATGTTCTTTACTATGCCGGTCTCAAGCTCTGGAATAATTAACCTCTAGGTCTTAGGCAGGCTACTGACAATGAAAGTTACAGGAGAGGCCTAAAGATTAATTTATTCATAAGGTGAGCCTACACAATTTTAAAACTTTTGACACGGCACTGATAAAAGGTGCAAGCAGTGAATGTGGAATAAGTAAATAATACTAATACCAATAATATTTATGTCACTTTGAGTAAGGTAAAAAACTTTGAGAAAGTTGAGGTAAAAAAATAGTTATTTATTAAAAAAAAAAATTAAATAAATAATGTTATTGAATAAATTATTTGCTTTCATTCGTACTTTATTCCTCAATTTTGCAGAAATCCATATTGCATGACTGTACGAAAGAGTATTTACTACTCAGATACATCCACGAGCATAGACCTTGTGGACATCCTTCTATTTCCATGGGACGCTCGTTAATGAAGAATTGGACCTGATAGTCCTTCCCATTGCACCTAAAAATAAAATATGTTTTATAAATGCGTTCTTCTGTGTTTGTGGGTTAGCAACCGCGAATTTGTTGGATATGCTCCTATGTTTCGACCCGCCTGCTGAGGCCATCTTCGGAAGCCAATTTCTTACTACGTTTTTTCTCTTCTCATAATTATTATACTCTGTGCATCTGTCTTCTGTAGATGATCTTGTCTGCTTTCTTTCTCTGCATTTTTGGGTATTAATAAGGATAGCAATGCTCTAGGTATTAGGCGATCTTCTAGGTTTCATTTCCTGATAATGAATAGAGATTTAATTCAACCACCTAGCTTAAAGGACTATGGAATTATGATTATTGGTGTCATTGCATTGGCTTATAAAACTATGTACCCAATTATATCATTAACATTATGAGAACATGAAGCATTTTTTGATACTTACTTGTACAAAACAGCAGCGATATTGGCACCAAATGGAGTAGTGATACTACTCCTAAACAACCTAGTCACCATGGAATCTTCATAAGCAGACCCCATGAGAGGTTCGTTGTCTTTCTTATAGCCAAAAGCCGTCATAAACATGTTCATCATTGTATCATGAGTAAACAAAAATATTCCTTTAGTCTTAACTGATTCAGTTTCAACACTTTCTGCAAAAGTACTCATTAAACTTTTCAAAGGCATGCATCCTAATTTTGGATTATATTCGTGAGCATATCCAGATTTATAGTACGTTGCCAAGTCTTCCAAGTATTCAAGAAAGAAGAATTCTCGTTTTTTGAAAACGGAGCACCATGGCGATGTATCGTTTGGATACCAAGCCAATTCATAACGGCACAAGTCGTACATGATTTCAATATTTTCTTCTTTAAGATTTTCCTCAAAACCAAGTCTTTCGGAAATGTTTCTCAATAGCTAAAAAATAAAAACAGTAATTTAGTGTCAAAGATTAATGATTTTCCATTCAAAGATTTGTAAAAATTGGAATGGATACTGTCTAAAATTGGCAAACAAATGTCTTGCAATGTTATTCGCGGTGTCCATTCGGAGACTTTCTCTTGAATTTGATGTTTATTAAGAAAGTATTTTAAACATTAATATTAAATGATCGGTAAAAACTTACTCTTTGATAGTCATTCCCATCTTTGAAGACTATTTGCTGAGCCATTTGGAAATCATCATCGACCTCCACTGACCAAGCGGGACAGAATTTGTAAGGCTGTAAAGACGAAATATTAAATGTAATAAAGTCATTACTATAAATAAATCTTGAATGCCAGATATACCACTCCTGTTCATTCAATACAACTTTGAACTCACCCTTATATCTGGATCTTCTTCAATTGGATCGTCAACAGGAACATTTTCATCTGGTCCAAACAATCCTTCAATGAATGCTTTGCAACTGTCTTTAGTTCTTCGTTCAACAGTGTGTCTGAAATACAACTGACCATCGCTGTAATTTGATAAGAGTTCTGGATATCTTCTTTGGTATCTTTGTGCCATTTCTCTCAACTCTCTCCATCCTTCCGTGGTCAAGTCATTTCCTAAGTTTTCAATCGACTCATCCCATTTCCATTCTGACAAGGTTTTAAAATCTTTGTCGCAGAGCCTATTATTCTGAGGTGCTAAGTTTTGAGCATAATTATCCAAGATTTTCTGTAATAATTTTACTCCCTCTTTCATGTTTTGAAGACCGGATTCAGAGGCATAACGTGTTCCATGCCGATTAAGACTCCAAATCTGAATTGCTTCACAGACTGAAATAAAAAAATCTAATTAATTAGCCATGTTCTGTATGAAATTTGGAGTGATACACGTAAAGCTTAGATTGTGGTTTATAAGAGACAATATCGAAGTTTTGATATGTCTCCTGATAACTTAATTGGACAAATCACACCTCGTAAAAACGATAGTATACTTGACCGAATATTATGCAAGATCACGTGTCGAATATTCGGCGAATTTAGGCCAAACAATGATGAGAACGTGCAGTACTCCTGACCGCGCATCTTCGTGTAGGTACATCATAGACATCATTGCAGTGCGGTTCATTTTTTCGAATTTTTTGAGTTCGAAAATTAATAATAACTAAAATTAATTAGTTTGAGGATAAATAAAATTATGCATCTGCAGCCACTAATGAAATAACAAAAATCTACAAGCTATTATTAGTTTCTACCAATTTTACATTTAAACTATTCGGCAGAAAGCCGAATAATAGACTAGGTAAATATTAGGAATTCGGCTGGATAGTATAAAATTTTGCCGAGTAAATAGAATATCGAATAGTTCCCTAATATTCGTTACATCTCTACTAACAATGTGTTGGAAAGGAACAACATCCTAACACTTTTCGTTTTACGTGGTACGTTTTTCCAAAGAAGTGTTTCAAAGAACCTTGAGAAATTACTTTTTTTCAATAACTGTCAGCCATCTGTCATTTTTAGCGTGTTTAAAGTGGTTAAATATTATACATTTTGATCTATTATTTTATTGAAATCTATTGAAAAGAATCACGGACTATAATTTGTTGCTAAAACTATACTAACCACTGTCAAACGACTCTTACTATTTGTCAGTTGTTGAAACAACTGTCAAATATTTGGAGTGCAAACACGTGTTAAGTTGTTTGCCCTTCAAATATTTGAAAGTTTTATGGAAAAGACCACGTGACTCTTAATGATCTATATAACTTTTACCAAAATGATTGACAAAAAAATCTTGGAGTAGGTACCTATTAACAATTTTTTTTTTATGATTATGATAAATACAACATAAGGAGCATAATATCTTACCAGAATCAGATCCAGCTGTCCCTCTTACTACATCATAGCCTGTCTTTGTACTGAATAAGGTATAAGGATTATTGTCTTCGGCCAAGCAGTAACCTTCTATAGTTCCAGAAAATATTACCACCAAAAACAAGACGAACAAAAATCCCAATTTTACGGACATTTTGTCGAAATATTTAAAACAAGTTTGATATCTAATTATGATAATATAGTGTGCTTGGAGTGCCGCTAATGAACCACTAACTAGTTTCGTTTATGTTTGGTATTTATATTGTATTTTTTTGCAATACACACATGCGAATTTCATATCATCAACATTGCACGTAAACCAATCTACGTAATAATTATTTTAAAGTCAAACTGATAAAAATAATTCAGATGCTCGAACCATTTGAATGTACTTAATACAAGTAATGACAAATTCAGCTGTGACCTGTAACAGGACATCCGCGAGACAAGACCGAAGGCGGTTGACTGGCTGTCATAGCTGGAGCCAAGGCTGCAGAAGATACGTACAACGCAGCCTACACGGGTGAAGATTTACAATTTACATGCATACTAAGCCACAAAATATGAAAATAAACTAAGTAGGTATGACAAATTGATATCTATACCTAGTGTTTGTTTAAAAAGATACACTTCTAATATATAGATCATCAATATATCCTGAATTAATACTAACATACTTTTATAAATAATGCATCTACAATCAGTAGGGAATCGAGTGAGATAATATTATTATGAACGTATCTATAGACATACTAGACTAGCAGCGCGGTAATTTTTTTCGAAATTTTAATGTTCCAACATCGACGACCTTCAAGCATTAGCAATGTATTGTCCTACAACCAACGTGAGTTTAAAACTGGATGCACAATTTGTTTGGCTGCATGACCGATTTTTTCTTTGAATTACCGATCTAATATATCTTTGAACGTACCTATATATATATATTTTAGAACCAATGTTCGTTTAAAAGTGATTCATAATAATTATTATGAAAATATATTGGTCGCAAAATTTAACTGGTCGCATTATTATTTTGTTTTTTTAGTCTATATTCAAAGATTTAATAACATTAAATACTTTTAACTATGATTTGTTATAATTAATATATATTTGCTAATAAAATAGTTAAACATCAATAAATTGTTTAATACGAGTATGTAATAAATAACACGAAGATTTTAATAGTTTGTAATAAAATTGAATACTTTAATATAAGATTTGTTAAAATTAATTTCTTTGAGAATAAAATGGTTTTGCATCAATAAATTGTTTAATATGTACAGTAATAAATAACATGAAGTTTTTAATAATTTGTAATAGCATTGAATACTTTTAACTATGATTTGTTATAATTATTATCTTTGCTAGTAAAATTGTTTGACATCAAAAAATTGTTAATATGTGATAAATAACACGAAGTTTTTAATATTTTGTAATAAAATTGAATATTTTAAACTATGATTTGTTATATGTATGCAAGTGAGACGTGGACATGGTTAAAGAAGGATGAAAGTGGCATAAATGCAGTGGAAATGAGATCGTTGAGAAGGATGTGTGGTAAAAGTCTGAGAGATCGTGTGCGTAACATTGATATACGAAAGGAATGTGGAATGAAAGTTGGTGTAATAACAAGGATGAATGTAAATAAGTTAAGATGGTTTGGGCACGTGGAAAGAATGAATGAGGACAGAATGACTAAGAAGATATATTTGGCTGAGAGGAATGGTGCTCGGAGACGTGGACGTCCAAGGATTAAATGGCAAGATCATTTAAATCAAATCCTACAGGACGGTCACGTGTTGAGCACATTGAACAGGAGAGCATGCATGAGGAATTGTATGACAGTGACGGAAGCGAAAGATGTATGCAAAGATAGAAGGAAGTGGCGCTCGATCCTTTCTGCCTACCCCGCGAGGGAAGCGGCGTGATGGTATGTATGTATGTATGTATGATTTGTTATAATTATTATCATTGCTAATTAAATAGTTAAACATTAATAAATTGTTTAATTTGTAATAAATAACACGAAGATTTTAATAGTTTGTAATAAAATTTTATACTTTTAACTATGATTTGTTATAATTATTATCATTGCTAATTAAATAGTTTAACATAAATAAATTGTTTAATATGTGATAAATAACATGAAGTTTTTAATAGTATCTAATGAAATTGAATACTTTTAACTAGAAATTTGTTATAATTAATACCTTTGCTAATACATTTTTTTGACTTCAATTTATTGTTTAATAATAATTATGTAATAAATAAAATGAAGTTTTTATTATTTATTAATAACATTAATACTTTTAACTATGATTTGTAATAATTATTATCTTTGCAAATAAAATAGTTAAACATCAATAAATTGTTTCATATGTGATAAATAACATGAAGTCATCAGTTACATTGCATTTATTATTTAGCAATGTAAGTGCTCGAAGAAGTACATAATTCTTATAAGTCATTATTATAAATTGTGTAAAACAGATGGTGGTTTATAAGTCATTATTATAAATTGTGAAAAACAGATGGTGGTTTTCATATGTGCAAAAAAACATCGCATGTCTATTTTCAAGCTGAGTATTTTTTTTATACTTACACACTAAACTGCCATATAAGGCTCAGAAAAGAAAACATCAACTTATTTGGTAGTGCTTCGTACGGGCCTTGAATCCACAATAAATTCATCCTTTTCGTGAGATGTGCATCACCATGGAATCGTACAATGTTCTCAAAGTACATTAATTTTTTAAAGTACTTCGAATTCCGCAACACACATCCTAAAGTTCTAAATGCTTTCTCAGTTATATTGTTAATATGTAGGTACAGAATTTTTGTAGTATATGTTATCCCAAGGTCTTTTGCGTGCTGTACCTATTCTGAGGTGATGTGAACCATATGATAATCAAACATAAAACACAAATTTAATTTGTTATGATTTCAAAGGAAGTAGGACCTTGCATTGCATTTTTTAATATTAAAACCCAGTTTATTTGTAGTTGATCATTGCATTATCGAATCAACATCCTTCTGTAGCAAATGTGCATCCTCAACATCAGCGACGCATCTGAATACTTTTAGGTCATCAGCAAACTTTAAATATTTAGAATGATTAACAGACTGGCCAATATCATTTATAAAAAGCTTTTTTTTAAAAAAAAAAAAAAAGATATATCTGGGTTTTGTTATAAACCCAAATACAATCTTACACACCTTTCACAGTAAGCTACTAAAAGCTTGTGTCATGAAAGGTGCAAACAACAGTGGCCCCAGATTTGATCCCTGAGGTACACCCGAGTTCGCATAATACCCTAAAGATCTACTTTTGTTAAAGGACACAAATTGTATACGATTTCGAAAATAAGACGCAAATCGCTTCAAAAATTTATTTGAAATACCAAATGTGCCCAATTTCATCAACAGTACATCGTGATCCACGCTGTCAAAGACCTTTTCAAAATCCGTGTAAATGACATCTATTTGTATCTATGTAAGTGAAATATATTTACATATTATTATGTCATTGAGAGACATTTGTTTATTCGTCTCACTATTTAGTGAAAAGTGAACACTACGCTTTTCAACAGGTAGCCAAAGAGTCAACATTCAATCAAAAGAATAAGTGAAAGATCTCTGCATATATTTTTTATGGAATTGAGAAATAAAAATATATTATTAGAATAGGTAAAAAATAGTTATTTATTTAAAAAATGTATAAAAAATTCAAAATATCGTAGAATAAATTATTTGCTTTCTTTGTACTTTATTCCTCAATTTTGCAGAAATCCATATTGCACGACTGTGCGAAAGAGTATTTACTACTCAGATACGTCCACGAGCATAGACCTTGTGGACATCCTTCTATTTCCATGGGACGCTCGTTAATGAAGAATTGAACCTGATAGTCCTTCCCATTGCACCTGAAAATAAAATAAAATTTAAAAATGTGTTCTTCTGGGTTTGCGGGCTAGCAACCGCGTATTTGTTGGATATGCTTCTATATTTTGACCCGCCTGCTGGGGTCATCTTCAGAATATTTGTCAAATATTGCGCTTGAGAATGGTCGGATACCTGTTAAAACCTTAGTCGGGCGTAGAATAATTTTCAGTGGTACTCGTTAAGTTTTATGACAACAAACATTTACGTAATAATTTATATATAAGAATATCTAGACTTTGAGCTAGAGAAGGTGTAGTTCAACATATCTCTTAAGTCTTCTTTGTTTTGTAATCAGCAGGGCTACTGTTGACACAATCTAAATTCGATCTTAATCTAGTCTTAATCTTGATTACACGACGCACGAAGTGACTATTGGCCAAAAATACACCCAAACCTATCGCGCGTTAGCGGTAGTGCGGTGTTTTTACCATAGTCCCTTCGTGCGTCGTATGATCAAGATCAAGACAAGATTAAGATCGTGTTTAGATTTTGTCAAGAGTAACCCTGCTGATCATAAATAGAGATGAAACCACCTAGTTTAGAGGACTGTGGAAATTAGATTATTGGTGTTACTGGTTTATAAAACTTTATACCTACCTAATTAAATCATTAACATTTACATGAAGCATTTTTTTATACTTACTTGAACAAAACAGCAGCGATATTGGCACCAAATGGAGAATTGATACTACTCCTAAACAACCTGCTCACCATGGAATCTTCATAATTAGAACCCATCAGAGGTTCATCGTCTTTGTTAACACCCAAAGCCGTCATAAACATGTTTATCATTGTATCATGAGTAAACAAAAATATTCCTTTAGTCTTAACTGATTCAGTTTCAACACTTTCAGCAAAAGTGCTCATTAAAGTTTTCAAAGGCATACATCCTAATTTTGGATTATATTCGTGAGCATATCCAGACTCATAGTAAGTTGCCAAGTCCTCCAAGTATTCCAGTAAAACCAATTCTTGTTTCTTAAAAACGGAGCACCATGGCGATGTATCCTTTGGATACCAAGCCAATTCGTAACGGCACAAGTTGTACATGTTTTCGATGTTTTTTTCTTTAAGATTTTCCTCAAAACCAAGTCTTTCAGAAATGTTACTCAAAAGCTGTAAAACACAGACAGTGATAAAAAAATACAGTGATAATAAAGTGTCAAAGATTAATGACTCTCCTTTCGAAGGTTTTTTTAAAAATTCTATTTAAATATAATATACCACTACCTGCTTGACAGTTGTGGAACCCAAAAATAGAAATGAATATTGTTTACAATCGACAAACAACTGTCTCGCAATGTCTTGCAAAGTGTATTTTCGGAGATTTGCTCTTAAATTGTAGGTTCAATAAGAAAAGGTTGACTTTAAATTAATCGGTATACACTTACTCTTTGATAGTCGTTCCCATTTTTGAAGACTATTTGCTGAGCCATTTGGAAATCATCATCGACCTCCGCTGACCAAGCGGGACAGAATTTATAAGGCTGTAAAAACGAAATATTATTACTACTAAAAATCTTGTATGCCAGATATACCCCTCCTATTCCTTGAAATTTGATTATAAATATAAATTTCAATGCTTATTTAAGAGAACGTTGAACTCACCCTAATATCTAGATCTTCTTCAATTGGATCGTCAACAGGAACATTTACATCTGGTCCAAACAATCCTTCAATGAATGCTTTGCAACTGTCTCCAGTTCTTTGTTCAACAGTGTGTCTGAAATACAACTGACCATCGCTATAATTGGATAACAGTTCTGGATATCTTCTTTGGTATCTTTGTGCCATTTCTCTCAACTCTCTCCATCCTTCCGGGGTCAAGTCTTTTCCAGAGGTTTCAATCGACTCATCCCATTTCCATTCTGACAAGGTTTTAAAATCTTTGTCGCAAAGCCTATTATTCTGAGGTGCTAAGTTTTGAGCATAATTGTTCACGATTTTCTCTAATAATTTTACTCCTTTTTTCATGTCTTTAAGACCAGATTTGGAGGCATAACGTGTTCCATGTCGATTGAGACTCCAAATCTGAATTGCTTCACAAACTGGAAATAAAAAAGTCAAATGAATCAGCCATGTTATGTATGAAATTTCGTTTGGAGTGATATGAATTTATTTAGGGTCATATCTATCTCTACTCTCAAACCGTATCAAAAGGAATGCCATTTTATCATATCTTTACATACTTCATTCGCTTCTTCCACATTTTTACAATTTCTCATACATGCACGCCAAAATCTCTTACTCAACACGCGACCATCTTTGAGAATTCGATTCACGTGCTCCAGTCACGTCTTTCAGATACAAACACTTTCTTCGTCATCCTTTCTTCATTCATTAATTTGTTTCACATGGTCAAACCATCCACGCATTCTATCCACAATATTACGCTCGCATTCGCTCATTTTCTTTTAATTTACTTTGTAATGATTTTACTATAAGCTTATTGAATCTGTATTGGGTAATTTTTCACAATTTCCAGATTATCCCTATCATAACTTTACGACTTCGAGTGTTTCAACATAAAATAGTTTCAATTCATTTTATTTAGTCATGTAAATTTAACACATGAAACAATGATTTTTATGGCTTTGAAAGTCTCTCTTCACCTACACGTGAAGCTTTGATTGTGGTTTATAAGAGACAATATCGAAGCCCTCGACAAGTCTCTTGGTAGCTTAATTGGACGAATCAGACCTCGTAAAAATGATGGGTTATAGGCTCAAAGCCTAAAGCACCAAATAATCTGATATTGTATTTTCGTACCCTTATAAGACACGGTATAAAATTTACATAATATGTACAAAGTCTCATGCAATTATAAATAGTTAAACAATTGCAAAATATTAGTTTGTAATAGTCATTGAAACGCCTTCCAATGTAAAACACACGATTGTACAGATTTTGGATTCAAGGATTTTTGCCCTTCAAATATTTTGACAGTTTTATAGAAAAGGCCACGTGACTCTTAATGATCTATATTTCTTTTACCAAAATGATATTGGAGTATTAAAAAAAATCTGATGGAACACACAACAAAAAGAGCATAATATATTATATTATCTTACCAGAATCAGATCCAGCTGTTCCTCTCACTACATCATAGCCTGTCTTTGAACTGAATAAGGTAAAAGGATTATTGTCTTCAGCCAAGCAGTAGCCTTCTGTATTTCCAGAAAATATTACTACCATAAACAAGACGAACAAAAATCCCAATTTTACGGACATTTTGTTGAAGTATTTAAAACAAGTTTGATATCTAATTATGATAATATATTGTGTTTGGAGTGTCGCTAATGAACCACTAACTAGTTTCGTTTATGTTTGGTATTTATATTGTATTTTTTTACAATACACACATGCGAATTTCATATTATCAACATTGCACGTAAACCAATCAACGTAATAATTATTTTAAAGTTAATCTTTTAAAAATGATTCAGTTGCTCAAAACCTTTGGATTTACTTAATTATTATTATTATCCTAAAAAAATCATCCTGCATTGGGATCATAACAGTTTTTGGCCAAGACGATCTCAGTAGGAACAAAAAGCAAATTACAAAATAAAAACGGCGAGACTGAGAAAAAAAACACAAAAGGGCATCATTAAAGAGAAACAACAGAATTAATGGAGAGTGTCTATCCCGGCGATAATGTCATTGTATATTATGTTGAAAATATCCACATGAAAATTCAAATCATTAAATCTGAGTTACTATACTATACTATACCCTCACGCCGTGTCCCAAGTGGGGTAGGCAGAGAGAACGGAACGCCAAACAGATCTATCTTTACACACTTCCTTCGCTTCCTCCACATTCATACAGTTCCTCATACACGCACGTCGGTTTCTCTTACTCAACACGCGGCCGTCCTTGAGAATTTGATCCACGTGATCAAGCCACGTGGTTCTCGGACGCCCGCCTTTCCTCACACCCTTTCTTTCAGATAAGTATATCCTCTTTGTCATTCTTACCTCGTTCATTCGTTCAACATGCCCAAACCACCGTAGTTTATTCACGCGCATTCTGTCCACAACACTCTTCTTGCATCCGCTCATTCTTCACTCTATCACGCAGCGTTTTACCAACCATTCTTCTCAACGATCGCATCTCTTAATACAAGTAATGACAAGTTCAACGGTGACCTGCAGCTGAACATCCGTGAAGCAAGACTGGAAGCAGTTGACTGGCTCTCGGCACTGCCGTACCAAAGATAAATAGACTTTTTAAAGACTGTGTACTATTTGACATCCTATTAATTATTTTTATTGGAAATTGGTTCTCACATAAATACTCCTCGTTGTTTATGGATAATTTGACTAGATAACAAAATATATGCCTTCTATTGAATTGACATTGTGATCCACTGACTTTTTTTCTCTATTCATAATTTGTGCTGTGATATTATTTGTTGTTCCAGTTTTGTAGACTTTTTATTAAAATTGTTGAGTCTTAATTTTCTGTGCTTGTATGAACATTATGAGAATTATGTATGATGATGATGACTCTGGATGATTTTATTTTGACGCCGTTTAACAGTCCCTAAACCGTCTCAAGGGTGCCAGTGAAAAGTTTAGTTTTTAATTTGCTTCTGAAGCTGATGACAGTCTAACTATCTCTCAACCACTGTAGGCGATTCCACGTAGAGGGTTACTCCCGGGAATTCCCGCCCGGGAATTCCCGGGAAAACCCTCTAATTTTTATTTCCCGTTTCCCGGGAAAAAAACGAATCCTTTCCCGGGAAAAATACAAATTATTAGTCATGCAGATTGCCATACCGATACCGAAATCTTTGTTTAGTTAACTGTAATAGTCGTGATAAACTTGTAGAAGCTGACGAATATTTTGATATGAAAATATGAAAAATAATATTAATTACCAATATAAGTGTTAAACTTAAAAAAAAAACTTAATTATAGCTTCAATGTATTCGTTTGAAAGAAGCATAATTATTCTAAATATAATTCGAAATCGGAGGTGTGTTTGGCCGACAATGTATAAGAATCCTACAAATTTTCATGTTTTTTTTTACATATTTCGAAAAGTTAGATACATACATACATACATATTGATATTAACCGATATAAAAAATCTTTTTTTGTCGAAATTTCTCATTTTTAAAGTCAAAAATCTTTAAAAAGCTTTGCCAAAATCCATGACATTTTTTTGCTTGATAGGATGATCAAAAATTAAAAGTTTATATATTTTGTAAACAATTTTTATTTTGATATAACATAGAGTACCTAAATAAATCTCGTCAGTCAGCTATTTAGTTTTTTTAAGCAAATTACTTATATTGGTAACAAAAATATGATTTTTTTTTATCAAATCAAAATGTTTGCAAGGGTCAACAAGTTATGAGAGTTTTTATACCAAATTTGTTGAAAATTGAATATTTATAAATATAATAATGAATTTCCCGTTTCCCGGGAACAAAAATAATCCGGGAAAAGATACCCTCTAATTCCACGTAACTAGTCCAACAACAACAAAGGCTATCTCATAGAAGTTAGACTTACCGGCTCTATTGGGCTCAGTAAGTCTATTTACAGCCAATTCCGAAGAGCGCACAGGTCTTCTAGTGGTCGAGTCAAGGGGACAAAGCTCTGTGAAGCACGATGGTGCCATTTTGTTTATAGCCTTGTAGACCAAAAGGCATACCTTGAATGTCACCCTTTCCTCGACCTTCAGCCAATATAATCGTTCTAGGACAGGAGTGATGTGACATCTTTTGCCCTCACGGAAAATGAGCCAGTATGTAATTATATAACATGTAAAAGGCTAGCGCCGGGAATTGTTAGTAATAAATAAATAAATATTATTGTTAAGTATAGGATCTTACATAGTTATAAGAACCTACATATATAAGACCAACCTACATCATTAACCTTCCTCGCTCCGATACATAAGTTTTGTACAACTTCATTAAGAATATTAATCAACAGATAAATCATCTGCACAACCGACAGATTGTGCTAACTCTCTTAAGTAGGAATTCTGATCCGGTGCTTATAAATCGGCTTAGTGCCTTAAGAAATAAGACATTTTGAAGAAACTTCTCATAATCAGGAAAGGTGCACGCCACATGGTAGTTCTTCTTAAACCACGTGGCAGACATCCGAAAAATATCATGTCGAAGCCATTAAGTTGGTATGTAATTACTAATTACATCCAAAGAACAATTCGGTAGCGGGATTAAAACCACGCACAAGTGATTATCTTGTTCCAAATTAATGATTTGGATTATTGATTACAGTGACATTTAATATAGACTGGAAATTAAAAGGAAAAATTGGTAATGCGACCAATCCAATTTTGCGACCAATATAATTACATATCTATCAGTTTTAAACGAGCATCAGGTCAAATAGATACGTTGATTCTATCTCCCTCGAGTCTCACAATAATTAGTGTATAGATAATAATTGTTATGTTTATTTAGTTACGTACATATTATGTGCGATAGGTATAATTTTGTCTGGAGATTTGCATTACTTGCAGGATTGAGAGAAAATTAAGTGTCCCGATGCTTTCAAACTGGCTAAGGTTGCATTAAGCGCTTTAAACCTTTTGTATTTCAGAATCGAAAGATATTGATTGTTTTTTTTATTGTATCTTCTTCTTCTTAAAGTCCTATATGTCAGGTCCCCCCAACGTCGGTTATCACCCTGGCGTAGGCTTGTCTGTCCTGTGGTAGCCGGAACAGCTTTTCCACCCTCCGGACTCCGGTCCACTCTCAGATATTTCTTAGCCATGACATCTGCCGTCTTCCCACACCGCGACCACCCTAATTTTTTCCCTTAGAAATGAGTTGGAGCAAACTATATTTCTCATTTCGAAGTACGTGTCCCAAATATGTCATCTTTCTCATCTTTTTAGTGGACAAAATCTCCCTATCTGTTCTTTTATTGTATACTTATGTATGTATTTTTATGGGTGTTCAGGTATAAAGGATGTCTTACACTTTAATATACATAAGTGGAAAAGAGACCATTACCATTGTTAAGTGAAACAGTATTATATTGTTACTAAGTTTTGTAATTAAGTTTGTAACATAATTTTAAAATAAATTTGCACTGGGTTACCAGTCTAGCAAGTCTATGATCGATTACTAGTAATAACACGATAAAACTGAATATAATGAGATTACACAATATAATATAATCTCTTATGAAATTATATAAGATAATTTATTGATAATTGTTTAATAATTAAGTAAATCGGTACCCGCTAAGTGTCTTAATCTTCGATAATCACGTGAATTGCAGCTGTCGATCATATTTTTCCGAGATGTGTAATTTTTATGAGTAGTTTTTATAGGTGTGACAGAATATTCAAATTGTAAGTTACAAAAATTATAGAAATTCAAAATTACTTGATGGGCGACTAAATGTGAACGACGACATAATAATAATAAATGTGAACAACCACGTGATGCAGTTTGTGCGACAATAATAACTATTTAGGTGATAGCATTTTTACGAACAAATAAATTGAAAATTGGCGGACAAAGTTTATAAAACTAGCTAAGTACATTTTATTAACATAAGATGACATGCCTATAAAACCAAAAATTTGGTGAAAACAAAGTTTGTCTGCAACCAGATAGTATTTTCGATTACAAAGTTGCGGGTTCAAACCCTGCTACCAATTTACAATCACTCGACATAGGTAATGTAGTAGCTCAGTTAGTATTTTAGTATTTTCAGTCGCTCACCTAGTATAACCGGTCCCCATTTATTGCAGCTCATTTATGAATTTGCATCACTCGATATGAGTCGCCAACTTGTTTTTAATGTCCCGCGTAGTATTAGAGTCGATTCATTGATGGTCGCCCATTTGTTTTTACGGTCGCCTATTTAAATATTTTCTTTTTATTATTATCGCAATCACTCATGTTTCATGATCTAAGCTTAAGATTTAAATTTGTCAATTACGGCTCTATGTATTCAAAAACAAATGCACCTAATACAATTATTCGCAACTATTTTTTGTTAGAGAACACCCACAAAACCCTTAAAATAATTGTATGTAATCATCGAGGTACAAGAAAGACTGTATTCCTGAATAGATCATCCGCGCCCTTGATATGGTTACTGCATTAAACGGCGCATACATACATATGTCTGAAAATGTCTAATGACTTATTATACACCCTCTTCGTTATCCTTTCGCTACACATGTCCAAACTATCGTGATTTTTTTAATTGTATTCTATCCACAACACTCCTTTCGCATCCACTCATTCTCACAATATCCTCATTCTTCGCTCGCTTTTTTATAACTAGGTACATTAATTTATTTGGAATTTGTAAAATTGAAAGATGCATATTTGACTCCTTAAACTGGCGACATTAATAAATCCAGACGATGTTCATATCAATCACTCTTCTTCCACGATCGAATCACAAGTGTTAAGGAGCCATGTAAGTACACCAAGTATTATTTCAAGTCATCTACAAATCAATAAAGTTTTGATTATAATAATATGTATTACTTACTAGCTTAAAACTCGACATTGTTCAGAAAATAATCATTAATTGAGAATTGAAAATTACAATGTGTTGACAAAATGTGGAAAGTGAAATATATATATATATTTTTTTCTATTCGTCTCTTTTGTCTCCCGTGAGGTCAAAAAACTCCGATTCCTCCATACCCTCGTTACGAGTTTGAGTTTTACGTGTTAGACACAAAAAATATAACACACTTAGGTGGGGTAGGCAGAGTGAAAGGAACGCCATATTGATAGGTACCTACCGATTAGTATTGTCTAATTTTTCATTGTACATATAAACATGGTTCTTCAATCAAAATGTCTGATTGGTTATGAAAATGAGATCATCAAATAAACATGAAATCATAATCTTAAATAAGAAATAATGAAAATAATAGGAATATGAAGGATAATAATATAGTCAAACAAACAAACATACATATATATTTTACAAACGAGGAATTATGAGATACATACATTAGCCCACAAATAATTTTTGCTATCGCGAAAGCTTATCGAGTGATCATAGCACAAGTAAATCAGGCCTCCTCCATTCATCTGATTAAATAATGTCTAATAATATGATATTATAAGAGCAGGTATTGTATAATGACATGTACACTGGATATACATACAATGTCTTCGTACATGCTTACTATCTAATTGAATGTAAAGCCTATTGATAATGTTAATTTTATTACGCTTAATGAGTTTGCACTTGCAACAATAATATCGACGGTTGATCGACCGATATGAGTCGTGGACGAATCCATTAAGGATAAAATATCAGGAAAGGCAAAGAATCTTATTGGATCTGCAGCTGCAGGGTTACTCTTGTCACGATCTAAATGCGATCTTAAACTTTTCTTGATCTTAATAATAAACCTGAGATGCGCAATGTGACATCAGAAAAAGAAAGACCAGACCCCCTAGACAAACATGCACTTGGCGATCGACTACAAACGAATTTTCGTCAATAATTGCAACAATAACGCACAGTTGTACGGTACATGTAGGTACGTGTACCGTCGATCGCTAAGTACGGTTTGTCTACGGGCTCTGGCGAACTTTTCGACAATCTACCTACATACATGTTCAGTGTAATTATGCGTTATTGTTATAGTTAGTGACTAAAGTCAAAAATTCGTGCATGTCAATCCTGTGATAGCTGAGACTGTGACATAGTGTGCCTGTCCGGGATCGGCCTTCACAGTCACCTTGGATGACACCGTCGGCAGGATGCACAATCAAATTCAGTCTCTCAATAATACCTGGCAACGGGTAAAAGGCATTATTTTTATTATAGCTGAGAATAGTCGTTTTAAAGTATTATAATAATATTTTGTGACATATCATCAAAATGGACCATGTTTTAAGACATCGGTGTACACATCAATGCTGGAACAAGCTGCCCTTGGGTCTGCGAGAGGAGGCGAATGGAGAGAGCTTTAGAAGAAAACTGAAGACGCATTTTTTTATTGCGTGTTTTGGGTGATGGACGAGGTATACGACGCCCTTGAGGTCATGTTATGAGTAAACGGCGTTTTACAAATTGTCAAATGTCACTCGATGGGTAAATTTTTACTTTTTCATTTCGGAGAACTGGCTCAGACATTTAATTTGCGGCAGAATGTCCCAATTTATGAAAAACAAATCAATATTTGCAATATCATTAATTAATTACCTATACCTACCTACTTAATTGTCCGATTCGATACTTATCTCTTATAATAATTATTTCTACATTATCTGTATATTTTTAACTCAAGTACCTACTCGAGTAGTACGTACCTACTTACTCAGAATAGATCTTTGTTCAGTACTCAGTGACGGGACAAGACTTTTTATTTTGGTGATTATAATAATAATAAACTTTATTGAACAAAATATTTAAACAAAAATAATTAGACTACAACATGGTATATACAAATATTTTGCACAATGGGTGAGTTTATCTCAGGGACGCAATATCTTCCAACTAACCCAATAATGATATTTTATATACTTTGATACTTTCGTAATGATTTTTTTTTTATCATTTGATAGGTATAGAAATATATCCGACGCTAAAGAACATTCAAGTATTTCACTGATTTTGTTTTCACTAAATGAGTAAAACTCCATTTTTATATTAAAAAATTTATAAGTAAAAAATACTTAAGAGTTTTAAATTTCTTTATTTATCAGTTACACGTGTTTCGGGTTGCAAGCCCATATTCATACACGGGTTGCATGTATGAATATGGGCTTGCAACCCGAAACACGTGTAACTGATAAATAAAGAAATTTAAAACTCTTAAGTATTTTTTACTTATAAATTTTTTAATATTCAAGTATTTCACAATTGCTTCGTTTTTGATGAAAACACTTTTCTTTTTTTTTTAAAAAAACGTATCTGGGTTTTGTTATAAACTCAAATAAAACCTAATACTACACCTTTCACAGTAAGCTAAAGTTAAATGCTTGTGTCATAAAATGCGAGGTTGCCAGCACCTGGGATCGAACCGCACACCTCATGTGAATGAAGCCAAAATTCTACCAGGACTCTATTTCCAGGCTACCGACGAACTCTCCTTAGACAATAATACTCAGTATATCTACATATATGTTATATATATTTACAACTTGAACTTGCAACCTATCAGAACCTAGTATCCTAAGAAGCTGTCATGATGATGATTTTTGATGATTTTATTTTGACGCCGTTTAACAGTCTCTGGACCGTCTCAAGGGCGCCAGTGAAGAGTTCAGTTTTTAATTTGCTTCTGAAGCTGGTGACAGTCTGACTATCTCTCAATGGCACCGGTAGGCGATTCCGCATAACCATCGTAGTTTATATGACAGAATATTGGAGTCTTCGGCACGTTACCCAGTAGCTTAATTGGACAATGCACATCTCACGAAAAGGATGGATTGTAGGCTCAAGTCCAGTCCGGGGTACTACCAAATAAGGTGAGTTTTAAGCGTTTTTTTAAAGCCATAAGTCTTTGGCAGTTTCGTGTGTTTCAAAAATACTCGACTTGTTTGCTTGACATGCGATGTTTTTTTCGTATTTACGAAAACCACGTCACTGGTACTGACATACCTGTTTTACACAATTAATAATAATGACTTATAAGAATTATCTACTTCTTCGAGCACTTGCATTGCTTAGTAATAAATGTAATGTGAATGATGACTTCGTGTTGTTACATATTACACAATTTATTGATGTTAAACTATCTATATATATAAAAGAAAGTGGTGTTAGTTACACCATTTATAACTCAAGAATGGCTGTACCGATTTGAATGATCTCTGATTTATCGGATTCTTCTCCGCCCCGAATAGCCGATAAGCTATTAAAATATCTTCCAAATTCACAGGAAAAAAAATACGAAGTAAATTATTTACACCATACATTTTTAATTTCAATTAAAAATGCAATATGGAGAATTATACAAAATCAACGATGATATTTTTTTATAGAATAATTTTTGTATACATTTTCAAATTAGAATCGTTATCCGTACAATTTAACATCTGTGTTTCTGAAATATTAATTTTGAAAAAATCATGGATATGAATTTTTATAAATTTAAAATGAATAGGTATTTTATTTTAACAAATAAACGGCTTACGCCTTTTACAAAATTAAACATAATTATACATATAGTAGGTATTACATACAGCAGGTAATTTGTAAACAAATCTGAGTTAAGTATAATTGTTCAACAAAAATGATTTTTTTTTTTTACACTATACGATGACACACTTGGACAATTACGGTAGTTTGTAAAGAGATTAAAAATATTAATTATCAAGGTCCGAAGTTCGTTGGATCAGCTAGTATCATATAAATATCAAATATATCATTGTACTCATGCCACGAAAGAAGTTAAATAGTTACACTACCCTCTCCCCACACACAGTACACCTATAGGAATATTGTTGCGATATTATCGTCATCCATATTGTTTTTTTTTTTATTGAAATTAGAAATGTATGGCGTAAATAATTTTCTTCGTAATTTTTCTTCCCATGAATTTGTAAGATATTTTAATAGCCTATCGGCTATTCGTAGCGGAGGAGAATCCAACAAATCAAAGATCATTCAAATCGGTACAGCCATTCTTGAGATAAAAATGATGTAACTAACACCACTTTCTTTTATACATGTAGATTAATAGATTAATGTGAAACAATACGCAGCGCTCTTCTCGCAATCATTTTTCTATTTACAAGACAGTTAATTATATATTTAACTCCAACTCCCTAAATTGGGGAAGCCAGCGATGCGTCATTATAATTATTATAACATTATTCCAGAACTCTACAGATGTGATATTTGAAATGTAATTTTTCGAATCCCTGCCTTTTACAGGAAAGTTGCACAAAAGACTGGAAGACCGGCTATTCTTTGCCAATTCTTCGGCTTGAATTCAGCAATAATTTATGCTTACTTTTCTTATTTCTTGTTTTTTTGACACATTGAGATTCCCTCCCTATACACGAGATATCTCTAATAGGGAGGTAGTTGTAATATTATTGTGATTGTTTTTCATTGTTTATTGAAAATAATATTGTATTGTGTACCTACTTTTGAAATAAATATATTTATTATTATTATTATTATTGATGCCTAAATATAGGTAGGTACTATAATATGTCTTTTATGTTTAATCTATGGACAGCATTGTGTTCTCAAGAAACCCTTTCAATAAAATTATATGGCCTATTTTTAATTGTTCGTGGCATAACTATGAAGTCAACATCGCTTCAAATCATGAATGTAAAAACCTAACTGGAATGATCACTCAAGAAAACCTTTACACTACTAAAACAACCACACTCCACAGTGTGCTACCAATGAGCTATTAATACTATTCAGACCACATAAAAGCGTTTATGGAGACCGTGCTCCTTATTATGCCTGTCAAAAGAAAAGCTCGTGATAGTTTACCTCTAGGTCTTAAGCAGGCCACTGACTATGATAATTTCAGAAGAGGACTGAAGACTCATTTGTTAACAAGATGGACCCACCCAGTATGAAAATATAAAAAAAAACAGCACTGAGAAGGTGGAATAAGAAAATAATACAAATATCAATAGTATTTATGTCATTGTGAGACATTTGTTTATTCGTCTCACTATTTAGTGAAAAGTGAACACTACGCTTTTCAACAGGTAGCCAAAGAGTCTGCATACATTGTTATGGAATTGAGAAATAAAAATGTATTATTAGAATAGGTAAAAAATAGTTATTTATTTAAAAAATGTATAAAAAAATAATAATATCGTAGATTAAACTATTTGATTTTAATTTGTACTTTATTCCTTAATTTTGCAGAAATCCATATTGCACGACTGTGCGAAAGAGTATTTACTATTCAGATACGTCCATGAGCATAGACCTTGTGGACATCCTTCTATTTCCATGGGACGCTCGTTAATGAAGAATTGGACCTGATACTCCTTCCCATTGCACCTGAAAATTAAATATATTTTAGAAATGTGTTCTTCTGTTACATAGTTAATCTTTCTAAAATAACTGATAGTGTTCTTCCGTGTTTGTGGGTAAGCCACCTTCTGCGGTCGTCTTCAGGTTATTTGTCAAATATCGCACTTGAGAACGACAGGATATGAAGAATAATTTTTAGTGGTAGTCGTTAAGTTATTTGACTCCAAACATTCGTAATGATGTTCATATGTAAACAACCACAATGTTACTGCCAAACCAGTGAGCAATGTTGGAGAAGATCCTGACTAAAGCGAAGGAAGGTTGAATCTGACATATCTCTTATGCTTTCTTCATCTGAACAAAGTCTTTTATGCTTCGTCACCTGAACAAAGAAAGAGATTAAACCACCCAGCTTTGAAGGCAATGGAACGTAGATTATTGGTGTCATTGGCTTATAAAACTATAGGTATACCAAAATAGATATTAACATTAACATATATTATTAACGTGAAGCATAATTTTGATATTTACTTGTACAAAACTGCAGCAATATTGGCACCAAATGGAGTGTTGATACTGCTCCTAAACAACCTGCTCACCATGGAGTCTTCATAATCAGAACCCATGAGAGGTTCGTTGTCTTTGTTATAACCCAAAGCCGTCATAAACATGTTTATCATTGAATTATGACCAAACAAAAATATTCCTTTAGTCTTAACTGATTCAGTTTTAACACTTTCAGCAAAAGTACTCACTAAACTTTTCAAAGGCATGCATCCTAATTTAGGATTATATTCGTGAGCATATCCAGATTTATAGTAATAACCCAAGTCCTCTAAATATTCTAGTAAAAAGAATTCTCGTTTTTTGAAAACGGAACACCATGGTGATATTTCGTTTGGATACCAAGCCGATTCGAAACGGCACAAGTTGTACATGTTTTCAATGTTTTCTTCTTTAAGATTTTCCTCAAAACCAAGTCTTTCGGAAATATTGCTCAATAGCTGAAAAAAAGATAGTAGGTAATATAGTGTCAAAGATCAAAGACTGTCCTTTGAAAGGGTATTCAGAAATTGAAATGAATATTGTATATAAATGGAAAAATGTCTCCATTGTGGTGTCCATTGAGAGATTTGCTCTTAAATTGTGTGTTCATAAAGATAATATTTTAAATATTGACTTGAAATAGATCGCTATACACTTACTCTTTGATAGTCATTCCCATTTTTGAAAACTATTTCCTGCGCCATTTGGAAATCATCATCGACCTCTGCTGACCAAGCGGGACAGAATTTATAAGGCTATAAAAAAGAAATATAAATTGAAATAAAGTCGTTCAAATAACCTTGAATGCAAGATTATGCAAGATAATGCAAGAACGCTCCTATTAAAAATTTGATCAAAAATATATATTTCTTTAACACAATTTTGAACTCACCCTAATTTCTGGATCTTCCTCCATTGGATCGTCAACAGGAACATTCTCATTTTGTCCAAACAATCCTTCAATAAATGCTTTGCAACTGTCCTCAGTTCTTTTTTCAATACTGTATCTGAAATACAACTGATCGTCGCTATAATTGGATAACAGTTCTGGATATCTTCTTTGGTATCTTTGTGCCATTTCTCTCAACTCTCTCCATCCTTCCGTGGTCAAGTCATTTCCTGAGTTTTCAATCGACTCATCCCATTTCCATTCTGACAAGGTTTTTAAATCTTTATCACAAAGCCTATTATTCTGAGGTGCTAAGTTTTGAGCATAGTTATCCAAAATTTTCTCTAAAAATTCTACTCCCTTTTTCATCTCTTGAAGACCAGATTTAGAGGCATAACGTGTTCCATGTCGATTGAAACTCCAAATTTGAACTGCTTCACAGACTGGAAATAAAAAAATCAATAAACATGGGTTCTGTATGAAATTTCGTTTGGAGTGATATGAATTTATTTAGGATAATATCTATCTATACTCTCACACCTTTTCTAATTCAGGGTAATCAGAATGAACGGAATGCCATTAAACTTTGTACCCATATGTCAAGTTGTTTACCCTACAAATATTTGTCAATTTTATAGAAAAGACCATGCGACTCTTAATGATCTATATTACCTTTAATAGAGTGATTAAAAAAGTCCTAAGGTACACACAACAAAAGGATCATACTATCTTACCAGAATCTGATCCAGCTGTCCCTCTTACTACATTATAGCCTGTCTTTGAACTGAATAAGGTATAAGGATTATTGTCTTCGGCCAAGCAGTAACCTTCTATATTTCCAGAAAGTAATATCACCAATAATACGACAAATAAAATTCCCATTTTAACGGACATTTTGTTGAAATATTCAAAACAATTTGGTGTCTAATTATGATAATAAAATACAGTATTGTGTTTGGAGTGCCACTAATGAGCCACTAACTAGTTTCGTTTATGTTTGGTATTTATATTGTATTTTTTACAATACAAACATGAGGATTTCGTATTATCAACATTGCAAGTAAGTTCTTACATAATTATAATATTAAAGTTAAGCCGATAAAAATAATTCAGATGCTCGAAACCTTTGGATTAATCTAATACAAGCTATAACAAATTCTGCGGTGGGCAGCAGCAGGACATCCTTGAGGCAAGACCGGAGGCGGTTAACTGGCTGTCAGCGCTGGAGATAATACGTTGTTCTCACGAAGCCAAGTAACCAAAATACCGTCAGCCATTTGCACCGTGTGAACAAATTGACAGTCTGAAACGATAAAAACCAGTTAAAACGATATCGTCTCTGGTTGACCAGTTGACCACCTTTCAACTTTTTTCATTGGTGGAGCGACGCACGCATGCGTAGATGTGCGCGGCATCCGTATCTATGGTAAAAATTTAAACTTTATAATGTTTACCGTTTCGTGACAGCTGTGATCCTTGTTGTTGGTTTGTGGCATTTGTCTCCTTTATTAAAAGGCGCCTTATAATTTATAATAAATAAGTATAATAATAAATAATTTATAATAATAAATAAGTAAATGTGAATGATGCTGTAGATGCATTTTACAGAATATTGTATGATGCATTAGACCAGTTTTTTGGAGCTAACGCTAATAACAGCCCTGTTCTGTATCCTAGTTGGTTTTCAGGTCAGTTAATTTACAACATTAGAAAAAAACATATGTATCACAAATTCTGGAAACAAACACAGTCATCTTATGCTTACGATAAGTTTAGCGAACTTAGAAAATCTGTAAAGAAGGGGATTCGCGATTGTTATTTGCGGTATATTGAATTAAGTGAAGAAAATATTAGGAAAAATCCCAAGCGATTCTGGAATTTTGTTAAGAGTAAAAGGGGAACAAACCAATTGCCGGTGTGTTTAAGTTCTCAGGACATAGCTTATACTAAACCACAAGATATAGCCAACGGCTCTGCAGACTTCTTCTCTTCAGTTTTTAGTCAACCTAGCACCTTTCGGACGCAGAACACTGTAGGTAGTACTTTGTGTAATATTGATGGTATAACCGACCAAGATATTGAATATAGTTTAAGAAAACTTAAGCCAAAGTCCTCATCTGCCCCGGATATGATACCATCGTTTTTATTTAAGGAAGTCGGAATGAACATGGTTGGTGTTTTGAAGCACATTTTTAATCTTTCTCTATCAACTGGGGAATTTCCAAAGCCCTGGAAAGTGACAAAGGTAACACCAATTCATAAAAAGGGGGATGTGTTCGAAATAACTAATTATAGGCCCATAGCAATCTTGTCTTCTCCAGCAAAACTGCTGGAAATGATTATTCATAAGAAGATTTGGGATAGTTGTGGACATCAAATGGTAGACGAGCAACACGGTTTTCGACCGGCCAGATCAACGAGTACAAACCTTATGAGTTTTCAAACGTTTGTTACAAAACACCTAGACAGACGGGTTCAAGTAGATGTAAACTACAATGACTTCGAAAAGGCGTTTGATAGAGTTGATCACAATATTTTGTTAGCTAAGTTGGACGAATTTGGACTTTCAACAAACTTTGTGGCATATTTGGCGGACTATCTGCAAGGCCGCTGTCAATATGTATTTTACAGAGGATTTAAATCTGATGTATACCCTTCGCTTTCGGGTGTGCCACAGGGATCTAATTTGGGGCCACTTTTGTTCTCAATCTTTATTAATGACATTGGAAATGTTATTAAAAATTCTAATTACTTACTTTATGCCGATGACTTGAAGGTTTTTCGTGAGATAGAATCAGAAAATGATGCGATACTGCTGCAAAGCGACATAGATGCCATCTATTCATGGTCCTTAAAGAATAATCTTTTGTTTAGTATTCAAAAGTGTAACATGATGACATATACAAGATCTCGCGAACCGCTTAAATACTCTTATAAAATGGCAGGTATGTCGTTGTGTCGAATAGATGAAACCAAAGATTTGGGAATTGTATTTATGGCGGATCTTTCCTTTAAAAAACACATCACGGAAACCACGGACAGAGCTTTCAAGGTATTGGGTTTTGTGATGAGGAATGCAACACATTTTAAAAATGGTAACACCTTGCGCGTATTATACGAATCACTTGTGCGTTCAATTCTGGAATCAGGTTCCCTTATTTGGAGTCCGGGTGAAACCACTTATGTGCTGCAACTTGAAAAGGTTCAGAAACGTTTTTTACGACACTTGTATCGAGTCGAATGTGGCTATTATCCGTACTTGTATCCTTCATTGTTTGTCATGGGATGTATGGGATATGAAACGTTAGAAAAGAGGCGTAAGGAGTATCATTGCAGACACTTTTATAAACTGTTACACGGAATAATACAAAACCCCACAATTCTCGCCGAATTGAATTTTTATGTGCCAAACTCATATTGTAGATCGCGTTCACACATGTTATTTTATCCTCCACAGGGTAGGACTAACCTTATAGCTAACTCTCCTGTAGGTAGGGCTGTACAATTTCTTAATGAACTAGCACCTCACGTCGATATATTTGCTGTATCATACCGTGAGTTCATTAAGCATATAGACAACTATTTATAATGTTTTGTTATTATTATTATTGTTAATTGTTTTAGTAGATATATGTGGACATTTCTTTTATGAATATTATAATTGGCATGTAAACATTTTTGTTTCAGTATATGCTATTATTATGATTTTTTTGTTGTTAAGTATGTCGGATCGGGTACACGGTCTACTGGAACCAAAGCGGGCCTTGCCCATCACTAGTTATTTAATAAACAAGTAGTGTGATGTAGCATGGGTGGCTCTGATTGGGTAGTGGCCTTGTACTCGGTCTGAAAAATTATGGTGATTGTTATTTTTTTTACATATTGATGTATTTAATTTGACGATGTTTTTAGTTAGGTTTGTTTTATAGTTTTTTTTAAATAGTGTGTTTGGGAATACTGTGAAGTGTTTATACAGCATATTGTAAGTTCTTTTTTATTACTAAGATATATTATTTTAGTTGTTATTTTAGATTCTTATTTGTTCATGATTGTGATATGTTGTCCACTGTCCAGCAATTAGGTTTAACAACTGTCAAGCTGGCAGTGGTATATTTTATTAAAATAAAATAAAAATAAAATAAAATAAACATTCCGCGATCTCCATCTCGAAATTCGCCATTTTGAAAACAACATCAAAATCAAAGCGCATCTGATTGAATCTATGCCGGTGGACTGTGTGAACACGTTTGACGATCAATGGACGACCGATGGGTTTTGTTTTTTATTCAAGCGAAATCGTCAGGTCTTTACATTTATCACCTCGTATGAACACCACATGAGACTGCAGAAGATACGACGAAGCCCACACGGGTGAAGATTTATACTTTACATGCATACCAAGCCACAAAATATGAAAGTAAAGTAAGTATGGCAAATTAATATTTAAGCTCCTACAACATTAAGAGAATTATGTAAAATTGTTTATTTCTAACTATCACGGCATCTCCTATCGGTATAATAGATTGAAAAGCTATATTAGATATGTAGGTATCCGACAACAATAAGCTTTAGGATGTATATTAGGCCCCTATCATCTCAATCCATATAAGACTTCTCAGATTGAGATGGGCTGGGCATGTACTGAGAATGCCGAACACACGCGTCCCTATACGAATTGAGACTGAATACCCAGGCGGTAGAAGAAAAGTGGGAAGACTCCGTCCTCCCACCTCAGACTGAGGTGGGAGGATGAAGTTAGAAAGTATACAGCGAAGATTCTCCAGGTGGAAAATTGGAAGTCGGTCTCTGAGGGCAGGGGGGCTGGAGGCGTATGTTGCGGGAGGCCAAGGTTCGATATGGGATGTAGCGCCATCGGAGAGAGAGGTGTCCATTGGCAAAACAGAGGGAATTGAGGAATGGGTCAGGCGAAACACTCAATTCTGAAACAAGATCTGCATAGCAGCTCTTCTGAAACCACGCTGCGATACGCTGAACATGTCGACATTACAAAATGAGTCATTGTAATTGTTCATCAATCTGTGCAGAGGGCGTCTTAAGCCCGAATTGTTCATTGAAGAGTCTGAATAATACAAACTCTGACTACGTGTTGCAGGGACTAAGAAATTAACATTGGCTAGCAGAGATGGGGCGTCAATTTCACACACGCAGATCTTTCTTATTGTTAAGATATCAATAAGTTTTCTCCTTTCCAAAACCTCCTGCAAGGTCGTTCCACTCAAATTTGGGTAAAATGGTGTAATATGAATAACATCATCAATAGGCTTAACATTCAATTAGATAGTAAGCATGTACGAAGACATTGTATGTATATCCAGTGTACATGTCATTATGTAATACCTGCTCTTATAATACCATATATAAGATATTATTTAATCAGATGAATGGAAGAGGCCTGATTTACTTGTACTATGATCGCTCGATAATCTTTCGCGTAGCAAAAAATATTTGTGGATTAACGTATGAATCTCATAATCCCTTGTTTGTAAAATATATATGTATGTTTGTTTGTTTAACTATATTTATCATTCATATTATTATTTTTCTATTTTAGATGATGATTTGATGATCTCATTTCAAAACCTATTGGACATTTCGATTCGAGAACCATTTTGACACATGGCGTCAATATGGCGTTCTGTTCTCTCTGCCTACTCCGCCTAAGGGTAATTAATACTGTACTGAATATTTTTTGTGTCTGACACGTAAAACTCAAATTCGTACCGAGACTACGGAGAAATCTGAGTTTTTTGACCTCACGGGAGACAAAAGAGATGAGAAGAAGAGAAAGTATAAAAATTTTACCCTCCACATTTTGTAAACACATTGTAATTTCCAATTCATAATTTATGATTATTTTCTGAATCATGTCGGGTTTTTAGCTAGTATTACATATTATTATAATCAAAACTTATTGATTTGTAGATGACTTGAAATAATACTTGGTGTACTTACATGGCTCCTTAACACTTGTGATTCGATCGTGGAAGAAGGGTGATTGATATGAACATCGTCTGGATTTAATAATGTCGCCAGTTAAAGGGGTCAAATATGCATCTATAGATTCTATAAATACCAAATAAATAAATGTACCTAGTTATAAAAAAAAAACGAGTGAAGAATGAGGATATTGGGAGAATGAGTGGATGCGAGAGGAATGTTGTGGACAGAATGCAAGTAAATAAATCACGATAGTTTGGATATGTGTAGTGAAAGGATGAAGATAAGGTATACTCATCTGAAAGAGGAGGTGTGAGAAATTTCGGATGTCCGAGAACTACTTGGCTTGGCCATGTGGATCAAATTCTCAAAGAGCGCTACGTGCTGAGTAAGTGAAATTGGCGTACATGTATGAGAAATTGCACGAATGTGAAGGAAAGCGAAAGGATTGAGTAAGGATCGATGAATATGGCTTTCTATTCTCTCTCTCTCTCTCTGTACCCCACTTGGAATACGGTCTGAGGTTATAGATCGATAGAAGCTAAGAATAGTGTTTTAGAATTTGAAATAAATCATTAAATATTTTTAGATGGTACCTAGATAAACCGCACTTGGCAATCGACTACTGACGAACTATTCGACAATCTATCTACAATGTACCGTGTAATTATGCATTATTGTTGCGGTTATTGTTGAAAACTCGTTTGTAGACGATCGCCAAGTGCTGTTTGTCTAGGGGGTATCTACTTCCTATTATAGGGGGTATCTTCTCCCTATAGGGCTATAACTTCATTCTCGTACCGCGATGATTACAAGTTTTTTCAGGATAGATTTTCGGGTGTACCTACTGTAACAAAAAATAGTAGCGAATAATTGTATTAGGTGCATTACTTTTTGAATACATAGAGCCGTAATTTACAAATTTAAATCTTAAGCTCAGATCATGTTACATGAGTGATTGCGATAATAATAAAGGGAAATATTTAAATAGGCGACCGTTAAAACAAATGGGCGACCATCAATGAATCGACTCTAATACTATTTATGCGACAAAAAAACTAAGTTGACGATTCATATCGAGTGATGCAAATTCATAATGAGCTGAAATAAATGTGAGCGATTGCAAATACTAAACGGGTAACGAAAATACTAACTGAGCAACTACATACCTATGTCGAGTGATTGACATAAAACATAAAAAAAATACGTCAACTCAATTTTTATTCTTAATTTATAAACTATTTTCAGTTCTATGTATTCACACGCTCTTTTTATTCTTTTTAAATTAAGCTATACATTTTACTATACTATACCATCACGGCATATCCCACATGTGGGGTAGCCAGTAGATCAGCTGCATGTAATAAACATGCAAACTGTCCTCTTCGTAAGAAAGCAATATCCTTGTGTTTCGCAGGTGGGATAAGTTGGCAGCAGGATTTGATCCCGTAACCTCGTGATCGAAAATACTATCTGGCTGCAGACCAACTTTGTTTTCACAATATTTTTGGTTTTATAAAAATGACATCTATGTAAATACAATGTAAATAAAATGTAGGTACCTACATAGTTTTAAAAACATTGCCAATTTTCAATTTATTTGTTCGTCAAAATGCCATCACCTAAATAGTTATTATTGTATACTGGGTCAAGTATAACAATATTAGGTTCTTTTTGAATAACGACACGTATTTTTATATTTACACAATATATTCAATAAATAATTCCTATTATAATTTGTCGAACACAATTTGTCAAAACACGCAGCCTAACAGTGCAAGTCAAGGTTCTATCAATTAATGAGCGTCATTCTCTATAGGTGGCTAACCTATATAGGCAGTAGCGTATTGCTACTCAGTCATTATCTTTGCTTAGCTTGTAAACAAGTCCAAAGGTCAATGTACAGGTGCAGTGTACAAAGTTCATACACTACACTCTCCCCTCACAATCTTGAAAATCTTCCTATTCTACATAATTCAATCTTTATACAATTAAATGCGAGTGACTGTGTTCTCTACGTATTTCAAGACTCTATACATATAAAACAAAACATTACAAATACACGCAGACATGTTCTTCCTTCCGTCCAGGGCCACCAGATGAAGTCTTCTACCAGCCTAAGTCCTGGGTCTCAGCTGTCCTCACCAATGGCCTCCAATCTGACCTGAAAAATTCAGAACCGGTGAGTGCTTTGCCTTCAAACAGGGGGAGGGAACCTAAACTCCTACCATTAATCAGAGGGACTGTCATCCCAATGCACAGATCCCACAACTATCCGATCCATATGTCTTTTCCAGAGCTGATCAGTACCTTTGATTCTAATAAGAAAAGTTCTATTTCCTAATATCTTTTCAATTTTACCTAAAACCATCTTTTCACTCCTGAGATCTTTGACAAGTACTGATGTACCCAAATTAAATTCCTTTTTCCTCCCCGAGACAAACTTCGAGCCCCTGGAACTATCTTTACAAGTTTCCCTATTTACATACCTTTCCTCATATCTATACCTATTTAAAGATTTACATCCATTGTTATTCCGCTTTTTCACTAAATTCTTAACTATATTCTCAATGTCTATATTAAAATTAACCCAATAAAAATAACTTCTAACAAATGATTTCATTTTCCCAATAACTGAATAATTTTTACACAAATAATTTATCACAATACCTTTAACTGATTCCGGAATAACAATTCTATCTCTGTAGAATAAATAATCCTTGTACACAGTCAAATGTTCCTTCACATTAAACAACTTCGCAATAGATTCATTTAACTGTCTTTTGCACGGCCAATTATTTTTTTCCACATATTTAACAACTTTTTCCAATGTATAATCACTTTTACTTCTCTCTAAAATTAATTTCGAATTAAAACTATTATTTTTATTTACAAAATCTAATTTTTGTTGTTTCACATTACACGCAAGCGATGCGTTCGCACTGAAATTCGGAATATTTTCAATGGGCTTACATGCAACAATATTGTTTAATTCACTGCCTTCCGTGCTATGTACTTTGTACCCTATATTATACCTACGCATAAAATCTGTACCCAATATTATTTTATTCCCGCTCTCTGTTACAACAAATTTAATATTTTTTTCCATTCCATTATGATTTATTTTACAATGTTTAATACCTAACACATTCAAACTGTGCCCGCTATACGTAGATAAATTAATTTCATCACACTTCTCTATTATATTATTTTCGTTGAATATTTCTTGCAATTTTTGAATAGATATACAGCTAATATTCGCTCCCGAATCTAAAATACATTCAACATTTTTATTCTCAATTCTTACATTTAATTTTATAAAATCGTTTTCGGTGTCTTGCGAATTATAAATACCTTGTATCTTATAACAATTTTCACTCAAATGCCCTTTAGATCTACATTTTCTACAAAAAAATTCTCTATTAAATTTACATTCACTTTTATAGTGATTTCCCTTACAAATAAAACATGAAACATTTTTATTATGCTTATACCTACTCGTATTTACATTTGAATTTAACCTTGAAAATTTTGACGGTCGATTATTTTTCTTATAATCTGTATCTGTACTACTTGAACTACTGAAACTATTATTGTTTCGCCTGGAAATCTGGCTAATTTCTTCAAAATTTTCTTCCTCTTTTTCTATTTTTCTCTCTAGTATGTGCTCATAACTAGAAGCCAAAGCAACTGCTTCGTTCAAAGATACCCTATCTTTATCACATTTCAAGAATAACTGCTGTTTAATCTCTTTATTTCTAATTCCGATTATAAACAAATCTTTTATATTACTTTCTAATCTAGTACCAAACTCACAATTTATACTTAATTCTCTTAATCTTAAGGCAAAATCTTTAACATTTTCCGAATGACCTTGAGTAGCCTTGAAAAAAATTTCACGCGATTCAAATACACTTTTTTCCTCTTTAAAATAACCATTAAATAACTGAATCAACTCTTTATAAGACTGTTTTTCCACAGAAGCTGGAAAACACAGATCAGACAGTAGCTTGAAACTGCCTTGGGACAACGATGTTATGAAGAAAGCACGCTTCTTCACATCAGTCCAACTTTCATCATTTAATAATAAGGCGTTCTCCCACCTTGTTCTGTAAGAAGGCCAACTCATTGTCTTGTGACAAAACGGCTCTAAACTTCTCGAAGTCATTTCGGAAAATCACAGGCAAAAACAACTAAGAATAAAAAAGACTTAACTTATGAGAGACTCCTCCAATCGCCCCGGTCTTCTGGATTTCCTTGCAACCGCAATGGACTCCGCCTGGCTGACTTGCAAGACCTCTCCTCTCTCCTGGCTTCCTGGATCCACCAACTGGCTCCGCCTGGATGCTGGGTGACCCCTGTCTCCCACTGCTGCCTGCACCTTGCCTCAAACTGGCTCCTGAGACTTCCTGTCTCCCTGCTGCTACCTGCAACTTGTCCAACTGGCTCTTGAGACTCCTGTCTCCCTGCTGCTACCTGCAACCTTGCCCAACTGGCTTCTGAGACTCCTGTCTCTTTGCTGCTACCTGCACTGCTGGCTAATCTGGCTTTGGAGACTCCTGCCTCCTTTCTACTCCTGTAGACTGCCTTACAACTCTTTATTTCCGCGTACCGCCGACAAAACTTTCGGCGCGCAAAAAAAGACTATTGTTGTATGTTTACGACAATTTTGAACTACCGAACTGCGCCACGTATTGTATACTGGGTCAAGTATAACAATATTAGGTTCTTTTTGAATAACGACACGTATTTTTATATTTACACAATATATTCAATAAATAATTCCTATTATAATTTGTCGAACACAATTTGTCAAAACACGCAGCCTAACAGTGCAAGTCAAGGTTCTATCAATTAATGAGCGTCATTCTCTATAGGTGGCTAACCTATATAGGCAGTAGCGTATTGCTACTCAGTCATTATCTTTGCTTAGCTTGTAAACAAGTCCAAAGGTCAATGTACAGGTGCAGTGTACAAAGTTCATACACTACAGTTATAATTGTCGCACAAACTGCATCACGTGGTTGTTCACATTTATTATTATTATGTCGTCCTTCACATTTAGTCGCCCATCAAGTAATTTTGAATTTCAATAATTATTGCAACTTACAATTAGAATATTCTGTCACACCTATAAATACTATTCATAATAACTATACACATCTCGGAATAATATGATCGACAGCTGCAATTCACGTGATTATAGAAGATTAAGACACTTAGCGGGTACCGATTTACTTAATTATTAAACAATTATCAATAAATTATCTTATATAATTTCATAAGAGATTATATTATATTGTGTAATCTCATTATATTCAAATGTTTAGAATATTTAGATTTTTTTTTTTATTGTTTAACCGGATTTGGGTGCAGATGACAAAACCAATCAGAAACCTCGATTGGAGGGTTCTCCTGAGACATGGTTATGTCTACACAATGCAACATTGTGTAGAATCTAATCGGAAGAAGTGAGAAAGGTGTCCCAACGCTTACGAATTGGCTCAAGGCTGGCTTTAAATCCGGTTAAACAATAAAAAAATTAGTAAATATTCTAAACATTTGTTGCTGACTGGTCGAACTAGCAGCCGATAAAGTATTGAACTTAATTGTTCCGGCCCCATTTAGACGGGAGATCGCGATCTATTTGAGATCTGAAAAATGAGATCCCAAAAAGATGATTGCTTCTAAGGTTTGCATAAAGCGTCTCTCGATTGGTGGATCTTACATCGTGACAGTGAGAATGGTGGAATTGGTGAACGTTGTCCATGGACACCGAAAGTGATCACTTAAGCCAGCAATGTTGCATTGTGTAGACATGGTTCTCCAATCGAGGTGTCTGATTGGTTTTGTCATTATATTCAGTTTCATCGTGTTATTACTAGTAATAGATCATGGACTTTCTAGACTGGTAGCCCAGTACTAATTTGTTATAAAAGTACCTATGTTACAAAATAAGTAATTAGAGGTACTAAGTAATAATATTATGTTGTTTCACTCCATAACATTAAGATGGTAGATACCTAATGGTCTCTTTCCTACTAATACTGAAGTGTAGAACATCCTTTATAAGTAACTGAACACCCATGAAAATAACTTTGAAATAAAAAACCATTAATACCTTTCAATTATGTAACACAAAAGATACACTAAATAAAAAAAAGAGCTTAAGCCAGCCTGAGCCGATTCGTAAGCGTCGGGACACTCAATACTCTGTCATATCTATCGTGATACATATCACACACATGTCCGTAACAATATGAACAAAATATAAACTATTATGGTGATTATTGTAAAAAGGAGGACTCTTAATGATCAGAGGATCAATGCATTCCGAATCAATAGTAAGTTACTTTTATAAATGCATTTTCAACGAGACACTCGAGAGAGATAATATCAACGTATCTTTTTGAACCAACGCTCGTTTAAAATTGATTGATATGAAATTATATTGGTCGCAAAATTTTATTGGTCGCATTACCAATTTTTCCTTTGAATTTCCAGTCTATATTAAAAATGTCACTGTAATCAATAATCCAAAGTACTCATTTTGAACTTGATAATCACTTGTGCGTGGCTCAAATCCCGCTACCGAATTGTTCTTTGGAGCTAATTAGTAATTATCTACCAACTTAATATGAATTCATGGCTTCTACATGATATTTTTCAAATGTCTGCCACGCGGTTTTAGAAGAACTACCACGCGGCGTGCATCTTTCCTGATGATAAGAAGTTTCTTCAAAAATATGTCTGATTTCTTAAGGCACAGAAAATTGTTCAAAATCGTCGGTAGTCTGGAGGTAGAGTCTCGGCCTCATGACCATGAGGTTGGTGGTTCGATCCCAGGTGCCGGCAAACTGAACTTTCACGACACAAGCTTTTAGGCTTACTGTGAAAGGTGTATAAAGTTGTATTTGAGTTCATAACCAAAACTTAAATACATTTTTAATAATAAAATAAAAACTGAGTCTGTGAGGCACATCCTGAGGGAGTACCCAATGATGATGGATGAAAGAAATGTAATGATTGAGAGTATGAGTGATGACACTCCCAGACCTTTCTGACCTGGACCCGAAGTCAAAACACATTTAAACGTTACGTTTTCGTTCCGTTAGCGTTCGAATATAGACGACGTTGCAAGCAAGTGTCAATTTCGTTGCTAAAATCATAGATTTATATGTACTAAAGTACGCTAAAATACACTTTGAATGTTTTTTAAATATTCTACAATGCACATCCGTTACTTGATTTTTTAAAATCGCGATCGATTTCGGTAAACCTTTACGCGATTTTAAAAAATCAAGTAACGGATGTGCATTGTAGAATATTTAAAAAACATTCAAAATGTCTCGTAACTGTTACATAGTTAATCCTTCTAAAATAACTGATATTGCTAAAATATACAATAGTTACGAAAATAGGCGCTACGTCGTCTATATTCGAATGATTGCGACATGAAAACGTAACGCTAAAATGTGTTTTGACTCAGGCCTCTGGAGAATTGATGATTTGTCAGTGGAATTTCAGAGCCTTCTTGCAGTAGGTATACCTTATTCCAGAGCGTTCTGGGTATCTAGGTGGGATCTCTTGAGTGGCGTTTAAACCTGAGAAAGCTTGATGTTCGATATGTATTAGAGCGATGGAGACCATAACCATCTTGATGTTATGAAATGAAACAGCATATTATTGTTATTATTGCTTTTGAAACAAATTTTCTGAGAAAATTTGAATTACATTACTTACCAGTGTGTTGATATAATGAAAACAAAATTGTTTTTAGGTTTTACTATGACTTATTCGTTAAATAAGTTACCAGGTTTAGACCTATGAGGTCATTGTCAAACCTCACTTTGACAATGACCTTATAGGTCGAAACCTGGTAACTTATTTAACAAATAAATCATAGTAAAACCTAAGAACAATTTTGTTTTCATTATAGGTATCAATATAATGGAGTTTTACAAAATCAACGTCGACTCAATCAATTACCAGTGTACGAATAAGGTCAATGAAATAAGTACCAATTCCCTAAAATGTTTTTTATTCGATGTTATTGACCGAAGGTACTTGCTGGAAGTCTATTTCAAAATAAATTGAAAAAAACATATAGGTACCTAGCTTACTTCACTTTTTACTAATCGCCTGATGATGGAGTCGAGAGTTTCCGAATACTAACTAGTAAGCGAAGTTAATATCTAAAACTCATTTGGAAGTTAACTACACACCTACTGTGTTCTTTTCAATTTATCACTAAAATGGTTCTCTCATGCCGTATCCTAAGTGGGGTAGGAAGAGAAAACGAAACAGAAGATTAAAAAAAAGCAAATAGTAGTAGGTAGAACTACAAAAAAATGTTAGTAAAATTGTATTCCTTATCGTAAAAATACACGCGCCTTCATTATTTTTTGTCATTTGTTTTTTTGTAGGCAACGTGTCCCTCATGAATTGCAGCCATATAGTTGTGAAATTCTATTGAAATGCAAAAAAAACTCCCGTACGAAAAAAAGACGAGAAAAAAATTTGGATGCAAAAACAGCACAAGTCCGGAATTTATTGTTATTATACCTATTGGATGTTTTGACGTAATATCAGTTCATAAACTTTATTACTTTTGCTTTTAAATTCTATTGTCTATTGAAACTTCTTCGGATTCTTTTGAAAGATGATTATATTATGGGCTGCAAAGCAAAAATCGTTGCATAAAATAAAATATTATTTAGAATATTATGCAAAAGTTGTTGTATTGGCACACTTAATACCTCCATAGAAAATTGTTGTGAATGCAAATAACTTACATTGAAGCCTTATAGATTCTGCAACAATGGTGTTATGTAATTTAAATATACATTTGTTTTGTAAATTCGATGGCAATATTTTTCCAAAAACATAATGTCTAAGTTATAAAACTTTTTAGACATTATTATTTTTTTCCCTATTCAAGTAGGTGCCTACAACTGAATTCAATTGTTCAATTACAATTAGTTTTTGTTCGATTACAATTAAAATACAAGAATGTATTTCTGAATTCAATTCACACCTAGCTGAACACCATCATTCCACTTCCTACGTGGGAAAGCAAAAAGAATTGAGCGCTAATTCCTTCTATCCTTGCTTGCCTATTGAATGTACTCAACACGTGTCCATCCTGTATGTATGTTGTATGATTTATTCAGCGCCGTTTAATAGAGCATCTATCTTAGGGGGCGGGAAACTATGTTGGAAGATCGATGTCTTCAACTGTAGGATTTGGTTTATAATTATGATCTTGACATTTGATCCTCGGATAGCTACGTCTCTACCACTCCTCTCAGCTCCTTCCTATTTTCTTGGTTTCATAGTAACTTTTTTTGGTTACTACACCAAATTCGAATCCACATTAAACTCTTGGAGCACTCGGTAACGGATTGGTCTCCCACTCTTCTGCGTAAGGTTAGAGCGTTCTGTAAAAGGCAAGTGTTCGAAAAAATTGAGACATTTTACATCTTAAATTCAGCACTAATGAGGTTTGCCACGGAGACAACAGATTGCATAGTTATTATATGCAGCTGATCTTCTTGTGGGATATGCCTTGATGGTGTAGTAGTAATAGTAGGAATTACTCTCGTATAGAACTGTAACGAACACGATCTCTTAGATTTTTACCACACATCCTTCCCAAACAAACATTATTTTTGTCATAGACATAAGTACCTACATATATTTTTAATTTTCGTGTATGTTGTATTTTTCTACTGAGGTTTATGTAGAAATCTCATTGACGAACCAACAATAATTATCTTTACAATAAATAAAAAATACTTATATAATTGAAGAAACAATAATAATTATCAATCTTCACAATAAATAAAAACATTGTGTACCATTGCGAATCAAGTATTAGACATAAGATCCGACTAACACAAATAAAATAAATAAACAAGCAAATACAATTTACACGGTTATTTGCAAAATAAATTGAATTCATTCGATGCAGTGTTCATAAAATTATTATTTTTATTTATTCTGTCCTTGGCTGTTTACAAGGAACTAGGGTAGCTTTTGTTCCTTCATTTTTCTTTTATTTTATTATTTGTCAAAGTCATCCCCTGCAAGCGTAGACAATGAGGATCATAAACGATTCTTATTGTTTGCCTTCTTTTTGTTTGTATTTGGGGCAGGATATAATTATCACTAGCAATTTTATGACTGTTTGTTTTGTGTTGTCCTTAATTAGTATTATAGTACTATAGGAGACACGCGCCTTTCAAGGACTGCCAGACGGCTTATAATAATAATTATACAACAAACATTATGTTGCAAAATATTATGTTTATCAGAATAATTTATTGACGAGTAAGTCTTTGATTAGAATACCCATTACGTAACTAAAATTCTCTTTGTATTCTTCAATTAAAGTAATTTATTTAGCAGTGATATGTTGAGACACTCGAAACTTACAAAAAAGAGTGGGAAACCATAGATATAGCTTTGTGGGAAACTAATTCTTTGTCGAATACACCACGGCCTAATATAAAAGTACCTATTGTACATTATTAAGCAGGTGAATGCGTGGATACGAGTGTTGCGGATAGAATGCGTGTAAATAAGAATATATTCTATTCTATTTTTCTCAAGACCATCCACTCGTTTGCGAGTGATTAAGAGAAATAAGATTCTGATGCGATGGTTAGGACATGTAGAGCAAATATATCAAGAAAGGATGACAAAGACAGTGTATATCTATATAATTATGAAAGGTGAGATGTGAGAAAGTGCGGACGTTTATAAATTAAGTAGAACGACCACGCGGATCAAATTCTCAAGGATAGCCGCGTATCTACTGAGTAAGAGAAATCGGCAGTAAAATAGTTTTGAAATATTGAAGTTTATTTAATGTAAATTCAAGTCATTCTAAGGACATATTCAAAGATACACACGTCTGTGAGGAATTGTGCTCGAAGAAGTGCCAGATATCATAATATGATATTATAATGACTTAAAAACACTATTATCAATCTATGATGACTTAAAAACACTATTATCACTCTATGATGACTTAAAAACACTATTATCAATCTATAATGACTTAAAAACACTATTATCAATCGATAACGACCTAGGAAGGTACATATATGATCGATTGATAGTGACCTAAGAAATGCAAAGACGTATTTCTCGTCTTATTTAATCTATACATAGTAGAACGAAACGCTAGTTCAATATATCCAATTATGGAATTCCACTACTTGTGTACCAATACTATAAATAAAAAATAAATCCTTTATTAAGTGGCCAAGATTATCCATAATTTCTACTATCAAGAACTGATTTTGTAATAACATCGAACTACCTGCATATAATCTGTATTATTCAGAAATCAAATCTTCAAATAAATTTATTATAATAATGACACTTTATTGATCAAAAAAAAATCATGAGTAATTGGCGAGCTTATTGCCTGGAGGCAATATCTTCCAGCTAGCCAAAATAATATGTGATATTATGTTGACAATGTGTGTAATTATAATACTAAATGTGAACAGTTTAAACTAAACTTAATTTTAACTAATTACTTTCTTAGTCCTAAGTAGAACATTACCTATAATTGTGTCATGTTTCCTGTAATGTATAGTACAAAATGAAGGAATAAGGCACGGGGGGGAACTATTTAAGATAAGTCTATGGATTTTAGGTTATTTTTAAAAACGTGTAGCGTAGGGGATTTTCGAATATTGCAAGATAGATTTTTCCACATTTTAATTGCATGGGTCGTAAATGATGAAATGAAGAAGGTTGTGGTGTTGGCTGGGGCGGCAATTATATGATTTTCTACATAAATACAAGTTGTGTATCGTGTTTGAGGTAGAAAAACTTTGAAAAATCATTAAACACCCACCTAAATTCAGTTTTCAACCCACCCGCTACAACGAAACTAAACAGAGCTTTGAAACATTTCATTGAAATATTTTGATCGAGATCAAAACTTAAAAAAATGTGTATTTTGATACGAATACTTACGTTTAAAATGATTTCAATATGAACTGAATTGAAATTAGAATGTATGACTCGATAATTTGCAGCAATTTTATCAGACGATTTTATTTGGTGAAATATTTTATTTCCATGTGAATTGGGACACGGTATATTTTGTGATATTTAAAAAGACATGAGCATTTAAGATGTGTTTAAATATTATTTATTGCAAATTAAATATTCATTGATATATATTTTTTTGTTATACTTACGATTTGTACATGTTTTATTAGCTGTTGATATTTTCAAAAAATTCAGACAACCTGACTGTATTAACACTTGTGTTAATATTGATTTATACATTTTAACCTGTCAGATCTTTATCTCTGTGGTAATTGAACATCGTAGTAAAATAAATTATTCGATATTCAAAAAAAGTTTGAGAAAAAACGAAAAAAATCGAAAATTCCTGGAATTTTGAGTGAAAATTTGCGATAAGTGGTGGGATATTATATATTTTGATGATTTTTTTAAGTTTTAACAATCATTTTGAACATTCAAGATGATTTTCAACGTAAAAGTATTAATTTTGTCTCGAATTAACATGAAAATGCAAGAAAAAGTTGATTAAAATATCAAATTTAAAAGTAATCTAAGTCAATTCCTTCATACAAATGGTCTATATTTTGCAAATATCAACCAAAATGGTACACAATCATAGTATATGTACTATAAATGGAAAGTTTTTAATGTTTTTGCATAATTTTATTGATTTTAAAAGAAATTTTTGTCATTTTATTGAAAATTTCCCAACAAAATTTGCGATAAGCGTTTTGTACCGTGCGTTGATGTCACTCGACAGTTTTCCTAGCACCCTGGCGTGTGTTAGTTAAAAAGTGAAGAAAAATGCATTTTTATTCACAAAATTTTTGATGAATTTTTTATGCACATTTTAAAATGATGAAAATATTTGTACTTGTAGAAAAATATTCATAATAAAATGATTATTTTAATAGACAAAGAACAATACAGTAATCCTAAATAAATAAAACAATAAATTACAACTGAAAAAAATATGTTGTATAAGCTTTATCCAAACTTGAAAATACTTAATTATGGTCAAAATACTCCTTTAATTTCTTTTAATGTGTGATATTTTATGTATTAAATATATTATGAATTGATTTAAAACAAATATAAACGCGATGAAACTTTAAAAAAAACTAAATTACTTCAGTTTCAAATTAAAACCATGGGTAAAACTTGTATTATATCGGATTTATTCAAATTTAAGGAACATTCCTATTCTATAATAGAAGCAAATATTGTATTGTGCATCAATAAAACTATCAAAATCATCAAATATCATTATAAATTATGAAATATAATTAAGATTTAATAGAAAAATTACAAAAAAAAGTTTAATCACTGATTCTAAACGTGATTATGGGTTAGTTTTTTATATTTTGAACAAAATTTTAATACATTTTACACGTTATTAGCAATCATACACAATTTATTCATAAAAATCATTGCATAAATTATTTATTTGGTTCTCAAATAAATAAATTCAAAATATGCGGAACAAATTTGTAAGTTTATTATTAATTATCTTCAGTTTTGTAAACGGTTCGCAAAATCGTAAAAAAAATGAGTTGTACAACTTGATATGTTCTCCGTTTGAACTATCATTATCACTGAGTAAACATAGCCGATATTATCATGTTCAGATTTACATAATAAATAATAAACATATATGGAAGTACAATACCTATACAATTTCCTCTTCAATACGTTGAAACTTGTTACGAAAAATCAATAAAAACTACAAGTATATTTTATTTTAAAAATAGTCATACAAAATAATTATTGTGTTTCCAAGTGGAAAATGTACAAATTCAGGAAGTACTTGTAAAATTATTGAGTGTAAATACACTTGTCGCCTATATTTTTACCAAGGGAAAAAGAATTAACACTCTAAATGTCAATCTTTATTGATTTATGAATTAGTGTCAGATTTTACTATATACATACATACCTACATATATCTTCCTACCATCACGGCGCTAACCGCATGGGGTAGGCAGAGTGTATCGAGTCCCACTTCCTCTTATCCTTGCATACACATTTCTATTCCGTCACTGTCATACAATTAATTCCTCATGCATGTTATCCTATTCAATGCACTCAACACGTAACTATCCGTCCTGTATGATCTGGTTTATAATAATAATTATGATCTCGCCATTTTATCCTCGTACGTCTCCGAACACCATTACTCTCAGTCATAAATATTTTCTTTATCATTCTCTCCTTATTCATTCTTTCCGCATGCCCAAACCATCTTAATTTATTTATATTCATCTTGGTTATTACACCAACTTTCATTCCACATTCCTATCATGTAGCACTAATCCATAATTATGTTATATACTTAGGTATATAATTATATATTAAATATGTACTTTACAAATTTCATAATCATCCTAAATTAAAATCGGAGTGGAACACCCTAATTAATCATCATAAATTAAAATCGGAGCGGAACACCCTTATCTTTTACGGGTATGACAAATAGATGTTGGCCGATTCTCAGACCTACCCGATAGGCACACAAAATTTCATCAAAATCGGTCCAGCCGTTTCGGAGGAGTATGATAACAACACCATGACACGAGAATTTTATATATTTATTTAAATCTTCACTGTACATTGTTTACAATAATACAAATTAAAACAGCTATCATAGAAAATATCAGTTATACAATTTAATTTACAGAGGGCGAGTTTATCGCGCTAAAATGCGATATCTTCCAACTAACTATTAGATAATTATATATCAATGTAAATGTTATACCTTATACAAACAAAGACGTTAATATTCATGAGTAAACTGAAGACATCGCTCTTCCAATAATGCTTACCTCTCCATAAAACGGGGACAATTCGCAGGGGCCGTGACGCAGACCATGAACGCGTGAATTTCGTTTAATTTTTGTTTGAACAGTTCCTTCATCTCTCTCTCTCTCTCTCTCGTTGTATTCTTGTTTTATATAATATGTATAAACACTGTAATTGGCCTTATATTTTTTTTTTGTTAATATGATTTTTACTACATATTATGTGCTGTTGTGTTAATAAAGAAAAAATAAATAAAATAAATAATGATGCAATTTGAAACAAGTGTTCCTTTCTACTATTTATTGTTTGTTAATTCGCAGAGAGACGTCTTTCGACTTATAAGGTCATTATCAATCTCTTGAGATGGATAATCTATTAAACGGCGTCGAAGAAAATATCATCCATCATCAACATCATCATCCACTGGATTGTGGGAAACACCGTGACGGTATGAACGAATGAATGAATGAATGAATATTTGATTGATTTATGTTATGCACTTTGAAGTCTTACCTGATAACGAAATTCAAGAATAATAAATATGATACTTTGTGCCTGTCGGATAGTGCATACGAGGTACGTACAATTTACATATTTTATCTCTGGGTACATAGGAAAATTATTATTATTATGATTAATAATAATAATGTCCAATTTTCGAAATCCCTCCGATATGATGTAATCTCTAACCCAATAAAAATATGTATTATTATATTAAATAATATGTTATCAGTTTCTTTGAGATGTGTGAGAGACGCCATAAGCCCATCTTTTCAATAATAATTATTATCCTATCAAAGTTATCAGTGACACAACATGCAAGTGTAATATATCGTTGCCGTGGAGGTGAAGTGATCCAAGCCACATTTTTTTGAAAAATGAGTTCAGTATGCAGTTTTGTTCAGAAAACCACGGAGAACATAGTGGTGAAGAGAAATAAGTGATTTAAAGGGCATTTTTGGAAGATTTTAAAGAGATGTCAAGTATTTTTACATCATTGCAAGTGTGTGTTAGAGCATTTCACTAACAAATAGTTCAATTAAATTATAGAAGTGAAAAGATCCAAGCCGCATAGCGCCTAACTTTCCATACAACTTTTTTTACAGGTAGATCTTTCTCAGCTCAGAAGTGAAAAGATCCAAGCCGCATAGCGCCTAACTTTCATACAACTTTTTTACAGCTGGATCTTACTCAGCTACAGTGGTGAAAGAACCCAAGTGATAAATTAGTGTTTACTTCTAAAATATAAAAATTCTTTAATATTTCGTTATTTATATTAGTGGAATATGTGATCAGGAATATTGTTTTAAAATTTTAGCGAAATCCATGCAAAAATAACTTAGTTATTGTCAGATTAGTATTTTCGGATGTGACGGCGTAACTTCAACACCCTTTTTCTCGGAATGTCTGTCTTGTGGGTTAGATCACTTCACATCCACGGCAACGAATGTAGGTCATAGACTTTAATACTATATACCTAGACAGAGTACCTCGGTAACTTTTCATAGCGGCGAAGTGAGGCAAACAAAGATTGTCTCTTTCGCACAGTTGGTTGGCAAGAACTATGGCAATTTGTATGGGAAATGTGGAGTATGCTGTAAAATTTTCGCATTTATTTAACTAAAATAAACGTAACAGTTGAAAAATTAAAACGAATCGATTAAGAAAGCAATTGAGATGTCTAGTAATATAAAAAATACCAACTTTATTGAAATTATTTTAAATGTACAAATAGTTTTCATATACCTAGTACATACCAAATTAAAGATTTTTTTATTTATTCATTCATTCAGATAACAAAACATTTGAAAATACATGTGAACAGAAATAGTATACAAAATCACAAAACGAAAACAATTTTATCAGCACTATGCAATCATTGTTAGTGTTCGACCAAAAATGGAGTTTTGATTGAAGCCGATTGTTCAATTCTAAATCTACCTTCGGCCAGATGTATAAAGTGAATCCTTATATTATATCTGTTAAAATATACTAAAATAAATTTAGAGTCCGATAAAGATTTCATTGATTAGCAAAAAAAAGTATATCAATAAAACAACTATTACTAACTTAATATTAAAACTATTAACTACTGTATACAGTCAATACAATTTTAAAACCACACCAAACTTAAAATAAAAAGAAAAATCGGATTATAATTAATACCAAACACTAAACAACTCCTTAGTATTATAAAAACATTCATTCAAAAGTATAAAATATGGTATAAACGAGGATTTTATAACGAAACACGAGGAACCGTCAAGCAAACGTACCGCAGAAACCAATGTTTTGCCAACCAGCTAACGAAAAGTGCCGTGCAATTCGACACACTTTTGAGGGTTAGTACGACGTCTAGGTATTATAGTATAAAAGTCTATGATGTAGGTACGTATCAGTGGCGGGACTAGACTTTTGGTATTGGGTATGCAGTTTGTGTTTGTTGGCCAAAACCTATTGACATGATTTTTCTGTCCACAATATTATCCAGATAGTTTAAGATGACTCTCTTTTACAATATACAGCAACATTTGAACAAGATATTTATAGTATGTTTGTCTTGTTAAGATGTTTATCTTGACTTATGTCACATCCTAAGATGAAGATATGCCGAAGAGAAGGAAGAGGAAGGCCAAAGCGCAGATGGCGTGAAGTAGTGAGACAAGGCATGCGAAACTGTGATGTTTCCCATGAGGATGCGGTCGATAGAACCAAGTGGTGAAACAAGACAGGAAAGGCAGACCCCACCACTAATATTTGCACAAGATTTTGAAAAAACTTACTTTGTAGTTTTTTAGATATTTTGTTTCAGAAAATATAGATCTATTCCTTGGCCATGCGTGGAAGGAACATTTTTGCATGTATTGCATGCATTTTAAATCCACTATTTAGATATAAATTCTATTATATAAATGAAATGTACCTATTTAGGATGGCAAAGTGAAAATACTTTCTTTTATTATATGTAAGTTATTCTTTGAATTGTTTCTAAGTACCAACTAATGGATGTGATGTTTGTATTTTTATATTATTTTGTGATATTTTATGTGAAATGTATGTTTTTATTTTAATTTGTAATATTCTTTGTAATGGCATTAGCCGTATATTTAATAATAAATGAATAGATAAATGTATGGAAGGCATGCCACTGGTACGTATAGTATATTTGTCTAAACATTATGCAGGTAGTTGGCAGGTACCGTTGGTAGATTCTGTAGTAGGAACTTAATTATTGCGCAATTTGTTTTTTTATTCACACGAAACTTATTTTGAATATTCCTTACGAGAAATTACATTATTTCACACACTACTTACAATGTCATATTCTGAACATGCATTCTTGCTATCAAATTTTGTCACGTTAAAAAAATATCGAACAGTTTACCTATTTTTATGATTTGGTTAAAATGTACAGGCAATTTTGTACCTAAAGAATTTTATTTCTCCACATGACTTTTTTAATTTGGTTCAGAGTATTGATTTTCTAGTACTACGAGTATATAAATATCGCATGGACTTCCTCTGGAGTTATTTTTTATTGTTACTATTTTATTTATTACTACATAATTGATTTCTTACCTAGGTTAAAGAAATGCTTTTGTTATTTTATTGTTTGTTTTATTTTATAAATGTATTTGACATCGAAGGAGCTTAGTCACACGTGGAGGTTATGGCGGTTTGGTGATTTTTGTCCAGTCAGCCCCTCAGGCTGTCCACTATGGTGCCTCCGGTGCGGACAACATTTGTAGAATTCAGATACATGGAAGTACCCAGTCTTCTGCGCTATTCGGGTGATCAATGGGTCTCCTTCAATGTTAATATTTTATCGACGGGGCTGTCGAAGCAAGCTCGTTTTTCGTTGTGTCGTCCTGTCTCCCTTTGTGAAGAGTAAATCTGGGAGGAATGTTTCTTTTGAGAGTTTTTACTATTGGTAGTACCAAACCTGTGAAGATGAGAAGCCACAATGCAGTGACCTAGACACATTTTACAATCAAGAGACAAGAGACGACTGGTGTGGCGCTGAAATAATAACGCTCTTACCTCAAAAGCTACAAGGTACCAGGTTCAATTCCCGGCTAGGGCACCGAAATGAAGAATGATTTTTTTTCAAATTGTACTGGATCTGGGTGTTACATGTATATACCTACTGCGTTTAGTGCATTATATAATAATATGATTATGTGTGTAATTAGTCGTGTTAGTACCCATAATACAAGATTCATAATAGGTAATCTAGTATTGTAGGTACTTACATCTATTTATTAATATGTTCATTAATTTATCTGTTTATTTGGAATTCATTGATTCGCTGTCTTATATATTTTATGATTTTTATTTCATTATCTTATCTTTTTCACCTATTTATTCGTGTATTCATTGATTTGTTTGTTTATTTAATTTTTCATATTATATTCATTTGTTCATCTTTATTATGCATGTGATTAATTATTGATTCATTGACATATTAATTATTTTAATTTTTAATTAATTAATTTATTTACTCATTGAGATTTTTTTTGTTCTTCATCTTCTTCAAGTGCCCTGTCAGGTCCCCCCAACGTTGGCGATCACCTCGGCGAACTTGTCCCTGTCCTGCGCTGCTCGGAACAGCTCTTCCACACTTCAGATGCCGGTCCACTCCCTTATGTTTCGCAGCCAGGACATCTGTCTCCTACCGGGACCTCGGCGTCCCTCAATTTTTTTTGTTAGATGTATTACCTAATCCTTTGTTAATTGTACATTATTTTTTAAACCCAGCACGCCTCAATACAGGATACAGGGCAACCTAGTGAGGATTCCCTGTATCGAGGCGTCCTTTTGTATGTTTATTATTATTATTGATTGAATTGAATAAAGTATATTACTTTGGGACTAGCTCGATCTGTGTGAATAATCTATACAATAAATTGTTATGTTTTTATCATATTACTTACTTAGATAGATGCTATCATGGATAATAATAACGAAATCATCGCTGTGCAAACGCCTAGACAGGTACCCAGTAGACGTATTACATAATATTTATGAAAATGTATTCGGTTGCTCGCCTATCACGATAACAGAAAATCTGGATAGATTATATAGTAACCTATATTAGGTATTGTGCACCTATCTATCTATTAGACACTTGGATAAGTGTTTTGATGGATTGATTGATTGATTGATTTAATATTTGTATATTTACATAATATAATGTATTATTCACTATTTAATTATGGAATCAAAGTGAACTGATTTCATTGTAATTGTTGAGTCACAACAAGGATAGAGTTAATATATTTTATGATTTTTTTTACAAAATTGCATGTCGCGTATACTGGATTTATGTACATACTAAGAAGTGTAGATGTTAATCATATTTTGATTTTTTAAACCACTCTAGATTAATCATTCCAATTGATTACACTCACCCATAGTCAAACCTATTTGAATAGGTGTTAACTAGGTAGGTATGTTATTGTATATGATACACATACATATTATGTGAATTCCTTTAGGAGTGCACGATACAGATGAGTTTCGACTCTTATGAATCGACTCAAGGCTTGGTTAAGAGTACTTTTTAAATCCGGGCAACAATCCCAATTCCTCTGTACCAAGCTAATCACATGAAAGAGAGTGCGCTGGCCCACGGCATCATTTGTTGCGTGCTCAAACCACCTAGCTATCATCCAAAATCATTCTAAGAGACTTATTTTCATAATTTACATATTATATTCCTTCCTTCCAAATTATCATCCGCTCTTCAGCCTCGGTCAAGCTATTTAGAAAGATTGAGATAATGCAGGTAATGAACAGGCGGCACTTCGTCCTGACACTGAATTCAGACGCCCTCCAAACTTTGTTTATGTTGTAAGCAAAGATATACGTTGTAAGAAGTCATTGATTGTTGATTGATTTTATTGATTGTTATTACAGAGTAGACTTATGTATAGAGACTAAAAGTCATATGTATTTGAACAAGCACATTGACGAACACCTTATAATACTGTATTGGGTACCTAGGTATTTTTTTTTTTACTTGGGGGGACTCAAATCAGAGTTGTCCAATTTTATAAGTAGGTAGGTAAATAGTTAGGGAAAAAATACACAAGTGCCTGTGCACGTATCTATACATTTATTTGTAGGAACGTATCTATCTATTTATTTACAAACTTAATGCCTTATTTATACTTACATGCTCTTAACACAATATTTTTTTTTTATATATATAGGTATATTGTATTTTTGACACAATTACTCGTAGATGATGTTGGAGACTGCTTACTAAGATTTGCTTCTTATTAGAAGTGTAGATGGTATCATGTTTTTTTTTTTTTTTTTTATTTATTCTTTATTCATTGATCACAATAGGAACATACGATTTTATAGAGAAATGCATTTAAATTAAATACAGTCAACATACAGAGGGCGAGTTTATTGCAAAGACGCGATCTCTTCCAACTAATGTGGTGTTCACATTTGGCGAATATCGCCAGGACGCCAAAGTATCGTCATCCATTTGAACCGTGTGGACAAATTGACAGTAAGTCTGAAACGATAAAAACCAGTAGAAAAGATATCGTCTCAAGTTGACCACCTTCCAACTTTTTCTCTAGTTGAACGATTCACGCGTGCATATATGTGCGCGGCGTCCGTATCTATGGTAAAAACTTTATAACCTATAAATTTTATAATGTTTCCCGCTTCGTGACAGCTGTTATCTTTGTTGTTGGTTTGTAATTAAAAGGCGCCTTATAACCTCTACTATAACATTTTCGACTAAAAATAAACACTTCGCGATCTCCATCTCGACGTCCGCCATTTTGAAAACAATGTCAAAATCAAAGCGCATCTAAACAGATCGTTTCTATATCGGTGGACTGTGTGAACAGGTGAGACGATGAATAGGTGTCCGGCGAATTTTGTTTTTTCGCCTGGCGATATATTTTGAAATTCTCCTGGCGATATTCGCCAAATGTGAACACCCCATAGTAACTCAAAATAATTGACTCGATTGAAATGATTAATTTAGAGTCATTTGAAAATCAAAAATATAGTTTTTTAGTTACAAATATCACAAATATCTCTACCAAATTCAGAATTATCTCCAAAGCGACGGGCAGGTAAAATTGGCGTGCAATCAAAATTCAAAATAAACGTAAAATGGTAAAAACTGAAACAAAAAAAACTTCCTACATTTGACAGTTGTTAGAATAATAGAAAAATGCAAAGCTTTAGAGAAAATTATATGTATTTCCATAGATTCAAATTGTCTGGATAGTGGATTAGGTACATGCCTATATTTTCTCATTTTCTTTTTATTTCAACACCCAGGACATCCCGCCGTTTTGTATATCTATCTACCCCACACCCACTCCTGAAGATCCTCTCTGCATAGCCTTAGGGATGTAAAACTCATTCACCGAACCATAACTTCATTAGGTTAGGATAGCTAAATGTAACGTAGAGAATAATAAGCAACAGGGTAAATCATAGTGGACTTTTGGATATTTAGATAAAACTTTCGAAAATATTATTTGTAGAGTTGTGATAAAATAAAAAGTATTTAATTATGGTTTTGGCATCTAGTAAGAATGAAACGCAAACTTAATAATAAGCTCATGCCCATAGTTAGTGATGTGAGAAGAGAAAACTCTCGATTAAGGCCCAAATCAGAGATTATTTACACTTTTTCCATGTACGTACCTGCATTTTTTTTTAACTCAAATATGGGCATGTGGGGTGTCAAACATCAAGATTTTTCATCAGTTATTACTTATTAGCACTTTTTTCTTTGTAGGTACCTAACATTTTTTGTTTCCATAATTAGCCATATTGGTGATAAATTGTCTCAACATTTGCACATTGTTATTGATTGATTGAATAAAGTATTTATTTCATAACAATAATAATTGTTATGAAATAATTCTCTTATTCAAAAGAGAATTATTTCATAACAATTATTATTGTTATGAAATAATTCTCTTTTGTGTTTTGTTAATTCTTGTTTTCCAACTGTGTTGTGAATGAGATATTTGATTTGTGTATTATTTATTCTTGAACATGTAAAAGGCTCACGCCGTGGATTGTGAAATAAATAAATAAATAAATTTATTATTTGAGAGTGAATGAACCCAGAACTAACAGAGTCAGATGCGGATTCTTGTATACAGCATCAAGTGAATATAATTGTCTTCCTCAGAATGTGAAAAATATAACTAATATAAAAGGATTCTCCTCAAAAAATCCTCAAAACTCGTGCAGTGGTGTGATATTGTTTTTGTGTCTTATTGTGTCATGTTGTTTTCTTTGTGAAAGGAGGGAATAACTATGTATTTGAACTTTTATGGTCTGCATACAATAGTATTATGGTATAAAATAAACCTCAGATACCATTTCTCCTAATACCAGCAACACTGCTGTTTGGAGAAAAGTATTTAAAAAAAGTCTATTTATGATTTAAGTCAGTGCAATGTATTGTAATAATGTATCCATATTTGTAAATGAATAAAAATTATTATTATTATTATATTATTATTATACTGTTAAATAGAAAATAAAATAAAATCTCCAAAAATTCTCTACTTCGAAAAAATATTTCTTGAGAATTCCACAACACTACCCATAGTGAATTAGGTAAATACCTTACTATTTGAAAAAAAAATGCATAGATTTTTTATTTGTAGCTAGGTACGTAGATTAAGCATTCGTGTGTATTATCATTGTAATTAAGTGAACTCCCAATTATCGGCTCTTTTTAACAGAGCTGTTGTCAAAAAGAAGTGTGGTAAAACGCTAACAACGTTGACAAGATCTTCAAAAAATGTCCAATTATGTAAGGAAAAATGATTTATTATTATAAACATGCGAAAAATAGCCCAAGAAATATAATTATGATACACCATACGCTTTCGCCAGCAGTTCTGGCAAAAGTTATAAAAAAAATCTGCTTCATTTTTGTAAACAAGTCAGGGCTCTAGTTATCGTATGGAATTTTGCGCAAGAATCTAATAGTTTAGTGATTATTTGAAATGATCGAAAACGAGTATTCAACTAATTCTCGAAATAAAATAAGTTTCCCACCTTTTTCTGTAAGTTTTCGAGTGTCCTGTAAAGGCTAGTATCGTAAAATGAGAAAAACTACGTATTAGGCATTTAACTTCTTCAACTTGACTACAAGTATGTATTCCATCCATCCTGATTTAATTGTTATTTATTGTATAAATAAATAAATAAATAAATATCATTATAATTGGTAAATATATTAGAACTGTGAATTTTATTGTTAGTCACAAGTCCACTGGTCTTGGTATGTTAACTCAGTAGACATTATTCAAACAAGTTTCAGCGGAGTTTCGAAATTCAAATCAAATGTTGTTCTGTTCCAAACTCAAACTTCATTACGGAGAAATAATATGAAATGGAACACAATTTTGAATAACACATTATTATTCTGTCAAACAATTTTCCGCTTTAACGCTCGTTTTATTTAGGGTAAATTTCGCATGAAAAATTGTATCGTTTGAAGTTGATTTTATCAGCAGAGTCAACCTTTGATCCAACGCTTCTGCATGCAAATGGGAGTTTAAAATGTAATATTGTTATCTGGATGAAGGGGAGAGAGATGTAAAATATCATAGAGCTCCGGAAAAAAAAATCTATCAAAATTTGTTTCACCTTTATTCATTCTAAAAAAGGTATATCTTTTTCTTCTCCTTAAGCTTTGTGCCCGATTTTGAACACAGACCTCCACAATCTCGGATTTCGTTCCAGCGACCATATTTTCGTAATTAAATACATTACCTCTAAGAGGAAACGTGAGAAAGCGCGAGAGTCCGAGAAACACGTGGCTTGATCACTTGTATCAAATTCTCATAGATGGGCGTGTGTTGGGTAAGAAAAAACGACGTGCGTGTATGAGAAATTATATGAATTTAGATGAAGCGACAGAAATTCGTAAAGATAGATCTATGTGGCGTTTCGTTCTCTCTGTCTACCCCACTTGGGATGCGGCGTCAGGGTATAGTATAGTAGGTATATTTTCTAAATATTCGGAATCGTGTTTCATAGCATTTTTTTTTTCAAATCAGCTGGCTTCGTCATATATTATGTGAGATTCTAATTGTATGAATAAAATTATTTTAATTAATTACCCAGTAAATAATTATTATGAATAATATTATTATAAATTTATTCTGCATACGAAAAATAATGAAAAATAAAAATTATTACATACTCGGTTAGACATGAAATAATTTTACAACTATATTGTCAAGAGACATCTATGTAATACTTCTCAAAGTTTTATTACAGAAAAGATAACAATGTCACTTTTAGCGACATCTATTTATATTCTGTGGAAACATTTACAAAGAGATGATCTGTCCTACAATTTTTAATAATAAAACTTCGGTCTTTTTTCGGTAGATGGGTTAAAGAAACTGTTTCAATCGTTTACAAGTAAATAAATAATTTAATCAAATTGTATTACTATTTACTAATTTTCGTAAACTGAAACTGTTACCAAAACGTCTACAATTTTTTTCGTTAATATTACCTACTAAAATCGGTTTTTCTAAAATGAGTAAGAAAAAATAAGAATGAAAGAAAATCCAGTGCAGCTATGCATCACTGACAGTAAGTGAAATAGAAGCTTTGGAAATGGCGTCTGGGCGCCACCCACCGGAAGTTCGATAACGCGTCGGGGCGCGTGTTGCCTAGCAACCGCAGATATGCCCTTCCCCTAATAATATATAGCTCCTCCCATTATGTAGATCTCCGAAACGGGGCGAGTAAAGGTGAAATTGGGAAATGGAATATGGGGGTTGAAAATATGACTTCAGGCAGGTATGAAATATAGATGAGAAAATTTGGAAACATTTCTTATTTTATTTCAGACCTAGAAAAATTTGATTTATTTCAAATAAAACTACATAAATTTAAAATTTTTATTGAAATAAAAACACCGCATCGAGCATAAAATAAGCTCTTTCGGGTAGACAACCATCATCATTGATTTTTTATTAGAAATAAATGATAAACATTTGATTTTTTTTATCTTTTACAAAATGTGGTCACAAAATTTCTCCCTAGGGTTTTAATACAACTGATGTACCCATAATATAACTGTTTTTTTTTATACATTGGGTAATCCCAAGCTCTTATTTATAATTATGTTAACTTATACGAGAGGAATGTGGAATGAAAGTTGGTGTAATAACAAAGATGAATGTAAATGCCTACGTTACGTTGGTTTGAGCTTGTGGAAAAAAAGTACGAAGACAGAATGACCAAGAAGATAATTATATTTGGCTGAAGAGAATGGTGCTCGGAGACTTGGACGACCGAGGATCAAATGGCAAGATCATTTAAACCAAATCCTACAGGACGGTTACATGTTGAGCACATGGAACAGGAGAGCATGGATGAGGAATTGTATGTCAGTGAAGGAAGCGAAAGGTGTATGCAAGGATAGAAGGAAGTGGCGCTCAATCCTTTCTGCCTACCCCGCGAGAGAAACGGAGTGATGATTTATGTATGTATAAATTTGTTTATGCAAAATATACCTACCTACCTCTCCAGAAAGTAGAAATTCGTGTGTCACATTTGAGACATTAAATTCTTTGTTAAAGTTCAAGAAAGCTACCAGTTGAGTCATCAACCAACATTTATCCATAGGTCATAAATAATTTAATATCTTATTCTTTTATATCTCAGAAGAAAAGCTGTCGTGAAATCTTTACGATTCCATGAAACCGTTATGCCGTAACACTGAAGCTTGGAAGATCTAAATAGGGTAAAGCTTCTTAATCAGTTTCGTTATTGAGCGTCTTTTTGTGTCAATATATGGGGGAGCTTTCATGGTGCCGAAGATCGTTAACCAATAAAGATAATAATTATTGGAAACGGATCTAGGAAAATCATAGTAACTCTATTAGTTAATAATTTAGAAGCTATTGGATCAATTGGATGGCCTACGTCTTTAATATTTTGACCAAAAAAAAAACTGGGCATCCCAAAATAAATTTCGCTATAGATCATTGAATTCGTCATAATCACATCAAACATAATGCAGTGGTACCTTGACATACGAGTGCCCCAATATACGAGTTTTTTTTAAATACGAGCCGTCAACATTCGAGCAATTTTTTGCTTTGAAATAAGAGCAAAATTTGAGATACGAGCCATTTAATGACACTTGCCTAAATCATTTCCGGAACATTCTGAAAGGGATGAAGAAACAAACCTCCTTGGACATGTTTTTTAAACGGCCTACTGGTGAAAGTGAAAAAAGCGTGGTGAAAAAGGCAAAGCCCAGTGAAGAAAAAAGCAGTGACGAAAATTAAGCAAAGTAACACTTTATAAATCTAGTTTATTTCTTTAGGTACATTCTCTCTTTTTATGTTTTTGTACAATATTTGTCATTTATAAATACATTTTTCTTATTCCAAAACATGTAACAAAAATAACTGGGGTGACATTTTGGGGGTTGGAACGGATTAATGGCAGTTCAATTAATTTCAATGGGTAAACGAATTGAACTCGTATGTCGAGGTACCACTGCATTGTCATTATTTAGATTTGCTACGAAAATCATGTAAAAGGAACATTAGCTGCATACAAATCAGTTAGCAGGAATAGCTTACGTACCGCCACTTCAACTACTAAAAGTAAATGGGTTATACCAGATTAGCTACTACTTACATATTTAAATCGATAGGTTTTCCTTTTAATTAATATGCAAAAGATTACTTAGTGAGTTGTCGTGGTGATGAATGAACTTTGTCATTAAATAATAATTATTGTCACCAAATGATGTGAATAAAAACATTTTGCATATTGTATGTAAATTGTAGTGATTCATAATACGTTTTTGCTAAAGTGGAATGATCGGATACGAATAATGCTTCATCTTCAACTGTCATTTTAAGAATAAGTCATATTCTTGGACATATGAGATGCCCACAAACCTTTTTCGTGGAGCCCTACGAATAGAATATGTCTCCGAGAAACAGATATTGTAAAACATGACGTGAAAGACATACTCAAAGTCTTCAGTTTAGCGGTGAAGATTTGACAATCAAACCCAAATGCCTCTTTTGGCAATGTGCGGAAAAGAAGATCCACGTACGAGTATGTTTATTATTGCTTGTAATTTTAGTACATACGTTGACCAGATTGCTATCCTACTTGTAAGATATGGTATGGAATACCTAGTGAGTTATAATCTATTAGGTCGGTCTGTAACGAGCATAGATTCTACTCTCCATTTCTCCCTATTTTCAGCTGGTCACTTTAATTATTCCATGTAGGTTGGTAGTGCAGCAACTAATGTCCTTCATTGCACGATCCATGTAAGTATTTTTTAGTTGACCTTTACTATTTCTGTCTTGATGGTGATGAGCAGGCCTGGGTGTTTGATTTTGTGGCCAATCTAGTTTGCTCGTTGTTGCCTACATTCGCCTACCCTCATCAACACCACTTCGTTTCTGACATCTGCAGAATAATAAATCTTCAGTATGAGTCTGTGGCACCATATCTCAAAGAAAGTCAACGATCTGCTTTCACTCTTACCGATGATCATTGTCTCAATCAATACTCCAGACAAAAGTTTTAATTGGGTTCTTCCTCACGTTTAAGTCAATGGTATTGTACCATATCGATATTTCTCACAGAATTCTAAAAATCTAAACATCAATAGATTATCTTATCTCTTGTCTGCTTTGAATTGCAACTTCAGAAAGATCTGATTTGAAAAATCGGGCAAATATTTTATACTAAACTAGTAACTTAACCTTAGCTAAAATCAGTCAAACGTCAAAGAAATTTTCCGTAAATGTACAGCAACTAAAGATAAAACCAAAACATAGGGAAAATATAGATGCATCCTTACTTCACAAAACAAAGTTTCGACATTTTTACTCTACTTTTATCACGCTTACGAATTTTGTGATGTTTACTCTAGTTTACCGTCGACGCCCGATTTGGTCGTTATAATGACAAAGATGCCGGGCGTCGCGTTATAGCTACAATACATAATAATAATAATATATAGTAATCGGCGCCAATATAAAGCTACGTACTGTTGCTGTCAATATTATGTGGGGACAGCTTTAGATATTTATTATATTTGCTTTGACCAAATCTGCCAAATTGTTTGAAAGAAGAGTAAATAAGAAAACAATTGTGACTTGAGTACCTAGCATTAATTCAACTAAGTTGTGAATGAAAATATTGCTATTTTTTTCGTGCATGGTATAACATGTAAGAGGCTCACGCCGTGGATATATAATAAATCTTCTTCTCCTATCAGTGCCGTATCAGGTCCCCTGATTGGCGATAAATCTGGAGAATGCTTCTCTGTCCCACGTTGTTCGGACCAGCTCTCCTATCTGTGTTATTCCAGTCCATTGCCGTATTTACACAGCTACGACATCTGCCTCCTTCCCACTCCACGACGTCCTTCAATCTTGCCCTCTATTAGGTATCAACTGCAGAAGCCGATACCTTTATTTATTTATTCTTTACTGTACATTGATAACAAGCAAATTCACACAAAAATACATTTAAAACAAAGACAATCATACAATCAATATACAGAGGGCGAGTTTATCGCAGATGCGCGATTTCTTCCAACTAACCCAATTTCATGAAACTTTCACATAGAGAAAATCTTAAAGAAAGGAAAGAGGAGGTAAAAAAGGAGAAGAATATGTATGTAGGAAAAGGGACTAGGATACAGAAGCCATATTTTGTGTGATAAAACGGTCTTTGACCGCCCGCTTGAAAGCTTGAAGAGTGGGGAGCAACCTTATCCTGGAAGGCAAACTATTCCAACAGCGAGCACCATGAACAGAAAAAGAGGTACCTCGCAGAATGTGGCCCAAATATGAGACTTTACAAACCTTAATATTCGTCGAGAGCTCTCTATTCACATGCGCGCTCTACGTATGACTTCTGTATTGGCCAATAAGTCTGTCCACGGTATCCGAAGCATTCTTCGATGAATCCACATTTCTAATGCCTCTAATCGAAATGAATAAATAAATCATCATCATCGCTTTCAACGCTCCTCTCGGGAGCAGAGGGCAGAAACCAGCTTCCTCAATTCAGAGCGTCTCTGTGCCAATCGCGTCACCTCTTCACACGGCATTCCCTGCGCTCTGATGTCGTTGTCATAGCAACGGTGTATTGTGAAAGAGGGACGCCCGGGCTTACGGAACTCTTAAGGATGGAAGAACAGTGCTCTTTTTGGCCAACTATCATTGGGCATTCTCAGAACATGACCCAGTCTACATCACGGTGATTACAGATCTGTGCTGGGTGCAAAAGCGCACTGCAACATTTGTGACATATAATATATATGAAATGAATAATTAATTTATAACAAATACCTAATTATAAATAAATTATAATAATTGTTTGAATATTTTAGTTTGACATATTTATATGAATTATCTCACATACATTTATTTTACCTGTATGAAAAACATATTTGTTATCAATAAAACACTGTTTTACTTTTCACTATTAATTTATTATTACTCAAGCGCTTTCGTCAAGTTAGCTTGACATTTTCAAGAGAATAATAAATTAATAGTGAAAAGTAAAACAGTGTTTTATTGATAACAAATATGTTTAAAATGTCTTTTCACAATGTGAACACACAAACTCTAGATCTGTATGACTATTTTTGATTCGACACATTAATTGTAATTTTTTTTATGTTGTTGTTCTCTATTTTAATTTGATTGTTAACATGTCAAAGGCTAACGCCGTGAATATTTATGTAAATTAATAAATAAATAAATATACAAGTGGGTAAATTAAAAATTACTTTTCAAAAGAAAAAATATAAATATGTAGAGAAACAAGTACAGTACTTAATATAGAAAAGAGGGATGGATGATTACGTAGGTATAGTTAAATATACAGAGATTCGAATCTCATAAAAATAACTCAATTTTATTTTCATTTATAATATTATTATGAACATTACAACGCGTTCAAACATTTATGTAGGATTATCATTATTATTATTTATTTTATTATAATGATTTTGATTACAATTTGTACACGGGGGGGATACGAACTCCCTACCCTGTAATTTAGAGATGCCGATATCATCAACCGTTTCAATCACATCGCGTCATATCACATCAGAATATAATATGTTATAGTATAATATGGACCCATACATTGTTATAAATCTTCCATCACATACGCAACTTTTATATTATATTAAGGATGTTATTTGAAAGCGTTTTTCTTCTTTTCATTATAAATGCTCGTGTAGGTATTATTATTTTAATCCTATGAATGTTTTTGACTGTGCTTTTTATATGCAATCAACAATGAAAGTCAATAAAACAACCGTTGCTGGAAAAGTTACACTGGTCAAGAGTATAGGTGAAAGGGTCCAATACAAACTGTACCTTATAATAATATGTGCCTCACTCACTTTCTGAGCTCTATGTTCTCAAAACACCTGCAAGTAGACCTCTACGCTCAGCTAAGACATCCTCCAACATGCTGGACGAAATCAATAGAGCAAACATGTAAGTCCTGCTTTTATGATAGGCTTTTGGCGTCGCAGGACCCGTCATCTAGAACCGACTCCCCGAGGACCTCCGGATAAACCAATCGAAAACAACATAGTTTCCCGAGCCCTTTAGATCCACAAAAATATCTAACACACGACAAACCATGAACCACAATGACTACAAACAACATTTAGCAAATATGACCTTGAACAACATCACATAGACATCTTTTATAGAATAGAATAGAATAAAATTTTATTCAATCTTCAATTTGAGGTTTGCTACCTATTCTGAATATCTTAATTTTTCGTTAGCAGGAAGTGGACAGTTTGCGTATCTATTACATTTAGCCGGTCTGCTGGCTACCCCATTTGAAGAATATGCCGTAATGGCATAGTAAAAAAAAGCATAGCAATAGTAAAAAAAAATATAAGAAAGAATGAAGATAAATTGAGAAATAAGATAATTTAAAAAAAAATGTGTAAAAAATTGTATTATAAAGTATATACCTACCAATCTTTATATTTTTAGCTATAGGTAAATATAAAGTTTTTGTCCATGCAGTTTGTGGATAAATGTTTTAATTGAATGAGAAATTTGAGACTTTTGTATAATGTAATGTATGAATTTATGTAAAATGCAATAGCCGTGTGTCGTCGCGTTGGTGCCTACCAGATTAGATGCCATACAACATACAACATTCATATCGTAGTTTGGGACTAGCACGATCTGTGTGAATCGTAAATACATGTTTTGTTTATGTGATTGTTATAACATAATTACACGCATTTTATTCGCTGTACTCGTTTCCCATCAGCTGATTTTCCTTATTTCCTCATTCCTCCTTCTATCTTTCGACGTACTCCCAAAACCCGTCTCCACAACATTTTTTATCTCCCAAGATTCAACACTATGTGAAATATAATAAAAAAGGACTAAAGGTATTGTTATAATTTTAAAAGATCCGTGACTTTTCAGCTTTATAGTTTCATTGACCTTTGGGATAAACTTAGACTTCCTTGAACACTTTATCTTTTCATCAACCCAGTAATTTGCGAAAATATAAAACATAATAATATCATTGTACGCCCTTTCATTCATATATTTTATTATTAACATTGATTATTCAATTAAAAATAATTATTTTGGACACCATTTGTATTACAGATATTCTTTCAAATAACATTGCAATATATCATCGTTGCATAGTCGAAAAGAGGTATGTGTGTTCATTTTTATTTAGGTATACTTTTTAAAAACTGTTCACTAGGGCGTTAAAATTGTTGTTTGGACTTTTTATTGGCTTGTGATATTATTCTTTAAGTATTGAATTTTAATATTTATGATACTAAGAATAACTTTGTAAAATGGTTGTGATGTCATTATAAGCAGTTTATTCTAGAAATGTCAAAACATTTTTATAAATTCACATACCTACCCGTTTTTGAATATGCAACGACGATATAGGTAACTACAGTGGATTACAAGGCCAATGTTGAAAGGCCAATCGAGTACGGGGCGAAAACAAACAAAGTACGTGCAGGAGCCAAGGAGTTTATTTGCCAACTAATAAGAAAATTGTTACATAGAACAATGCATCGCTACATAGTATATTATAACAGTATTACAAGTGAACATATATGTACCCAATTTATAATAAATATTTTTTTATGTGATTTAACACAATCCATTAAATATTGGTCTGCAACGAGTTTGGATTTTCTTCTCAATTCATCCCTATTTTTAACTTGTCTCTTTAACTCTACGTATGTGCCATAGTCCATGTCCTTCATCACTTGATCCATGTAGGTATCTCTTGAAAGGCGTCTTATTATATTTCCTTGTTTTTATTGCTGGTTTTATTTATTGTCTTAATTTTGTTTGAGTTGCTTCAAATTTTTTGTACTGTAGGGGGACTTTTGTTGTCTATATTGCATTTAAAATTGATTTTGTAATATTTATTGTGTTAACTGTTTATTCCTTTAATATAAATAAATTTTAGACTTCTGTTATGCCCTCCTCGCGGTCCACCCTATTTCCTTGGAAAGAATAGGAGTTTAATTGGTGCTCGATTTTTCTTGCCTTCTCCTCAAGAGAAGCGGGGACCGCTTAATGAAATGTATCACCAGTGAAAAACATAAAAAAAAATGGATAAATCAAAACAAGCTCTTGAATCATTGATAATGACTTCACTAGTCGAAAAACTTCTCTCTTGCGTTGTTTAATCCATAGTAGAACGAAACCCTTGTTTCAATTCATCGAATTATGGAATTCTACTGCTTGTGTACCAAGATTATAAACTCGCCCTTTGTACATTGAATTGTATAACTGATATTTATATGACACTGTTTTATTTTGTAAGATTGTAACCAATGTACAGTGAAGAATAAAATAAATAAATGCATTATAAATAAAAAGCAAAAACTTTAGAATGTTGTTTTTTTCCTTGTCAGTTTATCAACAATGTTTGTATATGCGTACCTGTTACATAAATATTAATTTCATCCATCAAAATTGATGTAGGTATGGACATTATCTATAAGCAGTTACATGACGAGGTTGGTCACTTCTGATCTCATGTATATTATTAAAATGGCTTTTACGAACCATTAGGTTAACTAATGCTCCCGGACAGGGATCACCAACATTTATTACCGGAATTTGAAAATAATTTAATAATTCAAAATTTACTGTTTTTTTAAAGAGAGAGATTTTTTAATACCGTTGACAAGTCATATTTGTTTGATTTTATATAAAATAACAAGTATATTTTAGTACTTCCACAATGACTTTATAAATCGCGAGCTGCTTTTCAAGAGCTTTCCCTTTTCTCATCAGGGGGCCTATTCTCCAATCTCGATTGATGGATGTGGTAAGCGAGATTTTATTACTTTCGAACGATTTCTTAAAAACCCTATTCTTGAAAGTCGTAGACGACAAATGTCACACGATATATTGCGAGAATTTGTCGATTGGTGTTTTACCACTCGAGATGAATATCACACCAATCGACATGTCAAAAATTGATAAAAATGGCCGCCTTGAGTCACTCAATGGTCGTTTACATTTCGCAAACGGTATAAAATAAAATAAAGTGATGCCGCATTTATAAAGTATTTTAGTTTAAATAAAATATAACGAAAAGTTTGATATTGATTGTGACTTGTGACTCCTCATAATATATTATAAAAAAGTATAAATAAATGTCATTTTTCGATAAACACATTCAAAAACATACAAAAAGTGCGACGTTGCCGGTAGCTTCTCGAATGTCGACCGTTTAAATCTCGAATGGTGTCAAGAATAGGGTCGTAGACTACCATTCGACTTTTCGTACGAGTTTTTCAATCGACATATCTCACAGGCGACATTTATCAATCGAGATTGGAGAATAGGGCCCCAGGCTCACTTAAAGTGTGGAAACTATTGAAAGCCAGCTTGCAATTTATAAAATCACTGTGGTAGTAGGAACTAAATAAAGTGTTTTGTTTTAATTATTTTACACGAACTTCCACAAAATATCGTCGGTTGACATTAAATTATTTGGGAAGTGTAAACCTAGCTTTCGAAAATGTGTTCTATTCACCATAAAATTTAAGTACAATCCTTCCCAAAATTTCATAGATAGAAATATAAAAAGTTTATATAACAAACAACTAAGAAACCGATAACTTACTAACCTGTGGAGAAAAAACCAAACATTTAAGTTAATAAAATCCACAAAAAATTGAGAAGGCAATAGCATATAAACAATTTAAATAGGTAGAAAAAAATATAAACTTGAAATGCACAGACTGTACTATTTGTTTATTGTCTCGTAAAAAATTAATGATTTGCTCTGAAATCAAAGTTATCGTATCGCTTCCAGAACAAACGGATGCTGGGACAAAAAAACTTGTACTTACCTACTTATATTATTTTTATCTATCAACGTTTATTTACGTATATATTTACCTGGACATGACATTTCTATTCCACACACAATACATACTAGCTAAAAATAAAATTAATATAAGATACAGACGTATTTATAGTCGCCTCTTTTTAATTCATTTCATTCTTGTATCTTTTATCTCATTTTTCTCAAGTAATAGGTGGTATGTGGTACTTTGGTATAGTCGGTATTATGTCGTGTTAGCTCTGCTCCGTACTTCAAATAGTTGAATGTCAACAATTTTTTATTTTGAATGAGTGTGTATCTTAAGATCTACACACACGATGTTCTTTTCATCAACGCGTTTGTCAATTGATAAAAAGTATATTTTTTATCCATGATGTTTTTAAGTTAATTTTGTATACTTCATGTAAATTCTTAATTTCAATTAAGGATTAAAATAATTAAAAACCTTAATTTTATTTAAGGATAAGATAAGGATAAAGAAATAAAAAAACATGTTTCATTAAAAATTCTGCTGTCTACTCTACTTGAGGGATATGCCGTGATGGTATAGTATTAGTAGAAAAATGAATGAAAAAATAAAGATAAGTTGGTAAGAAAGTAAGATAATTAAAAAAAATTGCGTGATTTTTGTATAAGAAATTACTTATCTACCAATCTGTTTACAAAACATAACTTAATATTTAAATTTTGTTTATAATACATATGCAAGCCAATTAAAAATATTTATTGCATTATTAAAATTATATGCAGGAGGTAATTTAATTTTTACATCAGAATCGCGTGACAATTTACTATAAAGCTAACGATGTTTTATCATTGCTAACCTTTGAGAAATTTTATCGTTTGTACGTAATACGTAAAAAATATTGAAGAGTTAAAATGGACATAGTATTAAGGGCCAAAAAATTTGTTTTAAAAAACATTTATATGTCTTTTTAAATGGCAGATGTTCGAAAACTAAATACATTGTACATCTTCAATTCAGTGATGAGATTTGCCAGCTCGTCTTAATGTCTTAATTTTTTGGATTGGATAAATTGAAAAAAGCGTTTTATTTTACTATAAATTAAACAGCACTAGAGAGACATCTTTCGACTTTTAAGGTCATTATCACGCTTGTTTTAAATATGGAATTCTTCTACTTGTGTTCCTATACTATAATTTATTTTTTTACTGGTATGAAGAGGATGGCTTAAATATTTATAACATGCAGTTTATCTACTGGCTACCCCACTTGTGAGACATGCCATGATGATGTAGTAGTAGTATATGAGATTGGAAAATAAATGAGTTTGAGATACTACCTTTGATAATGATGATGGATGACTTTGATTTTGGCGCAGTTTCACATTACGTCGAGCATCAGCTGTGAACAGTGCGGCCTTCGAACGTTTGTGAACAGTGCGGCCTTCAATTTGCTTTTGAAGATGGTAATAGATTCATTCATCTTCAATGGAATAAAAGAGGTGGTCTCTTTTAAAAAGGTTAATCTTTGAGGCATCAATATTTTATTAGGAGTATAATAAATAAATAATATAAACATCTTGATATATCTTACAAGTGGGGTAACCAGCGGATTTCTACGTGATTTTGACAAACGCTATTTAAATAATTGGAGTCACACCACCATACACATGCTGAGCAAACAATTTACTTATTTAGTGAGTACACATAAATTGAGTTTCTTAATTATATTTAAATTCAAATCATGTATTTCCAAGTACTTGCCATTGTTAAATAATATTCAAGTTACAGTATTTTAAAAACCCAACATAACACAAAATTATTCCAAGAAATAATATGCCGGTTTTTTGGCACTTGAAGATTTTTTCAATAACACTCTTGAAATACTTACCCATTATTTTATTAATAAAATTATCTTTCTATCTATTTATTTATCTATACAAATCTATTTAGGTCCAGTTTTTCAATGTGCCTATTGGGAGACGATTATCCTGAGTTAGACCTTAATTTGGTTAAAAATGCTTTTTACATCGAATAAACTTCAATATTTCACGTCAAAATGACAGATAGAGTAGCCTGGAGGTAGAGTATTGGCCTCATGCACATTAGGTTTGCGGTTCGATCCCAGGTGTCGGCACACTCCCCATTCACGACACGCTTTAAGCTTACCTACTGTGAAAGGTTTTTAAGGTTGTAGATATTTGGCTTTATAATAAAAACCCAGATCCATCTTTTTTAAAAAAAAAAAAACTGACAACAAAAGGCGAACATCAATATGATAAAAAGCATGGATATTTTTAAAATACCTAGCAAAAAAGGCTATTAAATGTTACTTTATCTGTCACTTACATTTTGACGCGAAATATTGAAGTATATTCGATGTAAAAACATCTTTAACCAAATTAAGAGTTAGCTCAAGATTAGTGTCACTTTAAGGGAATATTGAAGTATTAGACCTTCATACGTCATTATCCTATCCATCTATACTATCGTAGCATTGATAATAATATATTAAGCCGTTACACTATGACTTATTGTAGGTAATGTTTATATAATTACACGTGTTCATCTACAAATTTACATACATTATAGTTTTACAGACACATCAATTGCGTTATTATTTTAATTTATAAAGACCACATGAAAGCAAATTATTATTTTTGTTGGATTAATTTTGACGAAAAAATACAAAAAATTTGATTCTCAATCACTAGAAATATTTTATGCTAATTTGCAATACATATATTATTTGTTAATTTTGAAATAAAAAAAAATAATTGAGTCACCCATTCTCACAATAAAACTCATGTTTCGATATCATTATTATGGGAACGGTTTACTGTGAATGAGAGTTTTTAAAGTTGTCGAGAGCTAAAACAAAATTTGTTAAATTAATGTCTTACTGGGATGTTTTTAGAATTGATCCACGTGATTAAGCCATGTGATTCTAGGACGCCTGCGTTTTGTTACACCCCTTCTTCCTGATAAGTATGTACATCTTCGTTGCCATCCTTTTATCATTAATTCGTTCCATGTGTCCAAACCATCGAGAAGAACGATTGGTAAAACGTTGCGTGATTGAGTGAGGAATGAGGATATTAGAAGCATGAGCGGATGTGATAGGAGTGTTTTCGATAGAATGCGAGTAAATAAGTTACGATGGGTTAGATAGTGTAACCAATGGATCAGGAAAGAATGACAAAGAGGATATATTTGTCTGAAAGACAGGGTATGAGGAAGCGCAGGCGTCCGAAAACTTATCCGAGTCCGAGAACTGTCCGAGATCTTATATACATTTTAACAAATATCCGTTAGCATTTTGGTAAGTTGCTGACGGATGGGAGTTTGTAAGCCAAACAAACCGATGGGTGTCTTATAAAAGGTATTGCTATGATTTATTGTTTTTCTATGCATAGCAACGGTCAAATACACACGCATTATTGAAGTTTAACCTCGCAGCATTGCGTAATCACGTTTGAAAATATATTTTTTTGTTTAAATTCAAGAACAATATTTCTTATGAGAAGTGAGGCATCACAAATACACTGTATATTTTAAGAGAAATAACCTTTTCTTTAGCGAACAAAAAAAATTGACTTATAAACCGACGGTTTAAGTCTCAAAACCTTTCCCAAAACAGTCGGTATACTAACCTACAGATTTTTACCGAAATATGGCTAACGGACGTTTATAAGACGCAAAAGTTACCGATTTTTTCTTTTTTCGGTATATTTCGTCGGTTATGTAACTAACGGATGTTTATAAGATCGGCCCTAAGTCGCGTGGATCAATTTCTCAACGACGGCTGTGTTTCAAGTAAGATAAATCGAGGTGCGTGTAAGACAAATTGTGTGAATGTAGAAGAAGCGAAAGAAGTGTGTTAGGATAGATCTAGAATGTGAGTAATTCGGTACTGAGTTAACTGTTATTTGATAGTGATTAATTTAACTTTAATGATTTTTTTAAGACTTCTCAGGTAAATTTAGTATCTTCGTTGGTCCACCTTTTGATTTTGCATTTTGTCGTCATGTTCTATACCTAATTATTGATCTCTGATCCTCTGTATATTGTGAAAATAAAAATAATAATCTATATGGCGTTACGTTCCCTCTTCCTATCACACTTGGGATAATGCGTTTTTTATTTAAATATTTATCTGTATTTATGTCATAAACCCAAATACAAACTTATACACATTTCACAGTAAGCTATTAAAAGCTTGTGTCGTGAATGGGAAATTTTGCCGGCACCTGGTATCGAACCACGGACCACTTGTTCACGAGGCCGAGACTCTACCTCCAGGCTACCGACGAACTCAATTAATTTTCAAACCTAAGTATATCTTGTGTTCCTGAACCTTAGGTACGAGAAGCATTCTCATTTGCATTATTAAAAATGTTCCTCACTTTATTAGAAATTTACTTGCATTCTATTCTTCATTAAAATACTTTTATAATAACTATTAATAAATTGTACCTACTCGTAGATATATTAAGTGTAGGTGGGTTTGGTATTCAATCCAATCAGTTGAAAAGGCGGGTCAGGTGATGGCTATTATTTGATTTATAGTTAGCCTATAATATTATAGTACAAGTGTAAGTCTCATCTTCCGATAGAACCTTTAGATTAGTAGCCTGGTTTAGTTCTTTGTCTTCGAATAAACTCAATGAGTCAATTAAAAAAAAATAACAATTTAAATAGATATATATTGTCAAACGAACTTTAACTGGATTTTTCATACCTGCGTCAGTGAAGATAATATTAAGAATATTAGTCAACAGACACCTCATCTGCACGATTAACAGATTGAAGCCTCCTATAGTAGGAAATAGGAAAGGTGCTCCGATGCTGCCGAATAGGATTAGGCTGGTTCAAGAGTACTTAACCCGTGGTACATTCACCAAATCCGTCAAATCAAAATTAAAAAGTACATTGTAGATAGAGTAACTGAAGTAAATTAATCTAAATAAAATTATTGATCGTTGATCGAACAGACAAGCAATATCATCTCCTCCGAATTGATACAGTCAATGAATTTGTACATCGCCTGTGATTCCATGGAACCCCCATGGGTAAATATTTTTTTTCAAAAATGATTTCAAATTATTCGTCCCGATAAAATATTATTTGCTTGAGATAGCCACTGAAAAAGTTATAAATAGAAATAAATCTCTTCCTTATACCTACTATAGTATTTATATTATAGGTACCTTCCACGTAACTAGAAAATGTCATTCATCAATCAACAGATTTACAATACAATTTTTTGTTCAACAATTCAACAGTTTTTTGATCTCCTATAACATCTTGATAAATGCACATTAGAGGTTCATAAATCCACTGACTTAACCAAAAAATCTCAAAAATTGAAGTTATTACAAGTGCCAGTTAGTGGTATTGGTGTAGGTATTCACATATCTACATACACACACCTCCTCCGAGCTACTACGGTATTAGCCAGTAACTCACTATGGACATCGCATCATTTCGAATTCCTAAAAAGTACTCATATAAATACCATTACTTGAGTACTTACAAGTATTAAGTAGGCAAGTACCTACTGTTTCTTCGACCTAGTGATCATCATCAGGCTCCATCAGCATCTGTTCTTTAATAATAATATCTACATATGTGAGGAACCAGGGCCCGATCTAGGTAGTTATTTAGCAGCTTCGGGTAAAAATGATATTTGCCACTCTTGTAATTCCAGTACCTCTAATTTGGTATTGTTGATTGATTCTCTAAGTGAGGACTTTTTAAGGTCTCAGATTCCGAAATTTGCATGCCCAAAGTTTCAAAAGGGTATAAGAATTATAAATATTTCACAAGGTGTTTGTAGATGCAGTAAAAAAGTCTAGTCGCTGCCTTCGTCGTCTCTCATCTAGACTACTGCAACATTGTACGCACAGGACTGCCCCAGATTCTTCTCAATTGTCTTCAAATGGCCTTTCATGCTGCCGCCAGGACCATTATCAGAGAGAACAAGCGCACACCATTATTTAAGGATCTACATTGACTGAGAGTTCCAGAGAGAGTGGAGAATAGAGAATATTTTCATGATCCCAGGAATGGGGAACTTTTTCAGCTCGAAAAATAGTACAGAAAATTAGAAAAATTATGGTGCATTTTATATTTTAAAATGTGAATTTTTAAGGCCTTTATCACCAAAACAGGCTTTTATTTAAAAAAAGCGATTTCCGCACTTCACAATAAAAACGTCTACCCAAGGCGGAAGAGGTGTGTGACGTCGTCAGACGCTAGAGACAGTGGGTACCTACTACGAATCAAATGCGTGTCAATACAACATAGCGCCTAATGACGTCACAACGGACTAATTCAATGACATGACGTTTAAAATTTTGACAGAAAATACGGATTTTTAAAATGAAACTAAAGAATGAAAAGTTTTATGTTATCGTTTCTTATAAGGATATTCGTGATTAGCGTAGGTACTTATTTTTATTAACATACATAAATTCATGACAATTAGTCATATTCCTCACACTGCATGTTCCCCATTGAGTTTTGTCGTTCTGGGCATTTGTGCAGCTCGCTCCTTCCCCAAGAGCGGGCCCTGCTTATAACTATTATGTGTCAGGTACTTTAGTACTTCGATAAGTAATTATTAGGCATAATATTATGTACTGCCGATAGTCAATGTCTGAAGGACGTTGGATGGAATTGGTTGCCCGTGGATAATCAAAAATAAAATTATCAAAGATCTTAAACATTTAATATTATGTGTTATCTAGAGATAAAATATAAAAATATAAATATTTCTAAACACAGATAATTTTTCATTAATTTTTTTAAATAACTCGAGCGCATTCGTCTTAAGCTCAGTTTGACATTTTCAAGAGGACTGTCAAACTGAAAAATTGCTTTCAAAAAAACAGAAATTGAGAATATAATATTGAAGTTGTGGCAACTGTTCTGAGTAGCACCCGGCGAAAAATTAGTCTCTCACTCTTAAAGTCACCGATGAGGTTTGCCACCCATTCTGAATGACTTATTTTCTTTGTTGGCACATAGATGACGGCTTGCATGTTTGTTACATGTGGCTAATCTGCTGGCTACCCCACATTTGGGATATGCCGTGATGGGAGATACTATATACTGTCCACAGGGAAGACTGTTAAAAATGACATTCTTCACAGAATTATGCTTTTCTATGTCTTGTGATCATGCAAAAGTTTTGGAATCTTTTGTATAATCTAAAACAAAATGAATATTGAACATCAGGCACTTAATAGAGAAGCCCTTTGTTGAAGTACCCTTACCTAATAATCAGCTGGGGGGCAAGGACAGACCCAGGGGTCCCTTAATATCCCATATTACACAAGTGATTACATTGTATAATGTACAACATAACATCCAATTCTTCCAAATAACCCTTTCTATGAATTAAAGTAGGCAACTACAAATAGTTTTTATGTTATATTTTTAATGTATATGGTATCTCACAAAAATGCGACACTTAACATATTTATTGATTCAAGATTTTTATTATTCTAAAAATATCACCCTGCACTGAGACCATAACAACTTTTGGCCAAGTCGATCTCAGCAGGAAAAATGAAAAAAAAAAATGCCAAGTCAAAAAACAAAAAAACATATAATCCAAAAGAAACAAATCAAAATGATTAATTAGATATTATTTTGAATATGGACATGAATATGGCTATCCCCTAATAAGTATTTTAGTATTTACTACTGGTAGACTTGTCTACTACTAACTTGTAGTAGATAGTAAGATTGTACGTTCTACAGCTTACTGCCTATAACACTGTTGAGTCAATGCCTAAAAATATTACCTACATTGTTTTATTATTATGTATTGGTACATATATTATGTATCATCTATGTAGGTATGTATTATTACCAAATAAATCACATAGGTATAAAAGCCTTCTAAATTGTAAACTATCTTTAAAGCTGCCTTTTCTCAGAGAATTATCAACAAATTGATTAAAAAATCATAATGATTCATAATACTAATAATAAGGTGCGTAGGTACTACCTGGTATTCCTACTGAATTCTTATAAGATATTTCTTTGTAAGATTTTAGCGACCTGGTATTATTACTGAATTCTTATAAGATATTTCTTCGTAAGATTTTAGTTCCTAGGAAACGACTGCGGGGAAAGATGAAGATCGCGCGAAGAGAGAAATCTGCTGTAAAACGCATTTACAAAACATTACGACGGTATACCCGCTACCCTTAGGGATAACATTTATTTTAATTTATGTAAAAAAATACAAATGATTGAGTCGACATTCATTTTGTAAAACTCCATATTAATTCAGCGATGAGGTTTGCCACCCATCCTGAATGTCTTGATTTTATATTGGCACGAAGAGGACAGTTTGCATGTTTCTTACATGCAGCTGATCTGCTGGCTACCCCACTTGTGGGATATGCCGTGATGGTATAGTAGTAGTAGTAGTAGTATATTAATAAATAAATAAACACAAACTGTTTGAGTTTTACTTTACTTAATAAAAGGTACAGTAATCTACATACTTTCGACTTAGGTACAAAGTAATTATCAAACTTTTTGAGTCCATATCACAATTTTTTGAGTCAATATTACAAACTTTTAGAGTCGATATAACAAATTTAAATATGATGAGAGTTCATATAGGGAGTATTGGTTTTCCATAACTTGAAGACAAAACATAAAAATACCTACAAGCATATAGGTATAAGCCTCGATTATGAGTAAGAGTTAGATAGATAATTCGTTTGTCCAGTTCCATTACTCAACAACTAGAAATGTCTTATATTCGAGAAATCGCCATTTTCGTATATTTATATTATACTTTTAAAAACACAAGAGATAGTGAAATATACTGTAATATACCTAATACTTAATCGCACTGTTAAAGACATACGTTGTCTTTGTTACGTCCAACAATTCGAAATATTTATTTCTGGAATTGAAAATATATAGTTACCTATATTTTTTTCCACAGCTAAATATTTAATATGATTGTATTCTAATTTGTTTTTTTTTTATTTTTTTTATTAAAATTTATTATAAATTACAACCTTATGGGCTTATTGAAATATTTAAATTTGTGAAATTATGTGTACACTTTTAAGTAGGGTAATGCATTAAGCATTTACATTTTTGTCTTTTGAATATTGTTTGTACTCATATTATGTATTATCTGAAGTGTATTATTTGCTTTTAAATAAATAAAAAAGAACACCGAATATTTATTATAGTTATTTATTTGTGTAATTGATAGAGTGACATTTATTGTGTGTATTACCAATTGTCGTTGGAAGGGAGGAAGCGACTGAAAACATTGCCATAAATGGAGTGAGCATCAAACAAGTAAGAGAATTCGTGTACTTGGGCAGCAGAATAAACCAGGACGGACATTTCCGAATCAAAACATTGCCATTAACAAAAAATCCAAAATATTAGAATCCCCTAATATTGATTTAAGCGTGAGGAAGAATCTCACTAAAGCCTTTGTGTGGAGCATTTTGCTATATGGGTGCGAGACGTGGACCATCAGCAAGAGTGAAAGCGGACGGTTAGCGGCATTTGAAATGTGATGCTATAGACGCATGCTGAAGATTCGGATTTATACGTCGGAAACGAAGAAGTGTTAACCAGGGTTGGCGAAAAAAGGCAACTCCTAAAAAGAATCTGCCAACAACGAGCTAACTGAATTGGCCACAACATCAGGCACCCAGGACTGCTCATCGCAATCGCAGAGGGTAGGACCGAAGGCACAAATGGCAGAGGCCGACCGAGAGACGCCTATATGGACCAACTGAAGAGGGAGATGAGCTGTGGCTCATACATGGAGTTGAAGAGACTGGCTGAGAATAGGGAGGAGTGGAGAAGAAAGTCCAAACTCGTTGCAGACCAATCCAATGGATTGTGACTCATTATATATATACCAATTAAATCATAATTTTCCAGATTTTCACTTGTAGGTCTATGGAACTGGAGAGTCGATATGTTAGTTATTATTTATAGCGCCACATTCCACAGTATTAATAATAATAATATTTTAGATGATTACTTACTAGTTTTGTACAGGTATTATAGGTATTATGTTATGTGATGGGATGCGACGGTGCGGTGATGCGATGATCCAACGCAAGACGATGTGGCTCAATTTTAACTAAATACCGTTTTCCCCCCCTTGAAATTAGGCATAACATTAACACGTGAATAACTAGAGATACACATAATAAATAAAACTTAATAAATTACTATACTACTATGTATACCATCACGGCATATCTCACAAACGGGGTAACCAGCAGACTCACTGCATGTAATAACCATTGCAAAATGTCTTCTCAGCGCTAACAACAAATAAATACATTCAGGAGGGGTAGCAAACGTCATCGTTTAAATAAAGACGTAAAATGTCTGAAACTGGTCTGCTTGCTACTATACCCCACTTGTGGGATATGCCGTGATGGGGTGGTGGTGGAAGACTTTTGATAATTTTTAAACAGAATAATATCATTTAAAGCATTAACAATTAAATTTTATTTTTTATAATTTATTTACTAAATGATCAACAGTATCATATTTAGATAGATATTAAGTTGGTCAGTTTTATTAAAAATGTACAAAAAATTAATATAATATTGTATTATTGTGTTAATTGTATCGTATTGTTTTGGGTATTTTTGTGTTATTTTGCCAATTTTAGGTCAACTTTATTATTATACAAAAGGTAATCATGCCGTAAAATAGGTATATCAAAAAATAAATTGAAAAAATCAAACTTTATGTTTCCCCATGTAGTGGTTAAATTAATATTAAAGATAAGATAAGTGGAATACTAAAGGTAGACCTACATATATCCAACAATGAAACAAATGTGGCTTAAATACATATATTAGAAAAAAGTGGATTTGTTTAAACATTTAAATAAAAAGAATTTTGTACCACAATAAAGCTTCGATGACTATAAAAATTTGCATAAAATATTATATGAAAATTTATTACCCGGCAACTTAATATTTATTATTTAATATATTATTATTTTAACTATTAATATTTTATTTTATATATTGTGTGTATCGGAGAAAGATCCAGTGACTAATTACTGCCATCATTCATGCAGCAAAAAAAAGAGTGTACGCGAATAGATAAGCAATGTGGATATTTAAATTTATAGTTTTACACATCGATACAGGTGTACCTCAAACAGAACGATTTGTTGCCTTATAAATCTACTATTATCTACTATTATTCCATCACGGTAGGTATATCCCACAAGTGGGATAGCGAGAAAAACAGCTGCATCTAATAAAAATATTAAAGATTTTGAGTTTTTCCCACCACCTTCCCTTGGACGTTTCAAGAGCAGACCTCATTTATCTTCCAGACTCAACGAAACAATTTTTTTTCAAGAGAGGGATCATGGTTTGCCAATGTAAGCTGTCATATCCTGCTAACAAAAAAAAGAAGATGGGTGGGTTCAAGATTGGTGGCAAACCCCAAATGTCTAATTTAAGTTTTTGAGTGTTCTGTAAAAAGCGGGTGTTCAAAAACATAGACACTTTATATCTTAAATTCAGCGATGAGGTTCGCCACCCATCCTGAGTGTCTAAATTTTTTGTTAGCATGGAAGTTTAATTTAACTTAAGTACGAACATAATACGCGGGTCAATTTTAGCGATAAATAGGAGTCACACAGCGGTTTGAAATTCGTCTTCTTATTAGGTAAACCAGTCTGTGAATCATTTTCCATGATTTTGGCGCCAGAAACATCACGAGTTTAGCGGTTCTAAGATATTTCAGTTAGGGAGCGTTTAGCCAATCAATTCACATTCTTCATTAAAAAAAGTATAAACCAATTAAAATTACTTGGAGAATCTAATGAATCTTAGACTCCTACAAATACCGTCCAATTTATAGCACAATCTAATGAGTTTCAGACTGTTTATAGGATAACCTAATGAATCCCAGACTGTTTCCAATACTTATTCTTCACTATTCTTCAATACTTTAAGACTTATACAATTTGTTGGACTTGACAAACAGGTATATCGATCGTGTGAATCGAGGGCTACCTACCGGTTGGCTACAACCAACATCCTGGTTCAAAAACCAAAACAGGTCTTGTATTTGACGGATTTGGTTCATGACAAACATTATTTTATCAATTTAGAAAATGAGAAATAATAGAGTCCGAATAAAATGACGACTATGTACTATCTATCCTAGACCAGATACATGAAGTCGATCAGATTAAGTTTTATTAATGTTATACTTTTAATGTTAGTATTCCTATTATTTATTTTTTGGTTTTATTAATTGTATTGAGCGTAAAAGAGCATCATGGTTCAAGAATCTGCGGCTGTGGTTTGTAATACCGGATGCAGCAACCCTCATCAGACCGCCCCAGAATCGTGAGGAGTTTCAAGAGATGGACGCCAAACCTTCGTTAAGAGCGGCACGAGAAGGAGAATAAAAAGAAGTTCACTAAAGTTAGACGGTTTGTGCACTGACAATTTTAAAGAAGATCATCATAACTAACATCATGCCGGTTCTCTTTTCAGGTAGACTGAAAGGATTCAGCGCCACTTCCTCCTATCCTTGGATACATTTTTCGCTTCCGTCACTGTCACACAATTCCTCATGCATGCTTCCTTATTCAATGTGCTCGACACATGTCTAATTTGGAGGATCTGGTTTATATAGACTCTATATCTTACCATTTAATTTTTGGACTGGCGCGTTTGCATACAAAAAATATATTTGGATTTACATAAGCATCACAGAACTGTTTCATAATTCATCTTTTCCGAAAACCTACTGAAATGAATGGAGAGTGAGAGAAAATATTATTTTACAGGTGACTCGAAAAATTACAGAAAAAAGTGGGTGACCTATTCTTTTTCCGGGAACTCCGAGGAATATATATTTTTATAAATAATCAAGTAAGCGGAAAAAATGATAAGCATCCGAACAGACAGACTAAAATTAAAATTGTGAAACGTGCTTTCAAAAATCAAGAATAATGTAATTAATAATTTAGTGTATCTGTTGAGCAGGTGAATCTGGAATCTGGATGACCCAGGACAGCATCGTTAAGAAGACGAGGAATCCGGTTATTCATTCTAAATGTATCAACTACAGCAACAACAAGCTTATTCAGACAGACTATTGAGATTATTTTTCTCAAGGCGTTATTAATGTCGGAATTATAGGTAATAATAAATCGGAAAGAAACTACGCCATGTCGATTTCCAACTAGATTGAAGCAAAAAAATCTATAAGAAATGGTACAAATAATTTAATGTCTCCGACAGTTTTATTGGACAAAGCTCACTTCACGTAAAGAATAGCTCATGGGTTCAAGGTCCATCCAGGGTCCTATTGAAAATGGTGTCGTTGTCTTTTCTAAACCCTATGTGATTTATGTGTTAAATTTATGTATTCAGCTTTATTGAAAATGCATAAATAAACAAAAAAATGTGTAAAACTATTGTCAAAGCAAAACACACATTGAAGGTCCCACCGTCCACTCGGATACCGTAGAAGTTTGGAGACTTCCATTTATCCGAAAATCTACACTTAACAAATCTCAACAATCAAAGCAAAACAATGCTAATTGACATCTGATGATGATGACGATGAAGGATGACTATATTTTGGCGCTGTTTCTCATTACCAAGACCGTCTCAAGGAGCCAGTAAACACTGCTGTCTTCAATTTGCTTCTAAAGGTGATTATCAGTTGATTTTCTACTCAAAGCAGCTGGTGGGCGATTCCATAGGACATGGCCGGCAACATTAAAAGTCCTCTCAAAGAAATAAAAAAATTTTTTAGTCTAAGCAAGTGTATTTAGTATTTACGAGTACAACTCGTACAACCAATTCTAAATTATGAATAGTCAAAATATTGACATCCATCAAGAGGGAGACCAAAGAATACCTGGATGACACAATGCATTAGAATCCTGCGGAGAAATGGCTTGGATGAAGATGATATAAGAAACAGAAGAATGTATAACCTCAGAACGAGAAGAGCTGACCCCAACAGCCTTCAGCGGCAATAAGTTGGGACAGTGCCAGGAAAAAGATAATATTGAAAATGTCATTTTTTGACAAAGCGCAGTTTTGTTTGCGAAAGAAATGAATTCATTATTATTTAATAAAAAAATGTTATTTTAAACGAATGATTGAGTGTCCTAAGGGCGAAATCTCGCACAAGACTTTGATTATAACTTATAGTTCGCAAATTATACAGTTAATTAAGAAATAGAATTGTAGGGATATCCAACTCGTAATAAATCCTATTACTCGATTAGGTACCTTCAGATTCTTTTACAGTACACGGTGCCAGATTATGGAACCAGATTCCTATTCGTGCCAACAAAAATCAAGGCAATCGGAATGAGTGGTATACCTTATCGCCGAATTGAAGATGTTAATATTTGTCTTAATTAAACCGTGAAGCACCGAGCAAGTTTTCGAATGTCCTGTTAAAGGCAGGTGTTCGAAAAATAAATTCATTTTACATCTTAAATTCGGCGATAAGGTTTGCCACCCTACCTGAACGCCTTAATTTTAAGGAAATGACAGCTTGCATGTTTTTAATATGCATCTGATCTGCGGGCTACCTTGCATGTGGGATATTCCTTGATGGTATAAATAGATAGATAGGATGATTCTCTAATGTGCAATGTTTTAAGAATAACTGCTTTCTACATGACACTCGAAATGAGGCAAATTTTTATCACATACAATTTTTTTAAAGAGAATTCCAAGAACTTTTGTACTCATTATCAGGCTTGCATAAAGTGTAAGAAGTAACTTAGCGTGAAGTGGGAGTACTAATAAAAAAAGTGTTTATTTCTAAACTTGTGTTCAGAAAATATTTATTTTACATAAAAATCCCACAGAGCCCGTAGACAATTTGTACTTAGCGATCGTCTACTGGCGAACTTTTCAACAATCTACCTACACGTACCGTATAATTATGCGTTATTGTTGCAGTTATTGACGAAAATTCGTTTGTAGGCGATCGCCAAGTACAAATTGTCTACGGGCTCAGAACTCTTGTTCTCATTATCAGGCTAGCATAAAGTGTAAGAAGTGACATAGCGTGATGTGTGGGAATACCTACTAATAAAAAAGAGCCACTTCTTATCATTGTGTTCACAAAATGTTTCATAGAAATCCAACAGAACTCTTGTTCTCATTATCAGGCTTGCATAAAGTGTAAGAAGTAACTTAGCGTGAAGTGGGAGTACTAAAAAATAGTGTTTATTTCTAATGATCATTGTGTTCAAATAATATTTGTTTTACACAATTTTAAAGTATGCGATAGATTGTTTATTATAACGACTCGTTTTTCATTTAAAATAATATACTATGCTTGAATATTTGATAATAAATATTAATTTCCAACATTTATAATAAAAATATGTAGAAATAGAAGGTAGGTATACCCAAAATAATGTCTATTGAAACCAGAGGCTTCGTAACAATGAATAAGATGGCCACATCATAAAGACCATTAAGTCCAATTTATGAGCAGAGTCAGCCGAAGAATCAACACACGACATAAAGTATTTTGTTATCATAAATGAGGATTCTTTTTTATTATCAAATATGGAAAATCATCATGGATATATTTTAGACCGGAAGCTGCTTATTTCAAATTTGTTTTTTTTTCGTATAAGTTTTGATTTTGTTATTTCCTTTTTTTCCGAATAGGATACTAAAAAGGTCGTTGGTAAAATACTGTAGATAAGGAATTCAGTTATTTTTTTTCGAAAAATATATTTTATTAAAAATTGTAGATTTTGAATTAATTAAGAATCAGATTTAAGAAAAACAATTTAATAATTCACGTATTTGACTTAATTAACCAGAATTACATACATGCATACCATCACGCCGCTTCCCTCGCGGGGTAGGCAGAAAGGATCAAGAGCAACTTCTTTCTATCCTTGCAGACATCTTTCGCTTCCCTGCACTGTCATACAATAAATATCATGCATGTTCTCCTGTTCAATGTACTCAACACTTGGCCGTCCTGTAAGATTTGCTTTAGATGATCTTGCCATTTGATCCTCGGCCGTCCACGTCTCCGAGCACCATTTCTCTCAGCGAAATATAATTATATTCTGAACCAAAATTATTAAAAAAAATTGTACTGAAATTATAAAATATTGGTTTTTATTATTGAGAGAGACGTCTTTCATGTAAGAAAGACATCGTCAATCTCCTTATTAGATGAAAGACGTCTTTCTCAAGTATAAAACATAAAATGGAAAAAACATTCGTTTTATAGTTTCATTATGGTATTCTACTTCCTAAACAACGACACTAATTTTTTTATCAACGATGTACATATTTGTATCTCAAATATTTTAAAAGTTCGAGTCTATTAAACCGAACGACAACTTCTATGTAGATTAATGCTTCATCTTTATGTTTCTTTATCTTTGTACAGTTGCTTGTTAAGGTGTATTGTCACAGAATCCTACATACCATCTCGTATTGTTAGTTCCTCAACAATGAGGAACGGCGCATCGTCGCCTTTAGAGGATTTGGAGGTCGCCATTGTTGTAGTTTTTAAATAAAATAAATAAATAAATAACCGGACTATGTTAGTCACGACAGACCAGCAACGGTGACGTAAGATATATTTAAATATATAAGGATTAAATAAATATCTCAAATACGCAGTCCCGCAATAAAATATGACTCCTCAATCGTCAACTACTACCATCGGAGCATATTCCATAAGTGGGGTTGTCCCTAGATCCGCAGCATGTAACAAACATGCAAGCAGTCCTCTCCGTATAAGACGATCAAACTGGGTAGCATACTTTATCACTTAATTTAAAATGTAATTTGTCTTTACTTTTTCAGTGCTGAGTGCTCCACAAAACCTTCTCAATCATTCTACGCAAAATATATTGAATGTGTCATGTAATAGAAAAGGGTCGACTAATTGACAATAGGTTTCCTAATAGACAGTATGTTAGACGCAGTTTTCGCATTTTACTTGATTTTTCACACCCGTGTAAATGAATATATTAAGGATATTGGTTTCTCAACAGATCCTATACTAAACCCTCATGCCGTGTTCTAAGTGGGATAAGCAGAGAGAACGGAACGCCAAATAGATCTATCCTTACACACTTCCTTCTATTCTTACACACTCAACAGTTCCTCAATTTTCACAATCAACAGATTCTGCAAACTCCCTTAAGTAGAAAACAATAAAGGTTTTCCGATGCTAACGAATCAGCTTAGGCTGGTGCACTTTAAGGGAATTTTCACAAGCTTTTTGGTGTGGAAGTCCAAAGCGCAGATTGCGTGAAGTAGTGAGATAAGACATGCGGAACTGCGATGTTTCCCATGAGGATGCGTTCGACAGAACCAAGTGGCGAAACAAGGCAAGAAAAGCAGACCCCACCACCATGTGGGACTAATAATAATTGCCAAAGGAGAAGAAGAAGTTTTGTGTGCAGATGAGGGGTCTGTTGAATACCTAATATTCTTAGCATAAGAGTGTGTTTTCCATTCCGCCTATTTGAGGGAAACGTTTGTAGTAAAAATAACAGACAATGTTAATAATATTGATAACTGATTTACTGGTTTCTCCATTTTAACACAAAGACGGATGACAGTTCGACATTTAAGTGACACAATATTGTTAAAATGAAGAGAGTGTGTTGACCTAAAATCTAAATATATAATTATGTAAATATCTAATTATGTTTAACACCTATGTAACGCTAAGGTATAATATATTAAATTTCTAAGAAATATGTAAACAACAAAATGACTTACTATATAATAAAAAATTATAACCAATTCTAGATATAACATCTACCTGCAATCGATAGGGTTACAAACTTGTGTACACAAATAAAATTTCAAAGTTATAAAGGCTATCACTATTTAGTGTAGTTAGAAATTTGGAGTGGTGAGTATGGAGGGATTGTAGAGATGTACCTATAGAAATATCTAAAAACAGTATGGTCTTATGACATTTTCCAGGTTTTGGTAAAGCAGTAATTAATGATATTCGATCAAAATGCGTTGAATAGTTTTGAAAAAGCCTATGTCAAGCAGTGGAGATATGCTGGCTAGAAGTAATTTATTATAGACAAATGGAAAAAAATGTCTTCAGTCAAGAGGATTCAGTCAGGAGGAGTAATGAAGCTTATTTTGTCAACTTAAGAAGATCTTCGTGAAAAAATCTTAAAACAAGAAATTTATTCTCAATTTAGGAAGACATAATATATAATAATAGAAGAATGCAAATTCTCAAAACAGGGGAAAAAAAATCATAGAAGAAATATATTTTTAATGTATTCAAGTGAACTGTTTTTCTTAATTTGAGGAAATATTCTTAACTCAAGATAATATTCTCTTGAATCGTTTGAAATAATTAAAATTGTTGGAATGACAAAATAGAATAATACAGATTTTTCTGTATTTATGTGTAAGAATCTCTTAAGGACACTGTCAAAATTTCAATACGTACCTACTTACTTTAATTCAACTCAAATATTTTCGTACTTATAGTTTACATTTTGTTTATGTGGCAACCCTGTTTATGTACATACCTATATAATAAGCAGCCAGTTGTCACTTCTTATGAAATATTACAAAAATATAATCCTACTACTACTACATATTACTTCTACAAATTTATTATTTTATGTGACCGTTCCCACGCTTACAGATCACATAAAATAAAAATATATCACATTGGTTGATATAAAATTCAACATAGGTGGCTGACGACGCTGTTATGAGACATTGTATTACTGCTTGTTTGACATTCTTATTGACTGTTTGAATTTAATAATAATATATGCAGTAGCATGCATTAGTGATCATGATACTAGATGCATGACACTAAATACATTTTTAAATAAAGAACTAGCAGCCGATAAAGCATTGAACTTAATTTTTCCGGCGCCATTTAGACAGGAGATCGCGATCCATTTGAGATCCCAAAAAGATGGTTGCTTTTAAGGTTTGTATAAAGCGTCTCTCGATTGGTGGACCTTACATCGTGACAGTGAGAATGGTGGAATTGGTGAACGTTGTCCATGGACACCGAAAGTGATCACTTTAGCCAGCCTAGAGCCAATTCGTAAGCGTTGTGACACCTTTCTCACTTCTTCCGATTAGATTTTACACAATGTTGCATTGTGTAGACATGGTTCTACGATCGAGGTTTCTGATTGGTAAATAGATTTTGTTCAAATTCAAATGTCTTTATTCGTAAAAACATTTATCTCATTATAGTGCTTTATTTGATAAAATTTGTGATTTGTCCAGTTGCTGTCTCACTAGGCACAAGGCACGTGGATCTATAAACGGCGGGTGTGTTTGTTTAGATACCTTTTCATAAAAGCATTGATGACAATGAGAAAGTAGATGAAATAGCCAAATCTCTCTGTTTTCAAGGTAGTTTGTAATGCTCCCATGTACCTACTCATCAAGAGGGAAACTAAAGAATACTTGGATGACTGCGGAGATATGGCCTGGAAGAAGATGACATAGGGAACAGAAGAATATATAATCTCAGAACGAGAATAGCCGACCCCAACAGCCTTCAGGGGCAATAAGTTGGCACAGTGCCAGGAAGAAGAAGAAGAAAAGGTATCCCTTTTCAATGACATTTTTGTTAATTTAAAATCTATGGTAAATAAAACCTAATGTAATTTATTTTTAATTTTCATTCTGAATCAATCTCACATTTCCTTCTGTTCCCTGAAGCACTCGGCAAAGAATTTGTATCACACTTTTTCCGTAAGTTTTCTAGTGTCCTGTGAAAGATAGATGTTTGAAAAAATAAATAGATTTTACATCTACAAGTCGGCGACGACGTTTGAAACCCCACCTGAATGTCTTGATTTTTTTTTTGTTGCCACGGAGATTTGCATGCATCTGGTCTGCTGGCTGCCCCATTTGTGGGATATTCCGTGATGGTAGGTATAGATCATTCTCTCATCACTCATTCAACCAACGAGCTACCGATGCAATAAAGAAGTTTTTCCTCATTATATCTATACTAATTTATTCAAATTATACCTACGATTACTCATACAAAACGACAATTTTTTTTACCACACCTTTTGATGTTTATTATAAGTGTAGAAAACATAATATAAAACAGTTTAATTTTATGACAATAGATAGATAAAACAACGTCTTTACAGTGGCGGAACATGTCAAAGAAATTCCAAATTGGCATGCGAAATTAATTTCGACATTGTCATTCTAACAACGTTCCAAATGAAGTAGAAGTCAGTTTTCCTTATTTAGTTAGTCTACGATGTGATGTAGATATACGAAATACTGTTGTTTACGAGAGTTGTTTTGTATATTTTGGGCGACAATTTGCATCAACATTATGACGATAATATTGGTACTACATATCATATCACAAGTGGGGTTGGCAGAGAAAACGGACCCCAGCTCTAACCCTGCCTAGTTCTTTTGCTTCTTCCACAATTTATCATACACGCACGCCGATTTCTCTTACTCAACATACGGCCGTCGTTGAGGATTCGATCCACGTGATCAAGTCACGTAGTTCTCGAATGTCCGCACTTTTTCACATATCCTCTTTATGATAGATAAGTACCTACCTACCTCTTACTCGTCATTCTTTCATCGTCCATTCGCTCCACGTATCCAAATCATCGCAATTTGTTTACAAGCATTGTTTGTATCCACAGCACCCCCTTTCCCAATATGGGTGAAAACAATTAATATTTTTTTTTATTTTAGGTAGGAATATTGTGCTCCTTTATAAATCACATTTATTTGATAAAAATAAAACACTTATATTCAGTGCTTCCATAGGGACTTTTTAATCGCGATTCGGTTTTCAAGAACTTCCACCTCCATCATCAGGCTAAAATAAAGTGAAAAATCTTGAAAGCTGGCTTGCAATTAAAAAAAGTTACTGAGGAAGCACTGCCTACGTAAATCTTCTTCTTCTTCATGTGTCTTGCCGGGTCTCCCCGACGTTGACGACCATTTGAGAAAAAGCTTCCCTGTCCTGGGCGGCGCGAAACATCTCCTCCACGGTTCTGACACCGGTCCACTGTCGAATGTTTCGAAGCCAGGAGAGCTGTCTTCTGCCAACCCCTCTGCGGCCCTCGATCTTCCCCTTCATGACGAGCTGGAGTTGAGAGACGAGCTGGAGAAACCTAAAGCTGAGACAAAGAATGGTCAAATGTTATTATGTATGGTCGGTCTTACTTTACGGTGTAGAGGCGTGGACTCTTAAAGTATAATTAACCGCCTTGAAGCGTTTGAAATGTGGATCCACCGTAGAATGCTAAGAATATCCTGGACCGATATGATAACAAACATTGATGTTTTACGTAGAGCCAATGTAAATAGAGAATTGTTCACCACTGTTAAACTCCGTAAAGTATCATATTTTGGCCATGTAATGAGAGGTAACAAGTAGACTATTATACTCCAGCCTACGTAAATAATTATGCATATACGCTGTAAGTAGGACATTTTTTCTTCTTTCGTCACCCGTACCATTGACTCTGTAGCCTGATTGATCTAAAACATCTCCCGCTTAAATTAAACATCCCACTAGTTTTTACCAAAATATTTGTTTATTGTCATATTTTTTTGCGAAGCTTTGCAGAATTTTAATCATTATGCAAAGACTGTATTTCATTATGCAAAGACTGTATTTTATTATGCGAAGACTGTATTTTATTATGCATGTTAATACAGTAAATTCTTAGATTTCTATTGTTTAGAAATACAATGTCAAGTTTTATAATTTATTGGACATTATTGAATATTCAGAAGTAGGCACTGGGATGTTCCAAGTTTTACAGAATTTTTATTATCCAAATCTTCATCCTATTGGAAAAATAAACTACATTTTATAAATTTTTCCTTGTTTCTATGTACAACCCTATATATAATGATAATAATAACTAGACATTTTTTAAGATGCACCGTTTTCGCCGCTACCGCAAGGGTCCATTCAAGTACCTACCTACCATAATACCTCCTTAACAATAGGGTCTGCCTACACACACAGAGTTTGCAAATCATAGGGAATTTTCTTTCACAGCTTCAAACCAACCACATATTTCTATACATATCTCGCGGTAAAGGATAGGTTTCCTACTCAGTTCTGTAAGTTTCCACTTTATAAGAAGACGTACCTATTAATTAAGTTCGTAAGATGTATTAATAATAATAATAATCTGGACAATTTATTGAGCGCCGTTTTGTGGTACAAACCACCGCAAGGGCGCATTTTCAGTTTTTTTTTAATTTAATTTTTGTTATTTATCAAATTTTAATATATTTTATGAATTTAAATTAACTATTAAAAATAATTAATGTATTTCTAACTGTCACAAATTTGAAATATGAAACAATTATGTGAGTTCTAATTGTAGGTATTATTATTATTGTCACAAATTTTATCCACTAGTTCATTTGTTTTGAAATTTGTAATTTTTAATTAGTTTGAAAGTAATTTAACACTTGAAAAACAATTATCCTTATTAAACTATTGAAACTAAAAACACTGTATTAAAATTTTGTTATTTTGAATCATTATTAGACAATATTTTAATTTTTAAAAATGAGACGTCAGAGGTTTCAGGCAGCCACTACGGGCGCCATCCACCGACATCATCCTTGTTAATTGTGTGTTGTTTTTTTCATACGCAGCACTCCTCGATACAGGGCAACCTAGTGAGGCTGCTGCAACTTAATTGTAGCCATATTGGTGATAAATTGTCTCAACATTTGTACTTTGTCATTTACTGATTGAATGAAGTAAATAGGTACTATTTATTTATTTATAACATTCGACATCTTCAGTTCAGTGATGAAGTATCCCATACATCACGAATGTCTTAACGTTTATTGGCACAGAGAAGACGTCTTGCATGTTTATTATTAGAAGCAGCTGTTCCACTGGCTACACAACTTGTGGAAGACATCGTGATAGTATAAATGAATGAAAAATCTAGTCTAGACCATACTCAGAAAGTTTAAGTTTTGACTCATTTGACTCAGTTTAAGTCATTGTCTCATACGAGTAATCAGCGGGTGAGTTTTATTACATTTATATGGAAAATTTTATTTACTTGGTGACGAAAAATTAATACCAGGGGCACATAAATGAATTGGTTAAAAATGAAAGAAGAAACATATTTTTCAAACTGTTTATTTTGTCAAAAAAATGCTCATCTTATTAAAAATATACGCAATTACATATTATTAATACAAAATTATTGTCTTGTCACAATATTAAATACTTAAAAAATATATTTAAAGATAACAATCTTCAATACTCATTCATATGAAAAATACATAAAAATATGTTATATTTATATTCGACGTATAATTTAATTGGAATAATCAGTTTTCAAAAAACACATAAAATGCACATTTAAATTTTATTTCATAAAACCATTTAGTTGCTTCGTGTTTGCAATATATTGAAAAACAGATATGTTTCAGTGTTAACTTTGTGAAACAACATGTAGAATAGTTTTAAAATATAAAATTAACACTGTTTTTGTTTTACCAAAGTGTGTACAACATATACCACAAACAAGCCTAGCGCTTTCACCAACACTCCAACCTAACATCCTTTAATAATTTGATGTAGGTATACACTATATACATACTATTATAGATCACCATCGCGGAGGGCAAGACCGAAGGCAGAAATGGTATGTACAAGCTGACCAAAAGACGCTTATATGGACCAAGTGAAGAGGGACATGAACTGTTTACACAAACGTAGAATTAAAGAGACTAGCAGAAAATAGGGTGGAATGGAGAATTAAAATTCAAACTCGTTGCAGACCAATCTAATAGATTGTAGCTCCCTATATCGTTATATATAGATGATTTTTTCTTTCTAAGTTTTGTTTTAATCCTTAGTTCTGCTAATGCCAATTCGTTGGTTAAAGCTCTAGGCGTGTTTATGGTATAAGTTGTATACTGTGTTAATTATATATTTTAAAATTAGTGGTAAAAAAACATTCCCCTAATAATGACAGTAGAAGCTCTTGAAGGCTAGTAATGAAATGAAGTCAACTGAAATTACCAGATGAAATATCTAAACTTATACAAATTAAAAATACTGATTTTTAGTTGACACATAGGTACCTACCTATGTACGCAAAATCATTCGATAGCATAAAGTAAAGAAATTACTATTTTAAACTATTTTTGTAACAATTTTTGTTTGTTTTTTTTCATTTATTTACTCTTTTTTCACATCGTCATTAAAATATATTACAGTGTTAACAAAACAATTTATGTAAAATGCAACACATTAGGACGAAATACAGGAACGAGATTATCACTCTGTAGTGATTTCTTCCATCTTCATTCTTCCATCCAATCCTCAACAATGAATTTATATAATTAAATATACAGAGGGCGAGTTTATAGCTGTATCGAAATATCATCCAATTAATTTGATCTTCTGTTAAATATAATTATTGTAAGCTTCACAAAGTCACATTGAATTGTACAATATCTAAATGTTATATGTTTCAAAACTTTCCAATTTAACTTTACTTTAAATGATGAAAAAATTTTCTTTCTATATACAAGTAAAAAACTAAAACTATTTGATAGTAATTTGATCTACAGTATTTAAACTGATGAAAAAATATGTTTTTCTTTATGATATAAGTAATAATGTATAAAAATATGTTTATTGTTTATTTCTATAAATGCAAAAATATAGTATGAGTTTTATTTATAATTTCATTTAACAAAGTTGTACTATAAAATTATATAATAAAAAATATCTTCAAATTAACGTAAGAATCCATCTCGTGATTAAATACAACACACCAAACATTTCTACAAACACATTCTATTTACAACATGCGTCCTTTTAATACCAACTCTCTTGCAATTTAAATAAACATTCGCGCGCAGTCGCCATCAACCATTCGCCTATTTTTGATATGTTAATTCGGTTCAACCACGTTCATTCAATTTTCAAACCATTTTCACGCACTATAAACATACACATTTATCCAACTTACAAGATAAATAATTCATGAACCTGTCAAAACAACATAATATTCTAGGAATAAAGTACCTATCTCTCAACAATTCAATTCTTTTATGCCTCAATCTCTCCACATTTCAAAACCAAACACATATAAGCCTTAACATTCATCTTGATTCATATAAAAATACGTAATATATCTACATTCTTATGTATGTAACTCTAATTATACATAAAATAATACCTTAGTACGTAAACAATTTGTTTGTTTGTTTATTTATTTCTTAAATAATAAAATTAATTACACATATAATTCAACGATTTATTCATTGCTCATAATAATTATTACATAAAAAAATCAGATATGAGATCTATCGTAAATAATTAACAAAAAAATATTTTACACAAAATTATTAATATTATTATAACTTCTTAATCAATAGTAAGTAATTAATATAAGTACAAAATATATAATACACATAAGTAAAGGAACAATTTTTTTTATTAAAATTACATAAAAAGTGTTCATAGGATAAAATATAAGGATAAGCATATAATTTACAGGGAATCGTAAACTGACAAAATATACGTTTTGATTTATTAAAATGAACAATTATTAATTCAATGAATTAAAATTATAATGAACGATAAAATTTAGAATTACCAAGGATAATAATCGAGGATCATTTCGGCAACCAAATTGTTTTGCAATACAAGTTACTTTTTAAGTAATTGCATGCTGAAAAAAACTTAGTCTCTATGTAGACATTTCAGCAGAAAATTATTTAAAAAATATTTTAACATAATAAAATATAAAAAAACTCGTTGTGTAGCATAAAAAATGGTTCTGAAAGCTTTTCTTTCTATTTATAGCAAACAGTGTCTAATGATTTTAATAGATAATATATTTAATAAAGCTTAATTTATCCATCGATTGTTCCTGGTGAAAGTTCTTTATAATAAGAAATTGAAATGAAATAAAATATTTATTAATTCCACTGGTGACTATTTATTTGCGAGCCGGCTTTCTAAAGCTTCCGCTCTCATCGTCAGACAAATGTTAAGCTTTCGAGTGGCCGCTCGAAAATTAACATTATGTAGAATTATTTTGTTTTAATTTAATTTCTTAGAAACATATATGATCCATTTAAAACCTTAAAACTGTTTCACATTCCGTTATGGGACTGAATTCGTGAATCTACATATTACCTAAATTCTAATCACCAATCAGGATATAGTGATGAAAAATATTGTGATGAAAATTTTAATATATGACATTAAAAGGAATCATCGATTATGTTCGATCGACATTTAAATAAACGCAAAATGCTATGTTTAAAAACGAATCTTATTGAGATAAGTAATCATTTAAAAAATATATACATATTATATTTATAAATACATCTTTTAAATAATGTTTCGATCACGTCCATTTAAAAGGAATGTTTCAAATACCATTGAGATCTTTTACATATTTATATATTATAATTCAATACAAATATAGGATAAAATTAAGTATATCTTATATATTATGCAAATCCTCCGCAATTTATGATAGTCGTATCTAGAAATATATACATTTTGTAATTTTCATTGATAAAATACTTAATAAAAACTGTTAAGAATTTCGTCCATTGGATAACATTATACTGTAATATGTACGACTTCACAAAAACAATGGAGATTTATTTGTCTCGAATTTAATTATTTTCGTCGGGTTAAGAATTAACGATGTTAATTTTTATATTTACTGAATATGGAATATTTCTTCCGTCAATTAAATTGAGCATAAATTAATAATAATATAGTAATAAATCACAATATTTTAATCATTGTTTTTTCTCGTACCTCCAAAATACTAATAAGTTACACGATAAAGTCAAAATTTTATATTATACTTATGTTTTTACAATATCAAAAAATTTAATTGTTCAAAAGATTGTATCGGGCATTAATTTATTAACATTAGCTGTCGCATTATTATACTAAATTTATCGTTAATAATATTAAACCTACAACACGAAATAAACAAAAACGATTATTTTATTTTGAAAACCTATATACAATTTTTACCCATAACTATTTAAAAAATATTTTACTAAAGTTATCGTCTCATTATATCTTCTATACTAAAACCTTTTTTCGATGGTGGATTTCCTCCGTTTTGTTTTGGAGGTGGTGGTTGTATCCCAACCATATTCTGGATACCCAGACTTATCCCTAAACTAGAAGAAGGTCCTGCTTGGTCTTTATGTCCAACAGGATCACTTGATATGGAAGTCACAGTCTTTGCAGGTTGTATAATAGTCTTGGAAGAATTTGAAGGAACGGGAGTAATGTTTGAAGGTGGTTCTTTTGGCAGGTTATGTTTTATGATGAGATCTTGAGCAACCATCGGTGGATGGCAAATGGGTTGAGATAGGCGTGATGACGAAGAACTTTGCATCATTATATTATGATGATCAGGTGGCTTCATCAGTCCATGCGATGGAGGAGGTGGAATCGGAGCCATCTTATGTGGGGGATGAATATTCATTACAGAAGACGGCATGCCTATATTAGGTGGACCCAAATGAACATTAGTTCGAGGAAGACTTAAATTAGTAGGACCGGGAGAAGTTGCCCTGTTTTTATATTCTCCAGAAGTTGACGGTTTTCCATAGTCTGCAATGTCAGGTGGAAGAGGACGCTTTCTGAATGCTCCAATATACATTCCAACACTGCTTTGAACTAATGAACTGGATGGAGTGGGATTTTTCGGAGGTTGCTCAGAAGGTGTGACATGATGTAAATCTCTGCGAATTTGAAGTTGTGGATGACGTACTGGACTTTCATCAAAATGACGAATAGTTCGTTCCAATGGAGGTTCAGTTTGATATTTTTGCTTTTCTGGTGGATGATCTAAACTATAATGTTGTTTATCAGTAGAATGCTCTGAACCATATTTCTGTTTATCCTGTAAGGAATCAGACGGGTGATAATATCTCATTTTTTCGAGAATGTGATAATCGTCTCGAGGTCTCATGGTGTAGGGACTTGATGTATTTCGTGGTTCGTTATGATGGCACTCTGTTCTTTCTGGAGTTGGAGAGCCCCGTCTGATATGAGACGATGGATTGTATTCCTCTGTACGACCTCTTGTAATACTTTCATTGGATGGAGATCTTGGACGTCTGACTGGAGAGTGATCGGGCGATTCGAGTTCATCAGGATCATCGTCGTACATGGGATCATGAAGTGGGGAAAGAGGGCGATCTTCTTCCCCAACATCGATAGCCTCTGGTGGAACATCTCCGACAGCATGAGTTAAAGCGTGTCTCCTTAGATCACAATTCCTTCTGAAGACTTTACCACAAGAATTACATTCGTACGGTTTATGATCTGTATGAGTGAGGAGATGTGTCTTGAGATTTGAACGCTGGTTGAAGCTTCGGCTGCAGACTGGACACTTGTGAGGTGACTCCTCCATGTGGAGGATACGATGCACTGCTAGAGTACGGGACTGGCAGAAACCTTTGCCGCATTCTGTACATTTGAACGGCTTCTCCTTCGAGTGGATGTATCTGAAACAAGAAAAATAAAATAAATTAGTAAATTTATTCATTTATTTTTTTATAACTACAGTCATAATAACGACTTGTAGATTAGAGTTTACGATTTTGCATTTAATGACAGTATCCATTTATTGAAAATTCGAGGTTTCGTCCAGCCATATCTTAAATCTAATGATGCAGATATAAAAATTAAATATTTAAGTACATATCAGACATAAAATTTTATAAATCTGCTTATCACGAATCTTTTAAACTGTATAATATTGTTTTTAACCTGGAGACCCTTATAATCGCGTGATTGAAATTATTTCTGTACATATGTGTTATGTTGTTTGTCCTCTAAGACCTTGATACATGCATGCATGATTTGATACATACAATATGCAGTCGATGTTGTCTTTATCTGTTTTTTTTTTGACGAAAAACGATACGCCACGACCGCTTTAAAATGAACAGAAAAGGGAGTCTGCACGCAACCATGACAAAATACAAGAAAGAGGTTGAACCCGTCGACCGAGGGCTGTTGTTGGTGGAAGGACATTTTGTTATAAAACCATGAATAATTCAAAAGGTAACATGATAAGTATTTTGACTGGAATAAGATTACCAATGATTTTTTTGTTGCAATAGAGCTACTACTAGGTATATCATCACGGCATATCCCACAAGTGGAGTAGGTAGTAGATTAACCCAATTGTCCTCTCCGTGTCAATTAAATATTACTTCAGGATGGGAGGCATGCTTCATCGCTGAATTGTAAATGCTAATTGTCTTATTTGTGATGTTTAAGGAACATATGCCTTTTACGTACCGGGGACTTGAGGGTTTTCCACAATATATTCCTTACTATATATAGAACGAAGTAGTCACATCAATGATATTTAAAGTAGCAATGAGACATATCGTCTACTTTGAAGGTTAGGTATATTTTTCATGACACAGAGATGAAAATATAAATGAGTTTATCTATACAGGCAATTCCCACAAGTGGGTTGGTGGACCAGTAGACCAAATACACGAAAGCAAAATGTGAGTTATCCCCTCTATTTCAATAATCATTTAGACATTCAGGATAAGTGGCATACTTTATCGCTGAAATAAAGTTGTAAAATGTCTTACGGGTATTGTTTTGTAAAAATCTGACGCTCAAATACTCGCAAAAATAAAAAAAAGAAACAACAACTTGTTCTTTGCTGGACTTTTCACGGTTGATTATACTTATTATTTTTTTCCAAGTTATTTATTTGCCGTGTACAGACAGCTGGATGCGAACGTCAATCATCAAGCATCAAGCAAAAATCTTAAATCTTTCGGCGACAATTCGGAGCATTCTCCGAAGAAATATTCGAATAAATGCCTTCGTTACGTCTCATGGAATGGTAACGAAGGCATTCATTCGAATATTTCTTCGGAGAATGCTCCGAATTGTCGCCGAAAGATTTAAGATTTTTGCTTGATGCTTGATGATTGACGTTCGCATCCAGCTGTCTGTACGCGGCAATTCTAAAACAGTAAATACAAACAAACAAAAAGATCAACATTATAGAATATAATAATGCCCATAAATTGGCAATACCAAAAAAAAAACATTTTACATGTGTCTACACTTGAATACAATAATCAAAACAATTTAAAAAATAATAAAAATAGTACATAAGTGCGTCAAAAATAGATCAATTCTTCAAGTTTTGAAATTTTTGCTAAAAATTATAGATTTTCTTTCTTTAATGGTATACTTTTTATGAATAAAATAACCAGTAATATTTTTGAATTCTAATTTTTTGTCTCAACAGTTTGAGATACACATTAAAGGCCACTTCACACACACGACAGGTATTTCAACTGATAACGATTTTTTTCGCTTTGTTTATCCAAGGGGCATTATTCGTATTATTCCGGTTAATTACTTCGGACGACACGAGATAACAAAAGTGATAGTCCCCCCATTCTGAAATCACTTTATTTATTAAGATGTATTATAATTATTAGCGTGGACTGTGACAAGAATTTGATAAGCTTAAAATATCATTTAAGCACTTTTTACACTAAAAAAACTAACATGAACAACTGGTATCAGACTAACAAGATATTCATGTAGAAAACTCTCACATCCGAGAAATTCATAATTTTGAATAATCATCTCCTTTCCTACCGCATAAATGGCAACAAAAATTCATATTTTATATAACACTAAGTATTATTTAAAAAAAATACTGTATTGTACAATAACTTTCTTCCAGATTTTAAAAACAGTAGCCCTAGTCAAAACACATTTAAGCGTTACGTTTTCGTTCAAATGTAGACGACGTTGCGAGAACGTGTCAATTGCCGTAGCTAAAATACACAAGTAGCTACGAAAATTGACACGTTCTCGCAACGTCGTCTACATTCAAACGAAAACGTAACGCTAAAATGTGTTTTGACTAGGCCCACATTATTTTTGAATGATGGTTAGGTGTGTTGAATGTAAAAGGAGTGATGCAGAGAAAGAAAAATTAAATATTTGAGGTGATGGATGTAAAGTTACTGGATGTTATGTGAGTTTGTGTGAGAGAATAGAAATTGGAGTTCACGTACGAAAAACTAAAGAAGTAGGTATGTAAAGATATATCAACATGGCGTTCCATTCTATCTGTATACTACACATATCTAGATTTTTTTGTATTTCATATATTTTCAATGTTGGAAATGGTCATCGTGATTTCAATAGCACCTATTCATTGTTGTGCAATTATTAATATCTGCTGTCGTTGTTCTGAAATTTCAGTTAAAAAATGTTCTAAAGACTATTAATTAATTTTAATTGTCCACCATTGTCGTTAACATTAATACAACAAATACGCGTATTTTTTTAGTAGTTGCATAGACAATAATAACATTGTATTGAAAATGTAGTTATGACTTATCAGAATCTCATTGAATCAACACACTTTATTTTTAAGTAAATTGTTTATATGACAATAAGTTAGTTTCCAACTGGTACCCGACACAAATCTCACAGTGTAAAAAATGCAATTTTTTCAATATTAAAATTAATGAGATTATTTTTTTATTATTATATAATCTAAAGTGTTTTTGTACATTGATTTTGAACAGCCCCCCATTACATTACATTCCATTCACTAAAGATTAATGACTGTAAACGTATGGAATGGCGTTCTGTAGATTTTTATCTAGATCAATGTTTATTTAATATAATTTATTTATTATTCGCTGAAATGTATTTAATTAATTTGTGTCATTCCTGTGAATAAATTAATAAAATATATGAGAAATTTCCTTATTTCATTTCATTATTACAACCGTCGCAGAAAACACACGTAAATATACAGAACTAGCAGGAGAAATAAAAAATATTTGGCATTCTAGGTCCGTTTATATAATACCTTTAGTCATGTTAGCTACAGGGGTAACTCCGAAATCTTTAATAAATAATTTACAAAAATTAGATTTACCGGATAATTTGTACATTAAAATTCAAAAATCTATTATAATAAACACTTGTAATATTGTAAAAAAGTTTCTGAACACAGATATTTCAGGCACAATGCTGGTATTTTGAACCCGCGTTCTGAGCCTAATCCTTTGATATCCTGTATATCTGGATAGGTGAATTTTTCCCGGCATTAGACTGTTAAGTTTTTGTGTGACCATGACTGATCATATGGAGACTTATCTGGTTGTATAATGCTGAGAAGTGTGGATGGCAATTCTGCCGCCGCGTAAAAATAAGCTTTGTTCACTCGTTAACGAGTGGATGGCTTTTAAAAATAGAATAGAATAGAGTAATGGATATTATGTTCGACGTATTGAAATCGATCGCTGCTGCCGACTTTCTTAGATCGTCCCAAACAATAATCATTGAATATAATAAAATTGTAATTGTAAAAGGCATTAGCCGTATATTAGATAAATAAATAAATAAATAAAATAATCATTACGAGTTCCGTAAAACACCCGGCAAAGAATTGGTCTCTCACTCTTTTTCGTAAGTTTTCGAGTTTCCTGTAAAAGCAGGTGTTCAAAAATATAAAGCTATTTTACATACATCTTAAATTCAGCAATGAGGTTTGCCACCCATCCTAAATGTCTTATTTTTGTGTTTATTAAATGCAGATGTCCTGCTGATTAACCTCCTTGTAGGATATGCCGTGATGGTATAGTAGAAGTAGTTTTTTGTAAAGCCTAGATAATTATGAAAGCTTGGAAGCTCTAAGCTCATTAAAGCATAAAGTATATTTAAAATTACTTTTTTATGTAATTAATAGCTTGTTGGGAATACTGCATTCACTTTTTGTAAAAAAATATGTACAAAGGAAAAACCTCACTAATTTTATAAGCTGCTCGATAAACCGGACCACTGTTATAGGTACAATAACCCCTATACAAGTTTCCCATTCCGATAATTACGTTTTATTTAAATTTATTAGATAAACGAGTTATTTGTTAGGCTAAGAAAAGAAGTTTATTATTTATTGCATATTTTAATTATAATAATAATTACCTATATAAATAAAAAAATGCAGTTTTTTAAATATGTGTGTAAAAAAATGCGATAATACACTAACGTTAGTGCAAAAATAACTAAGTAGTTTAATACGAAAAAAATGAAAATCCTCGCATACACACATTATTTAAATGAAATAAATAATTTGAATTGCAATTTAACTATGTGTATTACTGATTTATTATTTTCTCAGTAATACAATAAACGGAATCAAGTTAAATTAAAAATATATAGATAATTATAGTATTTTTTTTTTAATTTATTAGATAATGAGTTATTTCTTAGGCTTAAAAAAATTGTTTAGTATTTATTACATTTCTTCAATTATAATAATAATTCTATAATTAAAAAATGCAGTTTTTTATGTTCTTAGAATATACTGACGTTAGTGCAAAAATAACCAGTTTGATAAAAAAAAAACTAAAATTCTCTTATATATAGATACCTAGATAAATTAAATAAATAATTTAAGTTGCAATTTTACTATGGGTACCTATAATTAATTTTCTCAGTAATAAAATAAATTAAATCAAGTCAAATTTAAATTATCATTAATATAAATTATAATTAATTTTGTTAATTGATAAGATACACAAATAACTGTTTAAAGATTAATAGCAGGAAACTATGCAATATATATTTTATAGACAGTAATAATATATTTATAAGTTTCAAAATACTTAATTGGCTAAAAATAAAGTCATAAAATATAATCAACGCATTTAACAAATAAAATTAAGATAATATTATTATTGAATAGGTAGCGGTAATTATTTAATTGTATAATTAAGATTAATTTTAAGATTATTCATTGCAAAGGTTGTTATTCTTGTTGATTAAAGAGTCCTTGTCGATTTACTTTTAATTGAGGTTTTAATATTTTTAATCTTTTCTTAATCAGCGTAAGATAACCAATAGCCGCAATAAGGACAAAATAATTTTAGTTACTAACCGGAATGAATTAACAAACAGTAAATAAACCTTATTTTATCCTATGTTAATAAGAAATTACGAAGTTATCTTTATTTGTCTAAAATATCCCCGATAACCTTTAAGATCCTCTTTTAGAGTACACCGTGCTGTCGACAATACAAGTCAGTATAATGCCAATAGTTACTTTAAATGTGTATCGAAGTATCAACTTGTAAATCTGATTTCTTGATTTCATGTTCGATACCCGGCTAAATTGCAAAGTTTTTAATAAAAGTTATCACATCCAAGGTTAGTTGAGACAATATTTCAGTAAAATCATCACATGAATATTTGTTTTTAATTCTCTGACTACTAAGTTTTATATATTTTTCTATTATATTCTATTGTATTTGAAATTTTACTATCATTTTCAAAAAAAGGTATTATTCTAAAACTTATATAATTATCATCTTAACCGCCTAAAATCGAATTCTTTACCTGATAAACGATGCGGTATATTTAAAATTGTCTATTGACCTGAAATACTTAGATTTTTTCTCTTCTGTCTTTAAGAAATATTTATTTATTTATTTATTTATTTTGGTCAACGGAACACTACAGACAATAAATATATGTTTAGTACAATAATACAATAATCAACAACAAGTATACAATGCAATGTCCAGTTTATAAGTGTTCATATATTATTCTGTTAAATCAAATCAAAGCCCAATTGGTTGTCATACATAATTAAAAACAATAATAAAAAAGAAATTAAGAGTAAAAATATTGTTATTTTTGTGTTATTGTAATTAACTTTTAAAAGGCTAACGCTATAATGTATGACAAATAAATAAAGTAATGATTTTTCTGAAATAAGCAACAACAAACTGATTCTGAAGCACTAGTAGGGTAAAGTCTTCATTAAAAGAAGTTCAATTATTTCTTCCTGTCGTTCCAAGAAACTCTTAAAAACACAAAAGAAAAAGAATGAACTTTTGGATTTTTGAGGAGGAAGCACTATGAAAATTCAATTTAATTAAATAAAAAAAACTGTTTACTTTCAGTTAATTGATACATTGAAATAAGAACTGAATGCAGTTGATAAGTAATTTTTACTGAAGATGGACTATGTCCGCAAAATCTTCTAATTTTAATATATTAATCAAATGAATGTGAGCAGTGTTTTTTATTTATATTATTTTACAATCTAAATAAAAAAGAATGGGATGTATAGGATAATTAAGTAAAAAAAATCAACTATAATTAATTAACATATTATTTGAAAAATCTCATTTAATTAGGAAAGGCGCCAGTTAGTTAAAAAAAACGTATAACTTTGTTACGTTGATTAGGTACATACCGCAATCACTATAACATGTTTCTTTTTCGGTTGAAAAATTTACGGATTATGGGAGGAATTCGTTGAGATTTTTATTATAATTACTTAAACATTCAACCACTATAATAATAACAATAAGTTGCCTTTTTAATCCTTGATTTAACAATATTCCCTATCAACTTTAACCGGGAGATAACATTATGTTGCGTTGTTTAATTAACCGGTTAATTTATTGCAAAATGCGTTATGCAGAATGAGATGGGACAGATATAATTATTTTTATTATCATTCACGTCTAATAATAATAATAAGATCGGTTAATAAATTAATGTCACTAATTATTATTATTTTAACATTCGCGTGTCGTGAAAACATTTCGAACGATGTCAATAGTCTTAAATGCAAAGTGATTAACTCCGTTTTATAAAATATACATTTTTTGACAAGCAAATTGTCTCCAGATTGATACTTAATAAATTTATACTGCATTTTTAAAGTAGAAGTTACTTCAAAGTTGCAATATCTGTGAAAATTCCAGCTTTGAAAAGATCTCTCGATATTTCATTAAAAATATTCGAATATCATGTAGAACTGTAGAAAAAGATATATAAATTTATTTATTTATTTAATTCTTCACTGTAGATTAATTACAATATACCCTCCCTCACACGATACTTGTCTCTATAAGGAGGATGTTTTGAGAAAGACTCCAAGACGCGCCGAGCTTATAAAAATAATAAAGAAGCGCTTCAAGCCGGATAAGACGGGATAACACTTTCAGCGACAATTTTGGGATTCAGGCTCATGATGTCATCATTGAGAACTGGAATCGTGTAAAAGTGATGTATTTCTGTGTATACCTATGTGTGTTTGTGTGTTGATGAGAGGAAAATTGATCCAATTGATTTGTATATTGTTTTGACGTTGTGAATAATAATTGTATTGGTTTAATTTTGTATTGTGCTGGTACATTTTGTTGAACTTTTGATGAATGTACATGAGAACTGAAAGTTTGCTATTTGTAACTAATTCTTATGTGTATTAATATTTCTAGCTGATTCTTATATGTGTGTTAATGTTATAGTTGAAATCCGACCCTCCGCACAAGCATTTAGTTGCTTATGGAGGGAGCATTTTTACTGTGTGTAATATTATTTTGTTATTGTAATATCAATGTATACTGTTTATTTATTTATTTATTTATTTTCTCGAAGGGAACAAACAGTCAACACAACAAGTATTATAACAATTAAAATTAAATGAAATATAGACCACAAGAGTCCCCCTATATTACCACAGTTTAAAAAATTCAAAGCAACTAAGACACAAAACTAACAACAAAAAACAAACAACAAAAAACAACAAAACTAACAACAAAAACAAAGAAATATAATTATAATATAAAACTGTGTATTTATGAATGAAATAGAATAAATAAATTTTAATGAAATAGTCTATATATTGTTATATCTGTATTGTTTGTTGTTTTCAATTACATTATTATTATATTTCAAATCAATGCAAAGTCTCATTAAAATATCAGTTATACAATTCAATGCACAGAGGCCGAGTTTATCGCGTTCATATAGAGACATTTATTCTGGATTACATTTAATATAATGTGAATTATGTATGAAAAATTCACACATCATAGTCTCAAACTAGGATAAGAATCTTGTATTCTTGGTAATGGATCAAGAATACAAGATAATCTTGTATTGTATAATGGATCTTACACGACAATACACACACAGTCATGCTACACCTAGACCCAGGACATTTTGAAAAAGGACATTTTTTCCCTGACTGGGAATTGAATCAAGGAGCTCATGGCGCAAAGGCTTAACCTTTGCGCCACATCGGTCGTCATTGCATTATTTTTTCACTGACTGCTCCAATTATGTGGTAGATGTTGTAAAAGTATAGGGAGATAATACTGCTATAATATTTTCATGTATAATCATGTAACAGGTTAATTAAATTAACGGGTTAATTAAACTAAAATAGTTGTGTTGCTATTCTACGATTATTGTTACATTATATTTTGTTTGTTCATTTGTTTTGTTCTTCTTGCACATCATCATTCATATAACAAAATCAACAGAGCAGTTTACCTAAGAAAAATGTGATGATGTGCATTGGTAGGATTATCTCTATATAGAGATTATCATTATCGTGGCATTATATTGAAACACGCTTTAATTGAATTCTCTGATTGTGCATGCTGTAGACACTCTTAATTGGGGAACTGGCCAGATCTTATTGTTTGTTTGTAATTTATGTATTGTGTTGTCAGTTTTCTGTGAGTGTCTCTATAAAATAAAATAAAATAAAAAACATACAAATGAATTTTGCCATAAAATTACATATAGATAAAAATATTTTTTTTTTATAGCTAGGCTGGTAGTTAAATACCTACAAGGCAGAAATAACGCTAACCGAAATCACATTAAACGATATTGCGTTAAATGGAAATATTTGTGGTTAACAGTGTTGAAGATACTATACATCTATTATATTGTAGAAACAAGTCGTCAAAGAAAACTGGTTTAATACGTAAGCTTCGTGTATTTTGTATTCCGTAGGCATGCCTTTAAATAACAATAGTAGGTAGTACCTACATCAGTTAGCTTTTAAACACTACTTATACTATTATGTGGATATGTTTATACATATATCTAATACCATGGAGGCTTAAACGCGTGGTCCATCTGTAGTTCGATAGTAAAATTATGTTTTCCAAAATGTCTGTCTGTTTACGAGTGAAGTTTGCTGAAAATAAATGAAATTATTAAAGGTTTTTAAGTAATATGAGAATCAAAATAAGTACGCATGTCTTTGAGAGTTTTCAAGACAAAAGAATATTGCGTAATGTGATGTTTTCTGGGGTTTGTTTGAGCTAACTTATATATGTTATATAGGTATATAAAAGAAAGTCGTGTAAGTTTATAACTCAAGAATGGCTGTACCGATTTGAATGATCTCTGGTTTGTTAGATTCTTCTCGGAATGGAAGAAATCACGACATATGTAGTGATAATCTCGCCACACCATATATTCTCAAAATTTTATATTCTATGTATATTGTTCTTTATGGGCCAACTGAAGAGGGACATGGACTAAAACACATACTTAGAACCAAAGAGATGAGCTGAAAATAGGGAGGAATGAAGAAGAATATCCAAACTCGTTGAAGACCAATCTAACGGATTGTAACTCACTATAAGTATATAAATTTTGTTAACACTGTTATGTAATGATGATGTGCAAGAAGAATAAATAAATAAAAAAAAATTGTTCTGCAATGTTTGTTATGGGTATATTACTCGTATGATGATGTGCAAAAAGAATAAATAAATAAAAAAAAAATGTTCTGCAATGTTTGTTATGGGTATATTACTCGTATGATGATGTGCAAAAAGAATAAATAAATAAAAAAAAAATGTTCTGCAATGTTTGTTATGGGTATATTACTAGTATGATGATGTGCAAAAAGAATAAATAAATAAAAAAAAATGTTCTGCAATGTTTGTTATGGGTATATTACTCGTATGATGATGTGCAAAAAGAATAAATAAATAAAATCAAACTATTTTAAAACCTTTGAACGTGTTATTGCAGTGGACAGTCGAATCCTTACAGACAAGACAAGGGGATATGTTTCATTCACAGAAATTAAAATTATTAAGTAAATATTACGTTTTTACTTAAAAAAAATAAAGTCATTTTTGACGAGTCGATGCAATAATACATACAACTAAAACTTATGTACGTATAAACGGTTAACATTGTCAGTAGATAATGCGTTCCTTACATATTTACGTATTATAATATGTAATATATAATTCATTACGATCTTTGCATTCATTATAATATTGTAAAAGTACTAAGGTACTTTGTGTACCTACTACCAGCATATTTGTAATTAGGTACTTACTACAGACAAAGTACTATGTACCTACTCCCATTACACAGCAAAAGTGTTGAATAGATGTGTGAGGTATTTGTACCTGTTATATGAAATTTCTATGTTGCATTGTGTTGCAGCTGAAGAAAATGATTATCACGCGTCGTTAGCTGTCTGCCTAATTATATAGATGCCTACTAGATGCGTTAATGATTAACTGTGATGAGTCATGTTCGAAATTTGAATTTGAATTCAAATACGTATTCACACGCATTCCATTTTTGAATTATCATATTATGACAGTTTTTTGAATAACTCACATTATGAAGGATTAGATAAAATAAGATTTTTACTCTAGATACACCTATTGTTGATTGAATATATGTAGTGAATTGTAATCCACGGATTGGTCTGCAACGAGTGTGGATTTTCTTCTCCATTCCTCTCTTTAATTCAATTAATCCATGTAGGTGTCTCTTGGTCCGCCCCTACCATTTCTGCCTTCAGTCTTGCCCACCGCGATGGTGTTGAGCAGGCCTGGGCATCTGATGTTGTGGCCGATCCAGTTTGCTCGTTGTTGACTGATTTTTTTAAGGAGTTTCCTACTGGGTACTAAACGGAATTTTAAAATATTTAAGTCTTTCTTTTACGTTATAAAGTCATCAATCAATAAGTACCTACCTACCTTAAAAATAAATGTAGGTATGTATTTACAAGTATATTTTTATTTTTAAGAACTATTTATCGAATCATGTTTTTTGATCCAAGCTTTTAAAATATTTATTTTTTATTTTTTGCTGATTTAGAAGCCATTTTGGGCATCTACTAATGATCACGTTTTGGAAATCATTTTAAAAAACTTGTTTGTTTACAGTTTCAAGTTTCATTTGTCTTAAGAAATATGGACGTGTTTATTTTTCAAAAAGCAAAAACAAATATTGAAAAACCATTATATTTAACGGGTTATTAGTGTGTAGCTATTTGTTGATCAATGTAAATAGAGCTGAACGCACGGTTTATATGAAACCCGAGATGATTTTTTTTTAAATTTATTTTTCAATGTTTATTTTTCACTATAATGCAACCTTTTAAATGTGAAAAAAAAAACAAGAATAAAATATCAGATCACATAGATTGAAGTCAGTTGCGTCATTTTTATGGCGTTTTTGTCATTATTATTTTTAATCACGAAATATTGAAAATGCCATTTGGCAAATAAGACTTATTATTTACTATACTACTACAATATACTATAACATCACAGAGTATCTCACAAATGGGGTAGCCAGCGGACTTCTGCATGTAATAAACATGTAGATTATCCTTGACGTTCCAATAAGGCACAAGGCGTTCAGGATGGGCGGCATTTATCATCGCTGCATTATAATTATTATACGTGAGATTTCACGATTTGTGAGATTTATCCCGTGGAGCACCCGGTAATGAATTGGTCTCCCACTCTTCTGCGTAAGTTTTCGAGTGTCCTGTAAAAGGTAGGTGTTCGAAAAAATTAAGACATTGTACATCTTAAATTCAGCGATGAGATTTGCAACCCATCCTGAATGTCTTGATTTTATATTGGCACGAAGAGGACAGTTTGCATGTTTCTTACATGCAGCTGATCTGCTGGCTACCCCACTTGTGGGATATGCCGTGATGTTATAGTAGTAATAGTAGTTAGTAGATTTCACGAACACTAAAAAATTTACAAAAAAGAGTGGGAGATTTATTCTTTCATTATTTCAGTCATCAGACACAAGTGGATTCGCCATTAGCTAACAGCACATGAAAGAATAGGACATCCTCTCCGTGTATAAAAAATATATCTTTGTTACTATTACTTCTCACATTGTCTAATGTTGGAGAAGGTCCAGAAAAGGTGTTTAAGAATGATTTACTTCTATACATTTGGATATTATCCTTATTTGTTTCCATCTGCTTTCATACTGGGTTGTCTGGGCTATGATACGCTGATACACCGTCGGGATGTATATTGTGCGAGGCATTTTTTTAAACTCTTGAGTGGCTTTATAAGTAATCCAATGATTTTGAGTGAGTTTTGTATCTACGTCCCAGTATCGTTCAATCGTTCTCGACAGCATTTACTTTTTTACCCCCCTGGTAGCAGAACAAACATAATACCAAACTCTCCTGTCGGAAGGGCTATAAAATTGTTTAATAATTTGAATGTTCATGTCGATATTTTCAACATAACATACAATGACTTTATCGCCAGGATAGAGATTCTCCTTTGATTGTCTCTTTTTGATGATATCTTTTTTCTCTTGACTTTTTTTTTTGTTTTTTAATTTTTCCTGCTGAGACCGCCTTGGCCAAAAGCTGTCATGGTTTCAGTGCAGGGTGATGTTTCATAATAATAATAATTACTATCCCACAATGGCATATCTCAAAAGTGGGGTAGTCAGCAGACCAGCCGCATGCGATATACAAGCAAACTATTCTTTATTTTTTTTAACACCAGCCTTTTACAGGACACTCCAAAACATGCGGAAAAGAGTGGGAGACCAATTCTTTGCCGGATGCTTCACGGAATGATACAGAGATAAAAAGAAGATATTCATGATACAAAACAAACCTTAATCACAAATCTAGGTAACTACTAATATTTAAGGTTACTTATGATATTGTAACATTACGTATCTTTTACGTGGACATGGTTGAAGAAGGACGAAAGTGGAATAAATGCTGTGGAGATGAGATCGCTGAGGAGGATGGCTGGTAAAACGTTGCGTGATAGAGTGAGGAATGAGGATATTAGAAGAATGAGTGCATGCAAGAGGAGTGTTGTGGATAGAATGCGTGTAAATAAATTGAGATGGTTTGGTCATGTGGAACGAATGAAAGAGGAAAGAATGACAAAGAGGATATACTTGGCTGAAAGGAGGGGTGTGAGGAAGCGCGGGCGTCCGAGAACTACATGGCTTGAACATGTAGATAAAATTCTCAAGGACGGCCGTGTTTTGAGTAAAAGAAATCGACGCGCGTGCATGAGAAATTGTATGACTGTAGAGGAAGCGAAAGAAGTATGTAAGGACAGATCTAATTGGCGTTCCGTTCTCTCTGCCTACCCCACTTGGGATACGGCGTGAGGGAATAGATAGATAGATAGATCTTTTACAAGATACTCTAAAAACTAACAAAAAATTGAGAAAATCGATCATATCCTGGAGATTCAACTCCACGAATAAAATATTGAAAAAAGGAAATAGGTATTTGATATATTTTATAGTTATAAAACAAAACATAAGTAAAACGATAGAAACGAAAGAAACAAAACATTCCGATATTCAAAATACGAATGGAATCTCTGGTGACGTTCGAAAATATTTGAATAACATGGAATGCGACAATAGTAATTAAAAGAAAAATATATGTAATAAGAGAGACTGACTATATACCTAACTATATCTATAAAAACAAATGAGTAACGACGTGATTTCAAAATGGTGACATTCTTCACAAAATGGCCGTTTACTACTTACTACCTAACTCTTTTTTACATATTCTCATCTTCTTCCCATTGTGATAATGGTAATAGGATATATTATGTATTCACAGATTGTCCCTTACTCCGCGTGCGACGTTAACAGTGTTTCTCAAACAGTAAAAAAGAAAAAAAGCACATTTTTTTAAACGTGTATGAGATTCACGCTAAAAACAGGTCTATCATTGCGTTGAGCAACGAAAAAAAATGGTATTGTTATAATTTATTTATTTTTATTTTCATCAAATATATATTGTAGTGTAGTGTAGGTTTGCTGGAAGACATTGCCTCAAGGCAATATGTACGCCTTTTGTAAAATATTTGTATATTTGACAATAAAGTGTTTATTATTATTATTATTATATTATAGCCAATTACAAATTTAGTTATATAAAACAAAATGTTAGTTAAAAAACCAAGTAATATAAAGCAAAAATAGAAATATAGAATAAAAGATAATTAGATAAATATAGGTTTGTATAATGTTCTATCTAATTAGTACCTAGCTAATCTGTTTTTGTTTTAGTTTCTAAGTTAACGACACTGAAGATGGACTAAGTCCGAAAGGCCTCTGTCAAAATAAAATTTATAGAGTGAAAGTTATACACAGTGTTTTTAATTAAATCATTTTGATATAAGTAAAAATAAACTAAACATAAAATACCACCAAAAAAATTGAATTTATAAATAAATAAATAAAAAAACAATATTAAAAAAAAACTTTGTGAAGTTTTATAATCTCTGTTACAGAATGATATTTTCCAGAGTTTGATATATTCATATGGAGATTATGTGGAGGAGATAAGTGGTACCGGATCAAAGAGAGATGGCAAATGCAAATACAGGAGAGTGAAAGGGACAGGTAATAAAAAATAACACAACAACAACAAGGAAGACTCTCTCGAGAGAGAATAGTATAATAATATGGACGCGAGGGGAGGAGATGTGAAGATGAAAGGGGCTGGAGGCTGTGCGGGGGAGGGGATGGAGTTGGCTTCCAACAAGATTTATGAAAGGAGATCGTTAAAACGACCCTGTCTCATGACACAGGGGTACAAAACATTGGAAACATAAGATTAAATTGAAGTATAGGGGCCGGTGTGGCGCAAAGGTAACAATCTTACCTTTGAGGTACGAGTTCTCGGCCTAGATTTTCAGCTAGGGGAAAATGAAGAATAACCTTTTTCAAATTGTCCCGGGTCTGTGTATTACATATAGTACGTGTGTTAAGTGCATAGAATATAATATTATGTGTATCGTCATGTTAGTAGGTACCCATAATAAAATATTCATATTTTACTTTGGGACTAGCTCGATCTGTGTGAATTGTCTGTACATATTATGCTATTTTATTAATTTGTTATTGTTTTGAGATAAATCACTTGAGAATAAATTAACAAAAGAATTTACCAAGAGGAATCGAAAAAAAAGATTGATGAGTAGGTACAAAGAATGATATTGATTTTCATTTGTTTTATAAACAAAATTACTACTACTACTATACCATCACGGCATATCCCACAAGTGGGGTAGCCAGCAGACCAGCTGCATATAAAACATTTAAGCTGTTTTCTCCGTGCCAATATAAAATCAAGACATTCAGGATGGGTGGCAAACCTCATCGCCGAATTTAATTTATTTAGACATTCAGAAACGGTGGCATACTTTGACTGTGATTTTTGCAGGACACTCAAAAACTAACGAAAAGGGAGAACTAAATTATTCTCTATTCGAATTCTCATCACGAAGTTTTGGAAATGAGAAAACGGTCAAAATACTTCTAGATTGATATTTAAAGTCCATTAAAAAATAATCACATTTTTTTTCCTCTTCATTGGTTGTCGATCCCTGTAGAATGGTATTTATTTGACGCGACATTTGGATAACAATCAGTAGCATTATTAATTACCTACACTTTTATAATATCTAACGAAGGCTTCTCATAATAAAGATTCGAGGACGGCCAAAGAGATGTAGGCACTTGATAAGTAACTACATCATTACGATACAAAACAAACAACAAACTGGCACCTAGTAACCGTGTAACAAACTAACATGTGTTCCTCTACGGAACAAAAAAGGTAAAACAAGAATGTTTTTTACATGGGAAAAAACATGTAGGTAGGTATAAGGAATTGAGGAATTAATTGACTGGTTGATGGGTAAATTTTTTTATCTATCGATCTACATAATCGCAGCATCTTTCACAAGTAGGGTAACCAGCAAAACCTAAAGTTTGAATAAACATGAAAATCGTCCTCTTTATCAATGAGGGTTAAGTCATTCATGATGAAAGGTATAACTCATTGCTGGACTGAAGAGGTTAGATGTTTTAAAACGTGTTGTTTGGCGAATATCTAACTCCAAAAGGGCACTCGAAAACTTATGGAAAACAGTGGGTGCTTCACGATTTGTGGAGATATTTCGCTCAAAATTAAATAAGTATCCATTTTTTTTCTGTAACGAATGTACTGCAAAATGCAGGTTTGGAAAAAATTGTATGTTTAAGATACTTAATTCATCAATGGAGTAATAACACTAATCTCTAATTCTCATATTTTATATGTAATAATAATATGGGCGATTTATATATGGCGCCGTATAATGATCTGTGACTATCAAAAGGACACTGTGACTTCTCCTGAACAGTATTGTTTATGAATATGAAGTAGGTTGGTTCTGTCTTAGATCAACTGGTAATCGGTTCCAGGCAATCGGTCCCGTGACGCTGAAGCTTCTCTCCGCGAATTTGTAAGTGTTAACCCTGTTGGGTTCTACAAGTTTGTTGAGAGCGGTGAAAACTGAGCGCAGTGGTCGTTTCAAGGTCTCCTTAACGGGAGAGAATTCAGCGAGGCATAGAGGAGCTGTGCTGTTTAAGGACTTGTGGACCGTGAAGCACAGTTTGAACTACACTCTCTCTCTGTGGAAATCTCTGCACATAATAAAAACTAGACAACTTATTTATGATGCGCCGTTTTGTGGAAAAGCCACCGCAAGGGCCCAATGGAGATACTTTACGTATATTACTTTATATTCACATTTCTGATAACTACGGAAAGGACGATCTTTATAACTATCGTTTTACTTATTATTTAATTGCTTTATTAATTAACAATAAAGCCAATTGGACTTTTTAATTAATATAGTCGTCAACAATTTTTTTTAAACCACGTAGACACGTTACGAAACTCAAGCACAAAGTTCAACCTGTCTACGAATACAAGACCCACTTAGCTGGACAGCAGTTCATACTTAGTTAGCTATGTACTGTTAAAAGAAAAATTAAATAAATAAATACTCTATCAATAGTTTTATTTTTTTTCTCTGAGAAATATGACAAGTGGACAGTGTCCGTCGTTGTCAAGTCATAGAAAAAAACTGTAATGTAAACAACGGTCGGAGATTTTTTCTATGACGAATGTAAACAACAGTCATATTACACAAATAGACTTATGTATTATTTTGTACCATTGACTATTCTGAACATACATAGCATGTCTGGTTTTATATTTTGAAGCACTCTGTAGATACCTATGTCAATATTTTAATAAAATATATACAGTATGCGGTTCAAAATAATTTTTGGATTCTAATATTATTTTAATAAACCCAAATACAACCATTCATAGTAAGCTAAAAGCTTTTGTCGTGAAAGGGCAGTTTTGCCGGCATCTGGTAACGAACTGTGCACCTCTTGAGCACGAGGCTGAGACTCTACTTCCAGGCTACCGACGATTTCGTTTAAATTTTAATATAAAAGAAATTCTAAAGATTGTACAAATTTTAAATGAAAAGATAGAGCTCTCGGCATGTCGCATGGTAGCTTAATTGGATTTGTCCATAAAGAGGAGGTGTTGTGGGTTCAAGTCCCTTCTGGAGAACTACTGAATAAGATGACATTCAAAACAATATCAGACATCTCAATTGGAGAACCATGTGACACTGTGCAAAATCTAATCGGAATAAGTGAGAAAAGCGTCCCAGCGTTTACGAAAAAAATACTTGATATTTTTATTTATTTATCACAAACATACGCCAATTAATAGGCCCAAAATATACATCTAAAAATAAACACAATAGCAAAGGACATGAGAAATGTTGTGCCCCTTTACAGGCATAAATATGTTATTACTGAGCCACACCTCCACCCCCCATTCACGCAGGAATCCTCCCAAGTATCCACCGAGACCCAGACCCAAAGTTGCCGATCAGTCCCCACAGACACCGAGAAGGAAGCCAACAGACTACGGGGGTCAGAGAGTAGTAGGTAAGTAACCCAGTCATTCAAATAAAGGTAAAGTTGTATTTTCTTAACTTTAAATAGTAAATTCATGTATTAAATTTGAACACTAAAAATCATTTTGCATCATTCTGTACTGCATATACATGGGAAGGTATAAACTATTGAATTTATTAAAACAAACACTCACGTAAACAAACACAAGCAGGTATTTTGAGTAGATAAATAATATTAATATACTCGCATACATACGTCACTATCACAAATACTTGCAAGGACAGTACTGTAATAGTAGGCATAAAATTATTTATCATCTTCATAATACAACTGTCGACTACAACCTATAATTATAGAATTCCTAAATTTAGAGACCTCCTTTATTAATTTTTGTATTCTGTAGATTCTTATAAAATCGGAGTATAAATATTTTCTTGCTGAGAATAAGTTTTCCTTTGTCCCAAGAGACGCACAGTTTTTGGTCAACTACTCCTATTTCGGTGACACTCGATTTAATAACTTGCAATTGGATGTGAGAAAGACTCCACGTGGAGACGAGCTCATAAAAAATAAATAAAGAAACACTTTAAGCCGAGTAGGTCAGGATATCGCTTACAGCGATAGTGTGTGAGTGTTAGTGTTTGTATGGAAGAGCAATTTTGCTGTTCTTGAAATTCAACCCTTCGCGCAAGAGAATGGAACTAGAGTGTCGGCATGTGTGGTGACAAAATACTTTGTTGTAACTGCCACCTTTTGCCCCTTTTTCTAGGACATAGAAAACAATCGGGAAATAGGCAATATTTGTATTAAAGTATTGAAATAGCATGGAAATTTGGCATCCAAGAAGTACGTTGTCTCTCTTATACGTCTGACTAAACATAAAGGGGTTCTAATTTCTAAATTGTGAACAAAAACGGGGAGATCGTGAAAAATTAGAACGAGAAAATTCTCTATGTACGCCCATAACGAAATATATACGTGAGTAGGTAATTGAAATAAGGGAAGAAAAATAAAGATTTACCTGATCATGTAAAAACTGTATTTTAAATTTCAAAGAACGCATGTTTTTCTGTAACGCCCTTATTGGAATCAAATAAGGTGGCGTTGTCTTTTCTAAGCCCTATACCTAAATAATTTCATGTATTAAATTTACATATATTTTATGTAACCTCAAACAATGGTTAATTATAATTAAAAAAAACTCGCATGAATAAACATCTTAAGATTATTTTACATTTTTATAGCAAAAAAAAACAGATTATAAACAAGAGCTTTAAGCATTAGAAAAGACATAAAAGGTTATTAAAGATTTCGCATAAACAAAGATTTGTAGAAAAATCAACTTTTATTAAAAGTTATTACCTACAAAATTATAATAATAAAAAGCTATCTAAGCATGTATAAATACAAAAGAAATCATAATATAATATACTCGAAGTTTAATGATCCTATAATATTTTTACAAGAATTTATTAATTTATTGCACAGCCATAATAAATATGGAGAAAAAAATCCTTTAATCTAATCCAAACATCTTCTTAACATTATTCACCAATAAGAAATAGATACCTATGTAGTAAATTATATATTTTTTTTAACTTAAAATTATAAATAATGTATACGTACAGATTTTTTTTTTAGAATAAATAACTGAGGATGTTGGTAGCCTGATGAGAAATACTAGAATTTATAAGTTAGAGATACGTGGTTAAAATCTCACAGACGACTAAAAGCCTCCTTCATTAAAAGCAATTGTGATGTCTTTGTTATAGAAACGTCGCGTTCAGAAGCTTTGTGCAAAAAAAGCACATTGACTGTCGTTGACATTCTCATTATTGCCAACTTAATGACGGCCGACCAAAAGTCTCCTCCATTCTAAGATATCTATATAATTATGTCGTTATCACAGAAACGTTGCGGTCAGACACTTTGTGCAAAAACAGCACCAATTAAATGACAACGGCAGTTTAATTGCAAGAATAGCTTTTATTATTCACAAAGAGTATAGAGTTAGTCCTCTGGCTACCCCACTAATGAGAGATGCTGTGGTGGCATGACTGAATGAAATTTATTTTATTTATTTATTTATTTACATCAACAAACGGCGTGAGCCTTTTACATGATAATCCAGCAGAATAATAGACAACAAACACAAACAGACGCAATAATCCAAAATCACAAGTCAAACATACATTTTTGTATTAATTTAGAGTATAGAGTATGTAAGAAACAGTCAATAAAATAAATAATGCAAAATAGAAGAAGTCAATGGGAAACAATAGGTCTACCGTAAATAAATTACATTAATTATGTCAATACAAACAAGCATGAATAATATTTCAAAGAAATAAAATAACAATTCAGAACAACAAAAAAAACAAAGATAATAAGAAATTTTAAATTTACGCGTCTAAATAACTAGATAAGATCCGCATCGGGAGTATCACCCCAGTGTAAAAACTTACTATTTTATTTATAACTTTTATAATCATATTTGACACAACAATATGCATTAAATTAATATAATAAAAATACGGTGAGGATACGCCAATTAGTGATATGATAAAATGTATATTTTATGTGTTTCTTCAGAATTGACTACATATAATAAAATATATTTTGTACTAATCAAGATGCCTCTAATATTAAGAATTTTTGATATTATAATACGACTTTCAAAGTTCAAAATAAGTCAGAATTCGTAAAACACCAAGTTTGAGACATTTAACATACTCAGCTAGAATTTTTCAGAGATATACCACCAATTCTGAGTGCTTTAAATGTCAATCATTGGCAGACAGGTGAAGATTTGCACGTTCGCACGCTTATTACAAGCTTTTGGTCCGTTGGCTTTCCACCCAACTTGTGAAAAATATCATGGTAGTGTGAATGAATCAATAAATCAGAGAGCGTCTTCTAGCAGTACCAGCACACAGTACGAACTTTCTGTCCAACTCATTTCTTGTTCATGGCGCTCGCTGTTGGAACAATCTTCCTTCGAAAATCAGGATGATAACAACTTTTCCTTCTTTCAGACAAGCTGTCAAAAATCACTTCCTTTCACTGAATTTAGCATCTGACTCCTAAAACCCTTTCCCCTATGCATGTGCACGCTGCAATATATGTATGTTATACTTTTTTTTATTATTATGTGTCCATGAATGCATTGTTGCCTGCATGTGCCTTTTTCATTTGTTTGTTTTATATTGTATTTTTGTTTTTTTATATTTATAATATTACTGTAGATATGTATATTTATGTCTGTTTTGTTTTTTGATTTTAATAACCGGGTTAGTTGGAAGACATCGCATTTTAGCGATAAACTCGCTCTCTGTACATTGAATTGTAAAAATGATATTTTCTATGTAAATTTGTATTATTGTAAACAATGTACAGTGAAGAATAAAATAAATAAATAAATAAATAAATTTGAATTTCATTACATTTCAATTCTTACTTTAGAAATGCAACATAATTAAAATTATTTTACTCCATTTTTAGTATATTATTCACTGTGTCGGTGTTATGGTAGATGAAATAAAAAAAACGAAGCTTTTTCTACTATATTGTTAATTATTTAGAGATACATATATGTTAGTCTTATAAGGACATTGCCAAAAGACGAAAAAAGACTCTCTAAATAATAAACAATATTGTAGAAAAAAACATTTGATTTTTGATGACATTTTTTAATATGTGATTTTTTTGTTAATCCTCAACTCCCAACGATAGGTAATATTATAAATTCCTAAATAAAATATTCACCAAACCAAGTCCAATTGTCCTGAGAGAGAGGATAAATTAAATTTTATTTGACACTAACTTTTTTTTTGCGGGATTATCATAAAATTATCTTATGATAATCTTTTTTAATAAGGAAATATAAATTAAGAGATTTATCATAATTTAACAACACTTTTGTATATAGTTTATGGGGAAAACCAGTTTTTTTTTTAATTTTTTTATTTTGAGAAATATGAATTAACTTCTTATAAGTTAGCGAAGTATCGTTGAGAGGAATTTGAATATACATATTAAATAAATATAAAGTAGGAATATATTTCGAGTGTTCTGTAATTTTACAAGACCAGCAGATCAGACGCATGTAAAATACATGCAAACTGTCTTCTATATACCAATAAAAATTAAGACATTCAGGATGAGTGACAAACCTCATCGCTGAATTTGAAATGTAAGCTCCTGCCTTTTACAGGACACTCTAAAACTTAAGGAAAAGAGTGGGAGAACTATATTATTTATTAACTATATACTATAGTATAGGTACTATACCCTCACGCCGTGTCCCAGGAGGGGTAGGATACATGCACGCCGATTTCTCTTACTCAGCACGCGTCCGTCCTTAAGAATTTGGTCCACGTGATCAAGCCACGTGGTTCTTGGACGTCCGCGCTTCCTCACACCCCTTCTTTCAGATAAATACATCCTCTTCGTCATCCTTTCGTCTTGCATTCGCTCAACATGTCCAAACCATCTCAACTTGTTTACACGCATTCTGTCCACAACACACTCCTCTCACATCCGCTCATTCTCCTGATATCCTCATTCTTCACTCTATCTCGCAACGTTTTACCAACCATTCTTCTCAGTGAACGCATCTCCACAGCATTTATTCCACTCTCATCCTTTTTCAACCACGTCCAAGTTTCGCTTGCATACATAAGTGTCGGTACCAGAATGGTATTGTGCACTAGCATTTTTGCCATGTTCGACACACTGCTATTGCTAACAATGGGTCGAAGTGCACCCTTTACTTTAGCACCGGCGACTTTTCTTCTTTCAATGTCCTTATCAAATCTTCCATCCCTCGCAAACAGACTTCCCAAATAGACATCAAACTATATCAATCATATATGTATATAAGACAAAAATGTTCTTTCTTCTTCTCCATAATAATCCGAAAACTAAACCTTAAAAGTGACCTCTGTACCTACATATATTTATACATAAAAGACAAAATAATAAAGGTAGGTATGTTTACACATTGAGACAGAACCGCGTCACTCTATATATCATTATGGTGTGTGTATGTATGTACGTATATGTGTATGCCCGGCGTTGCACGTAAAGTGGATGAACCGGTATGATGTGGAGATAGATAATATCTATACGTGTATGTATGTATGTAGGTAGGTACCTACCTGGATGACTGCTCGCGGTGTGGAATAATAATAATAATAATAATTTGGTTTACTATACGTAGATATGAGATGGATTATGGATGGAAAATACAATCAAGCTTTGATAAAGAGGTTTTTATTTTACGTTTATTTATTACCATCCAAAAATAATACGCTTAATTTCTACAAAATCAATGTAATAATTGAAACAATACTACAGCTGATATCCAATTAAAGATGTTCTAGAATACCAAAAACACATCGTTAACAAAATTCATATCAGTGAATATCCCTCGACATTATCAAGAGGGATATCCAAGAATACCTGGATGACACAGTTTCATAGGATCCTGCGAAGAAATGGCCTGGATGGAGATGACATACGGAACAGAAAAATATACAACCTTAGGACGTAAAGAGCTGACCTACCAGCATTCAGAAGCATTAAGTTGAGACTGTGTCAGGATAAAGAAGAATAGTTGTTATAATTTAATACAATATTAGAAATAAGAAGTAGAAAAGAAAACCAGTTCATCGACAAATAAGTATGAGCCCAACCTCCAAACACATAAACTCTGTACTACCTTCTTTCACACATTCTTACTTAGATTAAATCTGTACCTGAGAGCCATTAAGACTCAAGTGCATTTTTGACAAAAATGCCAAAGCTACGAAAAAAGCGGAAATAACACAACAGTCATGAGTCTTATGTACAGAAATATTTAGGGTCTATACTATAGGGTCTATGTAATATAGGTACTATAATTATACAGCTTATTACTAGTAAAATGTTGAGATTTATTGGTTTAAAAAATTGAATTTGAAAATGGCATTTTAGTACTTAAGACTAAATGGCTCTCAGGTACAGAAATTATATCTCTGGTCAAGTTTCTGTTTCTCTTGTTTCTCTCATCATTGCAACAATACATAGTCTCTCACATTCCTCGTTCCTTCCTTCCCAATTCGCGCAACCATCCCTTAATTAACCTATTTAAGTTCACACCGCTTTCAGGCACATAAGTATTTTGAATAAATTGCAAAACCTTAGTGTAATAAAGTCTTGGAGCGAAAAAAGGTAGATATGCGATAAGATCAATAGGTTGATGGCAGAACCTTGGATTATCGAATGAATTTTTTTTAATTTGTTTTCGCTGACGACTTATTTTGCCTATTATACCATTATCATGATTGCTCTAACACGGCCATACTTCAAACTCTAGAAAAAAAATTTACAGGCAGATAAAATTAATGTCGATAAAATCTAGGTTCTACTGTATCATGTATGACTATGCGATATAGAGAGGCACTCTCTTTACTTCAACTACTACTACTACTACTACTTCTGCATTCTGTATGTATGTATGTATAATATTATATTATGTGTATGTGTGTGTGTGTGTATTGTACTTTCTTGTATGTTATGCAGAGCAGTGTTTCGGTGGCGGTACTTATTGTGGTACTGAATGTCGTACATACTGAAGCGAGCGAAGCAGAAATCAAGAAAATGTTGGATATTTTTATTTTATTTTGACTTCGATTTTTATTTTCGGAGTAATAATGCAAAGAAAAACAACATTCACCATTAAATAAAATTTCAAATTAACTTATCAGATTATTATAATTTTTAAGTTTGTTTTACTAATGCTGTTTTTAATTAATTTCACTATACAATAGTAGTTTTTAAATTTTCTCTGTTTACCGTTGGTATACGAGTGTAAAATGTTTTTCTATGCCATTCCGTAAAAAGAATAAAATAATCTTTGATTTATTGTTTTTTTCTTAAATTAATACTCTATATTAATTTAATAAAAAAACAAGACTTATGCTGATATTCAATAATTGAGTGACCTGGTTTCAACGAGTTTGACAATGACTAAGTAAGCCGAAACAGATCATTCAATTTTTAAAAATTTAATTGCACCTACTAAACTAATTTTTTCTCTAAGTTTTCCATTTAACAAAAGAAAAAAACCTGACACTCATTAGATTGTTAAAACTATTTTTTTCAAAAACAAACAATAAAAAACTTACAACCTTGTTAACAAATCTTATAATATAAAACGTAAAATGTTTTTTGATTTGATTGCGAATCGTTCACAAAAATATTTTAATACAATGCAAGAATCTCGACGGAAGTACAACGTGTGGGATGAAACGTCCATACTAAGGAGGAATATAAAGCTACTACTTATTACAACAACAGACTCACAACACAACTAATGCACATTACAAACTTTATCTTACAAACATAGTAACAACATACAAACAGACAAACGTACAGACGAACATAACAAAATATAGTAAAATTCTTGTCTCTATTTAATGTACACAACAAAAACTACATAGTCAATGTATCTATACCTTTATAATTATATCTTTTACAAGTGGGATAACCAGAGAATTTGATAGTTAACATAACTAATCAATCACAAGAAGAAATAATTTGTTGAGAATGTTCACTGATAGTTGGGCAAAAAGAGCATTGTTCTTTTGTCCACAAAGGATCTGACGACCAGGATATACCTCAAACGTTTTCGCCAAGGCTTCTGCTTGGCATCATCAGGAGGACTAATTAGTTAAAGTTCACATGTAGTGGGACTGTATTCTATTACTTACTTATACTTATATTAAAATCTTATATTCAAGTCTTAAATTTCCTCCGTACAGAAACGCGTTTAATATTTTGGATAATATCTCACTACACTACAACCATATTATTTGGTACAATAAAAAAATATAGAAGAACCATTAATGTGCCTATCCGATCGTAAATATAATGGATTTTATAACACATTTATGTCTTTTATTGTTTGTTTTTATTCACGTATCAATAAAACATTAAAAAATAACACCACTTAGAAAATATGTGTGATCATATTAATGCTCTCATATAAAACAATAAAAAAAGAAACAGAAAAAATACATTAAATTAACCGGCAGTCGATTAGATAGAGCGGTTAACCGAATTGAGCGGTTTAAATATTTCAAATAATTTGACTTAGTTGACAAATAAGTAAAGTTGATATTTTTTTATTTCTAATTTGGTTTCTGTTGTTTAGCTATAGGTATATATTTGATGTACCTGTTTGTGTATGTTTGTTCTAGTAAATAAAATAAAATAAATAAAGTTTTTTGCAATATAATATTAGATAAAAGTAATACTGAATATCAAACAATTTGCATCATTTGAAAAATCTTAATTGAAGAGTGTAAATTGTGGATTGTAATTTATCAAAATTAAAATCACATTTTTTTACACAATTTATGTTCCTATATTCTTTAAAGTTAGGTGTTAAATAAAGTATTAAGGGGTGATCCCAAATACAAGTTTGAGTATTTCAAAAGTTTAAATTGCCCATAAAATTAAGACAGTAAAAATCGTTATTTTTTTCAATATAAATATAAAAAAATAAGACAAATATTTCTCAAACCATTTTTACTACAAGTGTAAATTTTGTTGTTACTAATCATTGAGAAAATAATTTTATTTTTCGTTCGGCGGTTAACCCATTTATTTCAACGGATAACCCAATGACGATAATTTGGCGGTTAAATATAGAAGTTACTCATTATTAATGAAATAAAATGTGTGAATTAATTTAACAGGGTAAACTTCTTAAAAGGTTTAATAAAAAATCAAATTAACTGAGCTTACGTAAGTCTTGAATTGCCGACTATAAATAATAGTATATATTTTTTTAATAATTAACTATGACATAAAAATATGTTTATTTAAATGGGTTTCTTCCTAGAAGTTGTCGTTTAGAAAATAATGAACTTAAGGCTAATGTATTTTCGTTGTAATATAATTTCGAAGGTTGTATAAAACGTCCATCCAAGTACTCACTTTTTAAGTTAAATATTGACTGTTGGGTAAATACTGTAAGACTTTTCGGGGATTACCAATAGCATTGACAAACGTCGTTTAATATTGTGTAGATATTTTGTCAGACAGTAAGAATAATATATTCAAGTGATTGTGCAATCGGTTTAAGGATAATATTATAATTTGTGTTTTAATCCTTAAAATTTAAAATATGCAGTGACTTTTATTGAGTTTGATTTTTGAATGGATTTTTCACACCAGTTAGTGAAGATATTAGTATATTAAGGGGCCCCTTTAGCAAAAACGATAAAACATTCAATTTTCAACAAGACTGGTACACAAACTCTCAAAACTTGTTGACCATACGAACATTTTGATTTGATAAATAATATGAAAACAAATATTAGTTACCAATATCAAACTTTAAATTTAAAAAAAAAAACTGATTTTTGCTTCATAGTATTCGTTTATAAAAAAGCATTTTTCTAAAAATCTAATTCGGGGGTGTGTTTGGTACATAAATGCACGAGAATCCTACAAATGTTCATATATTTTTTTTAATAATACGAATATTTAAATAGTTATTACAATTATAGAACATTTTAATTATATTTTATTTTGTATTTTTCATGGATATTGACCGATTTAAAAATTTTTTTTTGATAAAATTTCTCATATTTTGGAACCAAAAATCACAACATGAACTTGATTTTTTGCATACTTAAAAAAGTTTTCTAAAATCTATACTATTTATATGCTTGATAGGAGGAATAAAAAATATATTTATTTTACAAATAATTTGTATTTTGATATAACAAAGTGTACCTAAATATATCTCGCCAGTCTGCGATTTATTTATTTTTTAGTAAAAAACTAATATCGGTAATAAATACCTATTTGTTTTTTTTTTATTTTATAAAATCAATATGTTCGCAAGGGTCAACAAGTTTTGACACTTTTTCTATCAAATTTGTTGAAAATTGAAGATTTTACCATTTTTGCTAAACGGGGCCCTTAATCGACAGACACATAATCCGTAGGTACAACTAACAGAATGTTCCTACTAATGGGAGTTTTCATAGTCTGCTGGTTATGCGAATAGTGTGTGCATTTTCTGCTGGTTATGCGAATAGTGTGTGCATTTTCTGCTGGTTATGCGAATAGTGTGTGCATTTTCTGCTGGTTATGCGGATGAGGTGTGCATTTTTTGTTGGCTGTGCGGATGAGGTGTGCATTTTTTGTTGGCTGTGCGGATGAGGTGATCATTTTTTACTAGTTATACTGATGAGGTGTGCATTTTCTGCTGATTTTGCGGATGTGGTGTCCACTGAGTAATATTCTTAATTGGCATAGGTTAATTTGCGTCATTTGATGTAAAAACAGAGTGTATTTATTACGCAGGCAATTAGGCATTGGCTATCCTACTTATGGGTATTGACAGATGGTAAAAATTGGATAGAGAAATCATAGATAAATAGAACGATATTGAAATTACATTCTTTCATTCTTCGTTCTGTGCACTTGTTCATAAAGGTTGTTTTCTAAATAATTTCAAACGAAAGTTAAACAGTATGTATAACGGAAGCAAAAAAAGTCGACAGTGGTAACTTCGAAGCACTTCTGATTAATAAATAATTATTGATTAAATATTATTAATAAAAAAATCCAAATTTTATTTCATCATGCAATGATTATCAACACATTTTCAATTTCCTTTCAAAATTTACTGTAATTACCGACAGTATAAAAAAAAACGTAACTACTCATTATTTGCCGAAATTGATCGAATGGCCAAATAAATGCTCATTACCGGTTAACAGCGTTCCATTAAAATTCAAATTGCCCGGTTAAAAAGTCAAATTACGTTTATATACGTTATAAAGTATGATAAAATCGACAGCACATCAACTTTTTTTTACGATAATTTAAAGGAAATCGATTATTTTTGATTATCCGGTAATGAGAAAGGCTGTATGCATTTTTTACAAACCTCTCTCCGCAAAAACATAATTTTTCCATAAAAATACTTTTTGTTGAAATATGAGGGAGCTCTGTTACAGGTAGCTTATCTAACAATTCTATGTTTGCCATTGCCTCTTATATATGTTAGAATTTGTTGATAGTATCCTACAAGAAGAATAAGTATTGAATTAAAATAATATTATTATATATGAGATTTATGGGGAAAGTATAAAAAAATTTGCGTACTAAAATCGATGTAAAAAAAAAATTGCGTACTAAAAAATAAAAAAAGTACTAAAATCGATGTTACAATTTACAAACCAGTCGCGAATCGAATCTACGTTAGATCGAATTTATTAACGAAACGTAAATCAACTAAAATACTACTTCACTAAAATTGACTCGATTGCATAACTCAACACGCCGAAATTTTCTAAAATTTTGAATTAATCGGTAATACACAACCAATATCACTCTTTCAATTCTACAAACAAATAACTATAAAAGATACACGGTTCCCTTTATATATTAAATATTTAAATATGGAAAAAAATATAACAAATTTCAATTACTTAACTATTGAACTGAACAAAGACAACGTATGTTTTTAACAGTGCGATTATTATAATATAGCATATTTCAAATAAATAAAACACATGTTTTATTCTACTATTTGTTTATGTTTATGACAGAGACGTCTTTCGGCCTATTAGGATATTGTCAATCGGATCCGATCATCGATCCGATCCTAATTAGACGAAAGACGTCTCTCTCGTCAAATAAACAAATAGTAGAACAAAACATTTGTTTTATTTCTTTCGATATGGAATTCTAAACTAAATGGGCCACTTGCAGTCGTGGGGGATTTTAATAAAAATGATCGAATTCAGTAAATTTGAGGTCGGAAAACACAAATATGTCAGTTAAATTCTTTTAAATATCTAAATTATGGAGAATTTCCAAAAATAAAACCCAAAATTTTTGACGTTTGTCAAAACACTCTAAACAGCTGATGACGTCACGGAGTCCCGTGAATCGTAGTAACTTTCGCAACCACAGATTATAGTCTCATGCACACATGGGACTCCGTGACGTCACAGCGCCGCCATATCGTTTTTGATCATTCCGAGAAAATCCAATTTTTAAAAGCTAATAACTAAGAAAATAAGCTAATAACTAAGAAAATAGTGCAAGAAAAAATAAAATAAATTGTGATTGTGTTTCTTTCATACTAATTTACAATTTTATGTAATAAAAAAAAATCTGCAAGTGGCCCATTCTAAACTAAACACCGACACAGTGAATTGTATATTTCACTTTCTGTTGTGTTTTAAAAGCATAATATAAATATTCCAAAATTACAAAAAATGTGATTTCTCGAATATAAGACATTTCTACTCGTTGAGTAAGTCGACATGATAGGCCATTAAAAAGCGATATGTAAAGAAAAAATTAATTATTGAGTAAAAACATCATACATACGTAAAATTCGTACATAGGTACCTACTTGGCTAATGTCATGTTGCAAAAAACCTTTCGGGGAAGGAGGAATGTACACATACGTTCGCGAGGTTGATCATTAGCAATACAATAACGCAGGTACTATTATGGGCGTTGGGGGAACATTAGGTGTACGAGCATAATATTGTTATAAAAGAATAAGAGAAGGAAGAAGAAGATGATTATTAATCTTGCAGCGGTGTACCGTGAGAACTGGACTTAATGATAAGAATAATAAGAATTATATGAATTAATCAAAAAATACAAAGGATAACCCGTAACATGTGACGAATTGAAAAATGTTGACGACCGGTGTGGCGTAGAGGTAACGCTCTTGCCTTCGAATCACGAGGTTCCGGATTCGATTCCCGGCCAAGACAAAATGAAGAATGACCTTTTTCAAATTTTCCTGGGACTGTGTGTTACATGTAAATGTGTTTAGTGCATTATAATAATATGAAAGATGTCGCAAGGTTTTTCACAGCGGGAATGTTAAAAATGCAAAGATTCAACCAAAGCTCGTACAATAATGGGAACGGGGTAAATTTTCAGTATGATAGAATGTAAATAATGCAGATTAACTTACAAATTTCTGTCATCTTTTTTTACCATGTAATTTTTTTGAAGATGAAGCTCAATTACCTGAAACAAAGAAATAAATATAATTAGATTTTTTTTTTATTTGATAGTTCTAAAGACTAAATCAAATAAGTTCTAGAGGCTGAAAAAATGCCTAGTGTTTTCAGGACTGACGAGAAAATTCAACGTTTGATATTTCTGGTCCATGCATTTTACAAATAATGTTTAATTGTGAAAACATATTAAAATAAGCTATAGGTACCTACAGTAATAAAAATATATGTACTTTATGTATACCATCACAGCATATCCCAAAAGTGGCGTAGCCAGCGAACTAATTGCACGGAATGAACATGCGGATTGTTCTCTCCAAGAAAAATAAGACAAACATTTAGAATAAATGACATGCTCATCGCTGAATGATGATTTTCTTATAGGTGAGATTTACAAACACCTGCCTTTTACAGGACACTCGAAAACTTACAAAAAAGTTGAAGACTTCTTCTTTTTCGGGTATTCATATATAGGGTAATTTGGAAGATATCGCAATCTAGCGAATAACTCGACCTCTGTGCATTGAATTGTATAACTGATAATTTTATCATACTTTGTAATAATTTATGTTATATAAACAATTTACAATTAATAATAAAATAAATTAATTAATTAATTTAAGAAATTCAATAAATAAGAAAAAACATTACAAATTTCGACTCCTGCTTAGTAAGAATTTTTAATAAGTAAGCAATATGCTTATGCAGGTAAGGCAGCGTAGGTCGTAAGTAGAATTATTTTAACATAATATAATACATACTCGTACTTCAACGATCTAATAAAAACACACCTAAACAGCTGAATATCTAAAAAGAATTCTAATCCACATTTATAGAGTGGGTGTTTGGATATCTCGATGATTTATGGTGTGAATCTTTAGATTGTGTTCTAAATTTAAAATAAGTTCTATTAAAATTTAAATGTAATCAATCCAGCGACATGAAGCTATAGCACCGCTTGGCCGTCGATCAATCACACATCTGAGAAATTAATTTTATCTTTATAAAATGATAATATTGTGGACTAGATTAATATATTCACTACCATCGTTATCTTAAACCCAACATCAAACGATAATTTGGTTTAAGATTACCTCTTCAAAATATTAAATTCAACTTATAATGATAACTAAATGCATTGAATTGAGGACAATTTTTTCAAAATTATGTAATTTCGTTAACCGTTTATCTGTATACTAAAAAAATATTTTCTGAATATAACCAGTTAGTGCTGAGTTTCGCAAATAAAAATTAATAGTTTTCTATAGATATTGCGCATATTTTTTTCAAAGATGTAACTGGGATTTTGTTGTAAACCCCAAACACGACTTTATACACCTTGGGTATACTCAATGTAAAACCTAATAACATTGCATAGTACTTAAAACGTAACGAATCGTACTAGATGGCTTCTATTTTAGTAACAACCAAATGCTCAAACAGGCGTACAAAGAAACATTACCAAATAATGGTTACTTCTGAGGTCTGTTCAAAAACTAAACTGATTACTTATAAAGTGGCTATACATACGACAACAGAACAGCATATTATGATTAAATATATTATATATTTTTTATTTCTTTATTGATTTTATATATATTTTTTGTTTATCTGAACGAAACTACGCTATGTCACGAAACGAAATTTTTAAACTATAGTCGTTTAAAGCTTTTGCTACAAAATTACTTATTTTTTCGTACGTTTGTTAACACAAAATTAATGACAGAAATGATTTCTGATTATTGCCTCTTACGATTGCTTTTAGTTTTTTTTTATAACTTGAACAATATGAAATTAAAATGAGGATGTATATTTATTTAAAAAATCATTAGTCAAAATTTGACATAGTGTAGTTTTGATTTGACTTACAGATATGTAGATTTTATTATTTATATGTATTAAGAACAAATAATGATTGATCATATCCGCCCAAAGTGGTCAATTTATTTAATCGATTCCGGAGAACGGTTAAACGATAAGAATTAATAATAAATAAATTGAATAAATAAATAAATAAAATGAATGTCAATTATAAATAGCAAGAAAACAAACTATGCTATTATAAATAATATATGACATCCTGTTTTCAGCTATGAAGCACTCCACCCATTCCGTATTATTAACGTAAAATAGTTTAACACCATCTAAGCAATTACATAGACAAAAAGTACTATTACTACTCGTATACTATCACGGCTTATACCCCACTGGTAGCCAGCAGACCAGCTGCATGTCATAAAAATGCAAGCTGTCTTCTGCGTGTCAACAAAAATTAAATGGATGGGTGGTAAACCTCATCTTTGAATGGTAGATGCAAAATGTCTATTTTTTCGAACACCTTTCCTTTACGGGACACTCGAAACTTACGAAAAAGAGTGGGAAACCAGTTCTTTGCCGGGTTCAAGGCGGAACTGAAAAATAAATTAATAATCAAATTGAAGTAGAGCATGTAAATAATATCATCTGTGGAAGCCTTTACATGGTAAAAACGTTGCCAGGGAACATAAAAAGACAATTAAAGAAGGCTCAATTATTAAAGCCAGCCTAGAACCAATTCGTTAGCGTCGGGACACCTTTCTCACGTGGAAGTGAAAAAAAGGCAACCAAACCCTCGCGAATAGACTCTATGCTGGTTTGAGTGACAACTATCGGTTTCCGTGAACAACGTTCGTTAATTCCGCCAATCTCGCTATCACGACACGGGGTCCACGAATCGAGAAACATTTAATGCAAACATTATGTTGCCTAAGCGTTCTGTCCACTATAATGTTTCATAAGACCCGTTGAGTAAATATTCCAACGTGTCTTATAAAACTATCGTTGCTTCACTGATAGATATAGCCTCCTACATATACTTACAAACTGCATGCTTCTGGCATACCTATCTCATGTACTCGTATATCTACTTGTTTTTGTTTTTATTTTAACTACTATACGGTAGAGATCATGTTAATTATAACAGAAATGAATATCCGTCCATCCAGTAGAGGATGCATCTAGTACAAGATGCAACTGTTCTGAAATCATAGAAGAAAGCTTCAAAACAAACGTAGCAAAGTATTATTTATTTATTTATTTTATTCTTTACTGTAGGTACATTGTTTACAATCATAATTTTTTTTTTTTAAAAAGATATATCTGGGTTTTGTTATAAACCCAAATACAACCTTATACACCTTTCACAGTAAGCTAAAAGCTTGTGTCGTAAAAGGGGAGTTTGCCGGCACCTGGGATCGAACCCCGGACCCCTTGTTCACAAGGCCGAGACTCTACCTCCAGGCTACCGACGAACTCGTATATTATAATAATAATTTTATTGAACACAACAGACAATACAGATATAACAAGATATTATAGACTATTTACTCAAAACTTAAATCGAAACATCCTCCTGATAGGGGATCTCCTGTTAAGGAGATAAAGTATATAAACCTTACAAGTGAATTTGAACTTCACATGTCATGGTCTACCACTTAGGTCTTTAAGTAAATAATGGTCTGCTCACTTTTTCCTCTCATCATACGGAAGTTTTTATAATATTTTTTTATGGCCCATTTAGCTAGGCTGTGAAACCATCTCTCATCGGAAATTTGCATATCTTCGTCCTTTTTTTGTCTACACATATAAGATTTTGCGGGGCTAAAGGTTCTTTGGTTTGGTGTCTTCATTCGAGATAATATGTAGGTTTCCTTCTCTTTCTTCTTTATCTTTGCTTTGGTGGCATGGTTAAGCACAGTTAAGACATGTTTACTATTTTTTGTACTTTCTATTTCTATCTATCATTCTAAATTCATATATGAATCATATTTTTGTTTTATTATTTATTCTTTTTGCATTGATTTAACTTATTTATTACGTTCTTTTTTTTTTTTTTTAAAAAGATATATCTGGGTTTTGTTATAAACCCAAATACAACCTTATACACCTTTCACAGTAAGCTAAAAGCTTGTGTCGTGAAAGGGAAGTTTGCCGGCACCTGGGATCGAACCACGGACCCCCTGTTCACGAGGCCGAGACTCTACCTCCAGACTACCGACGAACTCGCTGATGTGTGTCTCTACACTTTTATAGGTAAGTAACATTATTTTTTTCTTTTAAATGGTTGGCTGGAAGACGTCGTGAATACGTAAAATTATTTTCACCAATGTATATTGAATAATAAAAAAAATAATTAAATAAATATTTAAAAAATATACCTATATTATTTTTTTTTTAAAGATGTACCTACTTATCTGGGTTTTTGTTATAAACCCAAATACAACCTTATACACTTTTCACAGTAAGCTAAAAGCTTGTGTCGTGAAAGGGGAGTTTGCCGGCACCTGGGATCGAGCCCCGAACCCCTTGTTCACAAAGCCGAGACTCTACCTCCAGGCTACCGACGACCTCAAAAAAATTAAATAGATGTATTATATTATGCAAAAACTGAATTTAAATAAAAACTCACCATGTCAAATTACACAAGATTAAAACCATTGCTTTTAATGAAAGATTTATTTTAATTTTCACAAACAAAATTGAATCAATTACTCTCGATTCAACAACCGTGTCTACGATTAAAAAAAAAGTATTTTTCTAATACCTACTCGTATTCTAGTCTAGCCTAGACGCTTGATTCTAATAATATAAAACATCTACAATACTCGTATACAGAATTAGAACGATTCATCATTTTTAATTAAAATACATTTTTTATACATTGATCCTTTGATATCGGAACCAATAATACCTACATCTTTGATAGTGTTGAACTATCATTATTATTATTTATAAAAGTTGAGATAGGTGTTATTATAGTATGTATGTTTGTACATTGTTGTTTAAAGAACTAGTTTTTAAGTACAGGTGCTTTTGTAACGAGAAAAATAAAAATGCTTATAGGTACTGTGAGGTAGATTGTTAGCTGTGTAGATTTGAAGTGTACATAAAATGTGTACATTAGTCTGAGGAGATTACAGAGGTTCTTATCCATAAAAAATTAAACTCTTCCAATCCAGTCCCTTCTACTTCCAACTCATTATAATATTGACTGTGCTCGCAATGGTTTTAAAGCAGAATTGCTTACAAAACTGGAAAGATCACAAAATACTGGCATTCATCTTTGATCTGAAAAGATCTGATCGCAAAATTAGATATAGAAATAAACTGGGGTAGCTTGCCGTGCGTCTAAGACGAGATCTCCATGTCTTATCACTTGTTTATTATTGTATATACTTTACATCTTCTTTTGTTTTATTCATTTATTTTAATTTACACTTAATTTTTGTATTTCTTTAAACCGTGGAGCACCCGAAAAAGAATTGGTCTCTCACTCCTGTCCTCAAGTTTTCGAGTGTCCTGTAAAAAGTGTCAGGTGTTCGAGAAAATAAAGACTATTCTATTCTTCTTAAGGCCATCCACTCGTTTGCGCGTGATTTAGGGAGAGGATAAAGACATTTTACATATCCAATTCAACGATGACGTTAATTGCCAACCATCCTGTATGTCTTAATTTTTTGTTAGCACAGAGAGGACGGCTTGCATGTTTATTACATTCAGCTGGCTACCCCGCTTCTGGGATAGGTATGCCGTGATGGTAAATTAGTAGTAGCAATATTTTTGTATTACTCCGTAGAGTAGTGACAAAATAACAGAAAGCCTTTACCGACTACCCTTTTATAATAACTATCGTGTAAGGTTTAATTTAATTTATAATATAATCCACATCCTTTCTCGTCTATTTTATTCCTTATAGGGTTTATCAAATCAAAACCCAGATGTTGAGTAATGGTTATTATGTATCTACATATAAGATAATATTATATAGAAGCCGAGGTTTTATTACGGACATGAATTAGTAATTAGTTAGCCCTATTCATTATTATTATTATTATTACTGTACTACCAATTTGAGAACACTGTGCGTCGTCATTCATAGAAAAAAGTTTGATTTGAAGGATCTGCATATCGGTTATTGTTAAATAAAATGGCTAGAGAACTAATTGCATAATTATAATTAACATAAAAATTTTGTGGCATTAAAATAGGACATTTGGTATAAGTGGCATTCATGTGGTTTTGGATCGAAAGTGAAAAATAAACATTTTTTTAACTAAGCATGTAGAAAAATTGTTTGTGTTGAGTTACCTATATAAAACTGCATTATCTAAAACAGTCGAATCTAATGAAATTTATATGAAAAATAGGAGAGACAATTCGTAGTTTGTACTGAAAACGGTCTAAATTCAGTTAGTTTTAAGACTTAACTGACATTTTACTAAAAATGGATAAGTCCGATTTCGATCCCAAGCTAGAATGCTATATCGCTTGAAATGCTAGATGACCATTCATTATCCCTATCTCAATCCATTAAGATGTCCAGTTCTCTTTAATATTTAAGGGGGGTGTAGGCATATTGTTAACTTTCTCCACAAATAATTTTAAGGGCATAGACGTCTGAATGGTGATGGTTTCTTATAGATAGATGCAATATACCAAACAATGATATATATTGTAAAGTATCCTCTGTATGGCTTTGCGTGTGGTTTGGGGGATGCCTGCATGAGGTGACTTTTGATATAACCAACTGACTAACTAATTTACTTTTGAATCTGTAGAGTCAGAATTTATTGCGAATGCTTTAAAAAATGTTTCGTATGAAGAAAGAAAGTCCAAGTCATTGTAAGCTTACACCCTTAGAATACTGGCTACTATTAAATAGTAAAAAAATACATTGCTTCGTGTTACATAGAGCCTTGTTATCAAACTGGTGGTACATGCATATAGAGTATTCGTGAGAAATGAAAATATGATTCATAAAATAATGGGATGATATTAGTTGTAAATAATTAATTTGAATACCTAGATGCAGTATGTGTACTCGATCTTTTCTTGTTTCTTTTGGGATTCAAACTGCATTCCATTCAAGTACACGCAACGACCTTCAATATTAGTAAAGAACTAATCTTTTTATTAATTAAAAGATGTATTATATTTTTTATGACTTTCTATTACAATGGAAAATATCATTAGATCTTTTTTATAATTTACGTAGGTACTTCTTAAAGATATTAAAAGCAGATAACCAGCAAATTTTATACATTAAGTAGTTTACGTAAATAATAGTTCTTCATTATTTTTTCGTTTATAAATTCGAAAGTGAAATTTAAATTTAAAAAAAATTGAAGACAAACCGTATCTACATAAGTTTAATATTATCACTTTGTTTTGTGACATCTATCACCTTTTTGGCAGTTCCTCAGACGGGATTTGAACCCACAACCAATCCTTTTTTCGAGGTATACTTTGTCCGATTAATAAGGCGATGTTGTCAATTCTAAGTTTCTTTATATGTGAGTTTCACGTGTAAAAGTTACATTCTGTAAATACTTTTAAAATATGCATAGATTGGATTGGTTGATATTATTAGAAGGTTATTTAAAGCAAACAATGAATAAGTTTTACAAAAGAAAAATTGTGAATTCTACGGTGTTAAGTTAAATTAAATAGAAGGTTCTATTTATAGGAAACAAGGTAATTAACGATATAAAATTATAAGTTTAGCGAAAGTTCAAATCTTATTACAACTCAGAACAAAAAATTAATCCGCGTATAGACATATTAATAAACACACATACATACTTAAAAATAAACACACACACATACTTATGAATGTATACAAAAAACGCATTAAAATACCGGTCGATGACCAGAAGACGAATTTCGGACTCTGATAAAATCGTATGACGAGTTGAATGCCAAATTATTCAACGAGCAAGAAACATATAAAGGAAATTGTGAATTGCAGCGTATTAAATTGTTTGAGATATAAAGTTCATAATGCCGTGAAGTTTGTCTGGATATTGAATAATATTATAAAACATATCTTTGCTAGTTTTTTCACCTGGCTTTATTTAGGTATCTAAAAATAATTAATATTAGTAACAAAATAATTATCAGGATGATTTGTATTTGGCGCCGTTTAATGATGCATGACCATCTCATGAGTATGAGAAGAACTCGTAAAAAAATTGGGTTAGTTGGAAGAGATCGTGCCTCTGCAATAATCTCGCCCTCTGTATATTGATTGTATTTAATTTGAATGTACCTATACCTTCTATGAAATTGTGTGTGATTAATCAATGTACAGTATATACCTAAATAAATAAAATAACTATCGTTATGAAAAAACTTGATTAGATATAAGAATAACACTACTACTTCACCATCACGGCATATTCCACGAGTGAGGTAGCCAGCAGACAAGCTGCATGTAATAAATATTCAAGCCGTCCTCTGCATGCCAACAATAATTTATTAAGACATTCAAGATGCGTGGCAAATTTATTGCCAAATTCATGATATTATATGTCTTTAGTTTTAAGAACACCTGCGTTTTACAGGACACACAAAAATTTACGGAAAAAAGTAGGAGACAAATATTTTTCCGGGTGCTCCACTGAACACATACACATTCAATCAAACGAATTAAATTTATTATTGGTTTATTTAATAATATGTGTACTTTATATGTATATGATGCGATGTAGTAGGATATTATATGTATTTTAAGTACCTACCTATATATAAAAAGTTGTTATGGATAATTACATATTAAGGACACATCGGGCGGTATCATTATTCATACAATCTGACACATCGCCTAAGATGGATTTAATAATAATAATAAGGCTCTATGGACGCACACAACAACGAAGAATTTAATCAAAAATACAGCCGCCGCGAACGAGACTCCACAAGTTGGTCTAGAAAGTTGGTCTTCAGCGTCGCAAGAGGAAACAATTTCCCAACAAACAGATCAATGATCTATTACAAGCAGAAGAATAAAAATACAGCAGCTACCTAGTTTTTTTTACTTGGCCTCAGAAGGTTAACTTTATACTTATTGCTCTTTAGTGAATGTTGGATCTATTATTATTGGATCATTTATATTGCGCCGTTTTCATGATTCAAATCATCTCAAGGGCGCATTTACACTATTATTTCACATTATTATACATTGTTTACTATTTTTACTCTACAAATTTGGTTAAATATTATTGTCACAAATTTTGATTAGATTTAATTTGTATGTTTCTATTTTTACAATTTAAAATTTTAACTTTAGTACAATAAACACCAAAAACCATATATAATTAAATAAACTACACCATATTTTAGTCAGAATGCAAAAATATATAAAATCAATTAATGTTTAACTATTATTTTGAATTTAAAAGAAGGAGAAGTTATGGGTTCAGGCAGCTACAAGAGCGCCATCTACCCAAATCTATGTGTGCGTGTTTGCGTGATGTCTGTTCGAGATTGAATGCATGTATCTATAGATATTGTGTGCATGGTCTGGATGTTTGATTATTTGTGTGAATTTTGCTGATTTTTACTGATTATGTATATTGAACATGTGTAATGCGCCTTGAAATAAATAATTAAATAAAATAAATAAATAAAAAGTCATCATTCCAGACTCCACCCTAAATTTGGGTCTCTTTGCCATATCTATTCATTTTAATTTATCTTTTTTCAGGGCCATCTTTATTCCATTTTCACTGGCAACAGAAATAAAAATATAACAACTCAAGTTTTTTGGTAAGACATCTCGTTCATTTTCATAGTTTATATTTAAGCAATTCATTTAGGATGTCCATTTCTATTGGCGACAGAGGAAACAGATGATCAACCAATGTTTTCTGGAGCCAAACTATTGCTTGTTTAAGAACTTCATTTAGAGTGTCCTGTTTTAGATTTTACGACCTATCTATTACTTCAAAATATGGTTAAAAAGATCTTTCACCCGACGATTGATTTCTATATAGAATATTTTTATTCAATAGACTTAAGCCTAGAACTTCCCTTGTATCATTAATTTTTAGATTTTATTAAATTTACATTGCGAGATTATTCATGCAAGAGAGAAAACACAATTCATAATATTTTTTTTTCAAAAGATAATAATTTCTAAATTGCCTGTAAAGACATATTTTCTTAATTGTTCTTTCTTTATTAATTTAACATTTTTTTTTCATTAAATATCTTTGTAGAGTACGTTGAGCCTTAATAAGAGTATGTAAGATATTATTAAACATATTATAAAAAAAGAATGAGATGTCTAATGTAAAAAATTTAATCAACAATCACACGTCAGAAGGAGATGGATGATAGTGAATTGACGAATAAATAATAAAATAAATTGTAAGAATAATAAAATGACCTCTTCTGTGACGCCGATAACAAAATCATATATTTTTTTTTAAATTCAAGACAGATTTAAAAAAAAAAACCCAAATACACCCTTACAGTAAACAAAATACAAAAGTAAACCTAGATACTGTATATCTTTTTAAAAAAAAAAAGTCCTGGAGATGGAGTTAATTTTTTACTAATCCGAAAAGTGAAGTTAACTGAAAAAATGAGTCCCCGGTATAGAAAAGGTTTCCAACTCTTTTTTGTCAGTTTAAGAGCGTTCTGTAAAAGGTACCTACGTATTCATATAACATAACGTTGAAGACTTTTAATATCTTCAGCTTATTCATGCGACCCATCCTAAATGTCTTAAATATCAAGCTCAGAGGTGATAAATTGTATGTTTGTTAGGTATATGCAGTTGTTCCGCTGACTACCACGTTGTTTGAGATGGCGTGATGATGTGAATTTACGAATGTCAACAACTGTTCTCTTGGTTTATGGTGGAAATTTATTTCATTTGTCTATTTAATCATTCTTTACTGTACCTTGCTTGGAAACTTTTTCTTCCAGCTAACCCTATGTTAATAATAATAATATGATATATAGAACTGATAATCTTAAAACAATAACTAGGCAATCCACAAAACTTTAATTTTATTGTAGATTATATAATATGAAACAATTAAGAAAATCACCATATTATAATCTTAAAAGTGCAATTTAACATTTTTTGATTCACACAAATGAGAAGGGATATAAATGCAAATTAAACAGGTGATTTTTTTCCATTCTTGTACAGGACACTCAAAAATAATTATCTAAATTATTTTCATCTTCAGCCCTGCCTATCCACCGTTGGAGACAGACCTCGTCATGAGCATGCAGCCGTATTAACCTGTCCTCTGCTAACGCCTTCGTAAATTAATCGTAAATCATTACGACAAAAAAAATTAATAAGGCGAGTAAAAAAAAATATTAGGAGTTCTCATACAAAAGTGAGCAGCTCCAATTTATTATTCACTAAGTAACAATTTAATATTCATTATATTATCAATGATAATTAAACTACTGCATTCCTCAATGTCATAAAAACCTGTGTTCGTCCGTTTATATCATCAGCCTGACGGTGGGAATAAAAGCAATATAAATAAAATATGTAAAACCGATTCATCAAACAAAACTGAATTTATAACCAATTAAACCGGTTAAACACCTTTATGACGAATATTGAAATAAATTCGCCGATTAAAATTTCGATATAACGATTTTTTATAACATTTTGCTAATAACGTGACATTATTACAAAATACCTATAATATTCCATGGAGTGCCCGGCAGAGAATTGGCCTCTAACTCTTTTTCGTAAGTTTTCGAGTGTCCACTAAAAGGCGGATGTTTTCAAAAAATTATGTCATTTTACACCCTAAACTTAGCGGTGAGATTTGCCACCCAATTTTTTGTTAGCGCAGAGAGGACGTTTTGCGTGTTTGTTATATTATGCGGCTGGTCTGCTGATCTCACTTGTGGGATATACTGTGATAGCATAAAAGAAGTAATAGTATTACAAAAAAATTGAATATTTTGTCACTTACACCGCAAAAAAGTGTTATACCTATAATTGATAATATAGGTATTTCTATTTATGTCGCGAAAACCATGTGTTCTTTTTCAACTGAAAATTCTAAATAACACTACATACTATTTTTAATTAATTGAAAAGACGAATTACTGCATCATATCCCAGAAAAACAGAATAAAATATTACGTGAAACTATAGAATGATGTCATTGTGTATAATTATCATGAGTCTAAGCAGTGAAAATATTCGCTATAACGAAAACGAGCATACAACATAAATCCGTTACAATGAAACTTAACCTGTTGCTTCCACAATCATTATTAAAAAAAACTTGATGCTGCTACATTTCTATTCAAAAACTAAACCTGAATAATATCCTTTTTTTATAAATGATTATTTTAAAATTGGTTACATAAAATATAAAATTTCCATTTTTATCGTTGTCGGATCAGATTGTAATAATAATTAAGAATCCAGTCAAAAGCATCAATCATTTTTTCTCTCGATCTCTCGTAAACGAGTGGATGAATAGATTTTGAAACTTTTTTGAATATATAACTTTTTTCTTGATCCTTTTTTTGTTTGCTTGTTTGTTATTAAGCCTTTAGCGCCGTGCAGGCTACAATTTATCATAGACGAAATTAAATTTGTTTTAACAATAGGCAAGGTAAAATGCCCTGATTACGATGGATGGCCATTGAGCAAAGAATAGAATGGAAGTAGTTTTTTTTTAATATTTCTTTAAAAGGTTCCACCAATGTAATTCCACCATTTTCAGATTGTATTCTCCATACCATAAAAAATAATACATTCATATACATATTTTAACGTTATATTAATAAAAATAAAAACATTTACGTCAAGTACTCCCACAGTGACTAAATTAATCGTGAACCGGCTTTCAAGAGCTTCCGCTCTCATCATCAGGCTAACCTAAAGTGAAGAAATTACTTTCAAATAAATGCTGTTTTGAAAACAAAATAAAGTAATAATATTAAAATATACTTAGCTTAAAGTTAGACTGATGACGAGAGTGGAAGCCCGTTGTGGAAGTACTTAATATTATAAGTAGTTTACTTTTATTAATTTTTCACGGACTTCTACCAAATACCGTCGATCGATAATATTAACTCCACATTTCAACATAATAAAAATGAATATCCACTTTTTGTTCGATTTTCAAAATGCTGCATTAAAAACATTTGCTGCTACTTAACTTTTTCTGTCTGTAAGTAATAATAAAACTCTTATGTTTATGTATTCAAATTATGTTATTTACGACCATAAATAAGTTGAATCTGTACACAAAATACTGGTTCATTAGGATACATAATAATGGTCTTGTGATGCTGAATTCTTTGTCGGTCGTAAATTGGTATTAAACCATTATGATAATACCTATGTATATACGTAAGTACTTTTGTAATAAATGTTTTATCCACTGTATTCTCCATATTCATATTATCAATATATGTACATATTATTTATTGTATAGAAGATAAATTGGTTATGCGACCAGTCAAATTTTGCGACCAAACACATTTTTGTTGCAAGAATTGAATAAAATTGATTTTTATATAATATTGTAGATGGCCTTTTAATGACTTTGTCATCAGGTATATAGGCGTTTTCTAATGATTCCATCACATAAATACGTCTTAATTTTTTGTGTATAGTGTTCGCTGTTGGAACAATCTTCCCTCAAAAATAAGGATGTCAACTATACTTTCTTCTTTCAGTAAAAGTCATTTCATCTCAGTGAAAGTAGCATCTGTCTATAAAAATCTTTTTACATATACGTGTTCATGCTGCAGTAGGTACCTACTAAAATTTTTTACCCTCATAATAAATTAGGTCTAGATATCAATTTAAAAATTCGAAATGATATAAAAAAAATGTCAAACAGTAAAACAATCAAATGGTCAGCAAGTTAAACCTCACAAATTGAGGTCAAATAAAACTATTTTATAAAGAATAATTCACATTAATTACTAGGACACATCTCGCCATAAATAATGAATATTATAGAAAAAAAAACACAAATAAGTAAATTATAAACCTCGACTACCCATTGTCAGTTTGTGCACATAAATATTTGATGATGCCAGGTTTGTGCAAGATTTAGAGATTTTTTTTCTAAATTAATTTCAAAGATTGATTTTGCATTTATTCCATTACATTTCTTATCTTCAAATTATTATTTAATGCTAAAACCGTTTTGTGGAGGATCACATAAATATGTTAAAAGATACAAAGACTTATCGAAGTTAAGTAAAGTTTATTACAAGCTTAAGATTTACGAATAATAATATTAATCCCAAGTTTTATAGCATTGCTCGGATATCATAAAACATGGTTACTTAAATAATGCTTTATAGTGTTGCCTACATGTTTTATTAAAATTTGTTATTTAAATAATGTTTTTTATCCCAAGATGTCCCCGTTATTAAATTAAAGATCTCCCACTCTTTTTTGTAATATTTCCAATAATCTGTAAAAGGCGGGAATCTATTCAAAAAATATCATGTTTTAAGACCGAAATCCAGAATATCTATCTATATTCTGTACCTATACCCTCACTCCGTATCACAAGTAGGGCAGGTAGAGAAAATGGATCGGCATGTTGATCTATCATTACATACTTCGTTCGCTTCCTCTGCAATCATACAATCTCGCACACACAATACAACTAATTCACATAAATACATTATCACATTCAATTCTTTCTCCAGATTTTTCTTATTCACATTCTCCTGATATCCTGATTATTCACACCATCTCGCAAACTTCAAACAGAATATCGTCGTTGCATATTCAAAATGAGGTATATGCAAACATTTTTATTTAGGCATACTCTTTAAAAACTATTCATTAGGGCATTAAAATTGTTGTTTGGACTATTTATTGGCATGTTATATTATATTATTCATAAAAATTATTATTCATAAAAAAAAAAAAATTCTTTGAGTATTGAATTTTAATTTATGTGATACTAAGAATTACTTTATTAAATGGTTATGATGTCATTATAAGCAGTTTTTCTTGAAATGTCAAAACATTTAGAAATTCATATAAGTACCTACTCCTTTTCGAAAATCGTCGTTGCATATTCAAAATGGGGTATGTAAATGTATAAATGTTTTGACATTTCTAGAATAAACTGATATCATATTCATTTTATAAAGTGATTCTTAGTATCAAATATTAAAATTCTATATTTGAAGACTAATATCACATGCCAATAAAAAGTACAAACATCAATTTTAATGCCCTAATGAACAGTTTTTAAAGAGTATGCCCAAATAAAAATATTCGCACACAGCCCATTTTGAATAGGTATGCAATGACGATATGCAATAACGATGATATAAATACCATATATATTTTGAATCTTGTTCTATTAGGAGCTACGTACTAAGTAGATACAAAGGAACGTATCTACTACTTAGTGTTACGTTTTTTTCACTTACTATTCACGCCCGAATACTTCCCGTCAAGTTGTCGAGATTAAAAAACATTACACACGACTTACAAACAACTAACAACACTGACCGCTGCTTTGTGAAACTAGATTCAGTGTAACGGACAGACGCCATAGAGAAAAATAAAAAACAAAATCGTAACAACTAAACAAAACAATCGTACGAAGAAAACAAAAAAACATATTCTGTATAATGTGATATGTTCTCTCTATTGCGATAAAGTAGGAATTTAATTTGTATGTTTGTTGTAATGTCCAGGAACTATTACGTTAATCAAAAGTTATTATGACAGTGATCGGCAAGTAATGTTTTTTGACTTTTGTATCACATAAATACTGCTAAAAATTAAAAAAAATCACGGAAAATATTATATATGAAATAAATATATATAATAAATATATATAAGAAATAAATATATATAATAAATATATACTCATTCAAAATTAATATTTAAATTGTACCTACAAATATTTTGAAAAAGATAAGTATTGTTTTTATACATTTAAATATATAGGTATATAAAAAAAAATTGTTGCATTGTAAGCTGATGCCTTATCACATACAATGATTTGGAGAAAGTGAGATCCGTTGACGTATTCTGTATGTCCAGGAGCCTTTCCAGGAGCCACATTAGACAAGAATGATATATTTGTTTGGCTTTTATTTTTTTCTCTTTCTGTGTTTTGTACTAGATATACTGGCAGTCAATATGGACCATAAAATCAAAGGTGGGCTGATTAAGTACAATAATTATGTTATACTATATATTGTCTGCTAAAGGCTTGTTTTGGCAAAAGATAGTTCTTGACCAGTTTTTGAAAGATGAGTATAAGACAAAACCGCGGCATGCTCATCATACTAGATTTAAATCGAATGATGGATACTTGGTATCAAAATATAATAATAAATACGGTAAGAGAACTTTAGAATTTAACGTGCCTAAATTGCTTAATATGATGCCGACATCTATTAAGAAATGTGGTAGTAAAATGTAACAAAAAGACTTGTCAAGGAATGGCTGCTGAAATGTGCATTTGTATATAATTGAAATTTTGTAAATACTTTAGTTGTTAAGTTTATGTTCGATGCTTTGGATTAGGTTGAAATAAATTATGTATAATATTGTTATTTTGTAAGGAACGCGCCGACAAATCTATTTTAATGGATTTGGCGCGACTGTATATTTGTATTTAATGTTTATATTATATGAAAAAAAAAAAAATATATATATATATTTTGTGAAATTTTATTTGCATGTTGCCCAATTTTTTTAAATAAATAATAAAAGTACCTACCTATGTCTTATTTTAAAATTAACTTTTAAGATTAATCTTGTATAGATAAAAATTACAGAAAAATACTCTCTTGCTTAAACATTTTAGTATGAATAATCCTACGATTATTGCTTTGTGAGCATTATTCTATTAATTTTCTTTACATAATTTACTCTATTCTATTGTAATTGTTGTTTTTTGATTTATCTGTTGTGTTTAGTTATGTATGTTTTGTAGAGCACATAAGGGTAATATAGGGATCTTCACTGGTTTGCTTATTGCTAAATATGTTATAGACCATTGTATTTTTTGTATCAACTGTATGTATCCTGTAAAATTGAAATAAATAAATAAATAAATAAATGTGTTTTTGTTTTATCGATCCCATCACGGCATCAAATAAAGACATTTTAAATCTTAAATTCAGCAATGAGGTTTGCTGCCCGTCCTCAATATCTTATTTTTTGTTGGCATGGAGAGGACAGCTTACATGTTTACTGCATGCGGACAACCTAACTTTTTTTACAAAACTAAGCCTGGTATTTAAGTAATATTAAAAGTTTGATATAATAGTATTGTTTGATTGATATAAACTACATATCACAAAGCTGAGTGGTTAGAATTATTATGAAACTAGTTTTAAGATGTTCTAAGCTTTAAGCAGACCGACGCTAATTATGATTATAACGTCTGAACAAAGCGCATACTCATACGAACGATTAAATACCATTAAGATGTCACTAGATAATGGATTTTAGAAGAACTTAGCGTCGCACAAAAGCTCTTTGTAATCTGTGTCCAAAAATTCTGCAGTTCTTTGGACACATCGCACGCAAAATATTGTACATAGTTAAGAATATCAAAAAGCTGCCCATGAACGGAGCCACGCCAGGTCGAAGACCAAGAGGCAGAATAACAATGCATTGAAAACTCCCTTCTTTAAAATATCAAAAGTTGGGAGACTTTTATTTATCCGCTCTTTAAAGCAAAATTTTGTCCTCACGGATTGGCCAGCTTAAACCTTGTGGTGGCGCCTTAAACAAGCGTTGCTCCAAGGTTGTGAAGATTCTAGTGTTATGAATAGGGGAATAATGTACAATACAATTTATGTAAGTGGGATTGAAACAGAAATGGTATATTAATATTCCATGGAGTGAAACAGCAACTGTCTATTGCGTTGATATTGAATTTTAGATCCTGAATTTTAAAAGAATTAGAAATGGGTTTCGTCTATGTTTATATGTCGATGATAACAAATCCGTTAAAAAAACATCATAATATTCAGTTAGTAGTCGCTGTATGTAGATACTACGTCAAGTAAAGCAGTCAATCATGTCTTCTAATGTCGCCATTTTGAAGTTGTTTTGATTGATGGCAACATTAGTCAAGTTGACATCATTATGTTTAAGAGAGGCAAAACATAATAATGTATTACATATTCTAAAAAAGTAGGTAGGCACATGCTTACTTAGCAAACAGACAACTTGTTTTTAAGACAGATTGGTAGATGGAAAATAATAAAAGTTATGAATTGGTAGGTATAGTCGAAAAGACATAAACCAGTCCAAGAGATGAACAACCACGAATCTTAAATAACGCGAAACGCATTTGAATTTATGTCCATTTTAATCTGGTATCTCATTTGGTTAATCTTAAGAACGGTCAAAACTGTAAATGTTCGGTTCTTCTATTTGGAATCCTGTGAAAAATAGAACATTCCATTGAGTTCGTAAAATTTAATAATTAAGTCACTTTCCATACAAAAGGATACGGATCTAGGAAAAAGATTGAATAACTAAGATATTATAAAGTGACCAATGCCCCTAGTCAAAACACATTTAAGCGTTACGTTTTCGTTCAAACAAGACGAGGTTGCGAGAACGCATCAATTTTCGTAGCTAAAATACACAAGTAACTACGAAAATATACACGTTCTCGCAAAGTCGTCAACGTTTGAACGAAAACGAAACGAAAACGTAACGCTTAAATGTGTTTTGACTAGGCCTACAGGTGAATGAGGCTGTTCAGAGTACTCCAGAGCATACCTATTTGACAAAGCCATGCATATAGCAAAGGATCAAAAATGTAAAGTTTGAAGATGTCAAAGCAAGAACAAGCTTTCATTTTCTACCACTTTATGACAATGGAAATAATGGAAAAGATTCCAAAATTTCTTACTATGAATGAGGTCAAACGACAAAACTTGCTTTTCACTGTGTCGGTGTTTAGGTAGTAGAATTCCATTACAAAATTCAAATAAAAACAAATATTTTCTACTACTATAGATTGACAATGTACTAAAAAGACTTCTGTTTCGACAGTAAAACATATACCTAGTAGAAGAAAACCTTTGTTTTTTCATTTCGTTTCACAACTCTTGCGGTAACAAATCTTTAATTGAATTTTTCTCATTGTTTATATTTTCGGCATTAACTATATAATGATTTCTGGACATACCTATTGATATTGTTTAAGTAACTATGTATAAATTGTTATATTTTATGAGCTTTTCGCTACCGTGGTTTCGATGGAGCATCCACCATTGACGACCGACTATCTAAAACTATTTTTTAAATAATAATTTGTCTCTCGCTGCATCAGAATAATATTAAAAATATTTTATGAAATATTAAATGTGGTAGCTGAGATAATTAATCTATTATTTCAATAATACAAGGGTGTGCATTAAATAAAATAAAAACAAACCTACACAGGTGCTGTAATACATAATATTAATATTTAAAAAAAAAATAATGTAAAATACGGAGGCATCGACAGGTGTCAGAGCGACTAATGCACCGATCAATCAAAAGTGCGGCTAGCGAAAACTTAAAGCTCCTAACAACAATACTAAACTTATTAGTAACTTACACAATCAATATTATAAAGGTGCTTCTCATATAAATATTGATAAAAAAATGTTTTATATAAATTTAATACATTGTTGCGCCTGTCTAACCTTGCAAGTTTTATATAAATAATGTAGATTGAGAGAAAACTGATACTTTTTTGGTTTGTTTTCAAATTTGACATTACAATTTTTAACAGGGATGTAAACTTTTATATTTAAAGTAATTTTGAAACTATTTACCTGCTGTCGGATAACAATTTTTTACAAAAAGGTAGTTCATATTAAAAAATTCACTCATTATTAGGTGAAATACACTGAGAAAAATACTAACGAAATTTCACAACGAATCATTGGTACGTATTATCAGATTATTAACAACTAGCTTTTATAACCCGGCAACGCTCGGGTTTAAAAACAGATATTCATCCAAATATGTGAGTTAAAACTACACAATCTTATTGAAAAAATGAACTTAAAATCTATTTAGCAGCAAAAAAGTACATGTCATAATAATAATCAGCTCTATGCGTGCCAAAATCATATATACAATACATACAGTTTGTCAAAAAATAGTTGACAAATAATCGAGGGCGCTGTTATCTTTCACATTGTAGCCCTATTCAAACATTGATTGTGTAAAAACGAAACCTTGTAAGAGAACCTACTTTCACATTACATTCATCACTTGCAATTCTCACTCTTTCTATCAGTCTCTTTCCGTGCATACATTTAGTTGCTGACTCTTTTTATTATTCACTCTTTTAGTTCCAGACAAAAAAAAATCCTATAGCTAATAATAATAAGCTAGGACCTCTCCAAATAAATGGACTTTTTACATACATACATATATACCATCACGCCACTTCCCTCGCGGGGTAGGCAAAAAGGATTGAGCGCTTTTTCCTTCTATCCTTGCATACATCTTTCGCTTCCGTCACTGTCATACAATTTCTCATGCATGCTCTCCTGTTCAATGTGCTCAACACGTGACCGCCCTGTAGGATTTGATTTAAATGATCTTGCTTTTGAACCTCGGACGTCCACGTCTCCGAGCACCATTCCTCTTAGCCAAATATATTTTCTTTGTCATTCTGTCCTCATTCATTCTTTCCACATGCCCAAACCATTGTAACATATTTATATTCATCCCTGTAACCACACCAACTTTCATTCCACATTCCTTTCGTAAATAACTATTACACACACAATCTCTCAGACCTTTACCACACATCCTTCTCAACGATCTCATTTCTACCACTTTCATCCTTCTCTAAACATGTCCACGTCTCACTTGCATACATGAGTGTTGGCACTAAGATAGCAGAGTGCACTAACCATTTAGCTGTGGTAGATATGTTCCTATTTGCAATTATTGGTCGGATTGCACCATTTACCTTATTGCCAGCAACTTTTCTCCTTTCAATCGCTTTCACACTTCCCATCTCTCGTGAACAAACTATCCAAGTACACACATTCGTCAACTTGCTCTAACACTTCGTTGTCAATCATTACCTGTCATACTGTTCTCTCACTTCCTCTTTCAAAGACCATGACTTTGGACTTCTTTTACATGATAAAATCATTTAATAAATACTTAGCATTTTCACCTTCAGAAGCATATACTGGTTAAATGGCTGCATAATGATAGACATCATCTAACTAAGGATATCCTCACAATTACACATCCATGAAAATATGCTGTTAACTGTAATATTTTACATTAAAGGGAAAATAAAACAGACTCGTAATTATAATATAAAACTATTTAATAAAAACAGTAAAATAAATATAAGAAATATGTAGTGTAACATTCGACAGTGGACCGGTGTCAGAACCGTGGAGGAGCTGTTTCGCGCCGCCCAGGACAGAGAAGCTTTCTCCCAAATGGTCGTCAACGTCGGGGGGACCCGGCAAGACACATGAAGAAGAAGAAGAAGTGTAATACAAATGCACTTTTTGGCGAATGGAGTAGATATCAAAATCATCCTGGACGGCCTTCCCTATGTTTTCTTTTATAATTCTTCTTATAGAACTCACAGATAATCCAGAAAGAAAAGAACATTGAAATTCATCAGCAATACAGTAATTTAACTTCCTAGAAACACGGGATTGTCATATAAGTGAGTCATCGAGACATTCCATACACAATCATTTAATGATGCATTATTATTAAGCATCTGAGACATTCACTTCAGCTTTTTATTTAGCTTATTCTAATATTCGGTAAAATAATTTGCCTTTTTAAGTAAATTCATTACATTAAATATATTTTAAGAAGGCACAGAATTGAATAGTAATCTTGTAATAGAAATACAATTAAGAGTCGTCAAACATAAAAAAAATACAATTTAAAATATTAAGACAGTGCTTACCAGTCAAATCAATGTTTTTTGGAAAACATTGTTAATCTACCAGCGTAGTTTTTGAGCTTCAAACTCCGCTTAACACTGGGAATATTTCTTGAAAACATTTTTTTTAGATACACTACGTATTGTTTTATTCAGTTTTATATTTTTAAAGTCTTTTAAAATCAAAACAAAGTCAAAAAAATTTACCGGATCACCAAACGCTATACAATTGACAGATCGGACAGTGTTGCCAGTGTAACTAATTTGTGTTTTATCATCGGTACAAATATCTGTTGCATTAGAAAAAAAGGGAATCGTGAGAAAATAATTATTCTAAAGTAGCATTCACATTGCTTCACACTGGATGATCATTCAGAGTGTCAGGGTCAAACCTGTTCATCGAAAGTGAACACGTCTGTTCACATTTGTTCATCCTATGCTCTCACTGCCATGTCAACACTTTCAGTCATGTTGTATTTTGACATATTTTCGTACAAAAATATAATTAAATAAATAAAAAAATGAAAAAAAGCCCTTAAAACAAATCAATATAGTTCTCGACTGCATAATAATTTTGTATATGATTCTGACATTCTATACAAATTCATAGAGAATAAAACAAAAAATAAGATAAAATTTGTTTATGGTCGTTTCAGTGAAAGGTCCTTTCATCGAAATTATGACGGGCTGTTATCGCTTTCATCCGTCATCGCTAGTGATCATTATTGATGAAACGCCCGTTCACACCTTTTTATCTTGGAGGTTCATCCGGAGTGATCACTGAAAGTGAACAAATGTGAACGACCCTTTAGAAAACTGACGATATTTATTCCTATACTATTTCGAAAATTTAGCGATGGGGGGGGGGGTAGAAATTGAAATATGAAACAGAATTGTGAACAGTATGATTTATATCATTTTTGGGTAGATGGCGCTCTTGTAGCTGACTGAACCCATAACTTCTCCAATTTTTTAATCAAATATAATAGTTTATCGATTAAGTTTTTATTTATTTTTATTTTCCGACCAAAATAAAGTGTTTTTTTTATTTGATAGTTTTGTTTTTTGTGTTTGTTTCTTAAAATTAAGTGATAAATTTTAATAAAATTAAATCTAATACCTAAAATTTGTGACAATAAAAATAGTTTACATGATTTGTATTTTAAGAGTAATAAAAATAAATTAAAGTGACAAATAATATTGTAAATGCGCTCTTGAGGTGATTTCATTACAAAAACAGCGCAATATAAGTGATCTAATAATAATCATGTTGGAGTAAAAATTATATGTGCGGTATTTTCTTGGCAAAATGCAGGTAATTTTGGTCACACAATCTGGCAACCCTGATTTTGACACTTAGTATCTCTATGCTTATTATGACAGTTTTGAATTGTTTACGTTTAGTGTTAGAAATTCTATAATTATTTTGAATTTAGAATACTTTCATGAAATTTAAAATTACTGCAAACCATACAATAATAATTTTATTATACGAAAGTACAAATCGCGGACATTATTCTTTATTTGAAATGTAATTATATTCCTAAAAAATAGATGTAACGCAAATAATGCTTTAGAGCCACAAATTTCTTTTCAGAGTGAGTCATAAAACAGAATTATAAAGTTGGTATGCAATTCTAACAATTATCTTTATCAATAGACAGTATCTTAATATCTAAATTTTGAAAATCTTATGTTTTTAGATGCATGTTTTGAATAAATGAAATACTTCTAATGAAACAGATTGATGCAAGCATAATATTGAAATGATATCCTTTACAAAAGTGCCTAACTACCATTATGTTAAATGCAAGTTTTAGAAATGTTATCTATGGCTTGGTATAGTTATATTATATGATGACATTATATTATGAGATAATTAAGAATGATGCATCTCACACCCTTTTCTGTGATTGTTATAACAGATAACTTTATTTAGAAATTAAAAGAAACTCAGAATATCCTTCAATAAAATAAGAACACATATAAATAGTATTGTTGTAGATATGAGTTTTTTTATTTTATTTTGATGTTTACCTTACTTTGACAAAAGAACATTGAAGCATCATTGAATTAGTTCTGTGTTTTTGATATTATTGGTAACCATATTTTGAAATAAAAAGAAACTGAATATCAACAATAAAATAAGAACACATATTAATAGCATGGTCGTAGATATATGAGATTTTTAGTGATTTTCAAGTTTACCAAACATCGACAAAAGATCGTTGATACATCATCATTTATAAATTAAATCTTTATAAAAGTATACATATTAAATGTTTTCAGCTCGCCTACTGGATGATACATATCGTACAGAGGACATAAAAGTCAAAAAACAAACAAACTAATGAACTGATGTACCAACCAAAATATTAATGTATTGGATTCTATGTCATTCATGTCGGCCATTATGAAATTAGCCCAAGATGTCAAAAATATGCAATTTTAACTTGCATAATTCAGGAGTTTTTATCATAATCAAACACAACAATTTATAACCAAAATAATCCCCAAATGTTTAGTTTCAGTACTGATGTATTTCGCGTCACATCCATTGTGAAATTAATTCAGTACACTGAAAAATGTTCGACCATGAATATTGCTACTTACAAAAACTTTCATAGATTTTTCCATACAAATTTTCTTATTATAATTTCTTTATCAATACATAAGATATTTTAAATGTTTTTAGCCTTGAACGTGCCCAGGAGATGAGACCTCGTATAGAGTGTATTATTTTACTTCTGTCTTTCCTTATTTCAGAGTCCATAAAGGACATACGCACATACGAACCGACTCAAATATTTATGTGTGGATTTGTTTGCGAAAAGTTATTATTATAGATTCGTACTAATGAATCGTTTGTACTATCTCTGGTCCTAATCTGATTTGAAATTTCGTCAGTATTTTTCTCAGTGTATGCTTATTTATTCTTATTGACTCGTAGTTTAACAGGTACTTTTTCCCATGGAGTCCCAGAAAAAGAATAGTTCTTCCAATCTTTCGAGTCTCATGTAGAAAAAAGGTGTTCGTGAAATCTCACGTATAAGACAATTGACATCTACAATACAACGATGAGTTATGCCACCATCCTGAATATTTTATTTTTTATTGACACGGCTTATCAAATGTGGGAAATCCCGTGGTTGTATGAATGAATATGAGAATTTCAACATAACACAGCTTGAATACATCAACTTTGCTACCATTAGATACAGCTTTCGGAAGAAATAAGTTTATAATAGAGATATCTCAAAATTACACCAACCTCCGCTATAAAAACAAATGTTATAGTTTATAATGACTACTTTTTATAATAAAAACAATTAAATTCACATAAATGAAACATCATTCTAAAAATATTAATAATAACCTCTTCACTACCAAAACAGTAGAACCGGTAGTCCTACAAGTAGAATACTAAAAGTCACGGTCAAACAAAGAAACATGACAAAAAAAATTGGGTCCAATTTTACCTGAATCAAAATCTATCATACATACACGATAATGTGTTGTTGTTGGACTATCTATCTACTCGTGTTACTATTCTCAGCAATAAGGATAAAAATAATAATAATAATTGATATAAAGTAGCTGTTTGATATACTATTGTCAAAATCCAGAAAGTTAAAAAAAATGCGTTAATTAATATTTTAATTCGTTCATTTGTATGTGTAAGTGTGTATACGTGCATCTTTTATATAGACTCATATTTTGTTTAATTTATTATTGAAAAAATATTCGCGACGCTTTGATGTGGAAGAAATTCTAAACATATTTTTTTATGTTATTTTATACTTTTTGCGTTTTATCATCATTACATAACAAAATCAACAAATCAATTTATATAAAAAAATAATGATATTCTGTGGGGAGATTATCACTGTATTAGTGATTTCTTCCATCTAACCACGTCATATTAAATCAAAACACATACAACAACAAAAAATCACAAAGAATAAGCAAAATCGTTATATTAACCAAAAATAGAAATAAAAATAACAGTCCACACACCCAACAATCTTAAAGGATTGAGAATTATAGGATTTGGAATGGGAATAAGGCATATGTATAAAATTAATTTAAATTACCTATTACAAAATTAATTTAAATTACCTATTACGTATTACAAAACAGATTTGGAATGGAGCCTGTCATTTGATGAAAATAGAGAGATATGATTTTTTATCCATATTTTCTCTAAAACACTTAATATTTTTATTTCATAGTATCGTCAGAAATAAATTAGCAATATTCACGTCATGATACAACTAGTATGTTATTTTGTTTTCCAGTTTTGAAAATGGAATAAATTTTCATAATTTTAAATTTGCCAAAGGCATTATTCACTAGTTATTAGTTCTTTACCTTTAAAAACAGGAACAATTTTTCAATGTGAAATTCTAGTTTCAATAAATAGTTGTGTGCAAGAAGAATTATGAACACATTTGAAAAAATTGGATTCCATTAATTTTCAAAATTATACTTCGAGCAATCATCGGGTATAAAATCTAGTAAAAAAATTACAATACAATAACAATATTACAAAATATCATCAAAGCGTTGGTAGGTACTAAACAAAAAGTCAATTACATTGTTTCAATATTAAAACTTGTGGTTTAAAGTTAAACCGCAACTTTTGATAAATCCCTTTTGTTGCTACGTGATACGTTTGATAATAATCTTACAGTGTTGCCATATTATTCTTAATAATCTCTCAAAGGATCAAATGTGGTAGGCATAAAAAGGCAAAGGCATAAAAAATGGTATTTTTACCTGTGGTCACCCTTTTTTGTTTTGTTTTGTTTTCGAATGCGATAAACTTTTTTTCTGTTGTTGTTATGTTAGAATAAACATATTGTCTACTTTGATTATATTAATATTAAATAAACTTGAAAAATATTTTTTTTTATCTATGTAGATATCTTTATGATATTATGACTACTAAAATAAAATTTGATTTTTAAGACAAGCTGAAGCGAAGCGGATAGAAGAAAGGTATTAGTTAGAGGCCTACTGTGTAGATATAAGGGTTATATCATGAGTCACCATCGAACGCCCTTAGCGTTCCGTCTGGGAACATATAGAGACAATCAACATAATTTTCCATTACGAGAATTTTCATATTGACAAATGTTTTTAAGCTTGTTGGATGAAGTTTTCACCTGGAAAATATTATGCCTATTGTATTATCCTTAAATCATTATTTATATACCTGTGAAGAATTGGTTTTTCACACTTTTACGAATGTTTTGGAGTGTCCTGTAAAAAGTAGTGAATCGGGAAATAAATATTTTTAAATCTTAAAATCAGTGATAAAGTTTGGCACCCACCCTGCATGTCTTATTTTTTTGTTGACCCAGAGATGAAAGCTTGCATATTTATAACGTGCAACTGGTATGATGGCTACCTACCTTGTGGCATATTATGCTGTGATGGTATATTGGTAAGTATGTAGTTATTTAATCAATTAAACATTCTTAATATTCTTAGTAGGTACCTAGTGTTATTTATTACACGCAGTCTGTTGGCAACCCCATTTGTGAAAAATGTCGTGATGGTATTACATAATGAATGAAATACGTATTATTTTATATGTGTAAAACTCTCCTTTACTGTATATTGTTCCTATGACATCAATTTTCGAATATGCCAAGAAAATATAAAAGGAAAACTTTTCTTTATGTATCTTAGAAAAAAAAATACACTCGATGATTTCTCAATGTTAAAACGTGTCCGTCCTGGACGTAATGATATATTTGAATAATAATACTATTTTAATTTAATATATCTCACACACCTGCTTTGTAAAGTTATTACTGCAAAAAATATTTACGACAAATAAAACGGAAGTTCGTTCAACACAACATAAAACAATTTCGCAGCAATTTGTTTCATAATAATTAAAAATATCTATGTTCTACATATTTAAAAAAATAAAATATTAATTGTACAGGATATTACAAATATAACATATAATAATTTATTAACTACATGATATTAAATTTTGTTTTAGCAACTAGCATTTGTTTTTATTAAATGAAACAAATGAGTTCGTTTGGAATTATTAACAAATTATTATTGTAATGATCATATTGACATAATGTTGCTGTAATATACTGTTAACTGTTTCTGTTAAATGATTGTTAACATGTTTCTTAACTAGCAACATAATATTTAACATAACTAAGTTACATTGGATTATATAATATTTTATGAGTTATTGGTGTATTACTTGTTCAAACATAAGTCACAAACACTAACCCAATAGACAGGTAACACAGTACATTATTTTTAGGATTAAATGAAAATATTTACATAAGTTATATATAATGAGTTACAATCCATTGGATTGGTCTGCAACGAGTTTTGTCTTTCTTCTCCATTCCTCCCTATTCTTAGTTTAGATGAAATCGAATGCATATGTGGAACTGCGATGTTTCCCATGAGGATGCACTCGACAGAACCAAATGGCGAAACAAAACAAGAAAAGCAGGCCCCCACCACCATGTGGGACTAATAATTGCCCAAAGAGAAGAAGATGAAAGCCATATAAAACAGAAATGGCAAATAATAAATGTACATATAAAAATAATATAATATTTTAAGTACATAAAAATACAGGTATTATAGTTTTCGAATAGATAGCTTTTGAAAGAGGACGAAAGTGGAATAAATGCTGTGGAGATGCATTCAATTGGTAAAATGTTGCGGGATTAAGTGAAGAATGAGGATATTGTGAGAATGAGCGGATGTGAGAGGAGTGTTGTGTATAGAATGAGTGTAAATAAGTTAGGATGGTTTGAAAATGTTGAGCGAATGCACGGTGAAAGGACAACGAAGAGGATGTATCTATCTGAAAGAAGGGGTGTAAGGAGCACGGACGTCCAAGAACTATGTGGCTTGAGCACGTGGATCAAATTCTAAAGGACGACGGGTGCGTACTGAGTAAGAGAAATAGGCGTGCATGTGTGAGAAATTGGATGAATGTAAAGGAAGCGAAAGAAGTGTGTAAGGATAAATCTCTGCCTACCCCATCTGGGACACGGTGTGAGGGTATAGTAGTTATAGTAGTTTTGAAGGAATGAAACATATTGATGTAGAAATTATAAATATACGATCACCCAAACGAGACCCATATTACGAGTAGGTACACAGTAAATTGTATCTAGATGTAAATCTACGTTGCGAGCAATTTCACTTCAAAGCTGCAATAAATAATATTAATACGAATACATAAAAAATGCATCCAGCTAAATACAAATTAGTAAATATTAACTTAATATAGATTACATATAGCCGTGGATCATGCAAATACCACAAGTCACTAATAATATAACATTAAGCTCTCGAATGTCATTCTCAAAATATTCACACCTTTACTTAGATACCTACATTCATTCGTAAATTAATAAATTATTGTTGTCTGCATTACTACCACATAATACAGTGGTACCTCGACATAACATGAGTTTAATTCATTCCGCAACCTTGCTCGTCTTTCAAAATACTGGTATCTCAAAGCAAATTTCCCCATTGAAATTAATTGAACTGCCATTAATCCGTTCCAGCCCCCAAAATGTCATCCCAGTTATTTTTGTTACGTGTTTTTCAATAAGAAAAATGTATTTATAAATGACAAATACTGTACAAAAACATATTAAGAGAGAATGTAAAGAAATTAACTAGATTTATAAAGTGTTACTTTCGCTTAATTTTCCTCACTGCTTTTCTCTTCACTAGTCTTTGCCTTTTTCGCCACGCTTTTCTCACTTTCACCCGTTGGCCGTTTAAAAAAAGAAACATGTCCAAGGAGGTTTGTTTTTTCTCCCTTTCAGAATGTTTCAGAAATGAGTTAGGCATTTAGTGTCATTAAATCGCTTGTATTTCAAAGCAAAAAATCGCTCGCTTGACGGCTCGTATCTCAAAAAAATCGTATTTTGGGGCACTCGTATGTCAAGGTACCACTATATTGTTATTTACACACAAGGACCTTTTATAAGTAGTGTATAATAATATATCGCAACTTAATTTTAATTTTATTTATACTTTTAAAGTCGCACACCTTTCAAATTAACTAACTATTCATAGGTACCTACGAATAAAATATTATTATTCTTTATACTTTGTGCTCTATAATCTACTCGCTTATTATTGTTATTAATATTGCAAGACGTAATCTACGTATTAAGCTTAGCGTTATCTTGTTTATATTGTCACAACCCGACGTTGCCTGAATTGTCATATAAAATGAAAACTTCTGGAAATATTATTTATTTATTTATTAATTCTTTACTGTACATTGATAACAAGCAAATTCACACAAAAATACATTTGAAACAAAGACAATCATACAATCAATATACAGAGCGCGAGTTTATCGCAGAGGCGCGATTTCTTCCAACTAACCCAATTTCATGCAACTTTCATATAAAGAAAATCTTAAAGACAGGAAAGAGGAGAAGAATAGGTAGGAAATGGGACAAGGATACAGAAGCCATATTTTGTGTGATAAAGTGGTCCTTGACCGCCCGCTTGAAAGCGTGAAGAGTGGGGAGCAACCTTATCCTGGAAGGCAAACTATTCCAACAGCGAGCACCATGAACAGAAAAAGAGTTTGTAAAAAAGTTTGAGCTATGAGCTGGTATCGCCAGAAGACGCTCGCTATTGGATCGTAAGGGCAAGCCATGGCTCGAAAGATACTCAAACATTTCCTTGAGATAATATGGTGAAGACGTAGAGTATAAACAATTCTATGGTAAGTATATTTCTTCATTCTACATATATTAAGTTTCTTTTTATTTTGTGTTATATTATGCAGTTATTACGCAGTTGGTAGTCGCATGCATGTAGAGCCTAAGATTTCCAAGCTAAAGGTCCTTGTTTGGTTATTTCACAAGGTATTGTATCTTCAATGTGAAAAAGGCTGAATTAGAATAATTTTAGTAGGTATCTCGGTCTTCTCCATACGTTTACAAGTGTTTTGCAAAAAGCAGATATCAAGACATTTTACACCTTAAATCCAGCGATGAGGTTTGCTACCCATCCTGAATTTATAAATTGTTTTTTTGGCACGGAGAGAACAGCTTATATGTTTATTACATGTAACTGAACTGCTGGCTACCCCACTTTTGGGATATACCATAATGTATAGGTACCTATAAGCACTAAGATTTTACAATTTTATATTTATATAAAAAAATATCATTTATACCAACGTGACATACTTATCCCATAAGTGATTTGGACAAAAATTAAAATTTCAAAATTAAATATTTGCGAGTTTTGCATTTACAATTAACCATTGTATGAGGTTACATATACAAATTTTACATATAAGACTTCGAATTGTTTGGTAGTGCTCTGGACGAGACCCTAACCTGCAACCTAACCTTATCGCGAGGTGTGCTTTGTCCAATTAAGCTACCAAGAGACATACCGAAGGCTTCAAAATTCTCTCTTATAAACCACAACGACAGTTTAAATTTTTAAATTTCATTCCATTACGTCCAAAGCACGATTAATATTTAGCACAAGGAACATGCAAACAACTAAACATTCTCTTCCACCATTAAATTACGTATGAACAATGTGATAAAGATTCTATGCACGTAAAAAGATAAAATGTACCACCAAGAAAAATTAAGCTGCCAACTTCAACTTAAGCTTTGCAAATATTAAAATAATAATACTAACCGATTGTCTACCAATCTATTAAATAATAATAATATTAATAACATGGTATAAAGTTGCACCTTGATGCAAGTTGTTTAATGTTTTTATTTAAACTTTTATTATAAAACTATACATATATAACAATTATGTATTATGTATAGGATTACAACTAAACTTGCACTATTACAGAGTCTTGGCTAGGTTCAATATTACCTTCTTTTACTAAAAAAAAATTCTTCGAATATTTATAAAAAAATATTTAATATTTACTAAAAATTCTTATCTGTGTATTTTTTATTTATTTTATTTATACTACTACTACTACTATACCATCACGGCATATCCCACAAGTGGGGTAGCCAGGAGACCAGCTGCATGTAAGAAACATGCAAGCTGTCCTCTTCGTATCAATATAAAATCAATTATTTTATTTATTCAATCTAAAAAACCTATAGACAATAAAATAATACATATCCAACACAATTAAATATTACACAATGACGCGAAGTACACCATACAATATCCTATTTATAGATAAGTGTCCAAGTATCAAGATAAATTATTTTTATCAAAGCCCATTCGGTTGTCATATATATTAAAATAACAATGATTCAAAGAAAATAATTACATATTTCATCCTCATAGAACAACACTGTGGGAGATTAATTTTTAATGATAGAATAATTCTTAATCTATTAAAAATTCATTCTATTGATATTTCAATATTATTATTTATTACATTTTTTTCTCATAAATTTTAATTTTTTTCCATTTACTTGACATCTCCTTACTAGGTTTATTTCAATTTTATATCACTGACATGTTTTTTAATATGTAGTTATTCCGCTGGCTACCCCACATATTTATGTGGATAGATATATATATATATATATTATAATCGTTGAAAACTGATAAAAATGATAAAAATGCGTATTTCAAATGAAAATTACACCTACAAATCTAATGGAAAAAGAAATTAAAGTAATTGTAATTAATAACTTTTTCCTTACCTAGAATCGACCCTGTTGTTATATAGATACCGTGTGACTGAAACGCGAGCAGAGTCGTGCCTCTGCCGCGGGCTTAATAAACATAATATTTTATTTTATTAATCATAACTAAATAATAATAATAATAATGGCAAAATTTAAAAATGGATCTAATAATATACGAGTAGGTGTGCTAGAAATTTAATCCGTAAACAAAATAAATAAATTACTTTTAATACGAATATGGATGCATAAATTAATAAAACAAGTGAATGGATATAAGAGAATATTGTTGGAAAATCTTAGACTTATTAATAGAGTATTATGTAATGAACAATTTCTTAGTATTAAATTTAAAGTAGGTGCGTCAACGTTGTGAAAATTCATTTTAATATAAATTTTGAAATGCAATATTAAAACACTGTTCAATTTTTACGTATGATTTTGTATTTAGTCAATTAATAATGACTAAACGCTAATTGCTGAGCGCTTTCGCCTTGCGGCATCTTCAGGGCAAGGGTTACTGAAAACTAAAGAATAGAACAAACTAACCTACCATAGAGCATTTAGGGGATTATCTGGTTATTCTGAGATGGCTGACCATTGCATTGAACAAGATCACTCGACAAAGTAATGGTATTACAATCGGAAGGTAAGGGTCGTAAACTAAATGCTTTGGAAACAATGGAAATTAATAAATGTATATCTAATAAGGTAGACATTTCTTGCATTCTTGACATTATTAGATATAAGAACACCCCCTCTTAAAATTCCTATTGTTCCATCCAACCCTTAGACTATATTATAATGTAGGTAAGTTTGTTCTATTCTTTAGTTTTAAGTTACTCTTGCCCTGAAGATGCCGCAAGGCGAAAGCGCTCAGCAATTAGCATTTAGTCATTATTAATTGAATAAATACAAAATCATACGTAAAAATTGAACAGTGTTTTAATATTGCATTTTAAAATTTCTTAGTATACAATAACTATCTATATTTTTATCAGTACCATAAAGGCTTCTCATATTAGTAGAGTAGTCATTAAAATGAAAGTGACGGGCAATATGTACTTATTTTAAAATTAAATCATTTTATTTAAATAAATAAAATTACTTTTAAATCGAGTTCGTCGGTAGCCTGGAGGTAGAGTCTCGGCCTTATGAACATGAGGTCCGGGGTTCGATACCAGGTGCCGGCAAACTCCCCTTTCACGACACAAGTTTTTAGCTTACCGTGAAAGGTGTATAAGGTTGTATTTGGATTTATAACAAAACCCAGATACAGTATATGTTTTTATATAAAAAAAAAACTGAAAAAGAGAGATATAAAGCTTGATTATAATAAGCTCCCATAGTCCATCTGTTCTAATAAAAAAAGCTACATATCAGTAATTAGTTCAAAATAAGCAGATGATGACTTGTTAAACTTTATAAACGGAAGAGGTATAAATTAATATAAAAAAAACGCTTAATCAGGACGGAAGCTTTAACAACACTACCCACTGAGCTTTTATATTATTATTATTACCTCTATCCTTTTATTTCTGACGTTTTACACTTAATAATTCGAATGAACTTGAGTAATAATGCCAAGGAGTAGCTGCTGATAGTGAGATAGATATCAACGCACGGTTGAACCGGAAACGGTAGCGTAGCCATATGCAATATGTTGGCTAAGAAATATTTAGTAATACCTAAATATGTTTAATAAAATAGGGTTTTTAAGATTATATAACACCCAAAAGAGCCCCTTGTTTTTTTGAAACATTTTTAATATTATCATTGGTTGTGGCTATCTATAAATTTAAATATCAGCGAATTGTATAAATTTACTTGTTTTACTATTTTTTAGTGCAAATATAATAAAGGGTAAATTATGAGAAAGTTTGGGTTATTTTACGGATTTCTGCGTTTTTGTTTACAAAATAATACTTACTTCTCAGATAATAAAAAAAAGGAGAATTTAATTCTAATTTGTTAAATGTATTTACTTTGATTCCGAATTTTATCGTTTGTGACTAGCTCGATCTATGTGAATAGTCTATGCATATTATATTATGTTATATAATTAAGGAAGATAGTCATCCAATTATGACTAAGAGCAAGTCCGGTTTCACCTTACTTAATTATAAGCTTAATATTAATATAATAATAAAAAAATATGTACAAATATAACATCAACGACCAAGCTGCTTGTGTGTAATACTAAAATTATGTATCTTGTACCTATTTTGTATTCAGTAGCAGACGTCATTGCAATAAACCCGTACGATTGTGATCAGAATTGACAGGTGTAAAACAAAATGTACATATTATTACAAGATACCTACGATATGCCTTTTGTGAATGTCGTCGGTATTTTGTAGAATCCGTCCGTTTACAAAAGTCGTCGGTATTTTGTAGAATCCGTCCGTTTACATACAAACGACGTTGACATTTTGTAGAATAGGTACGTTCGTTTACAAACGTTGTTAGCATTTTGTAGAATGTCGTTGGCATTTTGTAGAACCCGTTCGTTTACAAACATCGTAATCTTTTAGTAAAATGCGTCCATTTACATCAAACGTCGTTGGCATGTTGTAGAATTCGTCCATTTACAAACGTTGTTTACATTTTGTAGAATCCATTCGTTTACAAACGGTATTGTTATTGTACAAAATACAAAAATAAAGACAGTTTTACATCTCAAATTTAGCGATGCGGTTTGCCGCCCAAACTAAATATCTTTACTTTTTTTGACAAGGAAAAGACTGATTACATGTTTATTACATTATTACATTGACCTGTAGGCCTAGTCAAAACACATTTAAGCGTTACGTTTTCGTTTCGTTTTCGTTCAAACAAGACGAGGTTGCGAGAACGCGGCATTTTTCGGAGCTACTTGTGTATTTTAGCTCCGAAAATTGACGCGTTCTCACAACGTCGACCGCGTTTGAACGAAAACGATACGAAAACGTAACACTTAAATGTGTTTTGACTAGCCCCACTGGTCTGCTGACTACCCAACTTATGGAATAATACGAAATAGTTTGCAAAGTTAAGAAGTGATATGAAGCAAGTCTACTTTCTACAACTTGCCTAAATATGATTACGGCATTTTGTAAAATCGCAATGCCGCACCTTTTGTAAACGCACAGATTTTACAAAACACCGACAACATTGGATAAGTGTAAGATAAAATAATGATTATGTGTAAGTTATATTTTACGTATGGCGGTATTTTCAAACATACAGCAACTACAACATGTAGACGATATCTAAAACAGCAGCTCATTTGAATAAAAGTACGAGAAGTTTGCTTAATTTATAATCAAATTTAAGATAAATAATAATATTATATTAAATACTGTTATAAATAGTAATTTAATGAGTGAAGTATTAAGATAAAGTTTTTGAGTTGAGCGATAGGCTTTCTGAACAAGCTGCAAGATGAATGGTGTTTTTTATCACATCATTCTACTAGAAACCATATACTCTCTGTTCAAAAAGTATCGCGAGTTTTGAATTTCCGTGGGCTACGTACATATATCTGATTTTTGAATATTTTGTAGCGTTATATTGGTACTCATGTCCCTTACTTATGCTGACAAGGTCGGCCATTTTGAAGTCCAAGTTAAATTTTGACAGCTGTTTTGCTTGGATGTGTTTTGGCTCGTCTTCGATTTTTGCCTATTCCAAAAAATGGATCTATTCCAATGAATGTAGTATATGGTTTCTCGTATATAGTGAGTTACAATCCGTCAGATTGGTCTGCAACGAGTTTAGATTTTCTTCTCCATTCCTCCCTATTTTCAGCTAGTCTTTTTAGTTCTACATTTGTGCCACAGTTCATGTCCTTTTTCAATTGGTCCATATAAGTGTTATTATTCGTATTTAAGCAGATTAAAATAAAAGTTTCTGGACTTTAAATACTTTTTTAAAATTAAAATTGTTAAATTGACATATCATTCCGCAATCAGACATCTCAATGTGACAAATTCTTCCCTATTCATCTTTTTTATATCAGAATTTCATAAACATGGAAACCATAACTATAATTATAGGAATGTGTTACAATATACTACTACTATACTATACCATCACGCCGTTTTCCAAGTGGGGTAGGCAGAGAGAATGGAACGCCATATAGATCTATCCTTACATATTTCTTTCGCATCTTCTACATTCATACAATTTATCTTACTTAACACACGACCATACTTGAGAATTTGGTCTACATGATCAAACCACGTGGTTCTAGGACGTCCGCGCTTCCTCACACCCCTTCTTTCAGATAAATACATCCTCTTCGTCATCCTTTCATCTTGCATTCGCTCAACATGTCCAAACTATCTCAACTTGTTTACACGCATTCTGTCCACAACACTCCTCTCACATCCGCTCATTCTACTGATATCCTCATTCTTCACTCTATCTCGCAGCGTTTTACCGACCATTCTTCTCAGTGAACGCATCTCCACAGCATTTATTCCACTCTCATCCTTTTTCGCTTGCATACATTTGAAGCTTTGACAAGTTGAAAATACATATTTACAGCTTTTAATACCAAAAATAATCATTACAGACTTGCAAGGTGTCAAACAACTTGTAAGCTAGTCAATGAACGAATAAATAAGGTTGTATATTCAATAATAAGAATTAATATTAATAATTATAGCAATGTAATAAATTTTATTCTGTACACTTGTATTTATGTATAGGTAATAATATATTAATAATAATATTCAATTGTTGTATTACCGTTTACTCTTAATATTAACTATTATTATTGTAATATTATGTATAAGCTCTCTTGTAACAACAACGCCTACGTAGCTTTTGTTATATGGTGTCTAATAATAATTGTAGTAAAAAGCTTTTATCATACAATGAGATTTGCGTCGAACGTTAGTTCTATACTTTTTGCAAATTTAATCAAGCGTTTGGTTGTTTCTTCATAAAATTCTATTCGATCAATTCTAGTCATAGATCAGATTAAGGTGGCGTCATTTTTATGAAAATAAATAAAAAAATATTTTACACATTTAAAGACATTGAACTTTAATTTAAGGTAAACGCATAATTATTCTTCATATTTTAGAATTATAGAAAAACACAGAGAAAAGTCAATGCAAAAATTGGTACATATATTTCAAAAATAATCCAAAACCAATGTTTGTCATCAAGGTATGTATAAAGCATTTATTTATAGTTTTTGTACAAAAGTTGTAGAATTCCATTTTTTGATAAATTGAACCCCACTTCTTAGATCATTATCAATCCTATATTCAAGATTGAAATATATTATGTAGAGTAATGATGACCTAAGAAATTGAAAGACGTCTCTCTCGTACTTGTTTAATCAAAAGCAAAACGAAACGCTCATTTCAACGTATCCAAGTAAAACATATTTTTTTAAGGATGATTAAACATAGCTGATGTGTAAATAAATTTTCAGCTTTATTGTCGAATTAGATGAGATTGGTATAATAAGTGTATGAAAACATTAAACGAATACCTATCGATGACGTTTGTTTCATCTAAAACAATCTATATTAAAACAAATGATTTACAAAATATATAAGTACGCATAATATAACTTATATTAAACAGATCCGGTATGCATAAACAATAGTAGGCAATATATTACATTTACAAAACTACTACTTCTATTCTATGGTATATATTGGATATATATAATAAGTAATAATGATAATATAGGAACACTATATTAAATAAAAGTTGTCATGAACCATATCTATAGTACGGTACGTAATGTAGTGTTGGTATATTAGACCTTTGTTTGTCATTTAGATTACTAAAATAAGTAATGTAGGTTAGGTGTTAAAATTATGAAATTCCAGCTGTTATTGTCAACATCAAATTTATTTATAATCATTATTGCATATAGAAAGGTCGCAGTTGCAATGGCTGGGTCACGTGCTCCGCATGCGAGAAAACAAATTAACACTTTGGAGGCTCTGGGAGAGGGCAGAAGACCGGTGGGCCGCCAAAGAAGAAGCTAGCAAGGGCAGGTGTCGAACTTGTGTGTTGAAAGACGAGTGGTCAGAAGTCTTGGAAGCAGCGGTGGATAGGGATCTGTGGAGGAGGTACCTAGGCGCAATGGGCCCCCGACACAACTAGGACAAGGGGAGGAAGATGTAATTATTTTATGTATATATTATCATCATTGCATGAAGCCATGTTAAGTCATTTATAACAGTTTATTTTTAATAAAATAACAAATAAAACACTTATATTTATCTAGTACTTCCACAGTGATTTAGTCGCGAACCGGCTTTTAAAAGCTTCCGCTGTCATCATCAGGCTAACGTAAAATTAACGTAACTAACGTTAAGCTTTCGTTAGCCTGATGATGTGAGTCTCTCTCTTCAATAAACATTCAAATAATGAATTTTTACAGAAATCATAAAAAGCGTGGAAAAAATGAGGGTTTATAAAAAATGAATCTTAATTTAAGAAGGCATTATATATAATTCAAGTCTTATAGAGAAATGAATCTCTTCATTTAAAAAGGCATTCTAATTAATTATGAAATAGTTAGTTGACTCAGTGTCAAATGTTCTTAATGTGAAAGTAGAGTAACGGAGAGGTTAAATTCAAACCATGAACCTAGGCATAGCTTGGAAATGCAAACTGTTTTCGTATACCTACTAAATAAACACATACATTTTTCATATATGTACATAAATTTACTTAACCAATAAAACGGTCGAACGTTTACTTACACTTATTCATTGTTTTATACATAATTCCAAGTCGTAAAATAATAATAATATTATAATATTTACTGCTGCCAACAACAACTGTCAGATAGGTACTAACACAAATCAAGTTTGGTAAAACAAAACACAGCCTGCAGACACCGGAAATAAAACAAGTAGGTTCTATTATAATATACATTTTAAATTATTTAACACGAGGCAGTGACTATATATGTAGATGCTTAACTCAGCTTTAAGCTGTCTATTTGTTGATGGTGAACTTATCTCGCTACCACTCGAAGCTTTTTAGATAGGTATAAGTTCATAAATTATTAAAACGTTAGAGTTTAAATAAATATAGTGAAAATATAAGTGTTTTTAATTATTTATAAATCGTTGCTGTGGAGGTGAAGTGATCCAAGCCACACTTTTTTAAAAAATGATTTAAGTATGCAGTTTTGTTCAGAAAACCACGGAGAACATAGTGGTGAAGAGAAATAAGTGATTTGATATTCCTAAAGGGCATTTTAGGAAAATTGTGAAGAGATGTTAAGTGTTTTTACATAATTTCAAGTGTGTGTTAGAGCATTTCACTAACGCAGATAGGAATAAATAGTTCAATTAAATTATAGAAGTGAAAAGATCCAAGCCGCATAGCGCGTAACTTTCCAACAACTTTTCTACAGGTGGATCTTTCTCAGCTACAGTGGTGAAATAACCCTAGTGATAAATTCGTATATACTTCTAAAATATAAAAATTCTTTAATATTTTGTTATTTATATTACTGGAATATGTGATCAGAAATATTGTGTTAATATTTTAGCGAAATATATGCAAAAATAACTTAGTTATAGCAGATTAGTATTGGCGGATGCGACAGCATAACTTCATCACCCCTTTTTCTCAAAATGTTTATCTTGTAGGTACCATCACTTCACATCCACGGCAACGAGATTATCAAATTATTTTATACAGAAAATATCTCCTGTGTCATAAAATGGTCAGGCATTTTATTTTCATAAGTCTATTTCCAGAACTTTTTTACACAATAAAACCCCATTATTTCAGTTACCGACCTAGGTTTTCTTAATATTTTATAGTGACAAATTATAAAAATACTTAATACAGTATCACATCGCGGCATCGTGGGCTAGCCAGCAAACCAGCTACATCTCATAAACATGCAAACCGTCTTCTCTGTGCCAACAAAATTAAGACATTCAGGATGGGTGAAAAACCATCACTGAATTTCTTTATTTATACGAAACTATTTAATTTATTTTGATGCTCTTGCCTACACAATGTTTTGTAGATTTTATTTACCTAAATATGTGATTTTCCATTTACATTAAGTTATAAAGGCACATAGCCATTTACTGTATAAAATAAATAAATAAATAAACTATAATTTAAAATTAAGAAAATACAATTGCAATAGGCTAAAAGTACATCGTACATAGGTAAGTTCTTTTAATAACTCTTTAGGTTCTCTTTCAACTGACTTATAATAGATCGGAGACTCGATTTACTCTTAAGTCTATCCTATATCTATATTGCAGAGTGTCTCAAGAGATTTGTCACGCTTGGTGCACTTAAATGAAAAATTTGAAAGTGTAGATACGTAGAACTTGTACAAATTCTAGGTAGGTATGTAGAAAACTAAATATTAACACCACATTACATAGTATAGTGTTGAACAATTTAAACACAATAATAAGTCTAGAAACTGACTTTTTTTTACATGGCTTTTAAAGCAAGTTTAAATAAGTAGGTACTTTTTCATTAAGTACGAATGTATATCTCAGCATCACTTATGTATAGTAACATGAACTAAATCTGACAGTAATAGATACATTGTCCATAGTAAACGAATAATAATAGTTGTATGTTGCCGATAAGTAAAAAAGTAGTGATCAACTGTGACGAATGGTCAAACAATGAGACGTAGTATTTGTTAAAATTACATAGTTTCCCATATATTAATATTATAATAATATCTAACAGGCAATACTAAAATAATATGTGTACTATTTTATCTGTATTTTATATTTTATTGTTAAAACTCCATGTGTATTATTGACAAATAAAAATAAACATAGCAAAACATGTAGGTATAGACAATTCACACAGATCGAGCTAGTCCCAAATTAAGATATGAATCTTGAATTAGTTTTATGTGTTTTGTATAACACATAAGAGGCTCACGTTGTAGATATAATAATATATTTAAATAAATAATTGATGTTTTTGCAAAAGACATACATACCTATGTATATCATTCGTTGGATAATATAAAATAAATAGATTTAAAATAAAATAAAAAGATTTTATTATTATTTAGGCATTCCACCCAGTATTGAGTGATTTTGACGTAATAAAAAAAAATTACAAAATATAAGGAGGAAATGGCATTCGACCCTTTCTGTCTACCCCACAAGGAAAACACGTGATGGGATGTACCTATATATTATTCCCACATAAGTATATACATATACGATCATACATAATATGTATGTTGGGGTATAAATAGATACATATTATACCATAACAAAAAAATACTGAAATTTTAGGCATGTGTTCGTTTTCAACATAAAACGCATTGCTGGCATGTTACTGTGAAAAATAATCTACATTCTAGATGCCAAACGTTTTACAGAATTTCGATAATGAACGAAATTCGATAGTGCACGCAAATGAATTTCCATAAATTTTCTAAAAATTTAAATAATTTAATTTATTTTATATATTATTACTAATAATAACAACGTCAATAAAATATAAATTACAGCTATAAAACATTATTAAATTGAGTTTGTGTTGTTTTTTATGCGTTTACTGCTGTCTATAGATTATATAGACACTGTTCATAGACTAACTTAACTGGAAACGTTGTTCAAATATCTTGTAAAATTGTGTTACAAAATAAGTAACAATAATTTGCTATTTCACTCCATAACGTTGTGTTAATAGTGTCTTTCCTACTCTACTAATGAAGTATAGGACATACTTTACTCCAGAATAATTATCAAAATATTTTTACAAACTTTTACTATAAAAAAAACAATAAATGTCCTTCATGTCTGAAACACAAAAAATATGAAAATTATATATTATAAACAAACTGTGTAAGTTTGTGTAATAAGGTATACTTCTAATATATGGACCATCAATATATTCTGAATCAACACTAACATACTTTTTATAAAAATGTATCAAAAACAAGAGACTCGAGTGAGAAAATTATGAACGCACTTTTTTGATCCACCGCTCTTTTAAGACTGATTGATATGAAATTATATTGGTCGCAGAATTTGATGGTCGCATTAGAATTTTTTTTTCATTAAATTTCCAGTCTAAAGATCACTGCTTGGTAATATGGCCCAAGGGTCCAATAAATTTTGGATTGTGGCGAAGAATAAATCTTGCACGCAACTGTTTTACGATATATGAATATTTTAAGTATGTACAATTTTGTGATTTGGTTGCGATGATTGGACTTAAGAAGCTAAGAAAGACGAGTTTTTGAGTTTTAAATAAAATAAAAATATGCTTAATAGTAGGTACAAACTGGAATAGTAGAGACCAGAATTTATTTTCAACAGAATTAAGCAGAATTGATAAAAGATTATCTATCTAGATTCTAGACCTTACGCAATTGAAAAGTTCAATTTCGCATGGTTTAAATACATAGTAATAAGAAATTAAAATGAAACTAAATGTATAGTAAATTCACTGGTGACTTTATTAATTAGCAAGCCGGCTTTCAGAAGCTACTGCTCTCATCCACAGGCAAATGAAAACAAAAATACCTTTTCACTTTTTTTATCACTCAAATTATTAATAATAATGTCACCAGTGGATTTACTGAACATTTTATTTCATTTTACTTTCTTATTATAGTGTATGTTGGATGATTTATCGGCGCCGTTTAATGCATCATCCATTGCAAGGGCATAATGATGAACTTTCATCAATAACCGTCGGTGGATAAATTAAACTTTAGATAGATATACATTAATAGGTATGTCGTTAGAAGAATTAAGTGGTACAAATGGCGTAGAATCTTGTTTCCATCCTATACATCCAAAAGAAACATCAAAAGATGAAAAAAAGATAATTATACATACTTTAACAAATAAATATAACAAATCGATTGCACTAGATACGAAGTACATAAATAAATAAATAAACAAATGCACTATGTACAGAGAATGTGAATAGTTCGAGAACAAACTAGTACTTGATAGGTAAATGTTGGAGATAGTAGATATACCTAGAGTAATGCAATGGAAGCCATTGGATGCATCTAGAAGAAGTATTATTAAACACCAACTGTTTATAAAAGGTATTCCTATATGGAATGTACTAAGCAATAGTTTACTAAGCCACATAAACTTCAAACTGAGATAATAATGAAATGTTTGAATATAATAAAACTTTAGTTACGCATTATGTCAACATGAGATTGGTTGAGATCATTGAGGTGTCTGGCATGAAGTTCCTTCCTACCCCAAGATTCTAACAAAATATTTAAATAGTATTCGCGGACCTACTATTACGTCATTTAAATTTAATATTGTATGATTTTTGTCGGTAAGTTTTATTAATTGTGTCGGTGCACACGTAGTAGAATTCCATAATTAGGTATTTTGAAACAAGTGTTTCCTTCAAAAGGCAACTTCTCAAAAGAATCTGCTAACAACGAGCAACTGGATTGGCCACAAGATCAGGCACCCAGGACTGCTCATCGCAATCGCAGAGGGCAGGACCGAAGGCACAAATGGCAGAGGCCAACCGAGAGACGCCTATATGGACCAACTGAAGAGGGACATGAGCTGTGGCTCATACATGGAGTTGAAGAGACTGGCTGAGAATAGGGAGGAGTGGAGAAGAAAGTTCAAACTCGTTGCAGACCAATCCAATGGATTGTAACTCATTATATAGTTTCCTTCAACTATAAGTTATTGATCACGAGAGAGACTTCTTTCGACTTATCAGGTCATTATCAAGAATGATATTTTACATAAGTTTAAGCCCCGCAGGCTATCTACTGGCTACCCCACTTGAGGAAGATAGTGATAGTTATGAATTATGCATGACACAAGTTCACTTTTTCAATTTATGAATTGATACATTGTTGCACAATACCATCCATATAAAGGTACTGTAGGCACTAGTTAATATTTTGTCTGGATGAAAGAGCGGACCTTCCTACTCAAGGCGAACCGGTTTACAAAGGTACTTACTACTACCACTACTATGTTCTACAACGGGTAGATGTAATGTCGGTTGTATATTTAATCATAATAATAATAATAATACATACATATATATCTACTGCAACCAACCTCCCGTATGTGAGGGATGGTTGGATAAAGTGAAAGAAGTCACAGTAGCAATAATGTGTGTGAAAAATAAGTTACCTATTTTTTTTTATATATTCTAACTATCTTAAAGAAACAGTGTTTCGCTCATAAGATTACTAAGAAATACATAAACGACAGTATTTTTTTTTTATTATTATTTAGGCATTCCACCCAATATTGGGTGATTTTGCGACAGTAAAATTAAATGTAACAAAATTTACATATGGATAGGTTTACTGTGTATACACATACCTATATATTTCGATGGCATAGCGCACAGATGTGGTAAGTGCAAAATTTTACTCATTGAAATTACTGTCAGTGTTGGGTTAGTAATTGTAAGAGATCGTCCCCAGATCTCACTGAGGCTCTGAAATGCTGATAATATATTCCATAGGCAAATAAGAGCTAGTGTGTAGGTAGATACTTACGAAAATTGCCGTCAAAATTCATATTTCTTTTTTACAGAGATGGAACATAATTTCTTGAACAAAATTGAAGACATTGTGAGTTTCTCAAACGGAAAGTGACGTTGGGGGTGGGGGTTAAGTTAAAAATGGATAATAAGCTAAACTGTCTCAGGACCCCACGAACATATAAAGATAAACAGGATGGATGACAAACCTCTATGCTGAAAATAACTAACATACAAACTTTATTAAAAATAACAGTGACAATTAGTGACAAGAACATTCTCGAGAATGATACAAATCTATCTGCAGTAAATGAACTTGCGCTTGCATCTACGTATGTTGAACAAATTTAAATTGCACTTTTCAAAGATGCACTGTTAGTGTATACATGTAATTTTATAAATGTTACTACCAACAAATGTTTAGAATGCTATTTTTTAACTGGACTTGGGCACATCGCGCAGATGACTAGACATCTTGAAAGGAGAACCATATGTTTAATATTGTGCAAAATTTAATCGGAAGAAATGAGAAAGGCAACTCAACACTTACGAATTGGCTCTGGGCTGGTTTAAATGATGATTTTTGGTGTCCATGGACGACGTCACCAATTCCACCATTCCCACTATAATTTCTGCCGAAAAATATCCTTTCCACTTTTTTCGAGCACCTTCCTTCAACATGACACTCGAAAACTTACGGAAAAGAGTGGGAGACCAATTCTTTGCCGGGTGCTTCATTTAACATTTTATTGACATGATTTATAAATTTATCAGAAAATTGATAAAAGACATATCTACCTACTTATCAAGATTTTTTATGATCAGTCAACAAATAAGTAGTTGGTGGTGATATAGATATTCCTGATAACAAAAGCGATGTTTCTTAGCAATCAACAGTATTGTATTTACTCTGAATGGAATGCACATTTTCTATCTATTTATCAATTTATCTATACCATCACGACACATCCACAAATGGGATAATCAGAAGACTAACTAAGCCACAATATTTCATTGTTCACTTAGATTTTCGCTTATCATGAACTGGCCTTTAATTTGGTCATAGACAATTAAAGGATGACATCAAAGTATATTGTTTAGAGTACGTGGACCACCAACATAACCGTTACTTCTCCTAAACAGTAGTGTTTTAAACTTGGTTTTAAATGTGGTGGTGAACTGATTCTCTTTCAGGTCTGTGGGAAATCTGTTCCAGGTAGTTGGCGCAACGCCTTTGAAGCCATTTTCTGCAAATTTGGAGGTATTCGCCCTATTGGGTTCCACGACATGTGGATAAAGTTACATAAATAAATACATTTTATGAGTTTTTTCAACTGAATGACAACGTCCTAAACGATCTCGACGAAATTGTTTGTACACATAACTCCACATGAGCAAAAGTATACATACATACCATCACGCCGCTTCCCTCGCGGGGTAGGCAGAAAGGATCGAGCGCCACTTCCTTCTATCCTTGCATACATCTTTCGCTTCCGTCACTGTCATACAATTCCTCATGCATGCTCTCCTGTTCAATGTGCTGAACACGTGACCATCCTGTAGGATTTGATTTAAATGATCTTGCCATTTAATCCTCGGACGTCCACGTCTCCGAGCACCATTCCTCTCAGCCAAATATATCTTCTTAGTCATTCTGTCCTCATTCATTCTTTCCACGTGCCCAAACCAACCAGCAAAAGTATTTTTTTTAAATGTTCTACCGACGTTTGATAACATTTGAAAAACGTATTGAAATATTAAAGAGTTCCACTTACTTAAAAAATTTGTGCTGATTTAAAGTGTAATTCAATAACATACCTGAAACAAACAAAAACAGTATTATTAATTAATGTATTTAGAAAACATACTACTACTATACTATACCATCACGGCATATCCCACAAGTGGGGTAACAAGCAGATCAACCGTAAGTAATATACATGCAAACTGTCTTCTCTGTGCCAAAAGATTTAAGACATTTAGAATGAGTGACAATGTGTAATGTTGCAGGATGTAAAATGTCAAATTTAAAAATTGCTGGTGTGCAATACCATTCTGATACTGTCACTTATGTATGCAAGGGAAAAAGGGGTGTGATTTGCGACGTACAGACAGCTGGATGCGAACGTCAATCATCAAGCAAAAATCTTGAATTTTTCTCATGGACGGGTAACGAAGGCATTCATTCGAATATTTCTTCGGAGTATGCTCCGAATTGTCGCCGAAAGATTTAAGATTTTTGCTTGATGCTTGACGTTCGCATCCAGCTGTCTGTACGCCGCCTTTGAAGAAGGACAAAAGTGAAATAAATGAAGTGGAGATGCAATCGCTGAGAAGAATGGCTGATAAAATGCGTGATAGAGTGAGGAATTAGGATATTAAAATATGTAAGTATGAATGGATGCAAGAGAAGTGTTATGGATAGAATGCGAGTAAATAAGTTACAATGGTTTCGACATGTAATGAGGAAAGGATGACAAAGAGGATATACTTATCTAAAAAAAGGTATTGCGAGGAAGAGGAGGCGTCCGAGAACTACGTAGTTTGATCATGTGGATCAAATTCTCAATGACGGCAGTGTTTTGAGTAGTAAAAATCAACGTGCGTGGATGAGAAATTTTAAGAATGTAGAAGAGGCAAAACAAGTATGTAAGGATAGATCTATATGACATTCCGTTCTTTCTGCCTATCACACTTGGGATACGGCGTAAGAGTGTAGAATGGTATATTCAATCAAATACAGGTACTATTACTACTACTCAAGGCAAATCCCACAAGTGGGGTAGCCAGCAGAATAGCTGCATTCATTAAACATGCAGGATGGGTGACCAAACCTCATCGTTGAATTTGAGATGTAAAATGCCTTTATTTGTCGATACCTGCCTTTTACAGGAAACTCGAAAGCTTACGGAAAACAGTGGGAGACCAATTCTTTACCGGCTGCTCCACGGCATCAAATAAAGGTAGGTAATATAATCGTTGTTTAATCACAAGTACAAGATGTAACTGAATAGTTCAAACACAGCCATGAACATTTCAAGATAAGGTACGGATTACGGATTTATAACTTAATAATATTACTATCCAGAACTATGTTGTTTATAATAGAATTCGATTTTATAATCTAAGCTCATATATGTATGTTGAGACATTCTTGAATATATACAGCGTATTTGGTAGGCATTAGGAAAATATAAATTTGAAAGAGGCCATAGACGATTTTATCTAAGGACGATCTTATAAAGTCTTAAATTTCATAGATAAATCCAAAAAAGACACTTATTGAGTTGTGCAATGGTGTTATAAACATACGTGCAGTATTTGTGACATTCATTCAATTTAATGGTGTAAACTTTTAAGATTTAGTCTTCATAGATTTTTTTAGTTCCTTCATAAAGTGCATACGAAAAATCGTATGCACTTTATGATAACTTACATAATAGCAAAAAAACTAGTTTTTATTTCGAAAATTCAATTTTTTTAAATAACTCCGTAAAGTTTCTCGAATCAAAGATAGGCTCCCAGAAATTTAATATCCCACAAAGGTTCTATATTACCGTCATAAAAAATGTCATCCAGCAAAACAGTTTTCTGATAACTAGAAAAATCTTCATAGGTATAATCAAATGCACAAAAGAGGTTTCATGTAAGATTTAAAACACTCTGTATAAGTAGAGTATAGGTAATAATAGAATTTATGTAATAATATGTCGCATCCTTTGATGTTTGTGAAGGCATAAAATATCACAAAACCGTGCTAGAATTATGGAATGTAGATATGTTGGTAGGTTTATGAGGTGGGTGTGATTAATTGGTTTATACGGGGATATTGTAAAAAGGAAGGAATTATTATTGAATGTAGATAAAATGTAAGTAAGTAATCAAGTGATATTGTAATAAAATTGTCACCATTTTAGTGTCTAATGCACGTGTTGATTTTAAAAAATAATTTTATAACCGTTTTTATTCAAAACTGTTGGAAATGTTATCAGGCTTGTAAAATTTCTGACAAATACCATGTTCGATGTTTTGTGAACTTTGTTGACAAAAATGGACAACGAAAGTGATCATTTAAGCCAGCCTATAGTCAATTCGTAAACATTTGGAAGTCTCTTTCGTTTTTTTTTATTGGATTATGCATATAACATAATATTTTTTACTATTATTAAATCTTCAATTTTAATTTTTCATACTTTAAGTTTAGTATAATATATATGATCTTATTTATGTAGTTGCAATTATTTTCATCACATATCTATCTGATTATGAGATATTCTCTTCATTTCTTTTCTTGATTCATTAATTGTATGATTCTTAACTCTTATTTTATTTGTTAATTCTATGACGTGTATACTAATATCGTCCCTCTTCTGACTAACAGTCGTATCTGACTAAATGAAAATTGTTCAGAAGAGCGTTTTTTGTGTTTTGCCGTGCATATTTTCGTCTCTCCTAGTTATATTATACAGTGTAAATATATTACATTATTTTATTTGAACCTATTCATATATATCTCAGAATCATTTTTTAGATGAAATTTTGAGGAATTAGTAGATAGGTACAACACATTTTATTTACAGTAATTTGTAAACACGACAAAAAATCAGAAAGCTATTCCAGGATAACGGTAACAGTTACAGGTGTGATCTTCAGTGAGAACATGCAGGGCACATATAACTACAAATTGGTGATCATAACTCGATTTCGCCAAAAATGTCAGATACTACAGTTAGTCAGAAGGGGGACGATATGTGAAATTGCATTTGTATATTTTCATTGTAGTCTATCATATATTTGAAAATTTAAAAGGCTTGCACCGAATCCAAATATAAATACATAAATAAACATAGAGAACTGTCTGAATAGTTTAGTCAATTTTTATTTTATTTTTATATTCTTAAGGGACACAAACAGTTCAATCTAACAAATATCAACATTCAAATTTCTCCATCAAACAAACCAATCAAGGTCCCGCAAATTACCAAAGCGTATGACGAACACGTTGCTAGTAAATAATAACAATTTTCCAAACATTCAACTTCTGTCCATCCCGGATACCTTCTCTTGATTCAAATTCAATGAAATAAAAAAGAATGATTCTTAAACTTACACCTTTAAAACAATATTATATTTATTAATATAGGTAATATTAAATGTGAATATTTGTATACGATCATCTAACTAAAGCAAATCCTACAGGACGACCGCGTGTTAAGTACATTGAACAGGAGAACATGCATGAGGAATTGTATGACAGTGATGGAAGCGAAAGATGTATGCAAGGATAGAAGGAAGTGGCGCTCGATCCTTTATGCCTACCCCGCGAGGGAAGCAGCGAGATAGTAGGTAAGTATGTCTATATTGACACTGAATAAACTTATTATTATAATATATGAAATATTAATTAAGATATTATCAAATCGAGAAAAATAATTAAAAACATTAGACAAAGTCATCAATTTCACAGTTGTTAGCGTTAAAATTATCTGGTGATTACATAGTTGATGATTTTCCAGGTAGGTTACCAATAATTAATTGGATAAAGGCACCAAAATTAATTGGAAAACGTGCTGGCGCTTATTTATGAAAGCCTAAAGCTTCCCAGGATTCTGTGGGTTACGATTAAAATAAAATAAAAAATATTCTAAAAACGGTGTGAATTCTTGGAATTATTTATAGTTTAATTAATATGAGATTCTTGGAAGCAACTTGAGTAGGTATATAAAACGATGGTTTTAGCTGGGTCATGTTATGATAATGATTAGCCAAAAATAGATTTAATTTTCCGAAAACATAGTTTTCAAAGATTTGGGAATCATTATCTCTTTCATTGCTTCTGTAAGCACTAAAATGCCATTCTCAAATTCAATTTTTTAATCGAAAAAATCTCAACTTTTTACTAGTAATAAGCTGTATATAGTAGGTATATTATACCATAGTGATGCGCACTTCAATTTTTATGATCCTAAGCATTTCTGTACTTTAGACTCACGACTGTTGTGTTATTTCCGCTTTTTTTTTTGTAAATTTGCCATTTTTGACAAAAAGTCCTAATGGCTCTCAGGTACAGAGTTTATCTCATATGGATGTTTTTTTTTTACAGTTGGACCAGATAATAAACATACAAGCTGTCCTCGTTGTACCAACAATATAATTAAGACATTCAGGATGGGTAGCAATTCTCATCGCTGAATTAAAATTGTAAAATGTCTGTGAAAAATTTTTTTCGAACCCCTGCCTTTTACAGGACACTCCAAAACTAAGGATGGTAGATCAATTCTTTTTGCTGGGTGCTACGCAGAATAAAAAAATTATTACACTGAAATTTTAACACCGGTTTAGTTGGAAGACATCGCATTTTAGCGATAAACTCGCCCTCTGTACATTGAATTGTATAACTGATATTTTTATGACACTTTTTTATTTTGTAATATTGTAACCAATGTACAGTGAAGAATAAAATAAATAAATAAATTTATGCAAAAAAGATAGGTCTCCCCCTATTCTGTTCGGAGAAACCCTCGAATATAAATTCATCCAATTGTTGTTTTAAGTTCGTACTTAAATCGTCGGTAAATAAATAGTAATAAATCATTGGTTTGAATACTGATTTTCCTCATACTAAAGATAGGCGTTAAACAATTATTTATATTTAAACATAACATATGTAGATACATAAATGTATTATGAATATTTATTTATTTATTTTATTTATATCTTGAAAGATGATTATTTATCGTATTTATAATCATCGGTTTGCTCTCGATCAGTAGATTTTTTTATCATACATCACTTTAGGTACCTATATGAAATACAGTGAAACAATACATATATCTACGGTTAACAAGCAATACCTCGTAGTTCACAAAAAAAACACCGAAAACAAGATACCGAAGTATCTAGAAATATGTAAAATCGATTGTACTTTACTTTATCTAGATTCAAAACCTCGTAAGTGTCAGAACATTGTATTATATAATGTCAAAAGTTGTTCAAGATTTATATTGTTATTGTTTATAAATTAGTTTTTAAATTTGTTCTTGTATTTTATTTATTGATTTAATGATAGATAGAGTTTTATGTGTCCCATAGGGTGTCCACATGTTTTGTACAATATTTTTTTTAATGGCAATTATTAGCCTATGATGTTAAAATAAAGAAAAAATGGGTTGAATGTCAAATAACAATAACTCTTACCAAAATTATTGGAAATTTTGGGACACTTTCTCCTAACTCACAAGTGAAAAAAAATGCTTGAAAATTAATCAAAAATATTGCTTGCGATAACAAGAAATTACAAATAACCTATTCAAATAACAATCTACTACTTCTACTACTACATCATCACGGCATGTCAAACAAGTGGAGTAGCCAGCAGATCAGGTGCATGTAATAAACATACAAGCTATCTTCTCCGTGCCAACAAAATTTAAGACATTTGGGATGTGTTGAAAACCTTATTGCTGAATTCAAGATGTTAAATGATTTAATTTTTTCAAAAACCTGCCTTTTACAGTAGGATACTCGAAAACTTACGGAAATGAGTGGTAGACCAATTCTTTGCCTGGTACTACACGGAACAAGAAAACACTAAAAAATCCAGAATTATTTATCGTTTATTGTGAATTTGAAATGATTTTAATGTTCTCCTGTAATATTTTGTCAATGTGTGATACGAGGTATTGCCAGTTAGGAGTACCTATACAAAGTATAAAATACAGATATACCTATTTAGATATAAAAACTCTGTATCTATAATATCAGATATATACCTATAACCATATTAATTCATTATGTAGTAGGTACCTATATCATGGAGGTATGTATGTATGTATATATGGTTCGAGATTATATTCTACCAACTAAACATTCTACCAATATAAAAGTAATCGCAAGGTTGTGCAACTGTGAGTCGCATTTTATTTTTATTAATTTGTGACGAAATAATTATTATTGTACGAATATCCACGGAGCAACTGGGAAAATTGGTCTCCTGCTTTTTTTCGTAAGTTTTTGTGTGGGTACAAGTGTGAACAGTATGAAAGGGATAAAAGACAAGGATGAATGTGTGTTAGTGAATGATGAATGTGTGTTACGGAGATGGAAGGAGTATTTCGAAGATCTGTTTGAATGTGATGGTACAAATGAGAATGAGTATGACGACATTGAAAGCAGTGTGAATGAAAACGATATGATAGACATGAATGAGATTATGAATGCATTAAAAAAAGCGAAGTGCGGTAAAGCTGTAGGGTATGATTGTGTTGCCGTTGAGCTCATCAAGTCTGGTGGACCGGGGGCTCTCGCGTGGTGCTTGGAGCTTTTCAACGATTGTTGGAGAGAAGGCGTCACACCAGAGGATTGGAGGAGGGCTATCATCTGCCCCCTGTACAAAGGGAAAGGCTCTAGACTTGAATGCGGGAGTTATCGGGCTATTAGCTTGCTGAGCTCAATAGGGAAATTGTATGGTAGAATTTTGATTGAGAGAGTACGAAAGATAACTGAGTGTAAGATATGGGATGCACAAGGAGCGTTCTTGAATGGCAGAGGGTGCACCGATCAGATCTTCTCCCTGCGAATGATTATAGAGAAGTTTCTGGGTAAACACCAGAGGCTTTTTTGTGCGTTCGTGGACTTGGAGAAAGCATATGATCGAGTGGACCGGGAAAGGTTGTGGCACGTGCTGTCGGAGTATGGGGTGAGCAGCCGGTTGATACGCGCAATCTCTTCACTTTACGTGGGAAGCTCCGCTTGCGTGAGGGTAAATAGCACTCTCTCGGAGTGGTTTGTCCTCACCAAGGGAGTGAAGCAAGGTTGTGTCATGTCTCCGTGGCTGTTCAACCTATTCTTCGACTACTGTATGCGACCTGTGAAAGAGATGGATGTTGGTGTCGAGCTGAATGGGTTTCGGGTGAATGCATTGATGTACGCAGATGATTTGGTGTTAATGGCTGAGAGTGAAAGGGACTTACAAGAGATTGTTACGTGTGTGTATGATAGTTGCAATTTGAATGGTTTGAAAATGAATGTTATGAAGACGAAAGTTCTAGTGTTTGAAAGAGAGAATGAAAAAACGATTTGCGAGATCAAAGTTGGTGACGAATGTTTGGAGCAAGTAAGTGAGTATGTATATTTGGGAAGTATGTTTGCGAGGGATGGAAGATGCGATAGGGACATTGAAAGAAGGAAAGTGGCCGGTGCTAGAGTGAACGGTGCACTTCGACCCATTGTCAGCAATGGCAATGTGTCGAACATGGCTAAAATGCTGGTGCACAATACCATTCTGGTACCGTCACTTACGTATGCAAGCGAGACATGGACGTGGCTGAAGAAGGACGAAAGTGGAATAAATGCAGTGGAGATGCGATCGTTAAGAAGAATGGTTGGTAAAACGCTGCGTGATAGAATGAAGAATGAGGATATTAGAAGAATGAGCGGATGCAAGAAGAGTGTTGTGGACAGAATGCGCGTGAATAAACTACGGTGGTTTGGACACGTTGAACGAATGAACGAAGTAAGAATGACAAAGAGGATATACTTGTCTGAAAGAAAAGGTGTGAGGAAGCGCGGACGTCCGAGAACCACGTGGCTTGATCACGTGGATCAAATTCTCAAGGACGGCCGCGTGTTGAGTAAGAGGAATCGACGTGCATGTATGAGAAACTGTATGAATGTGGAGGAAGCGAAGGAAGTGTGTAAAGATAGATCTGTGTGGCGTTCCGTTCTCTCTGCCTACCCCACTTGGGATACGGCGTGAGGGTATAGTATAGTATAGTATAGTTTTGTGTGTCCTGCTGTTTTTTTTTTAAAAAAAAGATATATCTGGGTTTTTGTTATAAACCCAAATACAACCTTATACACCTTTCACAGTAAGCTACTAAAAGCTTGTGTCGTGAAAGAAGAGTTTGCCGGCACCTGGTATCGAACCACGGACCCCATGTTCACAAGGCCGAGACTCTACCTCCAGGCTACCGACGAACTCTGTAAAAAACGAACCCAGGCTGTAAAAAATGGTGTTTAAAAAATAAAAACATTTATAATTATCTATTTAAAATTCGGCTATGAGAATTGCCACTGATCCTGAAAGTGTAATTTTTTTTGTTGACAATGAGAAGATAGTTTGCAGGCTGTCCCACTAGTGGGATGTGTCGTGATTGTATTTTATATGGTAACAAAATTTTCTATTATTAAGATTTTACTGTTTGCATGTAGGTAGGTACTGTAGGCCTAGTCAAAGTACATTTTCGCGTTATGTTTTCGTTTCGTTTTCTGATTGAAAAATTGACCTGTTCTCGCAACGTCGTCTACATTCGATCGAAAACGTAATGCTAAACTAAACGCTAACGCATTTTTTATGTACCTATAATAGATATTAATGAATATTTTGTAATGTTCATACAACATAATATGAACGCCTTTACACTTATGCATATTATTATTTGTATGAAGTCAATGTTGTTCCAATGTTTAAATGCAGCAATATATTAAGTGTTTCATAGATTTAGGTACTTTATATTATTTATTTTTATGAATGTGTTAGTAATAATAGTAAGTTAACGTGTATATACTTTTGATACAAAATGCCTGAAGACGTTGATGAGAGAAATAAACAAATAAAATAAAATATAATAGGTATTAAAATTTAAAAAAACATATAGGCATGTGGATATTTCTCCTTAAAATTTTCATCAAAAATTATAATATGTGAATGCTATCGAGATTTTTTTATGTTTCAAGTAGAAAATCGAACATTGGAACCCCAACTACATAACTTTGTTTTTACGCGAACGTGCGAAAAGTTTGAAATCAACTGCGAAAACACAGTCTGCGCGAGAGCCTTCAATGTGAACGAACTCATACAGTTGGTATGTATCTACATAATAGTAAATCAGTACTAGGTATACAGTATATATAAATAATAATATAAAATCTATATATTTATACGTGTTCTATATCAAATAATATAACTTAATATAGAATAAGTTATGTATATTATACCTACAAAACAATTAAATATAAAAATATTTTATCTACTACGAAATATATAGGTAGGTACTAAAACTGCCTAAAAATCGATAAGCGGTAATCAATATGTTTGAACAATAAATTACCTCTTAGAAGATGATCTGTGATTCTCACTTCTCACTAAAAATAAAATTAATATTGTCGTCCGACGGACCTTGGTGGAAGTTCGTGTTAAGTTAATAAAAATAAAACATAATATTAAGTACTTCCGCAGTGACTTTAAATAATCACGAGTCTACTTTCAAGAGCTTCCGCGGCATTCATCATCGGACTTACGTTAACTCAACACTAGCCTAGTAGAAGAACTAAATATAGATTTTTTTTTATTTATATTAATATGAAATTTAAATATTCAGGATAAACCTATATGGATGAAATATAAAATCTAAATTACATTTAAATAAAAAACGTATAAATGCAACAGGTTTGCAAAAGGTAAAATAAAAAACACGTACGAAATGATTGTATTATAAAAAAAATGATAAATATCCAAGAGCGCAATTTATTTAACAGCGGGTCGATCCTGTTTTGATAAAAACAGTTTAATAAAGAAGATACCAAGATTGATAGTTTGATAATAATAATAATAAATAATTCTTTATTTGCAAGAAAACATTGTAAACAAACCGTCCATCTTATATGAAAAACCCTGTCTCATGTTTAATATCACTACTACTACTATTTTTTTATAATTTATTTAACTAGTTTTTAGACATGTGGAATGAATTCATGAGAAAAGGATGATAAAGAAAATATTTTATTCATCTGAAAGAGGAAGTGTAAGGAAGCCTGGACGTCTGAGATCCACGTGGCTTGATCAAGTGAAGTCTCAAAGACGGCCATTTGTTAAGTAAGAATAATCGACGAACATAATATGTATCTACATGAGAAATTGTATTAATGTAGAAGAAGTGATAGAAGTGTGTTAGGATAGATCAATATAGCGTTTCGCTCTCTGTATTTTGAAATTGATTAACTAAAGTCAATTATTTAAGAGGCTGTTCTTAAAAAAGAGATTAAGAATTTGAACGAGACTCCACTAGGACGAAGATTGCCTGGAAGGCTACCTAAAAGATGGAAGGATAGTTATTGGTCTTCAACATCGCAAGAGGAAACAAATTCCGAACAAACAGATCAATGATCTACTACAAACAGAAGAAAAAGAAGAATTATTTAAGAAAAATAAGTGGTGTTCAAGTGGTGGTGTCTCCTACTTTCTTCCTTCTACAAAAGAGAAATGTCAGAAAAGTCAACGATATATAAGTACTCCAAAATAAAATCTATATTTATCTAACTTTTTACTTAATCTAAAATCCTGGCAAAGGACAATAGATCTCTCTCTCTCTTTTCTGTAAAAACTCTAGTGTCCTGTAGAAGGCATGTGTTCGTAAAATATCGCATTTTTCTATACTGCAGACTCCACGGATATACTAACTAATTAGAAACGTCTTATGATTTTTATTCACACTTTTGATTAGCATGAGTGTTAAGATACCAGAAGATTATATTTGCCATATTTTTACATATAATTAAATAAATCATTTCCTATGCAAATGTATTCTATCGGCGTTTAATCTAAGAAAGATTTTAATATTAAAATAACATAAATTAATTATAAGTGACACTATTTTGCTATAAACTCTTCACGCGAGCATCGCAAAAAAAGCATTCTAGCTGCATAAAATATTATTTAAAATAAGTTAAAAACGTGTTGAAATATTCGATGTAAAAATAAATAAACATTAAAAATTTAACGATTGCGTATAAATCTATTTTATTATTCAAATGATAATCATGCACTAAAATAATACTTATAGTTTTTTTTACATTTTATATTGTAAAAGTAATTATACATAAGATTAATCAGTGGCGGTGCGGAGAGTTTAAAGGACCCAGAGAAAAAATAATACTTTTAACCAAATTCCCATTATACCTATTCTCCTAAAATCATTTGCAGTTTCTTATGTCTGTAGTGTCATCAGATAGTGACAATAATTCGTTTCTTCACATAAAAGGGATGACAGGATAAAATTCTTTGTACAATTTGCCCACCTTTTTGTTTAATTTTTTTAGGCATCTTTGTATCTTAATTTACTTTTGAAAGCCAATGAAGTCTTATTTTTACACAATGTTAGAGTTTGTGATTAAATATGTGTATATCCTAGCTTACTATTCCATGAGGCAATATAATGAGCTTCGCAAAATCAATTAAAAATATATTGACATTTTAAGAATATTAAAAAAAATAGTATAAAATATAATGATGATTAACACTTATAAAAGGCATACATACTGCCTCGAGGCAATGTCTCCCTGTAAACCTAATACAATGTTTGATTAACATGTTTTAGCATAAAGTGAGTTTAAATAGAGTACAATGCATTGGACACAAAAAACAAGAGAACCTTTATAAAGTTACAATATATTTAAAAATGTAAGCAATCACAACCATAAACCTATGTATACGTATATACCTACATGTATCTAAGTGAGTACTATCTACTATTAAAGAGGGAATCGGTTGTTTATGAGGAATTGACGATGAGATTTCACTTTGTATTTGAAATTCGAATGCGTCAATAGACGAAGAAGATCTAATAACATTGGAGAGATTATTTCAGATTCTGAGAGCACGTAAAGGTAAGCACGATTGTATGTAAAAAAGATGTAATATGATTATTAGTTTCCTTCTGCAAAGTAAAGACTTTTCTAAAACAGTGTATTTTTTAAAATAGTAATATTTTTTTTTATTTATTTATTTACACAGTGAACGGCTATATAAGCCTTTAACATAGAAAAGAAAAAATACAATAAAAACAACATATTAATCATATTATGTCTCTTATAAAGTGCTGGTTGAATTCGGGTGCATAATTTAATTTTAAAAATATTGTATCCACCACTGCGTTTGATTAGTTAGATATGTGCAAAATGATTTTTATTCGACAGCCATTAAGGAATATGTTGAGTTTTTAATTAACTCTGACTTTGAGTTCATACGAGAGTGGTAATAAAAAAATATTACTAACACTCGTATATATAATGAAATGATGTCCAAAGCTAAGATTTAAATATCTATGAATATTAATTATTTGTTGTTATTATTATTAAAAAAATATTCTTATTCGAAGATTCTTATAACTGAAATCGTGTTTGAAAAATCGTAGTACGAGCATACGAGGTGATTAAAATATTTAAATTTTGTTGCAGATTTTTTTAAGTTCAAGAAACGAGTAGAATATTGTATTCTTTAATTTTTTTGTGAAAAATCTAATAACTTGACAACTTAAAAAGCGACGTTTAGTTACTAAAATTGATGAATTGAGGGTGTTGAAAGAGTATTGAATGAATGACATGTAACTTTCATATAACCTGCCATTTTTTGCGATACTTTGTGTTGATTGGAAAAGATACTACCTTTGCGATTAACTCGCTCTCTGTATACTGAGTGTTCTATTTCACTATATTTGTCTATGAAATTGTTTAAATACAGAAACAAATAACAAACTCGCCATCTTTTGATATAGTGCACAGCAAAATTTCTCTGTCTATCATAAGTTTTTAAAGCGAACTTCACAATGAATAAACAAAACTATTTTTTCATAGCTTTTTCATTTAAGATTGAATTTGTATATCTTTTTTTATTTTCTTTACCTATTTATTTATATCAATAATTCTCTTAAAGTGAACAAAGCATAATACACACAATAATAGAGGTAATCTAGTTAACAAATAAAAAATGAATTTTATTTTCAATCACTATTATCGATATAGAATACAAAAAAAAATATATAAGTAATGAAGAAATTTACAGAAAAATGACACTATCCTTCTAATAATGATTACATTAATTACAGTCATACGCAAAAAAAACCTTTTTTTACAAAAAGCGAGTAGGTATAACAGAAACACTTGTTTGCTCTACGGTTTTGATAACGAAAACGCTTTCAACGCGAAGAAATGATTACGCTGCGATAGCTATGAAAAACTAGAATGAAATAGTTAGCATTTGAGATGAGGGTCGAGTCTCAAGGCTGGTTCATTCAATATCCGAATATCTCAACAATAGAATCACAATCCATAATTATTACTGGATATTCATAATTATTCATTTCGATATCCAATTTAAGAGGAAGACCTACTCAAATAAAATATCATGATTAGGTAAAATGTCGTTTAGTATATAATAAAAAAATTCCGCCAAATTATCCAATAGGAGAACACATTTATTGCTTAGATGTGTGTATTAAGACAAATGGTATATTTGAATGTGTTAGTGCAATACGACACGACGGTATAAATAATAATAATAGTGCATCTCAATACGAGTATCGAAGTTCCGCTGATATTATTATTTTCTCAGCTCATAGTCAGGACCAAGGATTAATAATAATAATAAAAATAATGCTTAGTCCAAAATATTCAACCAAAGTTTTGTGCGTTTATAATATTACTAGCTCAGTATCCGGCTTTACCCTGAGAATATTGTCAAATAAAAAGTATGATTAGAACAATTCTTGACAAAGAAAGAAAAATTATTTTATAAATAAAATTTTTGATATTATTATGTTGGTTTCTGAAAATTGAAAATTTTAGGTTAGATTAGTTGAAAAACATTAACGATTTATTTTATATCATAGTCTAGTATTTATTATCAATTGAAATATATTTTTTTGGAAGTTGACATTATTTACATAGTGATGGTTTATTTTTATCATATTATGATAAAAATAAACCATCACGGCATCTCCCACAATTTGTTATTCAGTGAACTAACTGCACGTAAGGGGTACTGTTCATAAAGACAAGGTCACATTTTGTGCCTTTTTTCAAATTGTCTAATAATATTGTCTAAATCATTACCAGATACTATATAATATATGATAGCAGCCACATTTAAGGATAATCAATAAATACCGACCTATAACATGAAATACACAACGATTATAACTATGCATTTCTATTGCTTGTTTAATATAAACTTCTGTAGCACAATACACAAACAATACAAGCACACATACGAATTTACTCAAATTATTTTTACAAAGTCCAGAGAGTGAATGCGGAAAGAAGCGATGAAGAGGGAGGGGAGAGGTTAGAGGGGGACACACTAGTGCGTCACACAGCAGGACACACAGTGGCGTGCTTTCCACACATGCAAAATAGCACCCGATTACATATTTTTCATATAAATTTCTTATAGGTATGAAAATATTGGAATATTCCTATGTATCGTAATGAAAATTGGAATATTCCTATGTATCGTAATGGAAATCTGGCGACGGGGGATAGAATTTCAAAAATTTGGGTAAATTTTGAAATTGTAGGCACATACATATCTACTACTTCTATACTATCACGGCTTATCCCACAAGTATGTATGGATGACATTCCTGTAACATTCATGGGTGAGGGAGGGTGCAACTTTTAATCTATTATCCCACAAGTGGGGTGGTCAGCATCAGCCGCAATAAAAAATAGGACATTTAGGAAGGGTGGCAAATCTTATCGCCGAGTTTAAAATGAAAAATTTCTCGAACACCTGACTTTTACAGGACACTCGAAAACTTACAGAAAAAAGTGGTTGATCTATTCTTTACCGAGTGCTCAACGGAACATAAATATAATCGTGAAATATCTCAGTCTTATACTAAATCGAAAAATTGGCGATGTGAAAGAGGAAATGGGGGGAAGGGTATAGACATTTTCTCAAGTCAGGTGTGCTTTTAAATTTTTGTATTAATTTGTGGAATAATAAAATTGCTCATTACCCCACTGGTCCCACCACTAGTAGGTAATAATAATAATTACAACTTCTAACAAAAGAGAATAATAATAATAACTACTATAAAATTTTAGCCTATATCTAGGTAGGTACTTCTGCACACACGCACACACACACACACAGAATGCATTTCTACGTGTTGTAATAATATATTATTGGTGGCATAGCTAAATGCAGCTACACTGATGGTAATAATTTAGGGATTTTCGACAAAATGTTTTTTGTATACATATTTCAAATACAGTATTGGTGTTTTTTTTTTAACCAAGCAGGTATATCATAGCACATTAAATTTTGATTAAAAAAACGTTGTGCTCTGGTGTTAAAACAAAAAAAGTTATTTTTGCTTACAATAAAAAAGTGAAAAGAGGTGTTCGAAAAAATAAAGACATAAGTATTACAACTCAATTTCAGCGATGAGGTTTGCCGCCCATCTTGAATGTCTTATTTTTTTTATTGGCACAGAGAAGACGGCCTGCATGTTTATTACATGCAACTGTTCTGCTGGTTACCCTACTTATGGGATAATTATGTCGTGATTTCTTTTTTATGTATAATTTTTTTTATAAAAAAGTAAATATGGGCAAGCCTACTAAAAAAATGGGTTAGTTGGAAGAAGCGATTAGCTTGCTCATTTTACATGGATATTTTACTCCTTGTTATTTGTTCATATTTAATAATAATAATAAAAAAGATGTATAAAATATATTGTTTTCGATAAATATATTGCATTATGTACTTAATAAGATAAAAAAAAATATAAAATATGCAAAAAAAAATCAAGATTAAATTCGTCGTAAAATACATTTTTCCAAAAGGTATGATCCGTAGTGTAGTACTTATATACTCGAGACTTATATGCAAATATTGTGAAATTATATACCTAATTTAATAATGACAAAAAAACAAACAAAAAATTAGCGCAGACCCCACGTCCGCACTGCAAGCCGGCTCGGAACCGACTGTGTCATTTTTCTCTCGTGCGCGAATAGATAAAGCATAAGACTGTCTCATTCTTTGGACAAAAATAAAGACGTCATACAAATATGAATTGTTCCTCAACTGAAGGTTTTTTTAATTTTAAAACTGATTTTAATATTTGTTGAAAATATTTACATGACAGTTCACTGCAAAATATTATTAGGCATTATAACAAAAAAAAAATATGTCGCTGGTCCACCCGGTATTCAAGCAAAGTGATTCAAAAACAAAAAAATGCTATTTTTTTCGGAATTTTTATCAAAAAAATAAATAAACTATCCAAACTCAAAACATTACCATTCAATAGAAAAAGAATTGATCTATAACATATATTTTTTCCGTGAATATGTAACATTATTAAAGACGATTTAAAAAATGTAAAAACCAACAAAAAACCAGCATTTCGCGGTTTCTGAGTCTTAATGCAAAAAGTGATTGACAGGCGAAGACGAATTATTATAGACTAGAAAATCAAAAGAAAAATTGGTTAGGAGTCCAATAGAATCGTGGATCCAAAATTTCTTCATATCCATCTGTCATAAGACAAAAGTGTCTTTTTACAATTTATTTGCGAATTGGCTCTAGGCTGGCTACTGCTGACTCTTGACTCAAGATGTTTGATTGGTTTTGTCATCTATTTGTTGTGCCCAAATCCAGTAAAACATTAAAAAATAAATGAAAATATTCTAAGCATTTTTTGCTGACTGTTCAAACTAGCAGCCGATAAAGTACTGAACTGAATTATTCCAGCGTCATTTAGACGGGCGATCTTCATCCATTCGAGATCTGAAATGTGAGATCCTGAAAAATGGTTGCTTCTATGGTTTGCATTAAATGCTGTTTCTCGATTAGTCGACCTTATGATTATCGTGAACGTGAGAATTGCGGAATTGGTGCACGTTGTCCATGGACACCGGAAGTGATCACTTAAGCCATGCTAGAGTCAATTCATAAGCGTTGAGACATCTTTCTCACATCTTCCGATTGGATTTTGCACAATGTTACATTGTGTACCTAATCATGGTTCTCCAATCAAGATGTCTGAGTGATAAGATTTGAAGTTTTATGAATATTAATACAAAATAATGCCTTTTTCTGAACACGCGAAAGTTTACAGAGAAGACTGGTAAACTTAAAAGCTAAGAAAAGCTAGGATCATAATATCAGTGTAGGTATATTTGTAAATAAATTATAGAGCTTTGCAAAGTTTTGTTGAAAAACTATGTAAGCATATATCTTGGCGTTATGCAATATAATTTTGTAGATAATAAAACAACGTGGCAAGGTTGAAGTGGTCATGGGTAGGGCATGTTTCTAGACTTAAAGATCAAAGATGGACAAATAGAGTAGTGGAGTGGAGACCTCGTGAAAATAAAAGGAGTAGAGGAAGACCTCCAACACGTTGGTCAGGCAACATTAGACGAATCGCTGGTGACTGGTTGCAGAAAGTTCAGGACAGAGATACCTGGAGACATATGGGGGAGGCTTATATTCAGCAGTAGACGGGAATAGTGTCATAAGTAAGTAAGTAAACGTAGGTACATAAAACATAATATGAAAAAAAAGTTGTGGAAGATATTAAAATTTATGGCACGCTTTTGCATTGAACAGAGCAATCCTCAATCCAGATCCACTAGAAACGCCAGATTGGCATCTATAAAAATATAAGTATTAAAATAAATGGTTTGTATCAAAGATGTAGTAATTATAACGTAATGATTTATTGAAGCTACGGATGATTTCGTACCTACATACATACACTACACGTTTAACGATTACTAAGGGGTCAGGAATGTATCTCTTACATACAAACAAACAAGTATTCCAAAATAATTTATTATAAGTAACATATACGATACATTATTGATTTTACTATACCAACTAGAAAATATAGTACAAATATTTAAATAAACAGCTAGGTTGTAAGTAAACTCAATATTTTGAAGAATGTTTGGAGTCAAAAAAACTATAATTATCTAATAAAATAAAAGATATTAAAGATGTGAATAATCTAATTACATTAAGAGAAGTTTAGTGTTCTAGAGAAAAGAAAAGAAATATCGAATATTTAAAAGAAAAGAGTCTATTTAAACATTTATTAACCATACATGAATTTCGTAAAGTGCTTGAGTTGTGATATTATATGTACATATCGTGGTGATTGGTGACTGATACCAGCATTTAATTGCTGTCCAGGTTTTTTTTTATTATTATTTTTTATAAGATTACGGCAACCCGTCCCTTGTTGGACGATTTGTGCCAAGTACAATATTTTAAGAAGATGTCACGTAATATTAAGGCATTAATTTATAAGATAATAAAATTTCTTTTGGCGGATTTTAAAATCTTGAGATATACAGAGAGGGCATCAGTGTGCAAGAAGCAAGACATATTGATCGGATACTGGACTTCAGTTATCTCATAATACAAGTCATAAGAGTCTCTTATTGGGCAACCGAGGAAGACGTGGTCCAGAGATTCCACATCGAGCTCGCACTCGCAAAAAGGGGACGAGACCAAACCTAATCTAAATAGATGACTGTCTTATCTGTGGTGATTAAAGCGCATGCGCCAGGTTTTTTATCAACAAAATTATTACATCGTTATTTTTTTTTAATAATTAATAAATAAAATCACCATATATCGATTCAGGAGGACGGTCATCTACTAATAATATGCACACTAATAGGGGAAATCTGTAGTTCTGAAGACCCAATTCTAGGTAACGACAGGGCGATTATTGTCTTCACCTATTGTGTAGAGAGATTCAAACTATGTAATAAAATTATTAATAAGTTATTTACTTATTTATTATTGTTTAATGGCACGGCCACATTTTGCAACTACCACAGAATAATATTATGATGAAAATGGACATAGAAGAAGGAACCAGAAGACCACGCAGTGATCAGTGATCACCTGGATATCCACAATGGTCAGGGACCTGAGGGAGGCAGAGCTGCGCTCGGAAGATACAGGGGGCAGGAAGACTTGGAGGACGAGGAGTAGGAGAGTCGTCCCCAAATAAATGGGATAAAGGAGAGGGCGAATAAGATTATTGTTTAGTGTTAGACCGGTTTTGCGGACTCCAAGTTCGCATCATCAGATCCTGATCTATACCTAGAAAAGACACGATAATTTTAATGTCTTAAGCCTTTTTCTAGATTCACATTTATTTTTAAATAAATATTTTGATAAGTTTAATTAATATACCTGTAAACTAATTCGTAATCAACCCAAACAGCGTTTTAATCGGTGTGAACTAATTTCACAAAACGACTTTTTAAGTATTGTCTTAAATGTTTCGATAATGTATTTTCTGTCTCATGATTTAAATAATAATAATTCAATAATAAGTGATAGTATCTGAAAACGAATTTTATTAGAATTTAGATATATCTTATCACAAATAAATGTATTATGCACATTACAACGATTACGTTTTCATTATCATAAATAAATTTATCGCGATTACATCATAAATAATCTATTATTAATCTAAACTCAATCTTAACAGAGATAATCTTAATATCGTTAACGATTAAAACACTTTAAAAGGCAAGCAATTTAAAAAGAAAGATAATAATTTAGTATTTTTAATAAAAAACTATTATTAACATAAAATCTAATTCTTTATTTTATCTCTAATTTGTGTTATTATTACTAAATTTTATATTACTTTATTGTGCGAATTTTTCGATACAATTTACTTTGATTTTTAGGTATATTGTAATTATTTTAATATTAAAATATGGAAATATCAGATTGTAGCAAGTTTGTCTGTTTGTTTGCTTGGCTGGTTCCTAAATTTTATTAAATATATTAATCCCATAGAGTCAATAAAAAGTCTTTCAAAAGTAAATAAAAAGTCTTTCAATCTTTTTTGTAAGTTTTCAGAGTCCTGTAAAATGGTCCTCATAAAACAACCCATATAAGATCTTTAACATCTTCAATTTAGCGATGAATTATACCACTAATCTTGAATGCCTTGACTTCTATTGGCACGAACTGGACCCTATTTTGTAAAAGAAAAAGCTACATAAATGTTGATTCGGTACTCGATTTATTTCCAAAAGATTTATATTTGCTGATTTTTGTTGATTTATTATATAAACAATGAGTTACAATCCATTGGATTGGTCTGCAACGAGTTTGGTTTTTCTTCTCCATTCGTCTCTATTCTCAGCCAGTCTTTTCAGCTCTACATATGAGCCACAGTTCAAATCCCTCTTCAGTTGGTCCATATATGCGTCTCTTGGTCGGCCTCTGCCATTTGTTCCCTCGGTCTTACCCTCCGCGATGGCGATGAGTAGTCCTGGGTGCCTGATGTTGTGGCCAATCCAGTTAGCTCGTTGTTGGCTGATTCTCTTAAGGAGTTGCCTTTTTTCGCCTACCCTGGTTAATACTTCTTCGTTTTCGACGTGCTCCGACCAATGGATCTTAAGCATGCGTCTGTAGCACCACATTTCAAAGGCCGCCAACCGTCCGCTTTCACTCTTGCTTATGTTGATTTATACATATCATATTATCTGAAATTCAGTATTAACACATTCACTACCGATCCCCATTCTTATAAAACATTTTTTCGGGATGAGTGGCAAAAATCATCGCTGAATTTAAGATGTATTTATTTTTTCGAAAACCTGGCTTTTGCGAGACACTCGAAAACTTGCAAGAAAGAGTGAGAATCCATTTCGTTGCCGGGTGCTGAATGGAGAAGTGGGGAATAATACATCCCTTGAAATTTTATAGTTGAAAGATAAAATTTAGTACCTAACTAACTACCCTCTTTATTTGTGAAAAGAATAGTTGGTATACTCGTTTACCTAATACTAAAAATTGGACAAGTCTCAAAGTTTTTTTTTTTTAATTTTTCGCACAAAGTTGGGCGCTATGTTTTTAAAATATTATTTTATACTAAAACCTTTTAGCAACGACACGATGATAATGTAAATTATCTCTCGTTATATTCAAATTAACGACATCACAGAATAGGCGCCAATTTTCATAAAACAATATTTTATACACTAAATTATTTACCCAGCGTTACTTGGAATCTGTCGACTGTCGAGTTGCATAAATGTCTTTAATTCGAGAAATCGCAATTTTTCTTATTTTGGTATATTTATATTATGCTTTAAACACCAAAGAATGCGAAATATACTGTACAATAATCGCACTGTTAAAGATTTACGCTGTCTTTGTTCCGTTTAATAGTTAAACAATTCGAAATATTTATTTGTAGAACTGAAAAAATTATATAAATGATACTTTTTCCATAACTTAATTTGAAGTATGTAAAGGGATCCGTGTAATTTTTATAGTTATTTGTTTGTACAATTATAAGAAAGTAAATTAATCAAAATTTCGTAGTTTTCGTCTTGTTAATCTATGGAAATGAACAGTTTTTTTCCAATTTTTCAGCAACTTTGCGTATCAATAAAAAAATAAAATATCAGGGATAGGGCAAACATCATCGCTGAATACAAGACGAAAGTTGTATTAATTTTTTCGAACCCCTGCCCCTTACAAAAACGTATAAATAAGAATATGATACCAATTTTGTACCCCACGGGGTGGATAATTTAATATTATATTTAAAATATTTTGTTTCATCATATTATGCGAATATAAATAAGAAGCGACAAAGGACTACATTCCATTTCTCCTAGATCAAATGAATGAAATAAACAAATAAATTATACACAAACAAACACACTATGAAACAATGATATTTGTTTAATGTGTACTTACCTATATTTCTACATTTTTCGCATCAATTTAAATAGAATAATATGTTTTCGTATCGGTGATATTTTAAATTCGAAAATTAGGTATATTTGGAATAGGTACTTATTTAAAAAAAAATTACCATTCCATAATTTGAATTTGAATAATTAATAATCATACCTATTCCATATAATACATACTATAAATTATTTATCTTATTTGGCGATAATGATAATATTATTGTTATCTATTTAAAGAAAAAATAATTAATGTGATAATTATTATAAAATCGCTGTTTTGTGGTATTACATGTAAAATATAGAAATAGCTTGTTTATATTCAGACACATCTCGCCTCTTGACGCATCTTTGGGAGTTGGTACAGGACAGAAACCAGCCTCATCCATTCATAGCGTCTCTGTGCCAACTGAATCACATCTTTCCACGACATTCCTTACGATCTGAAGTCGTTGTCATAGGGACGATGTGTTATGAAAGAGAGACGTCCGGAAAATCGAAACCATTGTGGACAAAAGAGCAGTGCTCGTTTTGGCTAAATATTACTGGACATTCTTAAAACATGACCCAGCCAAGACCGTCGTCTCTCCTACTGTTTTACAGAGACTACGGATCTTAGCTGAGTGCGCTGGCGTACAAAATCATTTGGGACATGCTCTTATCATCTCCAAATAGACACATATTTTCGAAACTCTTTGTATCTTCCGTTCTGGAGCATTGGTTTGATGCCAAGATTCACAACCATAGAGAAGGATTAAGATACTACAAGCATTAAGCAATTGAAAGCCCTGCCGGCAGCTCCTAGTGCGGTCTTTTGGTCTATGTAATTCAATAATTGAAATCGTCAGATTTCGTCCCATCAGCGAAGTTAAGCAATATTGGTAAGTGGATGGGTACCGTTACAATATGTAAAAATATATCTAGAGTTCAATTTTAGAGATGTTATACAGTGTTTTTAAAATCATTTTAATTATAATGAATTTCCAAAGTGTTAACACAAAAACATTTGATTTATTATGTTATTATTTTGAATTATTTTTATAATGATTAAGTTGTTTCCATTAAACAACATATGACGTCTTTCCAATTTAAAAACACAATAATTGTAGGTATGAAAATCGTTTAAAAATTTATTTCAATAGTGGAAGTCTATCGAATTGAACTATATACCTATACAACTTTCAAAAATTTCAACTCATGTGATAAGCATGCCACAGAGAAAATTGGGAATGTTACCTAGGTTTAAAGAGTACTCTTAACCAAACCTTGAGTCGATTCATAAGCGTCGAAACTCTGTGTCGTGCACTCCTCAAGGAAGTTCACATAATATGTATGTGTATCATGTACAACATACCTACCTAGTTAATATCAGATCTATTCAAATAGGTTGACCATCGGTGAGTGTGATCAATTGGAATGATTAATCTAGTGTGGTTCAAAAATATGAATAATTAAATTCTTCTTTTGATGTAATATTAATAAAGTAATTAATTATATGAATTATGAGAAAGATTATTTTTCATATATTTTAAACTTATTTTTTTTTTCATAAATTTGTTTTGAAGGCGTGCTAAATTTCTAAGCAATTTTGGTATCAGTAGCGAAATACATATGTACATAATAAACAAATTAAGGTGAAGTCTTTACAGGCCTAGATCACGATACTGAGAAATGACTTCCGTTCAGTTTCCAAATAATAATAATAATACTTCGTGAGTATTCAATATTATTCAACGAGTACTCAAAGTACCAATCTACTAGTAGGTAATACCGATAACTACCTACTACTTGTAGCTATCGTATCGGATACTTGCTTTACTTACTGTATACAGTATAAGTACTTCTTATTACCAATTACCCGATTTATATTCGTTATTAAATAGGTACCTACCTACATATGTACTTACTCGATGCATAATAGGTAGGTTCCTACTAGTGATGTAACGAATATTCGTTTTAGCATTCGCATTCGCGAATATTTGCATATTTCAAAGTATTCGCATTCGCATTCGTATTCGCAAAAAAATATGCGAAAATTTTGCGAATATTATTTTGGTAATAAAGTATCGGATATTCGGTAAAAGTACCGGATACTTACCCGGTACATTGTTGAAAAAGCTACTGCAGAAAATATTCTTTTACAAAACCGAAGAGTTTTGAAATATTTTAAATTCCTATACCATTTTGAAAATTCGGCGACGGGGGGGGTAGAAATTTTAATGATTGAGCAATATTGTAGAAATCTAAGCAAGTCAATATTCGCTATTCGCATTCGCGAATGTCGGCAACAAATATTCGCATTCGGGAATATCCAAAATCACACATTCGTTACATCACTAGTACCTACATACTTACTCGATGCATAATGGGTACCTTCACAAAATGATTTATAATGTTGCGAAAGTTATTGAATTACTTGAATAGCTTATTCATAGTCGCCAATTTACGGTCGGTTTCAATAACCTGTCTATCCATTGCTGTCAGTAATAATGCTTTACATTTTAACTGATAGTAATGGATAGATTAAATAGATTATTAGAACTGATTTTAAGTCGATAAATAGGTATGTTTGTCTTAATGAGATTCGTTAAGGTCATAGTGTTTCCTGTTTTTTTTTTTGGTTAATATTTTTTTATTTAAATTTACACTATCACAAAATTTAGAAGGTACCTAACCAGCGGACTAAGACGTACTCTGTAAGTAACAAATTGTCTTCTCTGTGTCAATGAATCTTCAGGATGAATGGTGTACCTCGTCGCTGAATTTGTCAAATGGCTTCATTATTATCTCTATAACTTCACCCAAATCATTATTATCTCTATAACTTCACCCTGCAATAAGATTTTAACAGTTTTTGGCTAAAGCGATCTCAGAAAGAAAGAAAACACAAAGCATAATAATAATAAAAAAAAACAAAATAGAGAGAATAAACACAAAAGAGACATCGTCAAAAGAAACAACAAAATCAAAGGGAATCACTTAATCACCTAGCGATTAAATCATAATGCCTTCCTACGTGAAGTTTTACGAATATTTATTAGCCATTACAGGACGCTCGAAACATACAGAAATAAGTGGAAGATCTAATTTTTTTGGGGACTCCATGGCTCAAGATATACCGTACGTATTTATTTTTTAATCTCATAAATCAAGATTATAAAATATAACTCTAAATCCACTACTTACCTATAGGTATACGACATATTATAGAATTACTTACTTTCAAAATTATTGCAACGAGATATTATTTTTCCACGATTCATTTACCTACATAGGTATATATATACCAATAAAAAAATACATAGCTACAAAATTACAATCAGCTACAGACAAAATGGTATAAGTAATATAATATATTTAAAAAAAAAAACTTATTAACTGTTGGTAATGAGAGCACATTCTTCAAGTGTTCAAATTATTTAAACAATAAGTAATCTTCTCGATTAGTCATTAAGGGCTAAATTGCCATATACGTATTCAATTATAGTTCATATGTTTTGTATGCAGATCTGCGATACAGATGCACGAGATTGTGACCTTTCTCGAACAGTTGTTGTGTAATAATGGTCTGAGATTGTACGGAATTAAATCTCTTTTTAACACTTGAACTACTTGTGCATAATTTTTATATTAAAATGAATGATTTTTATATCATTGTAATTTTTATTGGCTTTCATCATTATATTTTTTTTGGCATAGCAATTTCATGATTAGTAAATTAATTTAAAATAACAAGATTGCAATCATTGAAAAATATTATTAAAATTTTTGTAAAGGTAGAAATTGTAATATTTTACAATACTACACCATACCATCAAGACATATCCCATAAATGGGACAGCAAGCGAACTAACTGCTTGTTATATACATGCGGATTGTTTTGTCCATTCCAACAAAAATAAAACAATCACTCTGTCTGAATTTAGGATGAAGAAGTCCATAATGAAATTATAAACAAATCTTTGTTCGACAACATTGATTTTTTTACTGAGAAATAATAATAATAAGTAATAATAATAAAGATAATTTGTATTTGGCGCCGTTTAATGATCCGTGACCATCTCAAGGGCGCCATGGCTTTTCTTGAAAAGCAGTGTTTTCAGCTTACTCCTGAACGTTGCAGTGGGTTTGTTCTGTCTTAAGTTCGCTGGCAATCGGTTCCAGGCGGTTGGCCCCGCAACGCTAAAGCTCCTCTCTGCTTCTTCATCTTTAATTAAGGAGATTGACAAGGTACTTGACACACAAAGCACGTCTCTCTCAAATAAAAAATCAATAAATAGAGGAAAATACATTTGTTTTTAATTTCATTAAAAAGTAAGACATATGAAATGGATGACATGCCTCATCGCTAATTATCTTATACGTGGGGGTCTACGAACACCTATTTTTTTACAGGACACTTGAAAACTTACAGAAAAGTGTGGGATACCTATTCTTTACAGGGGACTTCATGGGGTATTTAAAATATTTCTTTATAATTTGATAAATCTTTAAAAGTATTAATTTAAATCTACATTTATATTCACACGAATAATAAATATAAAATATTAGGTTACGAAAAAATATATAGGAGGTATGCATATTTGTCTCTTTTTATAGAAATTTTAGTTATTCGGTTCAAATAAATAATTATTAATTACATTATTTTTACGTTTATCTATAGGAAACAATTGAAAATTCTCAAACTATATCGATCGTTCGATAATATTCAAACGATACAAAACATGCGCAATGGATCGCCAAGTGTTGAGAGTCGTGACTGCGCAGAAATGGCTGTCGGCCGTAACACCTGGGCCGATCAGACGGCAAGAAGTTAGTCGGGCTGGCAGCAGGTAGGTACCTACCTACCAACAACCAACCAGAGAAAATTTTATAATAACAACCTTACTAGATACATATATACCTATTGATACAGTCACATTGCCTCTATGTTGCCAGGGCTTCAATATACTAACATTGTAGGTACCTACCATACTTAATTTACTTTTCGTATGGCCCGGTGTTGATGGATCTTAACCCATGTGGGCTGCGTCATGTCCTCTACAGTCTTGGCTCTAGTATTGAGAGCCAGTTCACCGCCTCCGGTCCTGCTTCGTGGATGTCCTGCAGATCCCCGCTAAATTTATTGAGATGGCAGTCCTGCACTATGTGTCTCACACTCTGCACATCTCCACATTCGCAATCAGGGGAATCTCTTTTTCCCCACCTCCAGAGCAAGTAGTTACAGCATCCATGTTCTGTCCTCACTCTATTTTGCTGTACCCAAACCTTTCTCGGCAGATCAAAACCAGGTACTTGGATTGTGGGGTCCACTACCAGGTGTTCGTTTGTAGTTTCCCCTGTGGTCCATCTTTCCTTCCATTGTTTTTTAATGTCAAGTTCCCCAGAATTGACGGTCCATATAGGTTTTCGGGATTTGAGCCTTTTATGAGGTGGGTGAAATATGTCTTCGTAGGCTGGTACCTACAATAAGAGTATCTCAGAGAAAAACTAAGGCATGGATCCAAAGCAATTCAAATGGATTGATATTGAAATCTCGTGGAGTCACCAATAAGGAATTCGTCTCCCACTCTTTTATGCCAGTTTTTGAGTGTACTGCAAGAGGCAAGGAATTCGTTGAACCTCACGTTTAAGACATTTAACATCTTCAGCTCAGCGATGAGCTCAGCTCGGTCTTTAATATTTTATTTTTTGTTGGCACAAAGAGCACAAGTTGCATATTTTTTTTACGTGCAGTTTGTCTGCTTGCTGCCAAACGTGTGGGAAATAGCGTGATGGTATGAATATATGAAAAATGATATCAAAATCGGTCCAATCGCGGGTGGATCCATGAAAGCCAATTTTTGTGAAAATTGGCTTTCATGGACATATTGATACCAAGAGTGACATATTGATACCAAATTATTGTCTCGTCTTTATATTGTGGTTACGGCGAATGCTATACTTAAAGTAAGAACTAACCACATTTAACAATTGCATCTACAATGAAATTTTATGTATTCAACTTCCCATTGTCACAAGAGCCATTGAGATGCAAATTAATTGGCGAAGAACTCGTGGACGATGCGTTTAAGATCTCTTTTGAATAATACAATGTGCAGAATTGTTTGTTGATTAAGAAAATTGTATTCAATCAGTGTCATAATAATTATATTTTTTTAATATTGCGAAGCTTTATTGGAACCGAGTGGATCACGTTTCTCCAACGATTAATGATCGGTGGATGAAGAGATCTCATACCTACTAAACTGGAGACAAAGGATATTGTCCACAGACAAGATGGTTCGGTGACATTTAAAAAAGTGATGGTGTTCGGAAGACGAAGGCGGGTGACATAATGCTGGAAAATTCCAAATTAGTGTTTTTTTCAAAAAAGATAGGTATATCTGGGTTTTGTTAAAAACCCAAATACAACCTTATACATCTTTCACAGTAAGCTAAAAGCTTGTGTCGTGAAAGGGAAGTTGTACTTATACATAGATAATACCTATTCATATTTTTTAAGGTATGTCAAATTGCGTGTCAAATTGCATGTCAAATTGCGTGGATATAAATGTTTATTCAGTATCAGGCGAAACATTCTTTCATTAATAATTGGAGAAAGACATTGAAGATTAAAATCCGCCCACTAAGATCCTTGCAAAAATATGAGAAAATAAATAAAAGTCTAAGATGATTCCTGCTAGGTATAGAAGCCGGATGATGATGATTCTGAATGATTTTGTTTTGATGCCGTTTAACAGTCCTTAGACCGTCTCAAGGGCGCCGGTGAAGAATGAAGTTCTCAATTTGCTTCCGAAGCTGGTGACAGTCCGATTATCTCTCAATGGCACCGGTAGGCGACTCCACGTAACAGGTCCAACAACACCAAAAGCCCTCTCATAGAAGTTAGACTTACCGGCTCTATTGGGAGATTTCAGTATTTCGAAAGAAACATTGTTACAGTAAAATAAGATTGGTCATCATCAGCTAGAAACTGGTTGTATTCACCGATACCTTCAGCTTTCATAATTATACTAAATTTTAATATTCATGAAATAAAAATAAATTTTAATTAAACTTGATAGATATCCGTCCTTAGAGCCTACACGGCACATTAATGCGATGTTGAAAACATTAAAATACTTAAATGTAATATTATTAATAATTCTTCGTCTAGTAGGCAGTTGTTCACATTCAGTAACTATACATAGTAACCACATGATAATAATATAATAAATATGGTACTTGAGTAAGTACCCAGTCGATTGCTCCGGTCAGTAAACAAGTACCGATATTCAATACCTTCAAGTACCTACATTCTCTCAAAATACAAAGTATATTCTGAATGAGTTGGTTCTTACATACCTACATTTATTATACAAATTGAAAACAAATTTAATGAGGATGTTTAAAAAAGGAACACGAAACAATTTCAAATCTTTTTATTTTCGAACGCATCTCTCGTTGCATGACTGTTCGTTTTTTAAATCTCTATACGTCTTTTATACAATGCATCTAGATAATAATAATACGTGGTTGACAGAAGAATCGAAGAACTCTTTGGAAATTCAAATTTGGAGAATGTTTATTTTTAAATAACTTTTTTATACAAAAGAGAACCTAATTGAATTTTGAATGATGAGTCGATCAGTTAAGATAACAATATATCAATTTTTAACTCTACTATCACGGAATGTCTCACAAATAGGGAAGCCTGAATATTGACTGTGAATAAACAAACATGTCCTTATTTTCGTAGGTGCCTACCATTTAAGAATAAGATTATCAGAATGCGTGTTCTTCCTCATCTATGCTGGACTTAAGATATAAAAAATGTCTCATGTGTGACCCTTTGGATCATTTGGGATTTATTAGTAATTGACCTTTGAGGATTCTGGAGGCGCCGCCGAGGCTTTAGTTTTTTTATTTTTTTTTGGACTGTTATTGGCTTAGTGAATAAAAATAGTTATTATTATGTAATAGGATATGCTGTTTTCAATTTTATTTTTTTAAGTTTCTCTGTGTACATATTTTATAAAACCACGCTAGATCGAAAATTCTGAGGCAGGATTACAATGTGTCTAACCGATCAGATCGAGCATGAGGTAACTTTGTTAATAAGCCCTACTCCTCTGAACATCTACGCAGGTGGGCGGAGGATCCGCAAATATAAGAACCTTTCGTAACGCAACAACACCTTGCAGCAGGAGGCGAACTAGACTATAGGACATGAAAAACCCTGAATCAACTGAGATCTGGTGTAGGAAACTGCAATGAGAATAGACAACGATGGGGCTTCCTACAAAACGAATCTGGAGCGTGTGACTGCGGTGCAACACAAAACCGTGCCACACTTGTTGCTGTGTCCATTGTGCCCTGTCACATGCACTATGAAGAATATTTTTGACGCATCTCCACGTGCTGTGCGTTTTGCACAGTACTGGAGATTTGGATGATTTTTTTCTGGGTTTCGACCCAATAAATAATAATAATATGCGATGCAGCGTTACTGCATAGAGAAGAAGGCATATTCCCATTTCTTCCCTTCCCTTTTTGCAACAATTTTTTTGGTGTGTGGCCGCTAAATCTAGAGTGCTCCCTCGGGGCAGCATTTCTCGCTTTAATGTGACATTAAATCCTGTTTGTGCATGTGTGTGAAGTTATGGAGATACATATCTCCAGGTACGGCACGAGGTATGTGGCGGGCGCTGCCCTAAAAAAAATATGCGATGCAGTTCACCTGGCTGAGAACAGAAGTATGGCGCCGGGAGATTGCGACCTCCAGAATTGGGGATACGACAACGACGAAGAGAGAATGAGATGTAGCTATTTTATATCCCTGTCGGTATAATGTCTGTACATAAATAAATAAATAATGACAGTATGTAAAAAGTTTACTGCTCTTTTTCATTACATAAGTAAATGTCATTCACTTTAAAGTTTAATAGATTCAGAGTGTAATATATTTTAAAAGCTTGAAAGCATTCTCCATGATCTACCGGTTCTACTAACACTAAAACTTTTTCTGATAATAATTTCGTATACCGGTTTCTTTTTAAATTTTGATTTAGAACTACATAAATACTAACTAGTCCAGTTTGCCAGGCTTCAATCAGGAAATAAACATCAAATTTACAAAATAATACTTTAAGATAGCGTGCGAGCACTTCTCTGTTTTTTTGTTGTTGTTGTTGTTGTAATAACAGATAACATGCATTGTACATCAAGATAATTTTTATTCTAATCTTAACATAAGTATTTTCAAATTCGACAAATTTTTATAAATATATTTTTAGACATTACAAAAGTAATTCATCTTAGAAAATAACAATAAAAGAGTGTATAAATACACGAAATTTAAAATAATTGGTTGAGTTTTAAGTAAAGATTAATTCACTTATTTTTATCGTATCTTCTATCATTCACGGTACATAATCGCTCGGTTAGTATTTTGTCGTTCATTTAGTATTTTCAGTCGCCCACCTAGTATAATTGTGAGCCATTATTTGCATCGCGTTAACGATTTTTTTATTATCGTTATAAGTAATCAACGTAGTTTAATTTATTGTTGCACAAATAGTGTTAAGAGTCAGTCATCAACTATTTGTTTCTTTGGTCGCCCATTTTAATATTTTCTTTAATTTATTTGTCTTGCCTAATAACAGTGTCAATAAAATAGATACATATTTATAAACATACAAACGGACTTAATATTATAATTAGACATCGGGTTGCTTTAATAAAATTTAATATAATATGTCGTAAAGAGACTAATTGGATCTTTTGTTAAATCAATGTTTAGTCGATTCCTATCAGTGTGAAGTTGTCCGTTCTCATTTTATTCAACTAGTTTAACTATATATCTATCTTTCTCATGTTAGATGTCAAATTCTCGTGTAAAGTTTGCCTGTTTAGCGATAAATATTCATAGGTAGAAATAATATTTGAGTTTGTTTTTTACATATATGTTGTATGTTTGTTTAGTATCTATCTAAACTATCGAAGAAACTAACCCCTTCTATGGAATCTTGCAACCTTTTAGTATGTTCATTGCATCCAATCATTCCGCTACTCGCTTTTAGATTTATTTATTTTTTATTTTTATTTATCAAAAAAACGGCCTACGCCTTTCTTGGGACATAAATGCCGTTTATTTTTACATAAAATTTTGGGACATAAATGCCGTGAAAGGGCAGATAAATAGATGTAAATGTAATATTAATTAACAGAGGTATTACAGATAAAGTGAAGACATTAAAAAATCTTGAAAAACCGCATATTGATCCCGCATCATTATGCGGTTTGATCATAAACTTCAAGTGAAAGCTTTAAGCAAGCTAATTAAAGCTATTTTCCGGGACGGTGTTGACACAGGACTTTGGCACCATAGAGCGAGCCGAATTAGGACAGTTCAATGCTGCATTGTCTATGCTTGATACTTGGTATGATTTGTCTATGTATCGACATTTCTCTCTCTTCCAAAAATGTCCGAATAAAATAGTCATGTTTTTTATTAAATTCGCTCCTTGTTTCAATTGAAAAAACCCAGACATTTTCTCCAACCAGAGGATTTAAATAGACGGTGAAGAATAGCAGATCCACTTGAGCACGTACACTGAGAAAAATACTAACGAAATTTCACAACGAATCATTGGTACGTACTATCAGATTAGGACCAGAGATCGTACAAACGATTCATTAGTACGAATCTATAATATTAACTCTTCGCAAACAAGTTGTTGGTAAATTTACCAATGATTTGTTTGCGAAGAGTTAATATTATAGATTCATACCAATGAATCGTTTGTACGATCTCTGGTCCTAATCTGATAGTACTGTACCAATGATTCGTTTTGAGTATTTTTCTCAGTGTACCTAAATGTCAAAAAACGTAATTTTTGTCAAAGTTTCTCCACATTTTAAAAAATGTTCTCTCCTTTTTCATGCCTTATAGAAAATTACTTCTATTATCAACAGTTTAACGTCCATTATTGATATTTGATTCAAGATCAATGCCGGGTAAGTCAACATAATAATAATACGCATGTTAAGTTTCGTTAATTAATTCGCTAATGATTTAATATGTGATCAGTTAGAAATATTATTTATAAAAGTATCAATGATTTTATTATTGTCGTTTTAAATTATTTCACCGCTAATGATAAATACTATGTATGATTTTAAATAATGGGGTTATATAAGAGTTAGTATTATTGAAAACATAATAAATTATTACCATTTTGTAGAATGAATATAAACGACCAAACGTTTATATCCATAAATAAACATTTTATCTATTCCATGTATCTATCAATTAAAGTATAGAAAAAATGTTTAAATAAATACCAATGAGATATTAATAACAATATTGTATTAACAATTTTAAGAATGTAATTCTAATCAGTTGTAATGAATGATGCTTTTTATATAAAATAACTATACATAAACGACAAATAAATTATAGTATCGGATTGACAAAAGGACGTTTGAGAAAATATTAAATTTGTCGACAGCATAAACTCGAGAAAATTTCCTTGGAATTAATTTCAAGTTGTCTTGATGCTGCTCAGTGGACTTTTGAAATTATTTCGGTGACCTTTAAGGTTTTACCGGGTGTTTTGGGGTATTAAATTGGTCTTAAAGAATAAATGATTATGCCTGTAACAGGACACATCATTGTTCCTAAATTTGCTCTTTTCTTCGTTTCCTGTATTCAATGAGTTTGTGGTGTTTTGACTGTTCTCAAATAAATAAAGACTAGTAAAATCAATTTCGATTAATTTTACAAGTTTTCATCTCACGGACTTACAATGGTAAAAATATTGAAAAGGATTCATTTGAATAACTAATAAATTACAATTCTATTTTAAATCAAAAATATCTTTGAGATGTTTAAATTTTGGTAAAGGGTCTGAGATCGTACCCTGAGGTACACCAGTTTTTACCAGAGTACAGGTGTATAGCTTCTTTTGCTACATAAATGTACATAGATATACGAGGGTTTGTTGAGAGTTGTAACACAATAACCCTGTATGTTATAGGATATCATACCTATATGGAATCTTATTATTAGGTATACAATATGCAGCATCGCTCCATGATTTATTGTTAATCTTATTTGAAGCAGATTGTGTTTCGCTCTTTAAGCGGCAACCTAACAAAACAACCCTAGAGGGCAGAAGACGATGTATGGTTGATAAGTGGATCTCAAAATGTTTTTGTTAGAAAATTAGATATGTTTATCTAATACTTAAGTATTGGTGTTGACACAGAACTTTGGAACAACAGAGCGAGCCGAATTCGAACAGCTGTATGCCATGTTTGTCTATGCTTAATACAGTAATTGGTATGATTTGTCTTTGTATTTGTGTATTTCTCTCTTCCTTAGATGTCTGAATAAACTAGTAGTATTCTTTAATCGCTCTTTGTTATTATTGAAAAAGCCCAGACGTTTTCTCCACCCAGAGGATTTCTACATTTGGTTAAGTATGAATTCATTCTAGAAAAGAAATCTGAGGTAACTGGTAAAAATATTTTTGAAGAGTTTTAAACAACCATACATTTGAAGTTGAAAATAAAATTGCTTAATCAAGCCACAATGTAAGGGGTAACAAATTTAACTACTGGTAAATTTATTTCTTGTTTTGATAGAAAATTATTATAGATTTTATGGTAAAAGCTGGTATGAAAAAATAAAATTAATCGTGGATTTTGAAAAATTATCGAGTTGTACCGTTGACTTGTTCAGTTAAATAAGCTACAGCGATTCATCTGAGAATACATTTTGAAATTCTGGACACTATCGCAAGGGCGGTATCATGTTTAAACTATTTTAAAAACAAATAATAATATTGCGACCACCGTGTAAAAAACGTTTGAGAATAGTTGTACTCAGACAATTAGGATGATTCTCTCGAGGGCGGGTATTCAATATGGCCAATTTAGTCAATATTATAATATATATCTACATCTATACCTAATACAACTTTGAATTTAAATCGAGAATTAATACCATTATTGGCTATCGTCAGGTCAGGTAGTAAATAATATGAAGGATTTTGGATAATAAATATTCAAATAGAACTTGACTATAAAGTTTAGTCCCGTAAAATTTTGACGAGTGTCTCGGGAAAGTAAGAAGCGTGTAGGTTAGCGAAAGTAAGAAGCGTTAATTCAAAACAATTTTCGCTGCTTTCAATTTAGCTTTCGCAGAATAAATACGCCGAATGAATGTTTCCCTTTTTATTCGTTCTGTGAGTAAATATTAGATACTCTCATAATTTATTTATGTAACAACACAATAAAAATTTGTAAATAAAAATTCAAAAATCTATTATAATAAACACTTGTAATATTGTTAAAAAGTTTCTGAACACAGATATATCAGGCACAATACTTGTATTTTGAACTCGCGTTTTGAGCCTAATCCTTTGATATCCTGTATACCTGGATAGGTGATTTTTTTTCCCGGCATTGGACTGTTAAGTTTTTGTGTGATCATGACTGATCATATGGAGATTTATCTGGTTGTATAATGCTGAGATGTGTGGATGGCAATTCTGCCGCCGCGTTAAAACTAAAATAGGTATATAAAATTTAAACAATCAACTGCTACATAATAACAAACCATAAGCATTGCCCCAATCAGAATTTCTCCTGGTATAAGGGGTCAAACTATACAGTGTCATAATTTGGTAGATACACTCTATTTGATCACTTTAACATTTATTTTAATAAAGTTTCATCACTCACTAATCACAAACGTCTTCAATTCCCTCTTATAAACATAAAGAATGTGTTTTGTTTTTATTTTATGATTTGATATGATGTAGTATGTTATAATTTTATTTTATTTTATAATTTGATATGATACGGTGTATTTTTTTTTTTTTTTTTTTTATAATTTTATGTGGTGTGCTGTAAATTTATTTTATGGTTTGATATGATTCAATATGTTTTATTTTTATTTTATGATTTGACATGATGAATGTGCTGTAATTTTATTCTATAATTTGACATGACAGTGTGTTTTGTTTTTATTTTGAAATTCGATGTGATGCAGTGTATTGTAACTTTATTTTATGGTTAGATATGATACAGTTTTTTTTATGATTTGACATGATGCTGTTGATATGTTGTAATTTTATTATGTGGTTTATGTGACACAATGTGTTTAATTTTTATTTTTATAATTTGAAGTGATGCAGTATATTTTGTTTTTGTTTTGATTTTAATTTGATACGATGGTGGTGTTGTACAATTGTTGTTTATAACTATGTATTAAAGGCGTAAGCCGTATGTATTATTAAAAATAAATAAATAAATAAAGGCTCGCTGTGAGTAGAACATCGATAAAAAGCTCGCAACTTTTTGCCAATGTTCATAGTCCCCCTTTGTCAATAAAAGTTCGTCAGTTGAATTACCTACGTGTGTGTGTGCGCTGACCCAAGAGTACCTACCTAGTTATATTATAGGCATGTAATAATTCATGAAATTAGCAATTTATATGCAGATTGCGGACAATTTAATAATCCCGATGTTGTATGTAATTGGTACTTGCCTAATTATCTATAGTTTGTATGGTTTGATACAAGACAAAAGGCGGACATGCGCATTGAAACTTTTAGATATTACACACACCTTCTTCTTCCTCTTTTAGTAGATTTGTACATAGATCTGTTTTTATGGCGTCGAGGTCTCCTGGGACACAGAGCTCAAGCTGTCTCTCCAACTCTTTGGAGGATATATATATATAGTTTATAATATTGAGCCACGTGAATTCTCTAGTAAAGAATAATGGGTCTTACACTATTTTCTGCAAGTTTTCGGGTATTCTGTAAATAGCAAGTGTTCGTAAAACCTCAAGTAAAAAACAATGGATAACTTCAATTAAGCGACGAGCTATGTCACAAATTCTGAATGTCGTAACTTTTATTTGCACGATGAAGTTTTGCCGCTGGCTACCCCCTATTTGTGAGAAATATCATGATCTGTAAATGGCAGGTGTTCGAAAAAGGCATTAACATTCTGATGTTCTGCGATGAGATTTTTTTTTTTTTAAAGATAGGTATATCTGGGTTTTGTTATAAACCCAAATACAACCTTATACACCTTTCACACTAAGCTAAAAGCTTATACCGTGAAAGGGGAGTTTGCCGGCACCTGAGATCGAACCACGGAATCCTTGTTCTGAAGGCCGAGACTCTACCCTCAGGCTACCGAGATATTCCACCCATCCTGAAAATCGTTAACACAAAAACACTTGATTTATTAAATCTTAATTTGTTGGCACATTGAGGACAGCTTGCGTCTTTATTACACGTGGCTGATCACCTTCTGGCTATTCGACAATATGCAGGATAATACTACACTATCACGGTATATCTCACAAGGGGGGGTAGCCAGCAGAGCAGCTGCATGTAATAAACATGCAAGCTGTCCTCTATAGTAGTAGTTATATATATTTAATAACTTAAATACAATAATTACAATATAGATCAGACAATGCATGTATTTATAATTCAAAATAAGATAACATTCTAATCAACAAAAGTTTAAATTATGTTTTATCATAAACAATTAAAAAATATGCTTTTTCAAAGTTATCTAATTGATATGAATACATTTAGAAAACTAAAATTGATAGTCATTATTTATGTAAACAAGACAAAGGAAAATCAATCTTATCTTTTGCGATATTTAATCAATATTCAATATAAGTTTAATCGTAATAAAAAATATGATTATTTATTTTATAATAATCGATTTTAATTTAAAAGCACTTAGACAGCGTCCTTTGTGAATAAATAAACAAATAAAAACAAATTTGAATATTAATGTTTTATCGTCAACATCCAGTCGATAAAAAATAAACAACAACAGCGAGATAAAATAATGCATTGGTTTATTATTAAATTTATTAATAAAATGTATTCTAGACTGTTTAATTTTAACGTGTTGTTTAAAAAACTTTTAATTTTATCAAGTAGAATTTCAGTTAATTCCAAAAATGCGATTACATAGATATTGCAACACGATAAAACGATAGATATGCATTAGTATTTTTGAATATTGTATTACAATAATATTATCTTCTTGGCATTTTATATGGAATTAAAAATTGAAAACGAATAAATATCAAAGATATCACTGAGCATAATATTCGATACACGGAGGACATCGTAGGATGGATCGGATGGCTGAGACCATGTGGATCGGATGGCTGAAAACAGATCGTACATAACATAGCTGCAAATCGGTTCACGGTTCCAAGGAAGACCACCAAAAAGATGGAAAGACAGCTGGTCTTCAGTATCACAAGAGGCATTTACAACTTGAAAAAGAAGAAGACATTCGGTACAATCCATTTGTCCCTTCTTAAATCGACAAAAGCAAATTATATTTTTCTCTAATAACTATCTTCTACTTTCTTTTCTCTAATAATACCTATATGGGTTAGTTGGAAGATATCGCGCTTCTGCGATAAACTCCTCCATTGCAAAATTTTATTTGTGTAGTTTAAATTCTGCAATTTTAATTAAATAATGTTTGTTTTTTTTTGTGCAATACAGATTTTTATAATTATTATCTTCTCCCTGACGATTTATAAAACAATAAAAGACTGTTTTTGGCACAAATCATCCTTGTAAGATTCTTTAAGAAAAAAAAATATCAAAGCTCAAAAGTGTCCGTTAAAATTATCGCAGTGTTAAAATAACATTTCATAATAGATTCCACATTATTCCTTTTAACATTATCCAGTATTTTAGTCATGTATCATTATTGTTATTAAGTCCCCGTTAAAATATTCCATCGCAAGTGTATAATTATTATCGGAGCCGTGAAGGCTTTAACAGTATGTAACGTATGTAAAAAAATATCGATGCTCAAGACTTTCATAAGAATAATATACCCTTACATACCTACATACAGGTATAAATAATAATGTATGCATTATGTTTTAATAAGCACTTTGGATGTCCATGCATGCATGCGTTTCATCAATTCTCGAAGTTACATACATACATAATATAATTACAGTGGAACCTCTCATAACGAGTTTAATTCGTTCCAGACTCTTACTCGTTATGCGAAACATTTTTTTCTATAGAAATCAATGAAAAAATACAATAATGCGTTCCATGTCGAAAAAATAAGTATTCTTGGAGTACTTAATGATTTTTTTTATTAAAGTTTATTCAATTAAAATTACTTATAAAAGAGTGTAACAACTTGTAATACAATCTAGATTAGGAAAAAAACATACCTAAATAAAAATATGAATTTACGACAAATAATTAACTATTTTTAACTAGAAAACTAACCGTAAACGTAACCGTTTCGTAGACATTCTTGACACTCCCTTTGAAGCATCCATCTTCTTAATTTTATCTTTGTTCTTGATAATAGTGCAAATCGTTGATGTTGACCGATAGTATGTGCGCACTAGATATGCTACGCTCACAGTGCTCACACCTTGTTCTCGCTTTTCAATGATTTTATGTTTCATTTCAACAGTTATTTTTATTCTCTTCTGGCTGCCTTCTTGTGTTTTTTCTTCTGGGACAATTTTGAACGGATTATAATACTTTGCTCATCAAAATTTCTAATAATATCAATACAAATTTTGGAAGAATAGGTGATCACATGCGAAACCAAGGCGCTAACGGAGCGAGTGCTAAACACAGACTGATGTACTGGCGCGGAAGTCCCGGCTCAGAAGGTCACAAGTGAATGTCGTGAAAAAGGGACTCACCCTTTCTCTGAAACTCGTTATGCGAAACATCGCTCGTTATGGGAGCAATTTTTTCACATTTTATTTTGCTCGTTATGCGAATTACTCGTTATGAGAGGTTCTACTGTATAATGTATATTGAGTTACAATTACAATCCATTGGATTGGTCTTCAACGAGCTTTGGCTTTCATCTGTATTTCTCTTTATTTTCAGCCAATTTCTTTAATGGGTGTGTCCAGATACAATGTAGGATGCGAACGTCAATCAATCATCAATCTTCAATTATTCGGTGACGATTCGGAGCATTCTCCAAAGAAATATTCGAATGAATGCCTTCGTAACCCGTATAAGGACGGGAAACGAAGGGATTCATTCGAATATTTCTTCGGAGAATGCTCCGAATCGTCACCAAATGATTGAAGATTGATGATTGATTGACGTTCGCATCCTACATACTATCTGGGCACAATCAATGGCGGCGTACACACAGCTGGATGCGAACGTCAATCATCAGGCAAAAATCTTAAATCTTCATGAATGCATGAATGCTCCGAATTGTCGAGGGAGTATTTAAAATCACTACAAATTAGGAACAAATGATGTCGAAACAATACGAAAACAAGTATTAAAACAAAAGAACGACGACGAAGTTAATAATAATAATAATAAAGGTTTTTATTATCCGGAGGCTAAAAAGTCCTTTCGAGGCCACAAAATATAAATAAATAATAACAAAACCTTCATTGACAAGAAAAACAATCCAACATTGTAATTATAATAACATGAAGAAGGTGTTCTGGAATGCAGTATAGTAGGTATCTATCATAAATAAAATTAAAATGAAAAAACTTTTTCGATCTACATAATAATGTGTCTATAATTAGATGCGTGGGATAGGAAGGGTTAAGTTTGAAGGATAATATCTGATTGTTGTTTGGTTATTATTTTTATTTTGTTGTTTTTGTTTTGAGTCAGAGGTTACGCTTATTTGATTGCCTACTGCCTTTTGGTAGCTTAAAAGCTACCACTTCTAGTTTGTATATACTACCGATAACACGGAAGTTTTCGAAGGGATTCGAAATTTGGTACGTATACAAATTGGAATTCAACTCAATTCAAGGGTTAACTTTTTTAATGCTGTACGTTCACATAGTGAAAATTCATACTGATGATAGTTTTTAGTTATATGACAAAACACAGTTAATTTTTCACTTTTTATTTGAAACCTCGAGTACTTTCGACAATATATTATATCGATTGACATTTTCAAGAATGAAATACATAAGTATTTTCAAAAAAGTTTTTTTAATGCATTTAGTATTCTGGCCCTATAGATTCAATGGAAAATTTCTCAGCCGGTTGGTTGAATCGGTGGTCACCTCATGTAGGTCCTTCCAACAGTGAGGTAGCAAGCAGACCTGCTACATGTAAAAACATGCTAGTCGTTCTCTCCGTACCAACAAATAAATTAAATAATCAGAATGTGTGGCAAACCTCATCTCTAAATTTAAGATCTAAAATGTGTTTATTTTTACAGGACACCCGATTGTTGTTTGACTTTTGGAAACTTGTGGAAAAAAATGGAGATCAATTCTGTTCCGTGTGCTCAACGGAACAGACTACAGATAAATATGTTTTGCCCTGTAAAAGGACACACGAAAACTTATGGAGAAGAAAGAATGAGAGTCCAATAATTCTTTGCAGGGTGCTTCAAAGAATATAGATACTTTTCCTTTTGAGATATGAAATATGACCAAAAGATGGTTGCTTCTATGGTTTGCAAAAAGTGTTTCTCGATTGGTGGACATTACATCGTGACAGTGAGAATGACCGAATTGGTGAACGTTGTATATGAACACCGACAGTGATCGCTTACGCTAGCCTAGAGCTAATTTGTAAGCGTTGGGACGCCTTTCTCACTTCTTCCGATTAGATTTTGCACAATGTTACATTGTGTAAACATGGTTCTCCAATCGAGATATCTGATCACATCATCTGCACGTTGTGCCCAAATTCCGGTAAAACAATAAAAAATTGAAAATATTCTAAACATATTTTTGAATAATTTTCAGCCAAGGTAGGTATGCACACGTCATAAATTATAGGAATACAACGAAAAAATATTCTCCCTATGAAACCTGTAATTAATATATATGAAATAAAAATGTAATTAGATGTTATTATTATTATTTTAATGCAACAATGGATATAGTAATTAAATTGTGAAATATAATAATTACTTATTACATTGTCGTTTCACGCATGCTTTAACATACGGAAGCAAAGTGTGTACATGAAAAATATACTGACGAAAAAATGTTCCCATAGACGAATTTTATTATCGTGCAATTAAAAAGTTCTGAATACAAATACATAAACAAATCTACCTCACCTTATCTTAGTTGGTTAAGGGCGCATTTTGAAAAGAAGCTTTCTCCAGAAACCTCTGACCATTAGGTACTGCTTCCAGGACCTATAGCCACTCCAAACAAAGTTTAAAAATTTTAAGCCCCACATTTGTCTGTTTCTAGATAAAATGCCTGGAACTCAATGAAATGGTATGCCCCAATGTAGATATATGTTAAATATAGTTTTCTATGGAGGAAAATTGTTGCTAGAATAATATTATTTGGATTTTTTGGCGAATTATTTTCGTTCTTTTTTTATTTGGAAAAATAAAATAAAACGGGCAAAAATAAAATCTAATTCGAATATAATCTTTAGCCGGCAAAAATAAAATCTAATTCGAATACATATTTCCTAAAGTTAATATTTGAGTTAGATTTTATTTTTGCCGGTTTTATTTTATTTGAGTGCTTTCTAAACCACAAAAACAACAAAAAAAATAACGGCAAAAAGTGTTACCGGTGTCGAAAAACTTGGTGCCCAAATATAATTAAACGTGGTGACCAAAAAATAATTCTACATATGGCAACAATTTCGTGAATATTACTTTTCTACGAAATATCACATTTGACAACAGTGGGGCCTATACCATGTCATATAGTGCCAAATACCTATTATTTTATTTCTAATGTATTTCTAGTGAAGTTCCCGGCAAATAATAGGTATCCCACTTTTTTCTACATATTTTCGAGTGTCCTGGCACTCGTAAAAAATCGGGTAGGTATAAGCCATTTAACACCTTCAATTCAGCTATGAGGTATGCCACCCATTCCTAATGTTTTAACATTTATTGGCATGGAGACGATGACTGACATGTTTATTATATGCAGTTAGTTTGCTGGCTACCCCACTTGTGGGAAATGCTGTGATGAAAGGAATAAATTAATGAAAATTCCTAGTGAAGTTTCATTCAAGTGATTTAACCAACCACCCTTTGCATCACAATTGTTCCTATGAAAATACTTAGAGACGTTAGTATTACCACAGAAAGTGATACAATAACTGACGCAGAATTGCTCTGAATGGAGAAAAATCATTTTCTTCTTGTGATTTTGAGAAGAGAGCTAAAGACAAAGACATTAATCTGGATCCTTTCGAAGGTGAACTGAAATCTTAACTATGATCAATATGGTTTTATAAGAAAAATAATATGTGATATTAAATTTCCTTCTGCTCATTGGTGTAGACATGCGGTTAAGATGACGCCGCCTATATGTATATTGTAAGGCTTTCATGCTACAATAACATGCAAAAAATGAAGAAAATAAAAAAAATTGATTGAGAAAATATTTGCACGGGTTATCTTCTCATTAAGAAGTTAGTAAAAGGATACTGATAGAATTGTATTCCTGATTGCCTCAGAGCTTGAATTTCGTGTAAAACTATGACTGTAGGGGCCTCGTTCGTAGCTATTTTTGATATTGTTATCACGTTCAAGGCGTGAAATTCATCAACATAAATATCCATCACAGCTTGAGAATTGGTTAACATCTTTGAAAGAATCCTAGAATCAATATTCAACACAAGAAATATCTAAGTACAAGTTGTATCATATTTGGAGTTCCACAAGGAGTTGTGATGGGTCCATATGATAGCTCTCATGAAATAGATTTATATTAAATATAATACAAACAAAATAATTGCTGTTGATTTTAAAGCTACCTAAAAGCTCAATTAAAATATTTAAAAAATTGTAATATAATTCAAGTTCTGACAAGATGAACGACCTCGTGTCTATATAAAGCAATGAGGATGATGTATTAATTTTCCAAACAATTAATAGATATAATATTTTTTAATTAACTTGCAAAAATTCCTCTGCAATTTTAGTAATATTAATATATTTTAATATCAAACAATTAACAATTAGACGCGAATATAATAAAAAAACATTAAAAAGCTAAACGCAGACGTAAGACAAAAAGTTTGCAGGAAAAACGTTTGTTAAAATAACTAGATTTGGAGTACCACAAGGTTGTGTTTTTAGACCGACGATATAATTATAATATACATCTTTAAAACAACCGTAATATCAAAGAGGTACTCAATTTTTTTTAAATTCGTAGACCCACCGATGAAGTCACCAGATTTTTCAAATATTTTTTTGTAAAAACTTTATTTATTCGCAAAACTTCTCCTGAAGCTCATTTCTTTCAGATGTCTCTAAGAGCACGGCCTATATCTTCGTCGGTAATTATTTCTTTGATTCCCACATTTTTCAGAATGCTGGGATGATAAAGAATAAATGGAAATGTAAAAGAAATAAAAAAAAAATGCGTTTTGGGCACGATTAGTAGGTATGTTAACTCAAAAGTTGGCAACAAGTTTTATATTAGCGTTTGGCCTAAGAATAATAATATAATATTGTTTAATTATTTGGACTTGATATGGTTTTAGACAAGCAAATTTATAATAGTAACACATAATTAAAAAATAATTAATTATGCATAAAATATACTGTGTAAAAATTAGCAATTACCTCGCGAATATGAATACATTTAATTAGTTTGTAGCGCTATTTTAGTTATTTTTTTAATAAAGCAATGTTTAATAAAAAAAATATAATAATGAAATATATCTATATTAGTTACTATAAAATTGAATAATATTTTTCATTATTATTAACAATAATAATAATAATAATACCGGTTATAAAAGATTCTCGCTGATATTAAACGAAAATTACTTTAATATGCAAATTTTATAAAATCCATTTTATGAAACGTTCATAGAACATGGAATGATGTTAATTGAGAGACCGAACATCGAGTACCCATCAGGATATTTTTATTTATTTATTTCATTCTTAAAGCTATATTTATAGACCGACGGTTCTTTTTGGAAGTTCATTCTTCTTTTTCTCCTCGGGTAATAATTGGGTAATTATAATTATTAGTCCCAAATGATGGTGGAGTGGTCTGCTTTCTTTGTTTATTTTCGCCACGATGTTCTGTCCAGTGGGTCATTCTGGAAGACATAGCAGTTTTAATATAATATTATTATACTCTATGCATAGCAATCTGCACTGAGAAAAATACTTACGAAATTTCACAACGAATCATTGGTACGTACTATCAGATTAGGACCAGAGATAGTACAAACGATTCATTAGTACGAATCTATAATATTAACTGTTCGCAAACTAATTGTTGGTAAATTTACCAATTATTTGTTTGCGAAAAGTTATTATTATAGATTCGTACTAACGAATCGTTTGTACTATCTCTCGTCCTAATCTGATAGTACGTACCAATGATTCGTTGTACGTACCAATGATTCGAGTATTTTTCTCAGTCTGCATGCCCTGCCTTACGTCTTCTCGCTATCTACGTGTGTCTTCCTCTGGACCTCCTACTTGGAACGTCTAGTTACTGGGCCTCATTGCTTTTGTTAACTTGTGGCGTTCTAGACACATACCCACGTAATCTCATCCTGTTTTTTTATAAGTTCAATGTAATTAAAATTTAAAACGAATTTTATTTTTTGGTTGCGATCACCATGTTTACGACTATTTTATTAGAAAGTTGAATCATCCGTATCCATATTTTGTAAGCTGTTTATTTTTCAATAGTTAAAGCTTCGTTGAGTATGTAACGTGTCTTTTATCTAACGATATCCTTGTAAAAAAAACACACGAGCCTCACGCAATAACAGCAAGAGGTAATAAAAAAAAATCACCAAAAATTGACATATTCACTGAATATATAAAGATAAAATCCAGTTTCTTTAATTTAATTGGACCGTGAAAAGATTACGATTTAAACTTATATATAAGGTAAATGCGCAAAAAATATTTAAATTTGTCTCTTCCTACCCTGCAAGAGAAGCGGCATAAATGATCAACAATCACTAGACATGGTTAAAAGATAATCCAATCAGGACCATTGTCTCTCAAGTATCACAGAAGTTCATAATTTTCTCAAAAAGAAGAAAAACAATTTAACAATGATTGTGTTTTGTACGTACCAACATATTTACACATTAAATATTCGTCTAGCCAATCTTCATTAATAACATTCATCATTTGAGACCGGAGACGGAAGTCTATCAAGATTATTTTTAATACAAAACTTAATGGAATAAAAAGCTCTCGCACATTACATACTAGATAGGTAGGTACAGAAAAAAACATGCATCTACGTACACAAAAATACTATCAACTTGCTTCAAAATGCACACAAATATTTTAATACATACGTTTATCTGTTTGTATCTAAAGCAAATCCTCTATTTTTATTTTCCAGCTTAAGTCTTTGAATCTTTAAAATTACAACTACTAGAATCAAGGAATATCCCACAACTGCATGTAACAAACTTACAGAATGTAGGTACTCACCGTGCCAGAAAAAAAAATAAGACTTTCAGAATGAGTTTAATTAAGTAACAGAAATGCATTGTAGAATACTGCTTTAAAAACATTCAATATAAACTAAACAATCCTTCGACAAGCGAAATAACGCTGAAATCAATCGCGATCTATATACATACAATCAAGTAACAGAATTACATCGTAGAATACGAGTCGATATTATTTTAAAAACATTCGATAGATTAGACTTAGATTTTCTTCAGGTTTCACACTAAACAGCGGGGTTTAAAAGCTAGTTATAAATATTATGTTCCATAAGAATAAAATAATATAAAAACGAAAAAAAAAACTATTGAATTGTATAATAATAATAATAATATAATATGTAGGTACAAAATAACTTTAACAGGTTTTGATACGTGTGTGCTCTGGATAAACTGTACGAGACGGAATATCGATATACCTACATACCTATAGTATAGGTATCTTATATGTACATATTATTACGTATTCAAATGGTAGTAGGTAATGTTATGTAGCAGTAGTAATAGACACATGTAGTGTAACCATCTCTTTCTAAATACTAATGGTAATAAAAACGACGAGACAATAATCTATCTTTGATCAGATATCGACAGCTAGATGTTGTACAGGCTATCCTAGATAAGCGTATCATTAAAAAGTTTTCAACATTTTCGGATTTATTAATAATAAAGGTTTATTGACAGAACGATTAATAATACAAATTTTGAACGTAATACATTGTTCTGCCAAATGGCGGTCTTGTTGCCGAGCAACGTCTTCAAGCCAATCTGAATGAAAAAAATAATAAAATAAACTAATAGAATAAATAAATTTAAGAAGAATAAAACTTAGACGCTGCTGTTCGGGAGAAGTCACGGCGCCCTTGAGATGGTCACGGATCATTAAACGGTGCTTCATATAAATAGTCCAATTATTATTAGAATATCACTCAACAGAAACCTCTTTAACACAACCTACAGGCTGTACAACCTCCTTTTAGTAAGAAACAAGAAAGGTGTTCTGATGCTTACGAATCGGCTTAAGCTGGCTTAAGTGCACTTTACTCATATCATATTGCGTTCACCAATCTCAACAGATTTCGAACATAATGGCTTGAATCAAGAATTGATGAGATTGGTGAACGAAACATGGGTAAAGTGCACTTTAACCAGCATATGACGATTCGTAAGGATCGGAACATCTTTCCTGTTTCATACTCAAGGGAGTTTGCACAGTCTGTTGGTTGTGTGGATGAGGTATCTGTTGAGTGATATTCTTAATTAGAAATATGTTTGTGCATTATGTAAAAATAAAATAAGAAATCGTTAATCGAATAGATTTAAAACATAGACATCTTGTACCTGTATCATTATCATCTTCTATAGATCATGAATACATTCCTCTACGGTCAAATTTTGTGGTATCATCGTTAATGATCGAGAATGTTCTCCATACATTTATATATCTAATAATATCCACTACTTGCTATTAATGATTTATCATTATTATCTATCGATCGATGATCGACGGAGAGAAATAAAAAAAAAATCACGTCGAATCGAAGAATCATTTCGATTTGAAAGGTAAATGTAAATTAATAGATTTTTTTTAGTTAACTATTTATGCTGCATTAGAGCTGGATTTTTTAAATTATTTTTTAAAGTAGTAATAAAGAATTTTACTATAAAATTAACTGAAGTTAATTTTATAGTAAACTGGCTCTTATATTTAAAAAGTTAACATAATTCGCTAAGAACGTAGTGCAGACCATATTACCCGTAACTTTTGTTTGGACAGCTTTATTATCCTTTCATTCCTCTCTCTCTCTGTCTCTTCCTTCTTTTCCTGTCTTCTCTAGTATCTTAATTAAGTAGTTTTAGTTTTTTTTATAGGAATAATTTGTATATTGTGTACCTTATAATTTAAGTTTATATAGTCCCTGTAATTGGTCTACTTTTATTTGTTATAATGACTTCAGTATTTTATGTGTTATATGCCGCTGTTTTTTTTTATAAAATAAATATTATTTACTGCATTTATTTATTTTATTTCGCAAAAATACAGTTATGACATAATCAATAATACACAGCCAAATAAATAACACCTAGAAAACCGGCAAAGTTTGCAATCATATTGTTTAATATTATTATAATTCTATATTGGTAAGTACCTGGTATTGGTAATTGGTAAATACCATGGTAAGTACTATGTGCCCGAGCAAACTATGAATATATGCCTGTATCTATGTATTTATTAATAGAGCACTAGTGTTACCTTGTATTTTTTTTGTTTTTGTTGATTGATTTGTCGTTTGTAAGTGAAGACTGTATTATTTTTTGATCATGTTATTTGTAAAAAGGCGCAAGCCGTATATTTCATAAATAAATAAATAAATAAATAAATAATGTAACATACATATAGTTGACAGTACAGCGATAATGTATTAACAAAAAAAAAAGCAAAACTTTCAAAGCAAACAAAATAAATCATCTCCAATCAAGAAGGGAATAAAGGAATGGGACTGAAAATGGGAGTAGCGAGAAAAAGCATTATGTAAATAGTTAAGCCCCATTACACCCCGAAGTCGAATTTATGTGGATCTTAAATAGTAACGATTCAACTGTAGATCCTTATGATTCATACGGTGTTAAGGTAATTGTGGCGATCCACAAATCAATCAATCAATACCATAACGCCATATCCTACAAGAGAGGTAGCCAGCAGAATTACTGCATGGAAACTGTTCTCTGCATGTCAATTAAAAATTAAGATATTCTAAGACCAAGACACGGTCCTAGCAAATGTGCAGCTAAAATAAGCAAAGTATGTCTACACGGATCTTATTTTTTCCTTCATAAGCTCTGAGTAAATGAAGTAATAATGTGATTCGGTTAATTGTTGAGAAGTGTGAAAAATGAATATACATTCTTTTTTATTTGAAACATTTTTTTTTTACATTATAGAACTATGTTGTGTGAAAAACATGCTTAAATAAAAATTATAAACTATCCAAGTCTAATATTGATTAAGTTAACGGCTTTGGGGGAGTAAAAGGTGCAATTTAATACTATTTGGCGAATTTAGAAATAATGATTATTTCGCCATTTTGTCAATCTACAAACTCTGTACTAAATATTCCTCAGAATACTGCACTTTGTTGCTATTTATAAGAAAATAGATTGGTTTATTTATAAAAATATTTTCTTATGTCTATTATTAGTAACAAAACAACGAAAAATGTTCTCAAAATGTATTTGATTACAAGCGTGTTTTCTGACATGCCAATATAGACCAATTCGTCCGTGACGAAACTCGATACAATTTGCATGACGCTCCAATCTTTATCAAGGTACCTTCTAGTATCAAATTTCTATCACACATAATATAGATACATACTGAATAGTCTATCAATTTAAACGTGTTCCAATTTATTGTGTTGTGGAACTAATTTGAATATTCACCGTTGATTGGATGCGTTTGAATTTCGATTTAATTTTATTGGTAGTTTTGTTTTGTACGTGCGATTCGATTGGAGAAATACTACACAGGCATTATAAATATTGAGACTTAATGGAATTTTAGCTGAGTACTTTGCAATAAAATTGTATTTTTTCATAAATAAAAGATCTTCTTTAATTGTACGATATAAGCCGACAAAGATGATAATAAAAATCAATCGATACTTTGTGAAGCAAATAAAAAATATTTTATTTTTAATATAATGTACAAATAATTCATTTATACAAGAACATTTTTTTAAATATATCATACCTACTTTAGAAAAGTAGGTAGGTACTATTAAACGCAGCCTTCAAAAATATTAAATAGATTCACATATTCGAAAACAAACAATTGAAACCGTTTAATTCTTGAAAATATTACGCTCATTTTAACTAAGTACCTACTTATATTAAGTATAAAAAATCTAAATGAATTCATAAATAACCAACCAATGAAAGTAGCTGAGTTTACAGACCGACGCATTTAAAAACAATAATTGAATATCGAAAACAAAAGAAGTGATATAATACCTAGATAAAATGAGAGAGTACAGTAGATATCTATTACCTACATAATAATATACAGTATTATTATGGTACCTAACGGACTACCTTGCGTTACTCCACTCCGTGTAATGTAGTGGTGTTCTGACTTGGTTCATTTCCTCTAATGCACCTATTATCGTGGTACACCGTGACGTCACACTTGAGTTATTGATCTCAGAAGATAATAGTATTATTAAAATAGGTTCTAGATAGTAAAATAGCCCTCGGACATAATCTATAGCAACTTGCGTTCAAATATCTCAAGATACAAGCAATAGCTGGTAATGTTTTGTCTACCAGTTTTCATATTATCTAAAATAGTACTAGAAGTAAAACTATTTACTTTTTCATACGCAATCGATTCAATTTGTACGGTGTTTTATGCAATTATTAAATTGTAATAGAATGGGTGTAGCTACACTGATAATAAAAATGATTACTATGAGACTATGAAATCTAGATGAGAAAACATTAAAACTATTATGAAATTGATTATGAACAATATTTATGATACTCCTTGTAAATATTTTCACAATTTAAATATAAGTAATGTTGATTTAGAAGCTGAGTAGGAGTGCCACAGGGTATCAACCCTGACCCTTTCAGTTTTTAATTAGGCACCAAACACTTTTAAATCAAAGAAAGGTATTGGACAACCGTTGTAAATTTATTTCATCAGAAAATACTAGAATTTTAAGAAAATCTAAGTTTGTTTTGCAAAATCAAAAGAATTGATAGATACCTATAAATTATATTAGAATTCGATTGCAAAAACTTACGAAAATATAACATATTAAGCAATGTTTTCGTTCTACATACAATTTGATCCAATAAAATTGCATTTGATGCAGTGAAGAGATTCCAACAATCTACTTAGATTAAAATAATTCATAATGCTATATATTATAATAATAAATGTAGGTGTAGGTGCATTACGTACCTACATTATATTCAATATAGGTGCCGTTGTGGTAAACGTATAGGTACTATTAAATTATAATATACAAAGTCTTTGGTTTCTCGGGAATGTTTTAATAAGCCAGTATCTGTTGTACATAGGTATGTAGAAAACACGAAGTGAGTGAGATAGTCATCTACATTGCCTCAGCAGCAGCTGTAATTATTATTATCAGAATGTACGTAGGCATACGTACGAAGTTTTACTCTTTCGATACTTTCCAAAACCACTATGTAATGATTTTGTATAATATTGACGATTAAAATAATTATTTTAAATCGTTTCTTGAGTAAATTAGTATGTACTGCAAGAGTCAAAAATAAAATTTGATTTACATTTGTAATTATTTAGATTGTGCCCAGAATTTTAGTTGACCTATGAGGGTCATTCTTGAATATATTCTGTTCTGAAAAGGTCCATATCATTATTTCAAAAGTAAACCATGATTGTATTACTTTATCACTGAAAAATAATCGAACTCCTAAAAGACCAACAACAAAGTCAATGACTTCAAGGAAGGCCAATTGAATATAAGCAAATTGTAGTGAAGTACCTATATCAAAAATAAAACTAGGAGGTATACTTAACAAACATTTTGGATACCTATTTTGAATGAATTTGGATATCTGACAAACATTTTAGATATTTTAAATAAATATTGATTTCTAAAATAAAATTAAATGAAGCATATCAAGAACAGAGAGAACAACTTTAAATTGATTGTGAATATAGTTAAAATTTATAGAGCCGCTTCTAAGAAGGGATTGAAATTACTCAGTACGCAACTCGTATTGTATAATAATAACATGTAGTGGATCGTACTCCGGTTGGTACAAGTTACTACATCTACTGATACTGGTAAACGGGAAGAACCAGATACAGCGTAAGAAACTCATTATTTACTTTATCGATTCCACCCAGTGTATTGATAGGACATTGAAAAATGTTTCTCGTATACAGACCGACTTGATTTAATGACACGCCTACAGCGAATTAAAACTTGTAATCGGAAACTAAGATACGAAGGCGTTCAATTAAAATGTGTCAATTAAACGAGAACATCTCTTCCAATTTGAATATAAAAAGATAAAATTAACAACAACTAAGAAAATTATTAAAAATAATATCAACGACTTTCCAATCACACGCTATCGACGCGACACATTATATTTTTTCATGATTGGTAAATATAAAACAAGAACAGGATGATTAATATTCAATTAATTTAATTGGTGTTTTGATAAAGTAAAATGCTAATGTTCAAATTGATCGATTTATTATTTCAATATGGACATGTACAGTTGAGTTTAGATGAAATCGTTGGCCCAGAAAAGTCAAATTTTAATATGCCTGCAATAATTGAGCGTCTAGTAACAATAATAAATTTGGATAATAATGACGGCTAGGATTTGAAGTTATTTTGCAAAGTAAAAATAGATTCAAAACAATATTTAAATTAACATACCCAAATAAAGATAAAGTTATAAATATAACTGTACAATAAAACAGAAGATTAATAAATAGATAAGAAGTAATGCGGATGTTCTTTGAAGTGATAATAAACTGAAATTAATGTAGACGGTACCATACAGTAGATATTTACGCGCCTGTTTTATTGTATTTGTGGCGCGACACACAACAAACCCTAATTCTTACAATATAATTTAATCGTTTCGATGTGACCAATAACAGTTATCAATTTTAAAACTTGTAATAAAAATAATCAGTAATAAACAAAAAAATATATACGAATCACATTATTCGTCAAGCCAAGAATTTGTGATAAAAAGTACCTAAACGTTTTTGAAATAAAAAAAAAATCTTACCTGTGATCTCTCAGATGATCTTGCCTCCTGAAAGCCTTGCCGCATATATCACATGAATACGGTCTCTCGTCTGTGTGCGTCCTCTCATGAATCAGAAGGTTGTATGACTTAGTGAACTGTCTGTTACAGAATTTACAGATGAATTGTTTCTTGGGTCTTGATGCTCTTCCCGGTGCTCTAAGTAATCTTCTATCTAAATGTGCGTGCAGTTGATGAGGCGTTATCATTCCTCCAGGATTAGGAAAAGCAAATTGAGCTCCTGGTGCTGGGCCAGGGCCTGATAAATATGCTGCAGGTGGAGGATATAATGATTCAGGTTGCCCAGGAAGAAGCATAGCTGCTGCCGCTTCTCTCAGTGCTAATTCCTTTCTTTTATCAGCCATCATAGCCATTAATTCGAAACTAGAATTTCTTTTTGGTAAATTTTGTCCAGAAGTATTTCTATCAGCTCCTTCTTTAGGCTGTCCTTCTCTTTCCCTATCTAATATTCTTTCTCTTTCTAATATATCTGCAGACATCAATGCTGGATGCATTTCACCCGGATAAAGTACAGGATGTAACGTTCTAGTTGGAACTACAGGAACAAATGCAGAGGATTCTCTATGATTAGATGAGAGTAATCCTCCTCCTAAACTAGCAGAGGCTCCTAAATGTTGTCTATATGCTGATGAATCATATCCACCGGAAGACGTTCTGCTTTCGGCGGATGAACTGGATCCATTTAAAAACTGTTCCTGCCTAGAGCGTCCCACTGTTGGAGCACGCTCTTCGGCTATCGCACCACCTCCGTCAGATGACATAGTGATTCGATATCCTCCCTGAAACAAACGAAAAATATAAATTAATATATATAATGAAGTCTTTGATTTGAATTGAATATGTAAAATTATTTTTTAGTTAAAAAAAATATTACAGAGTCAAAGAAATAATCTATACCACGGGTATAAATAAGTTTGTATTTTAAAACATTAAAGAACGATTACAATCCATAAAAAGTTTTTTACTGAGGGAATGAACCGAAAGCAGATTAATGTTAAGACACCTCAGAATCCTCAGATACTGAAGACAAAGTACGCCCCTCTATGATTAATGTCCAGAAAAAAAAACAGGACAAAAAAGCGCGCTAATAAAATTGAACACATTAGATATTTTTGTCTGTCTTCGTTACTTAGATGTGTCTGGGTGTTGATAAAAATCTGTAATTATTGGATTGCACGTAGTAAGTCCAATTTTTCTTTTGGAGCGTGTTCTAAATTCTAAAATTAAAACATGAAGTAATTTAAATTTATGTATACAAAAATCCACAGTATTTGCTAGCCAATTTTATTGTAAATGTCAATTTGGGGAACAAACGGTCAGCAAGGTTCTGGGTTACTCTTGTAACCATAATATTCATGTAAATATTGAAAATGACTATCCTCAACTGCCACAAGATTGGCATGCACGTATTTTTGACTATAGTCACTTCGCGCATGCAAGGCTAGGATCAAGATAAGATTAAGATCGTATTTAGCTCGTGACAAGTGTAACCCTGCTGGTCACAGATTGGGTCATTGCTTTTCTTATTATTTTTGTATGAAATTGAAAAAAGAACTCTGAAATATGAAACTGCGATGATTCAATCAGTCAATTAACGACTGCTTTATAGCTAGATGAAGTTTTGAAGGCACAGAGCTATTTCATCCCAGATTATTATATGGACTTTAATAACTTGAGCCACAAATTGGATGATGATGATTGATTGCACTGTTAGGTTAGGCACTTTTTATAAACGCTCATTAGATCATTTTAAAAACAAGATGGATAGATAAGTTGCCAACTCGGATTTTGAAAATGACGTAGGTCAGACAAAAAAAAAACGTAGATTTAGGGTAAAAGTTCGTAAATTTAAAAAGTATTTTGATATATTAGGATCTTTGACCCTTGGATTTGTTAAGTAATATTTTAGAAAAGTAGGGTAGATACATTCAAAAACTAAAAATCTTAGATTAGACGAAAAACCGAAAGAACGTAACTTCGGAACAAAATTACGTAGATTATCAAATGGGATCTAAAGTGCATAGTTCTACGTGAAAATAGGTGGACTGGGCATCCCCGATTTTCAAGTTGAAATGGAGAGCAAAATAACGAACCTTATGCGTGGGTAGACTACAAGATGGATAACTAACCAAAAGTTGGTGTAAATTGGATGTAGCTAGCTCAAAATCAAACAACATGGAGAGTGAGAGATGGAGAAGTCTTTCGTCCAAGAGTACTGTAGTAGGGAGAAATAAAGAATTAAGAGAGCTGGACTTCTTTTCAGAATATTGCATATTTCAAGTTTTTAACATTACAAGTACTTCGACGAAACTGCGTAGTTCAATTTGTATAATATTTTAGATGATGAATCTCACAGTATGAACATTGTATTGGACTGTACGTATTATGATTATTAATATAGATATTATTTTTTCTTGTGTCTTAATACAAAAGACTCAAAACATTCCGATCATTAAGAATCCATTACTGTCTGAGCCTTGGAAGAGAACAAATACTCTACGAACCAAACGAACCTTTAGTAAAGTTCTTCTTCTCGTTGATGGTTTAGTTCGTAAATGTAATACACGCAAATTTTTAATTTATTTAAATTTATTAGATATATCTACCTTATGTTGTAAAAAAATTATGATTATGGTGGAAATTCTGAAAGAATGGATAAATATTTTAAGAAAGTAAGTAATAAAATAAAAAAAAAATATGTAGTAGTTCCAATGGTGACTTTATTAGATTTCGGAACCCGGCTCGCAAATTTATAAAATCACCAGTGAAATTACTAAATATTTTGTATTTTTTTTTTATTATAATGACCTTGCACCAAGAACCGTCGGTCGATATATTAAACTTACTAAAATAACAGAAAATCATATATTTTCTGTAAGAAGATAAAAAATGTGTGCTGTGGAAAATATTTTATATGCTCTCCCGTCCCGTCCATTGTAGGTACCTACTACCTACTCAACACGGATCTAGTCTACAAGAACTACCCATGTATTCCTCGACCGGCTGCGTTTCCGAATACCCTTTTTCCCAACCATGCATATATTTTTTGTCACTCTGTCTTCATTCATCCTTGAAAAATGTCCAAACTAACGTAACTTATTCACATTTATCTTGGTTATCACACCAACTTTCATTCCACATTCTTCTCGTAAAATAGAACCGTTACGCACACAATCTCTCAGACTTTTAACACACACCCTTGTCAACGATCTCATTTCTATTGCATTCATGCTGCTTACTTCCTTCTTCAGCCACGTTCACGTCTCACTTGCATACATAAGTGTTGGCACTATGATAGTAGAGAACACCAACCTAATAATTTGACAATGTCATGTCACATGGTTAGATGGAAAAAATCACTAAACTAGTGATAATCTCGCCACTGCAAATCTTTGTTATTTATTTATTTATTTTCTAAAAGGACACAAACAGTCTAACTTAATAAATATCAATAAACAAACCAATCAAGGTCCCACAAATTACCAAAGCGTATGACGAACACGTTGCTAGCAAAATTTATTAAATGATAATGTGCAAAAAGGATAAAGTAAATAAATAACTATCAAAAAATCATAGGCACACCCGAAAGCGAGAAACATTAATATATTATCCAAACACCATGTTATTATGTAGACATTGTAGACTATTAAAAAGATAATAAATCAAAATGAACATATCATCGTTTTGAACTCATCCACCGAGTTATTTGAGTATGAGAACGTAGGTATTTATGAGACTCGATTCTCCAAGTCTGAACAGCTAATGTGTACGTGGATTAAGGCAGAAATGATTTGAAGGAATGTAACTATATTATTTATTTATTTATTTAATTATAATTATGGGAGGTACGTACCGAGATGAGATTTTGGAAAAATAATACAATGTATAGGTACTTTGATGTTTGAAATAATGTACCGTCTCTATTATAGGATTATTTGTTGATTTATTTGTAGATGTGTTCCGTGTAGCATCCGGCAAAGAATTGGTCTACCACACTTATCCGTAAGCTTTCAAATGTCCTGTAAAAGGCAGATATTCGAAAAAATAAATAGGAACATTTTACATCTAAATTTCTGCGATGAGGTCCTGACCAATCCTGAATGTGTTATTTTTTTGTTGGCACATAGAGTACCTACGGTTTGCATGTTAAATACATGCCACTGGTCTGTTGGCTACCTCACTTATGGGATATGCCGTGATGGTGTGTAGTAGTAGGTAGTATAGTTATTTTGAAAATCTATCCAAATAATTCAAATTTGGGAGATGAATACCGCTATTTTTTATGTGCCGGTAAAAATAAGACATTTCAGTCTAATATTTGCGGTTTTACCTATAGAAAAAACCTATAGAAAAGAGTGGAAAACCTGGAAACGGGATATTTTCTGAAAAATACAACTCATGAAACAAAATTTAAACATTGTTCCATATTCAAAGAAGACACATGAAGAGAGACAACATGGCGTTAATAAAAAATACAACTCTTGAAACAAATTTTAAACATTGTTCCATATTCAACGAAAAACACATGAAGAGAGACAACATGGCGACAGTGACGCACAGCCTGAGCCACTATTGGTCGTAGAACGTCACATAGAACAAATCTGAATTATTTAAATAAGTCACACTGTCATATCTTAAAGATAAAGGTGGCAACGTTGTTTGTAGACACACAACTAAGTAAGCACTAAGTACATAGACAATAATAATAATTAAAATAAAGAGACAGATACACTATGCAAATGATGCATTCTGTTTTTAAACCTTCGTAATATTATTATTGTCACAGAACAGTAGATAATAATGCTCTGTTTACACGTGATAAATAAAGTGACATTCGTTATTATGCATTTTTATAATCTTATTGTCATAAACTCGACGTAAAAAAACTTATTTAAAACGCTATAGGTATAGGAAATAACACAATATAAACATAATAATGAAACATTGGGACCAAAGTATATCATCCATTTGAAAATATGTGTACCTACCTATTTTGATCTTGTTCATGTTTATGATCACCTGTTACATTGATAGTTGTAATAATAATAATAATAAAAAATCTCTATTGCACAAAATTAGTACCTATACAAAAAAAAAAAAACATGGCATCATAACTACTGAACACATAACTGCAATGGGCGAGTTTATCGCTAAAGCACGATATCTACCAACTAACCCATTATGTAATACCTACATACTCAATTACTAATGATATTTTTATTTTTTATACATTTATGCGACCCATCCTGGTTTTCTTATTATTTATGCATAGATTTATAGCACGGAGAGGACAACCTATATATTTATTACATACAGTAAGCTTACTGCCTACTTGTGGAAAATGTTGATTTTAGGTATTGTCAATTTGCCTCCAAACGGTGTAAAGTTGAAATAGTTTGCGAGCTGCATATATATGCTTCTTGGCTTAAAATTGAAAAATGAAAAGGATATTGTAATGGAGACCTCGGGAAAAGGAAGACTTTTACATTTTGGTCTGACAATGTAAAAAGAATTGCTGGTAATTGGTTGCAGACGACTCAGGAAGAAAATCCTAAATATTTTGTAGTGAGGACAGCAGGCTTACTCTTGACAAAATCTAAACACGATCTTAATCTTAATCATACGACGCGCGATGTGACTATTGGACAAAAATACACGCATACCGATCGCGCGGTAGCGGTAGAGCGGTGTTTTGACCATACTCCCTTCGTGCGTCGTATGATCAAGATCAAGACTAGATTAAGATCGTGTTTAGATTGTGTCAAGAGTAGTGATGTGAGTAGAGAAAATTCAAATTCTCCTCTGATTGAAGAGAAATTTCTCTGATTTTTTCCCATGGGGATTCCCCTATTATTTATTGGCGATAATGCGGCGGAATTCCCCTACAAAATATATGAAAAAATATCCGGTATTGACTAACTTTAATTGTAGCAATATTGGTGATAAATTGTCTCAACATTTGTACATTGTTATTGATTGATTGAATAAAGTACTGATTTATTATTATTTTACTGTTAAATAAAAAAAATAAAAATTCTCGGTAAATTCTCTACTTCGAGAAATTTACCGAGAAATTTCTCGGTAAATTTCTCCAAAAATTATTTCTTGAGAATTCCACAACACTAGTCAAGAGTAACCCTGCTGGTTCAAGTTCAGCAACACATAGGTAAGCGACCGATTTTGAAAATAATTCAAATTAGATTATCTGTGGTACTGACAAATGCGATTTACTAATTGAGTACCTATGTACTTTCCCGTTTGTTGAGATGTGCTTCATTCGGTAAAAATAAAAGAACAGTACAAAATATTTAAAAATGGAATGTGTTTGAAAAGTTACATAACTTGATTTAAAATAATACTCGTTCTATCATTGGACCACCTTGCAGTTGATGATAACAAAACTACAAACAGAGAGTACAAAGTAAGCTTTATTATATTATTATTATTATACAAATGATTTGTTTATGGTCGGTTATTTCGCTACCACTTGATGTTCTCATGTCCTCCCACGCACAACAATAATATTATAATGCTGAGACTTTATTGAGTGTTCATCTCCCGCCAAAACATTATCAGTGGGTACGTTCATAATAATATTATAAAACAATATGGCAGACTTTGAAATAGTCTGACGTGTGATACAATGTTTGTTTTTATCACGTGACTCAAACATGATTTGGAACACATTAACTAATAATTCCCTGGTGTATAATTTTAAGAAGGTAGGTAACCTAAAGAAATGTCAAAGTTTTCAACAATCTAAGAAAATAGTTATAACACCCTATTTCCTTGGGTAGTATAAAGATGCCTATTTATGTATTCACTCACCTTTCACCAAAATGAGCTAAACAATACCTTAAATGCTTAAGAAGAACACAAATATACAGTTCATCCTTTTCGTGACACGATAAAACAAGGAACTCAGTAGGTATATCTCGTCGTTGAATTCAAATGTTTGATCTAAAATACCAATAGTAAGTACAATAGCTAATAAGATTTGCGTGATTAGGTAGGTACTACCATAATATATACGGATATGTACTTGTGATTTACTGTTTCTATGGTTAATATAATAGAATGAGTGGGTTTTCAAATCATTAGTTTTATTATCTACCACTGGCAACACAGTAGGCAGGAGGTACCTCGCTAATAGCAAATCACTTTTATTAATTCAAAAATGGAATGATGATTTATAAGAATAGACGCAATGAAAGATATTACTAGTAATCAAAGTATGTGTAATATTTTAGTCTATGGTGCGATATTCAAATGCGTAGATGATGGGTATCAGTTGGTTTTGAAATTATTTAAAGATCGAATCCGTTCTTTCGATCGATTTAGAATAAATAAACAATGGTGGGTAAATAAATAATTATATTTATTTAAAATAAATCATTTTAATAATAATTTACAATTTGAATATTATGCTGATTGAGTACCAACCTACGCAAAAAAAAAAACATTATAATGTTGCCATTTATGAATCTGAAGGTGTTTCCACTTAAATTGTTTTTTTCATAATATTATGAATGATGTAATTTTTATCGTTTCTCTAGAGATTGCCTACTTGGTTTATGAATGCTGAAGAGATATAGGAAGTTAAATAACCATTCATTTAAACCATTACGGCAGCTCCATGTAGGTAATAAACGTGCAGGTCGCCCCCTCGTACCAATAAAAAATAGAATGGATGTCATTCCTCATCGCCAATTTTTTTCAAAACAAGGAAAAATGTTTTAAGATTAGGGCCTTGATTTCTACATGACATTTGAAAACTTACAGGAAGAGACTTCTTATTCTTTGGAATATTTTGTCGCTATTTTTATTTGTAAAACTCGAAATCTTGGTCACTATAATAATGTAACTAGTAAAATTTTGAATCATATTTTTATTTTCAACAAAATAGAATAGTTGTTAGGTAAGTACTAGATTAATTTTTGAAAAACGAATTATTTGATAGGTAGATAGATGCTTAATGAAAATCTTGCGGGATGCTTTTCTTGAATTTAGCATCTAGGTGTCGATAATTATAAATCTGGCAACATTGTATAATCCACACATAAATATTCTAATGCGTTCGTATGTATGTTCGTATGTCCTTAATGGACTCTGAAATAAGGAAAGACAGAAGTAAAATAATACACTCTATACGAGGTCTCATATCCTGGGCACGTTCAAGGCCAAAAACATTTAAAATATCTTATGTATTGATAAAGATATTATAATAATAAAATTTGTATGGATAAATCTATGAAAGTTTTTGTAAGTAGCAATATTCATAGTCGAACATTTTTCAGTGTACTGAATTAATTTCACAATGGATGTAACGAGAAATACATCAGTACTGAAACTAAACATATGGGGATTATTTTGGTTATAAATTATTGTGTTTGGTTATGATAAAAACTCCTGAATTATGCGAGTTAAAATTGCATATTTTTGACATCTTGGGCTAATTTCATAATGGCCGACATGAATGACATAGAATCCAATACATTAATATTTTGGTTGGTACATCGGTTCATTAGTTTGTTTGTTTTTTGACTTTTATGTCCTCTTTACGATATGTCTCATCCAGTATGCGAGCTGAAAACATTTAATAAGTATTCTTTTATAAAGATTGAATTTATAAATCATGATGTATCAACAATCTTTTGTTGATGTTTTGTAAAATCACAAAAATCTCATATTATCTACAACAATCGACAATATGTGTTCTTATTTTATTGTAGGATATTCTTAGTTTCTTCTTATTTCTAAATATAGTTATCTGTTATATCAAACACAGAGAATTTAGAAAGATTTATCATATCAAATGAAATGTATCATCCACACATAAATATTCTAAAGCGTTCGTTAGTTCGTATGTCCTCAATGGACTCTGAAATAAGGAAAGACAGAAGTAAAATAATACACTCTATACGAGGTCTCATCTCCTGGGCACGTTCAAGGCCAAAAACATTTAAAATATCTTATGTATTGATAAAGAAATTATAATAATAAAATTTGTATGGATAAATCTATGAAAGTTTTTGTAAGTAGCAATATTCATAGTCGAACATTTTTCAGTGTACTGAATTAATTTCACAATGGATGTAACGAGAAATACATCAGTACTGAAACTAAACATATGGGGATTATTTTGGTTATAAATTATTGTGTTTGGTTATGATAAAAACTCCTGAATTATGCGAGTTAAAATTGCATATTTTTGACATCTTGGGCTAATTTCATAATGGCCGACATGAATGACATAGAATCCAATACATTAATATTTTGGTTGGTACATCGGTTCATTAGTTTGTTTGTTTTTTGACTTTTATGTCCTCTTTACGATATGTCTCATCCAGTATGCGAGCTGAAAACATTTAATAAGTATTCTTTTATAAAGATTGAATTTATAAATCATGATGTATCAACAATCTTTTGTTGATGTTTTGTAAAATCACAAAAATCTCATATTATCTACAACAATCGACAATATGTGTTCTTATTTTATTGTAGGATATTCTTAGTTTCTTCTTATTTCTAAATATAGTTATCTGTTATATCAAACACAGAGAATTTAGAAAGATTTATCATATCAAATGAAATGTATCATCCACACATAAATATTCTAAAGCGTTCGTTAGTTCGTATGTCCTCAATGGACTCTGAAATAAGGAAAGACAGAAGTAAAATAATACACTCTATACGAGGTCTCATCTCCTGGGCACGTTCAAGGCCAAAAACATTTAAAATATCTTATGTATTGATAAAGAAATTATAATAATAAAATTTGTATGGAAAAATCTATGAAAGTTTTTGTAAGTAGCAATATTCATGGTCGAACATTTTTCAATGTACCGAATTAATTTCACAATGGATGTAACGAGAAATACATCAGTACTGAAACTAAACATTTGGGGATTATTTTGGTTATAAATTATTGTGTTTGGTTATGATAAAAACTCCTGAATTATGCGAGTTAAAATTGCATATTTTTGACATCTTGAGCTAATTTCATATTGGCCGACATGAATGACATAGAATCCAATACATTAATATTTAGGTTGGTACATTGGTTCATTTGTTTGTTTGTTTTGTGATTTGTATGTTCTTATCTTATTGTAAGATGTTTAGTGTTTTTCAAAATATAGTTATCTGTAATATCAAAAACATAGAATTATTAATTCAGTGATATTTCAATGTTCTTTTGTCGAAGTATGCTAAACTTCAAAATCTTAAAAAATCTTATATATCTACAACGATACTATTAATACGTCTTCTTATTTTATTGTAAGATGTTTAGAGTTTTTCAAAATATAGTTATCTGTTATATCAAAAACATAGAATTATTAATTCAGTGATACTTCAATGTTCTATTGTCGAAGTATGCTAAACTCCAAAATCTAAAAAAATCTTATATATCGACAACGATACTATTAATACATGTTTTTATTTTATTGTAAGATATTCAGAGTTCCTTTTTATTTCAAAATATAGTTATCTGTTTTATCAAAAACTGGGATCCAACTCAAATACAATGGCATGAAATATATCATTTTTAATCATCTCATGTGCCTCATTTTTCTCATTTTTTATTAACCCATAGATAACATAAGTAAACTTGCATTTAACATAATACGGTGATAATTTAAGTAGGCGCTTTTGTAATATATTACCACATATTATGCCTCCATCTATTTGTTTCATTAGAAGTATTTCATTTATTCAAAACAAGCATCTAAAAACATGAGATTTTCAAAGTTTAGATATTAAGATATTGGCTATTGATAAAGTAAATTGTTAGAATTGCATACCAGCTTTATAATTCCGTTTTAAGGCAATGTCTCACTCCAAAAATAAAATTGTAGCTAAATATAAAACGTCATTTGTGTAACATCTATTTTAGGAATATAATTACATTTCAAATAAAGAATTATGACCGCGATTTGTAATTTCACATAATAAAATTATTATTGTTTGGTTTGCGGTATTTTTAAATTTCACTGGGGTATTCTAAATTCAAAATAATTATAGAATATTATACGTTCTAAATGCAAACATCTCAAAACTGTCATATAAGTGCCACAAATGTCAAAATCCAACGCTTTATCTGGGAGGCGTTCAGGGTAACATAAATATCGCTCGATGTTCAGTGACCTGAGCGACCATGAAGTTGCAATGAGTGGTGAATGGCACCCCGGATAATCGTGAACAACTTTGAGCGTTTTTATATTATTATTATTATTTGGATGATTTGTAAAGCGCCGTTTTGTGAAAAAAAATCCACCTCAAGGGCGCTCACATCCCAAATGTCATCGTACTGGCGCCATTTTCGTAAGATTCATTCGCGGTAGTGCGTCATGCTTTACTTGATTACGTTTTTAATTTGAATAGTTAAATTGGCTTTGCTTTAAGAATGTTTTTAGGATAATGCATATTTAAACAAACCGTAAAAAATAAATTATTCACTAAAATCTGCACTAACTATTTTAATTTCTCTTTCATTTCACTTCTTGAACTAAAAAAATATGATTTTCTGTTTTGAAAAATTATATACCGACACTTATGTTTGCAAGCGAAACTTGGACGTGGTTGAAAAAGGATGAGAGTGGAATAAATGCTGTAGAGATGCGTTCACTGAGAAGAATGGTTGGTAAAACGTTGCGAGATAGAGTGAAGAATGAGGATATCAGGAGAATGAGCGGATGTGAGAGGAGTGTTGTGAACAGAATGCGTGTAAACAAGTTGAGATGGTTTGGACATGTTGAGCGAATGCAAGATGAAAGGATGACGAAGAGGATGTATTTATCTGAAAGAAGGGGTGTGAGAAAGCGCGGACGTCCAAGAGCCACGTGGCTTGATCACGTGGACCAAATTCTTAAGGACGGACGCGTGCTGAGTAAGAGAAATCAGCGTGCATGTATGAGAAACTGGATGAATGTAGAGGAAGCGAAAGAAGTATGTAAGGATAGATCTATATGGCGTTCCGTTCTCTCTGCCTACCCCTCCTGGGACATGGCGTGAGGGTATAGTATAGTAGTAGTAGTAATTATATAAGACAAGAATACACCATAATTACGATTAACTTCGCAATTGTTTTGGCAACCGTCATCACTCAAACATCAAGGTAACTGTCAGAGTGATAATCATCTTGCTATGATTTCGGTAGATCACCCGACGACATGCCTGAACGCAACAGTGCGAGTCGTCGGGTGACTCGCTCCGGGCGCGTGAACGGATAGAGCGTCGTCGAGTGATCACTCGGTGACTGTTTGAACGCCTCCCTGGGTTGCTAGAAAATAAATGTTGCCAGAAAATTGGTTATTGGTTATGGTTATTAATCTTTACTTTATTATGGTTTTATGAGTATTCGTTACTTTAAAATCAGTACCTGAAAAATAAATAATTGTTATTGATAATACATATCACACCAACATCAGTAGATTGGATTGCAGATTCTATTTAAAATAAGTTTTTGGTATATCCTACATTGAATCCGTTTGGTAATACGTGCTTATTTATGCATGATTTTGGCACGCATAGAGCAGATTATTATTATGACATATAGCTATTTTGGTGCTAAATAGATCTTAGACTTAAAGCATAATACTCAAGGTGTAACTAGACGTTAAATTAGCTGACTGAAACATAATAATTTAGATTTGTAGACTGTAACTAGAAGTCAATTTTGTACACCGTAAATATATTTCAAATTTCCAATCTGTAAACGCCAATTAATGTTTGAGGAAAATGTTTGGTTGCTCCCGGTGAATAATAATTAATATGCTTAGTTGTTACCGGTACTTAATCCTTTTTAATTAAATGACATAACATCTGATTATCTAAAGGAGCGCTCACATTTGTTCACTTCCAGTGATCACTCTGGATGATCCTCCAAAATAAAAAGGTGTGAACAGGCGTTTCATCAATAGTCAATCGTTTCATCAATCACTAGCGATTCCGGATGAAACCGATTACTACCCGACATAATGTTGACGAAAGGTCCTTTCACTGAAACGACCATAAACAAGTTTTATCCTTTAATTTGTCTTATTCTCTATGAATTTGTATTGAAAGTCAGAATCGTGTACCAAATTATCATACTTTCGTGAATTTTATTAATTTGATTTAAATTTTATTAAGTGCTATTTTTCATTTATTTTTACGACGTCAAACTACATACAACATGACCGTGAGTGTCGGATGGCAGTGAATGTATAGGATGAACAAATGTGAACAGGTGAAGCAATGTGAATGCTACTTTAGTATTACAAACTGAAAAAAATGTAGACTGAAACCAGAAGTCAAATTTGCACACAGTTACTGGATGTTAAATTTCCAACATCCAGTAACTGTAAAACGACAATTCATGTTTGAGGAGGTCGTTTGGTTGTTACCATAGAATAATAAACATACTTTGATGTTATTGGTAGTTATTTTTTTTTATAAAAGATATACCTATCTGGGTTTTGTTATTTTTTTTATTTTTTAATCTAATGACAAAACATCTGAATATCTAAGTAACTGAAAATAAAAACTTAAAATACCAATTCAAATGTGGGAAATTTTATTTAACTATGTTGGTAGGTAACCAACCAATTATTATTATTTTTTCTCAAAATAGAGCATTTACCCGTTTTTTTTCTGTTATAGGCATTTCCTAATTTTTTACTTAAATAAGGGGATGTGGGTTTTAAACACTGAGTTTTTAAATTGGGAAGAGGTTAAAGTACCTACTTTTTTTCAGGTAGGCACCTACTAATATTGACGTGTGTGATTACAAACTTCATGTTTTGAAATTGGGAAGAAATTTTTTTATATAGGTTTTGCACTTTTTATTTACTTAATCAGTTTTACGTAGTTAGTGCTTACTTCACTTTTTTCAATAAGATTGTGTAGTTTTAACACATTTATTTGGATGATTATCTGTTTTTAAACCCGAGCGATGCCGGGTTATAAAAGCTAGTTTATAATAATATAGCGGTGGCTGCTGTGCTTTCATATTATGAAAAGAAGCAATTCGAAATTCAATTTACTTCCAATCATCGAACGCTGCTGATGTGCGTTCTATAATGCAGTAACATTATTTTTACCTCCGAAGTTACAAAACGCTGCGACACACTGTGGGTTAAACGAAAACTTTCAAATATACAAAAAGGTACAAAACGTTAATACACACCATAAATCTAAACATTTATCTTAATACCGACACTTTTAAAATACTCGTAAATAATTCTCTTCCTCAATACACACACTACTACCTAAGATCAGGTTTTACACCTGCCGTACTAATAATAATATTGTAACATTGCGTCAGAAGAGGAAAGAAATACAATATAACAGTAGGAGTGAAAGGGATGTTGCATATTAAATGCGGTGAAAGATTTCCTTTGCATGACATTGATAACAAGTAGTAGAACAGCGAGATGAAAATAATGAGAGCGATAGAGAGATGAACAATACAATATTACGTGATGTAGAACGAGATGGTGAATTTTAAATTGTGTTATTGAAATCACCAAGACGGCCATTTTGATTCTGTAAGAATGTACCTACTCTCTTCTCTGTGGATTGAAAGCGCGAATATTATTTTTACAATATTATTATTTTTTTATCAAGATATTTACCATTTAATTTATGGTTTTAATTTGAATTGTATATTTTCTGATTATCTGTGATTGCTTTTGAATAACTGTGAGATAAACGAAAAAAAAAACAAAACGACATGAATATACCTACATAATTTTAGATTAGGCAGGTACCTACTTATGGCATTATACGGTTTCGAACAATGTATTTCGAAGATCTATAGACCCAATGTCTTTGAACATGCTGGAGCCCTTGGCCGGGACCTCGGATAGCACAGTTAATTCAAATTAAACCTCGCGATTTATCAAATTGGCTTTCTACTCCCCCATCGTCGAATTTTCGAAAAAGTAGGAATTTGAAATGCTCGACTACAATTATATCCTTGGTTTAGTTAAAGAATATGTTGGAGCATTTGGGACTGCAAACTGAAAATAAATAGTACATAATAGGTACCTACCTATAGGTAGGTATATCAGCATTTAGGGCCCCCGTAAATTTCTGTGCAAGGGCCCCTTGTGCTCTTACGATACCTTAAGACGGAAATGACCTAACACCGCTGCCAACCTACTCCGTCTTCAAGACTCAAGGACAATCCACATTCAAGGGTGTTAATGTTTGTCTTTTTTTAAATGTAAACTTTAGTAATCAGGTTAGTTAGAAAACATCGCGTTGTAGCGATAAACTCGCCCTCGGTAGGGGAAGTTTGGCTAAATTGTACCGGTTTTGCGAGAAGTGATTTTTTGCAAAAAACTAAATATCATGGTAAATATTTCAATATACGGAATGAAAGAGTATTTAGTTGGCTATCTAATTATGTATTTCAAGAAGGTCAAAAGTGACATGAACATTATAAAAAATAGTTTTGAAAAAAAAAGTAGTCATCGGTAGGTACGATATAGCAGACCGGGTTACTATATCGTACCACTGGTATTTAAATCGTACCTCTATGTAAATTTCAAACAAAAAATAGCACAACAGTAACGAAACAAATAATAAAACTTCTTAAAATATATTTAGCCTAGTATAATGTGATATGGAGAAAGAACTATTTATTCTAAAAACCATAACAATTTCTGAGATTATTTTCCATTTACCAAATAAATTAAAAATATACCAAGTATTTACTAATAAAGGTTCTCTATATCGTAGCGGTACGATTTAGAAGCATCATAGTGGTACGATTTAACGAACTCGCTCAAATATCAGAAAACAACAAATATCAAACCAAACTCAAAACTTATGCTCGAATTGCAAAAACTTTTTGAAACGATACAAATTTCGAATTTAAACGGTAATAATTACAAAGTAATATAATTACCTTGTGTTATACCCTTAGATACCAACTGCAAAAAATATATCAAATTGCCAAAAAATAGTAATTTGTTCATGACATATTTATTTTGACACAAACAAATCAGATAAATACGTCAACAAGAGAGAGAAGTTTATGCAATTAAATGTGAGTTGAAATGTTATAAAAAATATGCATAGTTTTGGAAATATTGAGGTGGTACGATTTAATAGGCGGTACAATATACCGTACTTTACCCTACATTGAATTGTATACTTAATTGATATTTTTTTTTATTATATCTACCTATTTTGTTTTTTTTTTTTTAAAGATATATCTGAGTTTTGTTATAAACCCAAATACAACCTTATACACCTTTCACAGTAAGCTAAAAGCTTGTGTCGTGAAAGGGGAGTTTGCCTTGCTTTTTGATTTGAAATATTGTAACTAATGTACAGTGAAGAATAAAATAAATAAATAAATATTTTCGAGTGTCCTGTATGAGGCAGGTATTTGTATAACACCACGCTTAAGATATTTAACAACTACTCCAGTTCAGCGATTAGGTATGCCACCCACCCTGAAAATCTTAACTTCTCCGTTAGCACATCCTGAATATCTAAATTCTCCATTTGCTTGTTTTTGGCTGGCTACCCCACTAGTGGAAAAACACCGTGATGGTGTGAATGAATGAATGAGTTTCATGAAAAACAGTAGGTAGGTAGGTAGGTACTCGCTAACTACCAACATGCTATTATTACCTATGACAAAATTATATACTTACCTACCTACTCATTTTTTATTCGTCTGAAGTAGGTATCTACACACAATAATGTGGTCAGCTATGATTTCTTTACTAACCAAATTTAGCCCATAATATCCCAACTCATAAAAATTAATACGATTTTTAAACTGTTATCGATTTTAAGAAAAGGCAAAAAAATATAATTCACTTCTTACAAGCGAGAGAGATTTTCACATTGGAAATAATTATTGTGCATAATGTTGCCATTATTTTTATTTAGATAGTTACCACAAAACTGTCAATTGAAAATAGTTATTGACGATTGACCACAATTGGGTAAATGGATTCGAAGAATATATTTTTTGCCAATTTTCATATTAGGTACAGACGTCACTGAATTTCTCTTTATGGTCACGGAAAACACGTGTTGCCATGGGCGCAACCTTTAAATTTTGAATATTTCACATTATCCATAAATATTTCAGAAATACAGTATTGGGTCTTAGAGGAGGGTACTTCCTAGTACGAAGCCAATTTTTCAACTCACTATTTCTGTGCTTTAAAACTAATTTTGCCAATTTCCCTACTATTTGCGAGATCCTTATGCAAGGCAGCTGCCCCCTTTTGCTCCCTTTCCTAAGGTAGATACATCCACGCGTGTTGTCATTTTTGAGTATGTAAGTAGGTACCTACATAATTTGAGTAATTAAGCATTCTTCATTTCCATTTAATGAAATTATTGTTCGAGAGTGAGTAAGTGTCTTTGATTTTGTGCAACACAAGTAATGTTTTTCACAAGGCAGACATCGTGGCAGTGCAATTTTCGAGATTGGACTGGAATGAGAGGTGTGGAGGAGTTATTCCAGATAGCACAGGACCGAGAGGTCTATGCCAGAGTGATCGCCAACGTCGGGGGGACCTGACAGGGCACCTACAGAAGAAGAAGAAGATAGCCTGGGGGTAGAGTCTCGGCCTTCAGAACAAGGGTTCGTGGTTCGATCCCAGGTGCCGGCAAACTCCCCTTTCACGGCACAAGCTTTTAGCTTAGTGTGAAAGGTGTATAAGGTTGTTAGTACCCATAATACAAGATTCATATCTTAGTTTGGGACTAGCTCGGTCTGTGTGTGAATTGTCTATACGTGTTATTATTATTATTATAATGACGAAACACGTTGATTAATATAAATGATAATATTGACTGTAATTAATTTGGGTTTATAACAAAACCCAGATATATCTTTTTTTTAAAAAAAAAAAAAAAAGGTACTATACCTTCACGCCGTGTCCCAAGTGTGGTAGACAAAGAGAACGGAGAGCCATATAGATATTTACTTATATAGGTACCTACATACCTACTTCTTTTACTTCTTCTACATTCATACACTTTCTTATACACGCACGTCAATTTCTCTTACTCAACACACGTTTTTCCAAAGTTATAATAATAATGTCCTGATATTATTTGTATAGATGATGTTTGTATCTACGTTAAGAACATTTTAATTAGTAGGTACTATAATACAAGATTAAATAACTAATATAAGTTTTCTCTGTGCTAAAATAATTATTAATTATGAATAATTATCAAAATGCTATAAAAAAAAACCTTACATAAAATTATGTAAAAATACGTAGATATTTTTATAAATTTTATATAAGAAATCATTTTAAAATATAAACGTACATACTTAAAAGGTAAGTTGTAATTAAAGAAATCTATAATTTTACGATACATCGTAAAGACAAGATCATAAATTTGATGGAAGAAGAATTAAACATTCCTTTTAAGATTAAATTATACTTACCTACCTATACAAATTCATTGCCCATAGATTGGGTAACAATCTCAGTTCAGAGTACGAGTTTGTTCTATTGCACAATGTTTTGTACAAGCAAATATTAAAGTGTATTTTACGAACACAGCAAATGATAGATTAGGTATTCAATTACAAATCGTCCCTCTTCTGACTATCTGTCGTATCTGACATTTCTGGCGAAATCGAATTATGATCACCAATGTGTACTTACATATATAAGCCCTGCATGTTCTCACTGAAGATCACACCTGTTACTGTTACCGCTATCCTGGAACAGCTTTCTGATTTGCTGTCGTATTTAAGAATAAATTTCTCTAAATAAAATGTGTTGTCGTATCATAAAAATGATTCTGATATACCTATATTAGAATACAAATAAAATAATGTAATATATTTACACTGTATCATATAACTAGGAGAGACGAAAATATGCACGGCAAAACACAAAAAAAACATTCTGAATAATTTACATTTTAGCAGATACGACTGTTAAGTCAGAAGAGGGACGTAATGTGTACACAATGATATTTTTTTTATATAGAAAGATATATCTGGGTTTTTGTTATAAACCCAAATACAGCCTTATACACCTTTCACAGTAAGCTACTAAAAGCTTGTGATGTGAAAGGGGAGTTTGCCGGCACCTGGTATCGAACCACGGACCCCTTGTTCACGAGGCCGAGATTCTACCTCCAGGTTACCGACGAACTCTAAGGCAATATCGAAATCATGGTCCAAAATTGACACCTAGGAAAGAACATAATGCTGTTTCACTACATAATATTAAGATGGTAATAACCCTTGCTCTAATAATAATATGTGAGTCTTATGATATTATCAATTATATTATATTCGAGTGTCCTGTCAAAGGAAGGTGTTCGAGAAAACCAAGACATTTTACATACAATATTTAACAATGAAGTCTGAATGTCTTAATTATTTGTTGGCAGGGAGAGGGCAGCTTGCATATGCATGTCAAAATATTGTTTTCAAACAATTTAACAAGATATTTTCTGAATAGACTATGTTATTAGATGCAGTTAGTCTGCTGGCTACCTCACTTGTGGGAAAGTTGTGATTGTAAAATAGTAGTAGTAGAACTAAAAAAAATATCTGAAGAGAGAAGTCATTAATAATTGATCATCATCATCATATAATTTTGTAAAATGCTTTAATGACCCATATTTTGCACATGACAATAATGTTGTGACTGAATTAGTTATCTAAAAACTGTCTTGAGATAAATTTTTGACTGCCTATTTGGAATTCTAAAATTATATTGCCAAAAACTGCTGTCGGATTGATATTATGGCTAAGTAAGTAGAGGTTACATGTGACTTTAAAAATCTCACAAGGTTAAAGAGAAGAACAGCAATGACAAAGACTAATTATGTCTACGTTAAAAAATGCAAATCATCAAACATCTAAAATATACAGACACATTTCATTGTATTATTCCTAACTCAGTTGTCAAATTATTTACTTAGAAATAAAAACACAAAGGAAGTGGATAGTCTAATGAGCTGACTGTTTATTTGAGAGAAAAAAAAAACGGTACTCAAGACTTAATTTGACTAATAACGTATAACAAATAATTAACTTTGTTTTAATAGTAACACAAAAGTCGGTATTTTAAATTAGACCTCGGAGTTTTATCTCGAACAGGTAATTATTAGATATCATTATAACACCGAAAACAGTAGAACCTAAGATAATTATGAAGGATTCCTCTAACATATGGATGTTTACATAGGGTTTCCTCAAATTATAATTAGGTACCTATCTAAATATTTTATTATAATTTTAAGATGAAGTTTTTTTTAGTGTGTATTATTTATGTTACCTATTGTAATAAAAAGAAAATACATTATCAATATAATACAATAATGAAATTTTAGGAATAAAGTGTAAAAACTTATATTTCACGATCCCTCTATATCATCATTATTTAAAATATGTAAAAATAAATAAAATTATTAATTGACTCCAAGTAAAATTCTCAATGAGTCTACACAGTACGCTTGTACTTGGCACAATTACACGTTCCAAAAATATGATTTTAAAAAATTAAAATTCAAATAAATTTATATCAAACACTTGTATTTACTGTATTTTTTATCTTTTAATATTAGGTAAGCTGTCTGCAAATAGACTCACGCAATTAATTACGCAAATTCAATCTTTATCACTGTCATTCTAACGTTTGTTACAGGCGAGTGTTGCGTGCAAGATTTATGTAAAGTAGCCGATTGTTCTAGGCAGCAACATTATAAATTACTTCAATACTCGTAAGTACACTGTACATTACAATAATGAACCTTCTATGGTAGGTAATCCCAGTTAAGAATTGAGTATTATTAATTAGCAATTATTAACCAACTATTTTCAGTCTAATTTTCTACGAGAGTGAACTTGAAGATCTGATAATGAGAATTGTTTGTACGTAATAATGCATCACTGAATAATTTAACCAATTCCATGTAAAATAATTATTTCAATGATAATATTTCACTACCAAAAGAGTTTTACATTATACCTTTTTAAGACTTTTTGTACGATTTAGGTAGGTACTATCGTTAAATTGCAGATAATCATTGTAAAAAATATTTTTCGAAACGTCGTCGCAGAAACATTATATTAAACGTTCATAATACCAATATAATAAATTCTTGTAATCAATTGACAGTAAAGAATAAATAAATAAATAATTCTATAAATCATCTCCTTGAATAATTTATAATGTACCGTGAAAAATAAACAATAAATGACATAGCCACGACAACTAGATATATATTTACAGAATAACTTATGTTTAACATGCATTTCGGGTAAAAATCCGTAGTATGTGACTTGTGTTTAAATTTTCACAACGCATGCATTGAATGGGTTAACCCACCAACGAAGTTGGAGTTGTGTTTAGAATAAACAATTAACTATATTTTAACAAAACGTTATTGTATTTAAAATCACGTTAATGATATAAAAACGAAATTCATAAACGGTTGAAAATACACAGAATAAACAACAGGTCGATTTATTATCTCAATCCAAGAATTTTAATTAGGTAGGTATCTCAAACAATTAAAGAAAATATTTCCTTGAGTTAAGAAAATCAGTTCTCTTTAATAAGATTGAAAATTTTAATTTCTTCGATGAGGTTTTCTTCTTGTTCTGTGAATATAAATTAATCTGTATTAACGATATGTCTTCTTAAGTAGAGATAATTTTTTTTGTTTAGAGACATTTTTTTATTCCATATTTATTTTATTTTAATATCTTTTCTTCACTGCACATTGATAATTACATCAATCAAAACAAAGTATCATAAAATTATCAGTTATACAATTTAATTCACAGAGGGCGAGTTTATCGCCACATTGCGATATCTTCCAACTAACCCAGATTCTTTCACGAAGATGAAAATCTCATAAAAGGTAGCAGTAAAACATTGTTAAGCTTCTTCAATTAAATGCGATGCAATAATATGCATTCGTCGACATCTTAAATTTTTGTAGCGCGAAGAGTTTGATCTGTATATTCATTAGATGCAGTTAGTCCTCTAACTACCCCACTTGCAGGAGTTATCATGATGGTACAGGGAGAAAAAAGTCATAGATTTATTACCAAAAAAAAACATTTCAATAAAGTATGAAAATGTTATTTTAAACTTCTATTTCGGAATATCGCATAATGATGAAAGAAAAATGATTCAATACCAAATAAAACTTAAAAAGAAATAATTATCCATTAAATGATTCTAACAATAATGTATACAATAACAGACTCCCACACTATGTAATATAAAATAAACTACCATACGAGATGTTGACAGTTGTTTAATACTGTTGATAGTAACATAGCAGTGGCGAGCGTTCCACACATACAAAAAAGCATCGCATGCCTACAAACGGGTGCCTTACGCATGCCTTAATAATCATTGTATGCATGACTACAAATTTTTTCAGACACTGAATGAATTAGATCTTTTGGCAAGACAAGGTCACCTTATTCGGTAGTGCCCTGCACGGGATAAGGTAACATTGTAGCTTAAGCACTAAGCTTTTTATGGTAGTTTCATGTGATAAATTTACATAAATAACCTCATACAATTGTAAATTGTAAAAATAACATTCATATAGATCTATTGGATTTAAAAATCTACTACGAAAATGAAAAGATATAAATTTTCTTCAAATTTCTATACCAAAATGAAAATTTAGCAACGAGGGAGGGGTAGAAAGTTGAAATACAGAGTATTTTCTGAAATTTTTGGTTGTACCTACCTATTAAATTAAAATAATGAAAAAGAGAAACATCTCAAAATCCTACACCAAATAGAAAAAATGGTGATGTAGAAGTAACAATTTGAAATCACAAAGAGCAAATGGTACAAGTTTTCATTACTAAGATTATTATTTTATTTTTGTTGTACCTGCAGTGCATTAGGTATATGTATCTATAGAATAAGTAAGGTACTTTGTATGTAATGAGCCATTGTACATCAAATTAAACGGTATCCCTTCCTCACTTCCTTCCCTTCCTCTTACAAAATATATTTTATGAATATTGAGCTGACGAGTTATTCAGATTTTAGAAACTATAATGGGCGATAAAAATCATTAATTAAATTATTGTGTTATCATTCTTCAAGCTATTAAATTTATTATCACCAATCGAAGAATATAAAAACTACCAATATGAAAAGTCTAGTCCCGCCACTGCTTCCTAGATACTTCCGTTTCTTTAGTATGTAGGATTTGTATTATTTCCATGTTTTAGATCGATAAAACAATGTAATACCATTTTATAATATTTCAGTATGTTTGTTTGTTTGGATGTATATAATATTATCCAGTATAGACATTCTTACGAAGACCACGAAGACCAGACCGTAAAACACAATAGTATCTTCTTTGAGAACTGTAATTTTAAAAGGTGTAACAATGTCAATAATTGTTGTGTCTGAAAGATGCAAGATTTCGTCCATTCTGCCTAGTTTACTAGAGCTACGGTGTAAGAGGACATGTCCAAACTTGCATTTTGCTATTTTATACACATGCATAATTATACCTACGAGTTATAAATTATAATTGGCGGGCAATGAAGCGCGGAAATAACGCTCTTTCCTTTAAGTCACGGGGATCCAGGTTCTATATTATTCTATATTTTATGTTGGCACGGAGAGGACAGCTTGCATGTTTATTATATGCAGCTGGTCTTCTGGCTACCCCATTTGTGGAATATGCCGTGATGTTATAGTGACTCCCGGCCAGGGCAAAATGAAGAATGACATCTTTCATATAATTGCCCTGGTTCTAGGTGTTAGATATATTGTGATCGGGCATTGTACCTATAAATTATGTGTATCGTCATGTTAATAACCGTATCTTATTTTGGGACTAGCTCAGTTTGTTTGAATTATCTAGATATACTATGTTATGTTACATATTTATAATTTATTGGTATATATGTATTTGGTAAAACTCCATATTATTTACTTAATTCGAGTTAATCGAGTTTACTTAATCAAAAGTGTAGTTACTGTGTCACTTTTTCGAAACCGTTTTCAAACCTTCATAAGAGTTTGAAAATACATAACATGTCAAAACTCGAGTTAATATAATAAAGTTCCTACTTGTAAAACTAAATAATCATATTATTTTATTTCTTGATATTAAATTATATTCTATACCGGGTTAAAGGACTATTACCATGTTAATTCATATTGAAATAATCGTACAAAATACAATGTTATATTCAAATGAAATTGCCAATAATATTAATATCGATTATGACGATGATACAAACTAAATCGTCTAAAAGTCTATTTGTCCATATTGTTATTATATTATAATGTTCCATAAAGATATTATTACCATAAACAATGATATTTACGATCTAATAAATACCTAATAAGACATCGCAACACACGACAACTTAAATAGTACTTTATGTATACATAACTATTAGATAAAATGCCTGTTTCAGCTACTTATATGCAACATATTGTTATATTCTGCAAGGCATATCCCACAATTAAAATAGCGGACCATCTGCATGTAAAAAACGTACATTTGAAAACGACATCGGAGTCTCATGGTGTTATTTAGAACAATATAAAAAAAAAAATTATTATCAAGGAATGGAATCCTTCAAGGAGTTAATTAAGTACCAGACTACGCTCTAAGCGATTCTGAGGTACCTACCCTAGCTGGGAATCGTTAGGTTGATCACTTGGCATCCTTTCAGCTCTAGTTTGCTAAGACTTAACACACCAACATAAATTTCTGACTCAAAATCGTTGTAGAAAGAAATTTGACTGACTGATAAAACTTTTCCAAAAATTCCTTATTTTAGTTCGGGACAAGAACGTTGGGTAATGAAATTATTAATCCAAATATCCTATGTTCCCGAATGGAACATCAAAGGGCGATGGAAGAAGACGAATAAAAGTAATAAGCCAGTACTATAGTATATTCAAAAGATCAGCTTATCATTTATTTACTTATTTATACAAAGTTGAAGCGGACGCACTGGAGCATGGCTCGTTAAGGCTACTTAATTTCTACACGTTATTAAAATGCCTCGGCAACATGAGCTTCCGTTCTAGTTTTTGATGCTTGAGAGAGATTATTGTCTTCCCCACATATATTCTTATTCTTTTTATGATTGCTAAACTAATCCATCTTCATAATGTTAATTCACTTATTATTATTTTTATCAAACGTATTTAATATTAGCACAACCGTATTATTCTACGGTCATGACACAACAACATTCTTTTTGCATGAAGAATCATGACTGGATAATTAATACGATTCTTGGTCAATAATATTTTAGTTCAGCACTGGTCAACCGGAATGAATATCGTACGATTAGAATTGGCATTTTCTAAAATAAAATTCTGCCATCTATACCTACTATCTTTCATAAATTGTCTGTTCAACAAATTAACTGCATCCAATGAATATTTGGCTTGTTCTTCCTGTGCCATTTGAAATAAGGCATTTTAAATAAGTGGCATATCTCGTCACTGAACTGGAGATGTTATATCACAGCCGGTACGTGTCATTGAGGGTCACTTTATTAATTTCTTATAATTTTGCGTAAAGTGATTCTGAAAAACAAGCGTGATTCTTAAGGGTATCGATACCATCACAGTATATTTGGCAAGTTGAGCTGCCATCAGCTACCCAGCTGAATACCAGAAACATGAAGGTTGTCCTTTCCGCACCAACAAAAAATAATGCATTCAGGATTGGTGGTAAAAATTATCGCTCAAATTGAGATGTAAATTGTCTTTCTTTTTTCGAACACCTGCCTTGTGCAGGGCACTCGAAAACTTAAGGATAAGAGACCCTTAGGGCACAATGAAATATAAGGCTTTATATTCACTTTAATATGCAATGACTTTATCGCCAGGATAGAGATTCTACTATGATTTTGTTGTTTCTTTTTGGTTATGTATGTTTTTTCTCTCTCTCCTTTGCCTCTTTTATTTCGCCTTGTTATTTTACTGCTGAGATCGCCTTGGCCAAAAGTTGTTACGGTCTCTTTTACTTGACGTTCGAAAACTTACAGAAAAAATTGACAAACCTACCTGTTCTATTCTGAATATTGTACTGTTAATAATACAAACATATTATTTTGTACTTATTTCAGAGGATATTATGTAGTATGATTACTAAAAGTTCATTGAATTAGAAAAAAAAGTAGTAAGTGATAATTCAATTATTATTAATAATACTTGCCTTTCCAATGAATAATAATGGAGTCTACTGGAATTCTGGTAATCCTTTAAAAATGAAATGTTCACAGTTGATTGACACGCACGGCGGGATTCGAATCCCGTACATTGTTCATACGCGTCACCGCATCGTTTCCACAACAATGCAAGAAAAAAAAAGAACACCAAAAAAAGAATTACACTCAAATTCAAAATAAGAATACTATTAGTAATAATAATAATGGCTTCAACAGGTAGATGGTAGGTGGCAAAAGGGACTTTATTGTCAATACAGAAATAACAATAGCACAATATTTTCACTGTATAGAATAATAATTCACAAAACCGCAAGATTAGTATGCCCTTTATTACATTTCTTTTTTTTTTGTTATGTCGATGTTCACAGTTAATCACCGTTTATGCAAACACACTATAATAATACACAATATAATCGCATTCCAAATTTAAACTTGTGTCACTTACAAATTGTTTTTTTTTTTTTAATTATTTTATGGCTGTTAAAAACTTCACATTTTCACCACCACTAAATGAATATAATATTTTTATTTTATTTATTATGTATTATTTATTTCACATGATTCGGTTAAGTTTAATTAAGTTTCATAAGACACTCTTCCACGTCTAGGTAGGTACACTTGTTTACATGAAATGAAACACTCGTATTCTTAAGTTTTATGTTGTGTTTTTCTTCAATAAGTAAATCACTAAAACATTTGTACAATATCACATTGAAAACAGTAGCGTTATGCCTTATTTAAATAACAAAATACCTTCGATAAACAAAAAAACTAACGAATCAGCCAGCAAGCTGTATGTACCAATATTAAGACGCTGTGATTTTTCACCACAAATTTCTTTCAATTTCAAAAAGCGAACACAATCTATAATTCCAATCGCGACACTCAAATAAAATTGATTTCCCGCGTAAAGAATAATGTTTACATTGTTTTAATTTTTGCACAATTTACATATATTATTACTTTTAATTTGAACTGTTTCGAATTTTCGTCTCTAGACGCTTTTTAGATCCAAAACGCGCAAGCGCGTGCATTTCCCACTCGGTTCAAACAAATACTAGATGAAGGCTTCGAGGCGGTAAACATCTTGAAGAAACCTACAAGACACTAGCCACTATGCAATAAAGTTTCTTTACCTTATAATATCTTATCTTTAGACTCGTAAATATGATAATCATTTTTTACCCATGGTCTGCATTTTAATGAAATTATACCTTTGATAGCATTAATTTTCTACCTGTAGTTTTTCCCTCGTATTATGCTATCAACAAATGTCTTAAAATTGGCGTGAATAATGTTTTTTTTTTATTAAAAGTATGATTATTTTTTTTATTAAAATTATTATGAAATATAAAAATTCTATATTTTCTGCCTAGGAGTATAGGAGGAAGAGGAATTGTTAACATTTCCTATTTAAATAATAATCAAATAGAATCCCTTAAATCATTTTTAAAGAACAAACAAAATAATTCTATACCTACTACATAAAATTATAATACAGGCCGATAAAAATCATACACCTTTAAATTTAAATGACGAAACAGTACTTGGTGGAAATTCATTATTTAATATTATTATAATAAAAAACACTTTTCAAATCCAATATTATTGTAGCTATTTAATTTTGTCAGCCGACGGTACATAGTGGAAGTTCATGCTAAATTGTTAAATAAAACTCTTATACTACAAGTACTTTTTTAAAAAAAAAAAGATATATCTGGGTTGTGTTTGTTATAAACGCAAATACAACCTTATACACCTTTCACAGTAAGCTACTAAAAGCTTGTGTCGTGAAAGGGGAGTTTGCCGGTACCTGGTATCGAACTACGGACCCCTTGCTCACGAGGCCGAGACTCTACCTCCAGGCTACCGACGAACTCAATTTCCACATTGACTTCATTTATTGCGAGACGGCTTTCAAGTTTCCGCTCTCATAATCAGCCTAACGTTAAGTCCTGTTCCCCTTTACCAATATGTATTTTAAAAAAACATAAAAATACCCCTACAACAAAAAATCAAGTTGACTTTCAAGAAAAGTTTGTAATCATAAATAGAAAGCGGCCATTGTTATCAAAATACTCTCTGTGGTTTCGATCCCATGGATTGGTTTGCAGTAAAGCCTTGCATTTTCCTTCCATTGTGCTCCATCCTGTGTGACCCTCTTCAGCCCGGCGCAAGATCTGCAGCTCATATACTCACTTAGATCATCGAGGTATCCTCGTCGTGGGCCCCTCCAGTGGTTTGTCGCATTACGTTTCCAATTCATCTGGCGATGGTCTTGAGCAGGTACATTCCACCTTCGATTCTGTTTAAAACTTTGTCTATGTATAATATTCTTTAACAAAATCGAAGAAAAAAATGAATATTCAAATTCCTTTACCATTTTAGAACATTTAACAATTCAGAGTTAAAGGGAAATCATAAAATTTTCGAATCTGAGACTTGAAAAACTACCTCACTTTTGAAGGATCGAAAGAATTCTTTAACAAAACCGAGGCGATTGTGAAATATATTAAATTCTTGTACCTACCCTTTTCGAAAATTTGACGAGGTGAGGGGGAGGGGGGTTAGGAATTTAAAGTATAGGTTAAATCATAAAATTCTGAGAATATGAAACTTTTTTGCTTGGGAATCGATCGCTTGTCGTCCAAGTCCAATTTGTCGTCTCCTCACTCCTGGTGAAGATTGTATATAGGTATAGTGAGCTACCATCCATTGGATTGGTCTGCAGTGAGTTTGGATTTTTTTCTCCATTCCTTCCTATTTTTAGCTAGTCTCTTTAGTTCTACGTACATATGTGCCACAGTTCATGTCCTTCTTCAGTTGGTCCATATAGGTAAGCGTCTCTTGGTCGGCCTCTAACATTTCTGCTTTCGGTCCTACCCTCCGCGATGGTGATAAGCAGTTCTGGGTGCCTTTATTGAATATCGCATTATTTGTGACCGTGTATTTAGAGGTCCGGTCACCGGTCTGACGGTCTCAGAACAGAACGCAGCAGTGGTGGGAGAGCGGCGGTAGTATTACCATCAACTGCCGCCGTCCGGCAGCGAGCGCTCCCGTCTATATATTATTACATACATACATACACACCTACATACATATCGTATAACTATACTACATTATGCTATACATAGCGCATACTGGTCCCGAGCATAAATATCACCGTAGTACAATAAGCATGTAGTATGTATATATGTACATATTATTATTATTATTGTATTCGTATGTAGATGTACATATAAGAACACACGTAATACAACGTTATATTATGTTCAGTGATTCTTGAACTATTTTAATTGGACACCCCCTTTATAGAAAGGTCCCATACCTATGATAATTTAGATTTAAAATTTAAAATAATAATTACTTAAATTAGTTGGGTTAAATGAATTAAAATGAATTATAAAACTTTAAACTTTTTTTAATACACACTTTTGATTTTTATTTAATGGAAACAATATTGTTTCATTTCCAATACTACATTAATTGGGTTAGTTAGAAGAGATCGCTCCTTTGCGATAAACTCGCCCACTGTATATTGATAATATCTAATTTGAATGCATTTATCTATAAAATTGTATGTTTCATAATACAGCATAGTATAGTTGTATAGAATGAATAAATAAAATAATAAACAAAATAATAATTATTTATTCATACAACAAGCTTCCTCACAGGGTACAGTCCGTACAGAGGCAGTGTCTATACGAAATTATATTATATACTTCAAATCCTTAATTGGTAAACATTTATTTTTAATAATAAAATAATAACAAACACAAAAAAAACATCAGATAAAATATAACGAAGAAATAATATTAAAAACAACTATCTTACTGTGAAATGTGTATATGTTTGTATTTGGGTTTATACCACAAACCCAGATAAGTACATCTCTTTAAAAAAAATACCATGTAATTCACTTTCTTATATTTTGTTTGCTAACTTTTTTATTATACTTATTAGGGCGAAATGAAGAATAACTTGTATGAATGTAGAGGAAGCGAAAGAAGATTAGATCTATATGGCGCTTCATCCTCTCAGACTACCCCGGTTGAGATACGACGTGAGAGTATAGATAGATAAATAGATAAACTTAAAGAAATAGGATTACCATGAAATAAAAGAAAATGACCACAAGACCACATTATTTTGTATTATTTGTGCAACATAATACAAAAGCCGAATCGTGCAAAAAATATCAGTGCCCAAGATCCTTTAAAGAAGTTCCTATATTCACTTATTTATCTCAAACCATTCCTAATCCCCTGATATCCTTATCAAAAGAGTTCAAATTCTATCAACGGCTAGATATTTTTTTCATGGCAATGCATCCATAATCGTTAAATAATTAAAACAAGTTCTTATTACCCAGTTTTCTGAAGATGAGAATAGATTTTTTTTAAATATTCTATATTTTCTAATGCAACTTTGTGGAAATGTATTATAAAAGATTATTCATAAAATTAAAACACTGTTTTATTCCACTTCGAGGATTGTTAATTTGTTATTAAAACGTTTTCAACTGCAATGCAGTCATCATCAGTAATTTGTTGTTACTGATGATGACTACAAAGCACATTGCAGTTGAAAACGTTATAAGTAACAAATAAATAATCCTCGTAGTGGAGTGGAATTAAACAGTGTTTAAATTTTATTAACAAAGATTTTTTAAATTTCAGAATATTTTTTTCTTTTCTGTTAAATTATTTTTGTACGATCTTTATAGAGTCACGAACCGCTTATTGAGAAACAGTGTACTAACTAATACACATTATCATACATACATATTATTAAGTAAGTATGTAGGTATGTGTATGCTGAATACACATGCCTTCATCTTCAGTAGGTAGGTACATAGGTATACCTACTATTAAAAACCTGATACCTAATATGCGAGGCTTCGTGAGAAAAGGGTTAAAGACTTCGTTGCTGATAGATGCTGTGGTCCATAAGGTTTACATATTATTATTATTAAGAAGAATAATATTCGAAACCTTTTTATAATCTCTGCTGTAAAATGAGTCATCGACATCCAGTGCGTTTTTTTATCACAGCGATGTGTTTGTATATACCTATGTAGTGGGATAAGGAGAAGAGAACCGAAAGCAATGTATGAACGAAGGCTCATTTCAAATTAGGTAGGAAATTAATAAATAAATATTAGTGGTTACTTACATAGTACAAAAACGAAAAAAAAACCTCTGTTATAAGTGAGAGAATCTGATAATAATTAGTAAAAAATGATGTTTTTTTGTCCACGAGGTTTCAGACGGCCTGGAAAAGACTCTTCCACAATACGACTTCCCTATTATAAGGATACCAAATAGTTCAGGGGCATTCATATTTATCGCTTGATGGTCCCAGTACTAAACGGCAAGACCATAATTTATAATTTAAATTGTCCAGGACAGACAATATGTGTATTGAATGGTGAGAGCCTCAGGAGGAAGCTGGGGCACACCTTTTGCTGAGCGTTTCGGATGATAGACGTAGAATACAGCGCCCTTGAGGTCATGTTATGAGTGAACGGTGCTTTTCAAATTATTATTACTATTATTATTCTAAAAATATCAACTTGCTCCGAGACCATAACAGCTTTTGGCCAAGGCGATCTCAGTAGGAAAAATCGCAAAAAAAGAAAAGCAAACTCAAAAAACAAATAAAACAGGGAAACACAATAGAGATATCATTAGAAAGTAGTAAGAAACAATAGAATCAAAAGAGAGTCTCTATCCTGGCAATAATATTGTCCACATACTTTGAATGTGGTGCTATAGACGCATGCTGAAGATTCATTGGTCGAAAACGAAGAATTGTTAACTAGGGTAGGCGAAATAAGGCAACTCGTTAAAAGAATCAGCCAACAACGAGCTAACTGGATTGGCCACAACATCAGGCACACGGGACTGCTCATCGCCATTGCGGAGGGTAGGACCGAAGGCAAAAATGACAGAGGCCAACCAAAAGACGCTTTTATGGACCAACTGAAGAGAGACATGAACTGTGGCTCATACGTAGAGCTGAAGAGACTGGATGAGAATAAGGAGGAATGGAGAAGAAAATCCAAACTCTTTGCAGATCAATCCAATGCATTGTAAGATTGTAACCCATTATAATATATAGGGGAGCATGGATGAGGAATCGTATGAAAATGACGGAAGAGAAAAGTGAATACAAGAATAGGAGTAAGTTGCGTTAGTTTATTTTTTTTTGCATTTGTTTTAATTATTACGTGGGTTAGAAGTTATGAATGATATATATTATTGATAATAATTTGTACCTGCCTTATATTAATATGAATAATGATACAATATTATGTATGTATGTACATAAGTGTAAGTACTAACTATTGACAGTACAAATCAAATAAATAAATTGAGCTATTATCAAACAACAATGCAGTGACCCTTTCCATTACTGACTTACTTAAACAAATTAACCATCTACGATATTGATATTCAGTGGCGGAACTAATTTACCGAGGGTCCGAGTTAAAATGATTTGAAGAGCCTTTGAAGAAAATAAAAAAATAATATGATCCATATTAAAATACATACTTACTTCCTTAAAAAAATTATATTATTTCATACCTTATTTATTCAAGAAAATTATTTTGTAGTTTTGAATTTAACATAACATAAAAAATTTAAAATAAAATATTAAATATATGAAATAAAAACAGCAATTTAAAAAATAATAAAATATTTTAATAAATTTATACCTATATAAAATATAGATCCTCAACATTACTCGAGTTAATTCTCCCATGAATTTCTATGAAAATACTACAATCATGGGAGATCACTAACAAAGCCACAGGGACAAAAACTTTCTAACTATTTTTGTGGATGATAGTAGAACATTATTATTATTGTTATCATAAAAATGTAGCCCTGCACCTAGACCATAGCAGCTTTAGACCAAGACTATTTCAGCAGGAAAAATAAAAAAAGCACAAAACAAATTTAAAAAAAAAAACAGAATGTAGGTATTTAATGTACCTAGCTACATACAATTGACTTGTGGGAGACGCCGTAATGGGATATTTAGATATGTGGATCATCTTCTATTTCCTCAAATTCCTTTACCTGAAAGTAAATGAAAAAAATGTTTTACTCATAAAGAAAATAAATTTTCACAAAAATAATGACATTGACCTACAATATTGCCAAACGAGGCTACGAGTATTGCCAAATTAGGACAATACCAAACTAATGCGTGCACGTAAAGATGACATTTCGAAAATAAAATTAATATGACTATTATAACAAATTCGGCATAGATTTTTCACTTCTTCTTCTTAAACATTTGTTAGAGCCAGAGGTCTGTTTATGCAGTAAGGCTTCTTTCCATGTAGAAGCCCAGCTGTCCTGCCATTGTTTTGAAAAGCACTCCATGTAGGACAATATTTGGGATACTGATATTATTCATATTCATTCACATTTTTTTTGAATTTCAAATACTTGTACACAAAGATGTAGTTGTAGGCAAACAAAGAAAGTAATCTTCATGCTCGGCACTGGATTTCATCGTAAAGAAAGACGGTAAATATCACAAAAGTTACACAAATATAAAACCAAAACGAACTTACCTAAGTACATGTGATGAAATATTGCGTAAGGGACAGATTTTTCATTTTCATCAATTTTCAAATCACATAGTTTTTAAAATTTCTCATTTTAAGTAATAAAATTAACAAGATGAAAGCTTACGAGCTTATATTTTTTTTTCTTGATTTCATGATATCTCAGAGACATATTTTCGTCAAGCTTTTCAACTCAGGCACCTCAGTTCTGCATTTCATATTGTAACCACACTGCTTGCATTGCAATAGAATGATAGATAATAATTATAATTACAGTTGATGTGACAATCTGTACAATGATAATAATTGTAACATATCTACATATGTATAGTTTATTTTAGCGCAGTTTAGTTATTAATCGTTATCGCTACCCATTAGCAGGCTCCATCTACTGTTACACGGTATAACAATAATAATAATGATTGTACGAAAGATTGAATAACCGTGGACAAATGATGTGGATAAATAGAAATGGTTTTTTTTTTTGTATACTGAAAAAGCTTTTTCTCATATTGTTCTTTAACACTCAATGCGAGCTTTCACACACTGATGCAAATAAATTACGATTTGAGCACTCAAAATTGTAATTTTGAATTATTCGTTTTAATGCCATTTCGTCGCTGCATATTCAAAAAGAGGTATGTGCGAATACTTTTATTTAGGCATAGGTACTCTTTAAAAACTGTTCATTAGGGCATTAAAATTGTTTTTTGGAGTTTTTATTGGCATGTGATATTATTCTTTTGAGTTTTAATATTTGATACTAAGAATCATTTTATTCTGGAAATGTCAAAACATTCATAAATTCACATGCCACACTTTTTCAACATGCAAAGATTAAATTAAATCATGACTTAGCACCTAGTGAATCTTTTACGTTCCAATAAGGATATTTACTTATTTGTCTTGCCATATAATTTCCTTCACCCAAAAGAGTCGATGCAGTGTTCAAAAACCATGTTTTAGAGGTACGTAATACAAAAAAAATCGAATAAGTGTAATACAAACTATTAATGTGAAATTTACGCAAATGCTCACAGTTTTTACAATTACCGAAACATAAAGAGCACCCCTCGTATAATGTCTACTTGTTACACAGTGTACACGGTAAATTACTTAATCCCCTGCAAATGAGCTTCAAATCTAAAAGTTCTTCACGTGATCGATTAGAGCTTTATCAGAACAAATCATTTTTATTATTGGAGGCAATTAGTCTTATCTGCAACTAGAAAATATACCTATATCTGTAGTTTGAAGTGCGTATGCAAACACATTAAGTATAAATCTACTTAGGTAATTTTTTTAGTCCGTTCTCTAGTATTTTTGTTGATTTATATCCACTGTAGGTATACTGTATACCTATACATTTACAAGGAAACCAAAATCCCCTTCATGAATTTCTGGATAAAAAACATTTTTGTCAATAAAGATATTACTTACAGCAGTGACAGTGTATTTTCCGTACAATATGAAAAAAGCATCGAATCCCTAGCAATCAAGTTGAGTAGGTACCTGTTGTGCAAAATAAATTGTTGTACAAAAACAAAGCAATTTTAGAAATCGTGTGTTCCTGTACTAAATTGTAGGAATAATAAATTAAAAAAAACATGCTAAAATGCATGCGCTAGGTATATACCTAATTTCTACTATGACGCTCGCCTATACGATCAACCACGACATGCCTGCTCGCAATGTGCGGCTATGTTCAGGACACATATCTGTCCACTAGGGTGGAACGAAATTTTTTTTTCTCGAATTTTGATTTGGAATAGTTGTATTTAGTTGCCTTTTGCCATCAACTGCCTGCATTAAAAATATAAATATTATCAGACAACGGTAAGAGCCCCCGACAAGACATCGAATATTTACAAAAAGGACAATTTAGGGGCTATTTGCGCAGCCTACAAAACAATACAGAACTTATTAAAATAGGTTTATTTTATTCAAAAACATATTCAAATATAGTAAACTAGCAGTTGCAATCAAATATTTCATCATTTTAATATACTTTGGTACTGGGACAGCTGAGCAAAGTGCGGGACAAAGCGGGGGCAGCACGCATCGATCTACGAATTTGCAGTGTTTCGTTTCAACTAGTGTCGATAATATTGTCTCAAGGTGGAAGGTAGCCCGTCAATTATTTTCACCAGTAGGTACTAGTTCATGTACCTACGTTTTTTTAAGTGTATAAATATGACTTCTAGAAGACAAAAGTTAAAATGTCCGATATTTGGTGAAAGTGCAGAGTTCAAGGAGAATATACTACTTTCGTATGAGAATGTTATGAAATTCTTTTAATGGGTTCGACAAGACTTAAAAATAAAGAACAACACAACAAAAAAACTTACATTTTTGGAAAAGTGCCGAAACAGTTGAAACAAAAATTGAAGAATTATGTATGAATGAAATCTTCTATTTCAATTGTTACACACAAACGAGTTTTACAGTTACTTAAAAAATATCACTCAAAATGTTTTGATTTGATTTGTTTGAAAAAGTCTTTGAAGAAACTAAAGGAAAGAAAGGTAGCAGAATTCAGAGTACAAAGTGGAAAGCTTTTTGACATAGCTGCATGTAAATGTAAAGAATTTGTAAACTGTACTTGTTTGAGAGAAAAAAAAGTGCCAAAAGAGGAACAAATATTTTTAGTAAACCAACGCACTTACAGACAAATGGTTTTAGGAAGAACGGATCTTATCTAGAGTAAAAAATTGCAGAAAAGAAGATTACGTGCTTTTAAACAAGAAATCAGGCATACCTAATTCAAATACAAGAATTAAAGAAATTTCCTTTTCTTTATATACGCTAAATAGATCTGAAGTTAGTTCTAATGATGACCTTCCTTCTTGTTCGTCGGCCGCAGATGGTCTTGACACCGCGAACAAAGTGGATCAAAAGCCTATAAAGCTCACGGATGCCAGTCTTTAGTTTGACGATTGTATGCGATAGATACGGAGTATCAGACCGAGCTGCGGCGGTTATCGTATCATAAATGTTCTATATTCTGCTTCTGATGCCGACTCTGAGGCGCAGTCGACTAACGTCGTGGGCAGGATGAAACTCAGAAAAATAAGACAGAAAGTTTTCGAGCAAATTTTAACAGAAGAAAGAGTAACAGAAATTCCTGCCTTATATTTTGATGGAAGGAAAAACCAGACGGCTAAAACTGTTTTAAAAAGATCGAAGAGATTTAAAGTGATTGTACAAGAGGAACATGTTTCGATTACTAAAGAACCAGGTTCTGTTTATGTTGGGTATGTGTTTCCAACATCGGGCAGTGCGAAAAATATTGAAAGAGCTATCCACGGCTTTTTGACGACTGAAAATATATCACCAGAGAGTATAATGACTGTTGGATGTGATGGAACAACCACAAATACAGGGAATGTGGGAGGCGTGATTGGTTTTTTGGAAAATAGACTATCTCAACCATTGCATTGGATAATTTGTCTCTTATAGCCAATGAGTTGCTATTGACGCTTTGTTTTCCTATTTGGATAGCCCTATAGCAGGATCTAAATCATTTGCAGGTCAAATTGGTATAGCATTAAAGATGGTTCAAAACATTTATGGAAGCTCATTAACAGCACTAGTTATTTGTCGAACGAATTGTTAGCGATTGTGGACCCTGTTTTATTTCGGAACAGTTACTTTGCTCATCCAGAAAACTTGTTGTTGAGTACGATAACAGATACGCGTAAGCACATTAGAGAACTAGCTGCCAGACGCATTTTAAACGCTCATCAAGTGAATAAAAATTCTGTTTCGCGCATGTTTGAGGTGCCAAAAGTGGACTTAAATGCAAGTTCTTACATAGGCTTGATAAACTGGCAAAAAATAAATACGAAACCTCAATACTGATGAATATTTCCGATAAGCAGTTACAAAATCTTATTGAAAATGGAGGAGATTTGGTTTTGGAGTTAATGAGACTGCCTTACTACACCCAGGCTGTGGAAAGATCAGTAAAAGATGTGATAGAAGCAGCTCTACGTGTATGCGATAAGACAAGAAGATAAGGTTTTGTAAAATCTAATTTAGCGTCTCGAAAGCTCATGCCAAAGTTTGAGACGAAAAAGGATTTTTGTTATGAAAAATGACGTTATTCATACCAACACAACTTTTTGAAACTGTGTATATTTAAAAAAAAAATGATTCTATTAACTAAAATATACTTTTATCTTATCATATAAATGCATTACATATTATATTTAGTTAATATTTTGTTAATAGGGTGTACTTAACAAAGCGTCTGTAAAAACTTAAAAATTGAAATTTCAAGTCTATGGCGGGACCTCTTGCTGTTGAGCTAGAACTTCCAAATTAGTGGGTGTTATTTACAATTATATAAGGCAACTTTTGCCTGGTATTCCAATTCGATATTCGAAAAAAAAAAATTTTTCATACAAAAGTGTTCCACCCTACTGTCCACCAAGTGATTAATTTATTTTACTTCGTAGCTATGTAGTCTACAGTTAAATAATATGTCTTTGGGAAATATGTATGCGGGAAAGTATTCTGTAGACATCCACGGTTAAAGTCAATCAATAATTATTAGAAGAATAAGCGAATGAGTGAGAGTGAGTGTTGCCGATAGAATGCGCGTGAATAAGCTACGGTAGTTTAGACATATTGAACGAATGAACGAGGTAAGAAAAATGCCAAAGAGGATAACTTGTCTGAAAGAAAGGGAATGAGGAAGCGCAGGCATCCGAGAACTACATGGCTTGAACACGTGGATCAAATTCTCAAAAACTGCCGTGTGTTGAGTAAGAGGAACCGACGTGCGTGTATGAGAAATTGTATGAATGTGGAGGAAGCGTATAGGTAGTGTGTAAGGATAGATCTACATATTTGGCGTTTCGTTCTCTCTGCCTACTCTACTTGGGACACGGCGTGAGGGTATAGTATAGTACTTAATATCTACCTATCCACTGTTGAGATTTTTGGATTAGGTAAACAGAAAGATTAGGCAGTGATTTCATCAATGTCCTATTTATCTATAGACAATATGTAATCCCAAACACGGTAGTAAAACAGTAGAACATATTGGATTTTTGGAATATTAATTGTTAATACGGGGCTTAGTACAAAATATTATACTATAAATGTATTGTGTACTTTCATAATACGTACACGCAAATAACACATTTTATTAGTTTGGTAACAAGTAAGTACATAATTTTCTACTTTTCGATTGATTGTAAAAAAATCAATATATTATATTTAAGTGTCACCAACAGCTTCTATATTTTGCTCTTTGTGGTTTCTTTTATGGAAGAAAACTTCCTGTAGGTACCATGTCAGGTCCCCCCGACGTTGGCGATTACTTCGGCGAAAACCTCCTTGTCCTGTGCTGCTCTGAAAAGGTCATCCACCGTTCTCATTCCGGTCCACTCTCTAATGTTGCGCAGCCAGGACAATTGCTTTCCGCCAATTCCCCGTCTTCCCTCTGTCTTGCTCTCCAATACCTATAAGTCGGAGGAGACGGCACTTTTCTCCACTCAGCACGTGACCCAAATATTAGAACTTCCTCACTTTGAGAATTGACAACAGCTCTCTCTTGGCTCCGGCTCTCCTAAGTGTAGTGTATGGACTTTGTACACTGCACCTGAGAATTAAACCTTGGACTTGTTTACAAGTTAAACAGGTGATAATGATTGAGTAGCAATACTCTATTGTCTATATAGGGTAGCTTCCTATAGGGAACGGGGCTTCCTATAATGATAGATACGACCTTGACTGGCATAGCTACGCTGCGTGATTGACTATTGTGTTTGACATTGTAATCAGGACGATTATTTAAATATAATTATGTTTGTGTTAATTAAATTTCAGTGTTCGTAATTTCAAAGAACCTACAATATTGTGGTGATACTTGGCACAGTATACAATGCTAAGTATGGTTTATCCAATGAAAATTCAATTTTAAGTTTTTAAACTAAACGTTCTGTATTATTTGATTTTCTCATTTTATAATGATTTTTTAATTTCAAATTTTCTCATTTTCTCTAAAGTAAAAAGATGTAGAATCAGGAATAATAATGACTGGATAACTCCTCAAATACTTAAACTGATTCAGAAGAGAAATGTGATGTATAGCCTTCAAAAGAAACCCAATGCTTCAGAAAGTATTAAAGAACAATACAAAGAGTTAAAAAATATTACGTGGTATGAAATAAGAAAGGCAAAAAGAAAACATGTCAATACAAAAATAAAACAAGCTAATGGAGACAGAAAGAAATTTTGGAGAATAATTAATGAAAGATTTGGTAATTCAAAGTCTTATTCTAATAATGGAATTGATGTACTAAAGACAGATTATGGCTTTATCAAAGATAGGTCAGACATAGCGAAAGAACTAAATGAACATTTTTGTACAGTTGGTACGAAACTTGCCGAGAAATTTAAAATGCTCAAAAAGGAACCTAAAGTATATAACAGACAAATTAGAACCCCGAAAAACAGTATTTTTATGGTACCAACGAATGAGAAAGAAATTATTGAAGTAATCAAAGAACTCAAAGACAGTGCTGCACCAGGATATGATGGTATAACATCAGGAGATATTAAAATATTGCAAAACGTTCTAGCTAACCCATTAACAATATTAATAAATAATTGTATCAGTAAATGTGAATTTCCAGAGATTTTAAAAATTGACAAAATAATACCTATATATAAATCGGGGAAGAAGGATGAACCTGGTAATTGTAGGCCGATTAGCTTACTAAGCACATTCAGTAAATTTTTTGAAAAAATAATACACAAACGCTTTGTAAATTACATTAAATAAACGGAGATTTTGACGATTATCAGTATGGGTTCCAAAAAAATAGTAACACATCAGCTGCTCTTATGGATGCAATCCAACATATTAACAGAGAATTGGACTCAGGAAAATATGTCATTCCCATTTTTATAGACCTATCGAAAGCTTTCGACACAGTCAATCACAACATATTATTGGATTCCATGAGAAGAATGGGAGTTCGAGGTGTAACGCTAAGCCTGGTCGAAAACTATCTCAAAGATAGAACAGCGATGACAAAAAACTTTGATATAACAAGCGTGAGAAATGAAATCACAATAGGAGTCCCTCAGGGATCTATACTGGGGCCGTTATTCTATATGATGTACATAAATGATCTACAATACATAGGACTGACTGGAAAATACTTCATTTACGCAGATGACACATTGTTGATATATAGCGGAACAGATGAGAACACTCTAAAGAACACAATAAACAATGATTTGAAGATTTTCACGAACTGGCTCAATGATGGATCTCTAACTATAAATGTGGACAAAACTAAATATATGATAATAAAACAGAAAAATAAAGCACCCATTAATCCTAGTTTAATGATAAATGATCTACCTATACAGCGGAGTACATGTGTCAAATACTTGGGTCTGGAATTAGATGACAAACTAACATGGAACGAACATGTCAAAACAATCATCAAAAAACTGGCACCAATGGTAGGAATTATGAGGAGAGCGGAAGTATTTAATAAAAGCACTAAGAAAATTATCTACAATTCATTTATATTACCACACATAATGTATGGAATTATAATTTGGTCCCAGTCCAGTATGCAACTGCGTGGTATCGTTCACAGAATGATGAACAAGGCGCTAAAAGTAGTGTTTGACCTTAACAGATATACTAGGACTGATGAAGTCTATAAGATTACACAAATGCTGAACCTCGATGAGTTGGTATGCATGGAAAGGGCGAAAGCTATATATAAAGCAAAAAATGGTCTAATTAAAACGAACATGCTTATACTAAGAAACAGTGATATACATAACAGATATACCAGAACCAGAAACAATTTAAGAAACGTGTACCCAAGGACTGACAAAGAAAGAAAAGGATTTTATTATGAAGCTGTAAGAATTTTTAATGATCTACCGGAAGTGCTGAAGAATGTAAATAGTTATTATACCTTCAAGAGGCAATTGAAAAAACGTACATTAGAAAGAAGAGATATTAGATTTTGATTGCCGGATTTTTGTTTTTTTTCTGATTTTAATGTTTTGTGTTAAAACAAGAGGTAAATTATGTGCTTTATAGAAGACAAATTCATTTGAAGATCTTCTAGCCCCTAATACCAGCTCTATGGTGCTGCCTGGGGCCAGATTTTGTTGTTTTTGTATATTTTCATTTTTGTGTTTAATCATTGAATTGTAACTTAAAATATAAAATAAAATAAAAAAATATAAAAAAATTTATACTCGCATATAATGTTCACACAAAAAAAATTATATATAAAATTATTCATTGTATTTATTGAGGTCCTCCACTCATACAGCTGTCCGTATCAGATTTTTTTACACTTTTTACTTTTTTGTGAAAAAAGAGTATTTAGCCAACCAAATTTATTTTGTGTTAGAAGAATATCAGATGAAGCTACCAAATTATGTAAGTAAATTATCGTTTTAAGGTTTAGTAAAAATTAATTATGTAGTTTCTTGTATATACATGAAAATATATAAGCGTCCCCATTTTGCACAACTTTCCTCTACCAAAATAAACAGAAACAATATAAAATGTGAGGAGAAACAAAAAAAAATGTCGAAATAATTTTGTACATTAGGTATTACTTATTTCCGATGGCCGAATAGCCCTTGAAGGACCTTTGCCTCTGAAACAATAGATCTCCAAGCCTTTCTATTTTGAGCAATGGACTGCCAGTCATCTTTAGCATTTAGCTCTTCTAGATCTCGGTTGATCTTTCCAACAACCTTTGTCTGCCTAACGGTCTTCTGCCCTCGGGTATACCCTGCAGAATACCTTTAGTCGCCCTTTCTTCTCCGGATCTAACGAAGAAGCCAATCCATTCCAATATTCGGGATCTGATTTCACTTGTGATGAAAGGTTGACTAGTTGTGGAACGAATTTCTTCATATTGTACATTACATGAAATAAAACACAGCACATAGCACATACATGGTATTTTATTTTTACAAAATGTTTAAACATTGTTTCGTCTAGAAATCATCGAGTCTATGTTACAACAATATTGGAATAATAATAATAATAATAATATGTATAAGTATTTTAATTAATTATATAATTATTAATAATATAATTCTACCTACTGACAAGATTCCACTGAGTATACAAGATTGGCAACAATTAATTATAAAAAATAAACAATCGCAGTGATTTAAGACGCAAGTGACAAATTTAATTCACTGTGACAGTGGTTAAGTAGTAGAATTCTATAACGAAATTTAAAAAATAACAATTGTTTTATTCTACTATGTGATTATTTATTCTCGAGAGAGACGTCTTTCGACTTGTTAGTGATTATTTATTCTCGACAGAGACGTCTTTCGACTTGTTAGGACATTGTCAATGTGATATGACAATGTCCTAACAAGTCGAAAGACGTCTCTCTCGAGAATAAATCACATAGTAGAATAAAACAATTGTTTTTTTTTTTAAATTTCGTGATAAATGATGACTGTGTGAAACCCATCCAGAACGTCTTAGTTTTTATTGGTAAGAAAAGGGTTAGCTGGAAGAGATTGTACCTTTGTGATATACCTACTCGCTCTCTGTATAATATCATTTGTATTTAATTTAAAAGCATTTTTCTATTAAATTATTTGTAAAGAATGAATAAATAAATATGCAAATAAAACGAAAACTTATACGTTGCATATAATAATATGCACTTATAAATTGATAAGAAATTTTAAAAACACAAATACTGTCCACTTTCCAAGTCCAAAAGATTAGTGACAATCTTGAATGATTTTGATTTCACATTATGTCAATACAAACAATATCAAAATGGCATATTTCAATTCAATAAAAATGAAATTAAAAATAAAAATTCTACCACTTTTTTCTGTTAGTTTTAGAGTGTCCAATAGGGAACATTCACAAAAAAAAATTTCAACCCAAAAAATAGTACAGAAAATTAGAAAAATTATGGTACTTTTTATATTTTTAAATGTGCATTTTTAAGGTTTTTATCGCCATTTAAAAAAGCAATTTTCACACTTCGCCGCAAAAAGGTCCACTCGTGGCGGAGCAGTGTTTGACGATATCAGGCGCTACAAACAGTACTAAGAGTGAAACGTGTGGCAATACAAAATAGCGACTAGCGACGTCACACCGGACTAATTCAATTACAGAAAATATGGATTTTTAAAATGAAAATAATGAATGAAAAGTTTTATTTTATGGTTTCTTATTAGGATATTCATGATCAGCGTATATTTATTAATATGAATTGATAACATTTATTCATATTCCTCACACATGCATGTTCCCTATTGGTCTGTTGGCTACCCCACTTGTGGGGTATGCTATAATGATAAAGTAGTAAATTTAAATTAAAACACTGCAACATTTTTTTTGCACTTGCCAATTGCATCTTCAGCAGTACTCTGATATCACGTGAACTGTGCCACTCTGCGATTATTATTTAATTATTTATTAATACATTTTACTACGGATCGAGAGGCTATTGCATAACAATAAAGTTGACAGAAAATCTGCAAAATTACACAAAAAATATTCCATAATAAATACGGATGTAAGAGTGACATAAATCAAATAAGTGGAAATATTGTAGTGTTATGAATTCTAATTTAAAAATATTTCAGTATAAAAATTAAAGATATTATTGAAATATTAAAAACTTATAAACAAAAAACGAAAATTAAATAAAATTCCCTAATTTGTAATTTGCCAATCTTGTAAACAGTAAATCTGTTGACACATATAATATTATTTTTTTATAGGTAATTTAATTTTATATGTTCCTACATTCAAATAATATGTCATACATCCATTACATAAAATGTAACATGCATTTTATAAAATGTAACATCCGTTACATTAAATGTAACATCCGTTACATAAAATGTAACATCCATTACGTAAAATTTAACATCCATTACATAAAATGTAACATGCATTACATAAAATGTAACATCCATTACATAAAACGTAACATCCATTACGTAAAATGTAACAGCCATTACATAAAATGTAACATCCATTACATAAAATATAACATGCATTACATAAAATGTAACATCATCGAGTACGTAATGAGTGAATAATTAATTCAATAATATCATGTATTTTAATTTAAATATAATATCATAAAAAACACAGACTTTTTACTAGGATATTGCAAAAAATAATTTTGCATTATTTTTACACAATAATATTATTATTTAATTAATCTCTTTATTTTATTTTATTATAATTCATTAAGATTCTTTTTTATTTCAATTTTAAAGTAAGTTATTATTATTATTATTTTAGATTTTATATTTCTTCGTTAAGCTTTTTATAATGTTTTAAAGTCTTCATATTGTTTTTTTTAATCTACAATATCATAATTTGAGCTTTATTTTTTTTAATATTCTTCATTTCTACTTTAAAAGTATTTATTTATTTATTTTAATCATATTATTTTCTCACCGCTTTTTAAATATAAAAAGCAGTAAGATTCTATAATGGCCCTTGATACTTTTTATAAATATTTATTATCTTATAATTTTAACAATTTTATTTAGGATTATTTTTTAAATTTAATTCTATTTAATATTTCCTTTTAATAATAACGTCGATAAAATCTATGAGAAAAAAACATTGATAGGTGCATTGAATAATAAAATATTCAAAATGTGAATGTGTATGGACACTATAGCTATGGATATTTTTTTGGATTATATCTATATGAATAATCATTTAAATATTTAATATATATATATTAAATTGAATAAAATGTTTCATTGTTAACATTGTGAATTTTTTTTTTAAATAAATTTAAAAAATAAAGTGAACACTATTTTTTGCTTCACAAAAATGTATAGATACAATGTATACCATAAAGAAGCCTAGCGCTTTCACCAACAAATTGCCATCATCATGGCTAAGTATAAAACTGGTTAATACTCAGTCCTGACATTGCCGATTCGTTGTTGAAAGCTCTAAGTGTCTTTGTGTTATAGATGTACACATGTTTGTGAAAAAAAAATTGTGTTAATTTTATATTTTAAAATTGTTTATTATGTTAAATGAAATATTCCATTTAAAATATTTCATTAGCAAAATAGAAAATAGAAAAACCAAAATGTAATTGGATAATGAATGAAATGTTATTCATTAATAAAATTCTAATATATTTTAGCAAAAAATAACAAGTTTTGACATGAATGAATGACAAAATGACAATAATTCATAGAAGACATTTTATTCTCTATGAAGTGAACAGATTATATAAAATATCTAGGATATTTGGTCAATGAAAGATGGGATCATAACCAAGAAATCAAATGCTGCACTGAGCAAACACGTGGAGTCTACATGAAGATGCAAGACATATTAACTAATAAAGATCTTTCCCTGGATCTCAAAATGTGTATTGTTCGTTGTTGTGTTTCCAGTGTTGTTATACGGTAAGGAAGCCTGGACACTGACTGCTGCGACAGTGAGGAGAATACAATAATTTGAACTATGGATGTATAGAAAAATACTTAAAATAGCTTGGAGAGACAGAGTTCTTAATGAAATTGTTCTCCAATGGACGCAAAAGCATCTGGAGTTGCTTGACAGTGTAACAACAAGGAAACTGCAATAATTTGATCACGTAATTAGAGGAAAAAAACACCAAGTCTTACAACTGATAATTCAGGGAAAAATTCAAGAAAAAGAGGACCAGATTGGAGAAGAATCTCTTGGTTGCACCATTTAAGACAATAGCTCAAAAGTAGCACCACGTCACAGTTCAGGGCTGCAGTTAACATGGTGGGAAAAGCCCTGATGATTGCTAGCCGTTGCAGAGGAGACACCACTTAGAGAAGAAGAAGAATGGAGTAGATGAAAATGTTTATAAAAAATAATAAAATTAACTATCGGGGACCAACTACTGTATATTTTGACTTTATTTTGGGATAGAAACAGCCAAGTAAATGAATTCAACAAAATAGAAAATATAGTTAAGTATTCAAATTAATCATAAACTTGAATTCATCTTTTACATACTTAATTATAAAAATTTAACAAAAAAAATCTGAGACATGAGTTGATAAACCATATATAAATATTTCTTTTGATTCGTAGGATATCGGAGATTCACTAAGGTTTTTAGTAATAATTAATACATATTTTAATACAAAATATGCAAAAGTTACTACTATACGTCATAGTAATTATATTAATTAATATAAGTGATTTGATTATTAATTATTAAAATTTATATTCGTCTAAACATTGTTCCTAAGATTATATTCATCTTGGTTCCATATAACATTAGGTATATTTATATACTTAGATTTATAATTTACTATAAATAGTACTAAAAATATTTAGTACATTAGTAAATTCTTGTTACAATAAAGTAACAATAGAATCTTTAAATAAAGTATTCACAATTTACTGGATTTTTCATAACTGCGTGAGTCAAGATATTAAGAATATTAGCCAACAGACGCTTCATCACAATCTCATCAATTCCTGATTCAAACCATTATGTTCTACATTCTGTTGAGCATGTCATATTATGTCAACTGAGGCCTGAGTCAATAACACACTTCGCGTCACGTTCCCGCTCCGTTAGCGTTCGGGTGCAGACGATGTTGCGCCAAAGTGTTAATTTTCGTAACTATTGTGTATCTTAGCAACGAAATTGACACTTGCTTGCAACTTCGTCTTTACTTGAACGTTAACGGAGCGGGAACGTGACGTGAAAGTGTGTTATTGACTCAGGCCTCTGAACTGGTGAACCCACCGTGAGTAAAGTTCACTAAATCCAGCCGAAGCCAATTTTGTAAGCACCAGGACACCTTTCTTGTTTCTTACCAAAGGTTGTGTGTATGAGGTATCTGTTGTGAAATACTCTTTGTAATGTTACAGTCATTTTAGGGAATTGTAATACACGGGATTTTTAACAACAAATAGGATTATCAAGTCACGAACTGTGTTGTGCTTTCACTGTTTCTAGGATAGAGATATAATGAACTCATTGCTTTAAAATATCAATAGGTAATAAAAAAATAAATCTTTCCATCCAACGATCCAGTTCATGTTGACTTTTCAGTGTAGTGCATCTCAATAAGAATTTATTCTGTGCCTCGATAAAACTTATATCCATAAATTTGGTAACGATTGGCAATGTTGTCAGGTTTAAGGATTAGAGGTTAACAAAGTGCATTCTACAAGGTACACACCTACCACCAAATACCATTGGATAAACCAAGAAAAGGTCCAAGGAAATAACATCAACTGAGATCCGGAGTAGCTGAAAACTAGAGACTGTTGGTAATCTATTGCGCAAATTGAAAGTCTTGGATATCCATTGTTGTGAAGGCTAAGAACTAGTTATATAAACTAGAATAGTTGTTCAGTCATCAAAATAAAAATTGCATTTATGTGAAAAAACAAAAAAGGTTTTATCAATGTAATTTTTAAAATGAACCTTTGTATGAAGTCACAAGTGTAAATTTTAATGATGAAACCAAACTTGGGAAAGACAATGTCACCTTATGTTGCAGTGCCTTGGATTGGACTTGAAGCTGCAATTAATTAATGGACAAAGTACTCTTCATAAAAAGGATGAGTTGTACGTTCAAGCCATGTCCAAACTACCAAACAAGGTGATGTTGTCTTTTCTAATTCTTATATAACAGTATCATTTGTTATCTATAATTGCAAGTGGTTTTATTTTTTTTAATTCTTAAGTGACCTGCTTTCAACTTATAAAGTCATCGAAAAATATGAGCCAAAACCAGGTCACTCAATAATTAAAAAGAAGTAAAACTAAACCATTTATGTTTTTCTAGATAAATTAATAAGAAACTTTACAAAATAAACGTTCTCAACTCAGTCAACAAAAGAGCTACATTGTTAAATTTCTTAGCGTGGTCAAAGTTTGGATTAAAAACTAACAATTAAGATAAGACCCTTAAAGACCAACAAGGACTTCTGTCTTTTGAAAATAGGATTCTAAGAAAAATATTGGGTCCACGAGCGGGTATTGCAGAAGGAACCTGGAAGCTTATAAGTAATGAAGATATTCGCTCCACAACTAACCAACCTTTCATCACAAGTGAGATCAGATCCCAAAGATTGGCTACATTGTTAGATCCGGAGAAGAAAAGGCGACTAAAACTATTCTGCAGGGTATGCCCGAGGGCAGAAGACCGTTAGGCAGACCAAGACAAAGATAGTTGAATAACATCAACAGAGATTACGTAATTTGAAACAAGTGTTTCTTTCTACTATAGATTATTGATTCTGAGGGAGACGTCTCTCTCGGAATCAATAATCTATGGTAGAAAGAAACACTTGTTTTTAATTACATAATTATGGAATTCTACTACGTGGGCACCGACACAATTAATAAATCAACCGAGATCTAGAGGAGCTCAATGCTAAAGACGACCGGCAGTCCATTGCTCAAGATAGAAAGGCTTGGAGATCTATTGTTTCGGAGGCAAAGGTCCTACAAGGGCTGATCGGCCATCCTACAAGTAATTAAGATTTGAAGAAGAATAATATAGTTTTAAAGCAATAAGCACAGTGTGTTGCAATTTATAATTAATTTTTCTTAAACATCACATAGATAATGATTAAAACAATTATCTATAAACAAACATTCACACATATAACATACATTCTTAAACATATAATAATAATATATTTTTGACATTACATATAACAGATAAACACATTTTATTCTTTGATATCATTACTCCACATTCAACGTAAATGATATACCTACACTATTTGAATATATCTAATCAATACATTACCTACATTTATTTTTAAAATATGAATTATATTATTTATTAACATCTATCACATTTAAACATTAATATAATAATATAAATAAGTTTAATATTTAATACATAATATATTTCTATTATATTAATAACTTTCTCATCACCATGTTTTTCACATAAGGTTTTGCACCATAAACATAAGTTATTATTTTTACTTTTAATTCTAAATTTTTAAAAGGAGTTTGATAAAACATCCTGATTGATAAAGATTTGTTCAAATAATCATTTTGTGTACTTGATTCAGCTCTCATATATCAATTTGAAAGAGAATTATTCAATATTTTTTCATAGAACTTGCACTCAAATGTACATGAAACCTAGTATATTGTCTAGTTTCTGATTTTTTAGATTGGGTAATGTAACAACATTTGCAATTATCATATCTGTCCTATTACCAAATACTTATTTATAACATGTTAGACCTAACATTCACAATACATTTACTTTAATTTGATAACTATTTAAAGAAGACCATCGCACATTTTATGAGGAGTTTTATTATTTTTTATCATTGCCAAACTGTTTGCGAATCATTACACTTTATGCCGTGTGTGGGTATATAGGTATTATCAAAAGTTGTAAAATTTAGATTTTTTTACATACCATATTATGGTCATTTCAGTTTTAATAAATTTAATTATGAAGTTGTTAGAATTAGTAGAGCCAATCCTAGGCAAAGTGGGATAAAGCTGGAATAAAAACTCGTTATCTTTTCAATATTTTAGTAAAAGATATGACACAACATAATGAATTTCATAAGCTAATTACAATAATTGTTATTTTCAATATAAACCTGCATAGAGAATTAGAACACTGTTTTCAGTAAGTAAATATTCATGGATTTGTTTTTAGAAGAAAAACTGTGATTCATATCAGTTTTATTTGCTTGATTTGTATTCCATAATAATACCTAATAATGAATTTGAAGAAAACAATTCTTCATAAATAGGAAATTTATTTGTAAAAACTTATCTCATTATTTCAGAGATTCGCATTACAGTTTTGTTGTTTCAGTATCAATTATAATAAACTCATACAATTGTGTCACGTTCCCGGTATTTTCATATCCATCTCTGATGATGTCTGCCGTCCTGGTCATTGGCTGTGGTCGGAGGAGTCGGTGTGGACTTGGGTGAGTCTGATGAGAGCTGTGAGAGATGCGAGGAGTAGTGGGGGGAGGGATGGTCAGGGGAGGGGGCCGTACGTCACCCCGCTTTCATCCATCTGTCTATTGAATATTCTAAAGCGGCCACCCATCTGAAAAAAAAACACAGTTGATGAATGTGTGGTTAGGAAAAATTATCAAATGGAAAAAGATACCAAAGTCAAAATGAACACTGTTTTTTTTACACAATTATGTACTTATCCAGATATTTTTCTACTATAAAAACAAAACATGTAAAAAAACAATTAGCATTTTTCGAGTGTCCTGGAAAAAAGCAGGTTTTCTAAAAAATAAAGACATTTTACATCTCAAATTCAGCAATGAAGTTTGGCACCCTTCCTGAATGTCTTAATTTTTTGTTGGCATAGAGAAGACGGCCTGCATGTTTCATTATATGCAACTGGTCTGCTGGCTACCCCACTTGTGGTATATGCCATGATGGTGCAGTAGTAGTAGGTATTATAAACAGGCAAAAGGCTACTTTCTTGATGGAGGATCCGCCTAAATGGAAAAAATACTAATAGGAAAAGAAATGGCATTACTCAATAATTTTTCTCTATCGTTATAATTTTAAAATATTTTATTTGAATTTCCAAACCTTTTCTTATCCATCTCCGACTCTGTGTGGAAGTAGAAATGTCTTTGTTTAGGCTCTGGTGGCATTATTTCAAAAGCATATTTCTTTCCTCCTGTATTAGATTGTTGCACTCGATATCCGTGTAAGCAAGCCATTCCTGTAAAACAATTAATACTTTAATAAAACACCAATATCACAAAAATCGACATCCCAACAATGACAAATTTGACATTTCTAACTTTCCCGACTTTCAAAAATTTCAAAACAATTGCCAATCGTTGAGTAAATAGTCTAATAATAAGTCGATTCATGGATGAGAAGATAAATTATTTTTATTACTTCCTTGGCAATAATGTAAAAATTTATTATCATGAAAGACATTCAGGATAGGAGATGGAAGATGGATCAGTTGGGATTTTCACTTGCATAAAGATATGTAATAGAGTTAAGCGATAAATAATTTATTATTTAGTTAGATTAGATAAATAATTTTAAATAGGTAGATACCTACTCAATTTAATTTTTTTTATAAGTTGAGAGCTACTTATAGAACTATTTACTCAACAACTTTGTGGTGAGACATCTGTTGTAATTTCTTAAAAGTTACATGCAAATTTTATATAAATTGTTTCTGTTTATTTACGTTAGATGGTGACACCATATAATGTTTATAATTTTAGAGTACAGATGGCAGTGCTAGTTAGACGTTATAATTTTGTCACATAGATGGCACTGCTAGTAAAAGATTACTGTTTTTCTCCATAGATGGCAGTGTAAGTCAGTAACTACAATTTTATTAAACAGATGGCAGTGTATGTAAATGCTTACTATTTATGTCGATAGATGGCAAACTGAAGAAGTAGAATATTTTAAAAAATAAATACAGTACCTAACTACTAACTATAATTCCCTTTGTTGGAAAAGCCGTGATGGTATGAATCAATGAATTAAGGTGTACATAATTTAAAAAAAAGGATGAATGTTGAGTAGATGTATGGCAAAATGTAATCATCTACTATTTTGCAATTTTTCGTGTATTATTTGAAAATGACATGCACTTACCAAAAGCGCTCTTGCTATTTCCGTCTTGATAAAAGTATAAACAAGCATCTTTGAGTACACAATAGCGTTTGGTCCAAGATTTCCATTTATTTCCTAACTTCATAAGATATCCAAAGCAGTCTGGTCTCTGCACCTGACTTGGGGTTACTTTCATATTTCGTATAGTCACATCTAACCAATTATCCCTCTGAAAGACAAAAAAAAACATTGTCATTAAAATAATAGGTAATTAACATTTTTATAACATCGTAACCAATTAACATCGCGATTTCATGGCTTCGGGGCCTTGAGATTTGAGAATGACGGGTTTAACCCATAAGAACATTGTTATAGGCAGGAAGTGTTTCACGAGTTCTAAGTAAACCTTCGAAGTGTTGTAACCACATAGTAAGAACTCTTTTTTTTTCTTACCGCGGTGGAAGAAATGCCATCCACACTTCTCAACGTTATACAACCAGATTAGTCTCCATATATGATCAGTCATGATCACACAAAAACTTGACGGCAAAATTAAAATATCCAGGATTTCAAAGGATTATCTCAAAATATCAGAATTATTGTGTATTAATTGAGTTAACGCTTATTTTGTAAAAGTAAAACACAAACATTGTTTGACTTTGACTTTGTATGTCAAAACCAGGTTACAATTATTAAATATAGAAAAACTCAAAACAGTTTGTTTATTTCCATAAATCAGTATAGTGCAAGAAATATCTGTGTTCAACTTTTTGTTTTACAATATTACAAGTATTTATTATAATAGATTTTTGTAATAAAAAAAGTTATTTTATTCACCTGAGAGCATTTCTCGATAGCGTGGCTGATAACAGCTATCCACCTGGTGGTGGCCTCCTCGCTGTCTCCAGCCAGGTGCAGTCCTGGGGCAGGTTCTCTGGCCACACGGAAGCTGAAGGATTTGTTGCTCTGATCTGGGCATGATGTTCTTGTCACTTTGTAATTTATCAGCATCAACGCTCCTACAGGCTGTGTGTCCTGAAATAATGTTAACGTATTTGATTAATTTCTATTATTTTGTATCAATATAATTATCTATTTATATTTTCATGGTATCTCTGTATGTATGAGTATGCTGTATGCTGATGATGTGGTCTTGATGGATGAGACACCTGAGGGGTTGCAGTGTGTTATGAATAGATGGCAAGAAGCTTTAGAAACGAATGGTCTGAAAATCAGCAGAACAAAGACTGAGTACATGCCATGTTACTTTTCTGGGCAACGACCAACTGAGCCACACATTACGCATGTTCAAAATGAGCCAGTGCCTACAGTCGAATCTTTCAGATACCTCGGCACAATATTGTCCGCAAAGGGTGGTATTGACGATGACATTGCACAGCGCTCAAAGCTTGGATGGATGAAATGGAGATCTGTTTCTGGTGTATTGTGTGACAAGAAAATGCCAATAAAAATCAAGGGTCAGGTGTACAAAACTGTGGTCAGACCAACCATGACTTATTCTTCTGAATGTTGGGCCCTAAAACATAATCTCGCCCAGACTCTACACACCAATGAAATGAAAATGCTCAGATGGGCTGGTGGTGTAACAAGGATGGATAGGGTGAGAAATGTCCATATCCGTGGTAGTTTCAAAGTCGCTCCCATCGGTGAAAAAATAACCGAAAACCGATTAAGATGGTACGGGCACATCTTGAGACTACCACAGGATAATATGATTAAAAAGACGAAGGACGTGGAAGTAGGAGCCAGAAGACCAGGCAGACCAGTGACCACCTGGATGTCCACAATTGCCAGGGATATGAAGGAGGCAAAGTTGCGCGCGGAGAATGCAGGGGACAGCAAAACTTGGAAGATGAGGACTAGGAGAGCCGACCCCAAGTAAATGGGATAAAGGCGAGGGCGAAGAAGAAGAAGGTATTTCTGAAAAGGAGAGTAGTCAGTGATTCATTATGATGAAAGGTAAAATTTCATAAAAAAAATATTTATGAATTTTTTAGGTTTTTTCACGTACCCACCTAATTATTTATTTATTTATTCATTTTGTACTGTACACTGATTACAAACAATTTCACAGAAGGCATACATTCAAATTATTATCATTTTTGACGCATATAATTATGATGTACCTACTATTTTTATTATTTTTTTTAACTTGTGTTGTAATTTGACATGATACGATATGTTTTGGTTTTAATTTGTAATTTTGTATGATGCAATGTGTTTTGCTTTCATTTTATGATTTGATATGATGCAGTATGTTATAATTTTATTTTATAATTTGATATGATACGGTGTGTTTTGTTTTTTTATTTTTTTTATTTTGTAATTTTATGTGGTGTGCGGTGTGCTGTAATTTTATTTTATGGTTTGATATGATTCAATGTATTTTATTTTTATTTTATGATTTGACATGATGAATGTGTTGTAATTTTATTCTATAGTTTGACATGACAGTGTGTTTTATTTTAAAATTCGATGTGATGCAGTGTATTGCAATTTTATTTTATGGTTTGATATGATACGGTTTTTTTTATGATTTGACGTGATGAAATGTTTTGTAATTTTATTCTGTGGTTTATGTAACACAATGTGTTTTATTTTTATAATTTGAAGTTTTTTTTTTATAATTTGAAATTTTGAGTTTTAACTTGATACGATGATGATGTTGTGCAATTGTTGTTTGTAACTATGTATTAAAGGCGTAAGCCGTATGTATTATTATAAACAAATAAAATTTATTAAATAATATTAAAATATTATCTTGCACAGCGGGCAGCATCACTGAGTTTAATATTAATTAAAAGTAATTTATGATGATCTTCATTAATAAACTTGTTTTGATTTATAGTATTCTTAGTCTAGTGGGGCAATATATTCCATAATGTTGTTCTGTTATTTGTTTGTATTTGCTGTTTTGGAATTATTATTTTTTACATACCTACAATCAATATATTGAGGGCTAGTTTATCGCAAAGTAGCGATCTCTTCCAACTGACCTAAATTATACAGTTGTTCACCCGAGAAAGGATAGGTAGTTAGTCCATCTTAATTTAGTCGATTTTTTAAGTAAGTATAAATTTAGTCTAAATTAAGAATCAACAGTAGAAAATATGTATTCTAACTAACCGAGTCACTTTTATAATAGTAAAGACAGTTGTCTCGTTTGAGACAGAACCATCTTCTGGACCATGGAGCTTGTGAGCTGCCACTTGCATGACCTCCTTGTTTCCATAAGTAACCAGAGTACAGGGCTGGCGCACAGGCATCACCTGCTAAAGACGCTACCACGTCGCATGTTCTAGCCACCTGGAAATCATAAAATAGATATAAACATACATTTTAAAGGTTTAATTAAAATGGGTTACTACATCTACTATGCCACCACGGCACATCCCATAAGTGGAGAAGCCAGCAGATCAGTAGCATGTTTTTAATATGTGAGCCGTCTTTTTAGCATGTTAACCACAAGTCCATCCTATTTATAATACATATTAACTGGTTAGTACCTATATGTACATTTTACACATAATGTATGAAAAGAATGTATCTGTTTTTCGGAATTGATCAATCATTCGTCTAGAATGGTTTAAAATCCAAAGACGATTAACATTTAGTAAATCTACTACGAGAATTTATTCATGTTCGTCCCGCTTCACTGTTTCCGTGGCTTATGGTGTCATACAATTTTTGTGGAACAAATAAAAATAAAAATTATTTTTGAGGTTATGGAAGAGAAATATATCAAATTATGGCTTACTTCAAGTTCTAAAGTGTCTGAACCCGCGTGGGCGATCTTCACTACTTCAGAATGTGATTTATCTAATACATTTATACCTGAAACATTAAAATTAAGACCCAATTTATTACATAAACAATCGATCAATTAACTTTCTAGTGTGACTAGTGTTGTGGAATTCTCAAGAAATAATTTTTCGAGAAATGAAGTAAATTTCTCCAAGAAGAGAATTTTCGGAGATTTTATTTTATTTTTTATTTAACAGTATAATAATAAGTACCTACTTTATTCAATCAATCAATAACAATGTACAAATTTAATATTGAGACAATTTATTACCAATATGGCTACAATTAACTATGGAAACAAAAAATGTTAGGTACCTACATAGAAAAAAGTGTTAATAACTGATGAAAAATTTTGATGTTTGACACCCCACATGCCCATATTTAAGTTTAAAAAAAAATTGCAGGTACATACATGGAAAAAAGTGTTAATAACCTCTGATTTGAGTTCTGATCAGCCCCACATTTTTTTTTGGATCAACCAGGTTGGCTGCGAAATGTATTGGGCGAAAGGTCATAATACCACTAAGAAAAATTATGGAGAGAAATTTCTCTTCCATCAGAGGAGAAATTCTCGGAGAAATTTCTCGATCTCGAGAAATTTCTTTGGAGAATTTTCTCTTCTCACATCACTAAGTGAGACTATTAGAGTTTAATTATTTGTAATTTGAAGGAGCACTCACAGTAAACTGACAATTCAATACATAAATTATTACAAACGCAAATAAGATCTAGTGAGTTTCTCAATTATAAAGAGTGTCTACAGCATTCACAAATAGAAAATTAGCTCTAATAAACATACAAATTAAAAAAGTCAAAAACCAATTTCATAAAATCACTACAAAAAGTTAATACACATAGATCAATGTTCTGTGCTTTAAAAACTTTCATTTTGATTCTGTTTGTTGTTTGTATCTACGTAAAAAATGAGGTATTTACCATTAACAGCTATGACAATATCCCCGATTTCCAGTCCAGAGGTTTCCGCTGGAGTATCAGGTTCTATGGCAGACACGACAACAGGTTTACTGCCATGTATTCGGAAGCCAAACTCTCCACTTTCTCGTCTCACTATTACAGTCTTGTCACTCTCTGGAAAGATAGAAATAATAGACATGAATTTTTACAAATTAGATACTCAATTTCTTGTAAACTTTCTTGGACTTATAAATGGGGAAGTTAACTTCTATCAATATTAAGTCTTCAAAAACATTAAGCAGTATCAATGAACATGTGTGCTGAATTTCTTAGTTTGGAATTGACAGAGGTCCTGACTCCTGGAGAAAGAACCTAAACGCAATGAGCTTAGCACCCAACCCATCTAAGATTGTGGACAGAAGGTTTAGGTATGTATAAAATTTGCATTTAGTACAAAATATAATTATAAAATTCAACTATTAGGAGCTTGTCTACCATCTTTATCCATATAACATAAGTCATAGTGTGTTTTATCGGTATTTATTTTGTAAAATTCCATATCCATTGATGATGTATATATATGAAATTTTGGTAGGTAATTGCTTTGTTATATGTTCCACTATTTGAATAGGTTTAGTTTGAAAACGACATCGGATCTTGAAACCTTAGTTTTTTGAAGTAACGAGTGAAACTTTAAATTATATTATTATTTTTTATTTTTTAAAAAAAGATATATCTGGGTTTTGTTATAAACCCAAATACAACCTTATACACCTTTCACAGTAAGCTACTTAAAGCTTGTGTCGTGAAAGGGGAGTTTGCCGGCACCTGGGATCGAACCACGGACCCCTTGTTCCGGAGGCCGAGACTCTACCTCCAGGCTACCGACGAACTCAAACTTTGTTTTTAATAGGTACATATTGTTTTTGTTGATATGTGATTGATTGTGAGCTCTGCTCAATTTTGAGGGTACAAAAAGAAAAAAAAAACAGATAATATAAAGATTTGTATAATTGTGCTTTTTGTATATTTGTATGTGTTTATTATTTATTTATTTATTTATTTATTTATTTATTTATTTATTTATTTATTTATTTATTTATTTATTTATTTATTTATTTATTTATTTATTTATTTATTTATTTATTTATTTATTTATTTATTTATTTATTTATTTATTTATTTATTTATTTATTTATTTATTTATTTATTTATTTATTTATTTGATCAATAAACGGCAATTTGCCTTTTACAATAGGTTTAATACATATGTATGACAAATCAATAATGATCTCAATAAAATATTTGAATTTGAATTTTGATTCTATTGTGATAGTTATTTGTTGATTTAACTTTCGTGGTTGAAGTTGTTATTATTATTATAGTATAAGGTGTATTATTGTATTGATGTGAATATTTTTTTAATATTGCTTTTTAATACTTCTATTGTTCGGTTATATACCTATGTTTTGTGGAGTACACAATTGTAATTTAGTGATTTTCACTGGTTTGATTATTGCTAAATATGTTGTAGACTATAATAATTTTTGTATCAACTGTATTTAAATAATTATTCTGTTAAATTGAAATAAATAAATATAACTAAAAGTACCTAATCTATCCATAACAAATTTCATAAATCAATATTTTTTATTTGAAATGTTACCGTTTACAATAGACTGTTTATACACATTTCGTTTAATTAATGTTAATTTAGGTGAGATATGTTACTGTTATTATTATTATTATCTACTGAAAGAACTCGTTGCATAATGATTATGAGATAATGGAGAGAGGAAATACTACATCACACCTAGAGACGTGAATAAGAATCTACTTATAATTATATAACATAATATATATATACGAGCTTACATACATTCTTCAGTTTTCAGGGACATGGCTGAAATATTTTAAGTGACAAAGCGTGTAATCACCTGGGTACACGATCCCGTTACATATTATTATTCAAGAATTAGATAGTTAATCATCGCCATCGCGGAGGGTAAGACCGAGGGAACAAATGGCAGAGGCCGACCAAGAGACGCATATATGGACCAACTGAAGAGGGACATGAACTGTGGCTCATACGTAGAGCTTAAAAGACTGGCTGAGAATAGGGAGGAATGGAGAAGAAAAACCAAACTCGTTGCAGACCAATCCAATGGATTGTAACTAAATATATATAGATAGTTAAAATACAATTGGTACTGTAGCGGAGCTACATTTCTATGGTCCCGGGTGTGCATCGACCTTAAGATAATGATAAGCGAAATCCGCGAGTCGCTATTCGTTGATTAGATAATTGTTACATTATCAGATGGGGCTCGTGGGTTGGAGGTCGGTGAACACCCGAGCCTCGACACTCTTTCGCCTGCCACTGGACGATCCACATCGCGTCAATCTCGCGCTTCGTGTTGCTTGCATATTCAACCCACACGTGAGTTAAAATCACATAATTAGTGTAAAATCAAATATATTTAACTAACCCGTAGGGATTCAATAATTGTTTTAGTCAAAAGTAAATTCAATAAATCTATTTTATACTTCTAACTAGAAGATAACATCTTTCATTTAATTCATTTTTCTTATTCACTTTACAAATTTGAACATAGCAAATATTACTTATTAATATAACTAATTATTTTATATCACCATTCATATCAACCTGCGATAATGGTGACCCAGCGTAAGTTTGTAAAGTAGAATCATTTGTTCTAATTTTTGCATTAAATAGAGAATTTCAATCATTTTTATATTGTTAAAATACACCACGTAAAATCTTTTTAAATTGGTGTGTGAAAATTAGTATTGTTCCGATGGGTTGGTAGGCAAGCAAGCAACGCCGCGAATTCGTAGTATCTTGAAATAATAGTAAATCGTAATAGAGTCAATATACATAATCATAAGTAAAATAGTACATACATAATATTATAAGCATAATAATTTCTTTCTACAGCGGTGAGTTTCAAAATTCGGTAATACCAACTTAGAAGTATTTAACAGTGGTACGCGAAGTCGACCTAAGGTGGCGTGACGTTCGCCAGTGGTAGGCGAGACAGTCAAGGCCTCTGGCAACACTCGTATTAGCTGTTTTGGTATTTATCTCTGGTGGTTTGACAATTCATTTTGACATTTCTCTTTGTTTACAATAACCGTGACTTGTCTCTCAATTATTTAAGTGGTCTCTCAATTATTGTATTGTAGATATAGTTTATACTTTGTAAATTACTATAACAATGAAGACCAGCAATGAGTTCTGTGAGGAGAGCGGACCGAGTTCTATCAACGAATCAACAACCAAGCAAAGAGATGACTCGCAGATTTCGTATGTCAGAGTGAAAGTGCCACCTTTCTGGAAAGACAGGTGCGCATTATGGTTGACGCATCTGGAGGCTCAGTTTGCGTTAGCCAACATCACAACTGATTCCACACAATATTATACCGTTGTTAGCCATTTGGATTGTGAGACCCTGGACGCAGTAAGTGATGTTGTGACTAACCCACCTACAACATATAAATATCTCACTTTAAAAAACGCATTATTAAAGAGGTTTACGTTATCAGATCACACGCGTATTACTAAGTTATTACAGGAAGTGCATTTGGGGGACAGACCACCTAGTCTTTTGCTGCGGCAGATGAAAGAGCTGGCAGGTCAAAAGTTGGGCAGCTCGGACATAGTGAAGACATTGTGGATGCAGCGACTGCCGAGCAGTGTGCAGGCAGTGTTGTCGGCCTGTGCAGGACAGACCCTAGAGCAGTTAGCCGAGACGGCTGACCGAGTAATGGAAGTTTACACCCCGCAATCAGTGATGGCAGTGGACAATCGGCAAGCAGTGTCAAACGTGAGTGACCCTGGACAGACGGCACTTATGGAGAAGTTGATAGATAAGATCAACCTCCTGGAAAAAGAGGTACGTACATTGAGATTTAGATCTAGGTCAAGGTCCAGAGGAAGACGAGATAGTAACCGATCCGCCGAGAGGAGTAATCCGGATATCTGCTGGTATCATCATACGTTTGGCAGTAGATCAACCAAGTGTAAGGAGCCTTGCAAGTACAAACCGGAAAACTAGAGACGCTCCGTCGTGAAGCAGCGGAGATAGAGCGTCACACTGGCAAAAGGCTGCACATATTCGACAGGTATAATCGGCTTAATTTTCTCATCGATTCAGGTGCTGAAGTATCAGTACTTCCTGTGCTTGAGAATAAGGTAAAACGTCAGAACTTTATCAATACTACTTCTATATTTGCCGCAAATGGTAGCGTAATTCAAACTTATGGTACAACTACAATAGAAGTTAATTTAGGTTTAAGAAGGAACTTTACATGGACTTTTATTATTGCCCAAGTAGATAAAATTATAATTTGATTGTGGATTTAAAAAATCAACAATTGATTGATTCAGTTACAGGATTGACATCCAAAGGCCACATTTATTATAATCCCGCCGTATGTATTTCCACGATAATTCAAGAAAATGAATACACTAAATGTCTTGAACGTTACAGGGAAATTACAATGCCAATATCCAGTGGAGAACCAGTCAAACATAGTGTGACCCACCACATACAGACTCGAGGTCCACCTATTAAGTGTAAGGCGAGACGACTCCACCCTGAACAATACGAGGCAGCCAAGAAGGAATTCAAAATCATGACAGAACAAGGTATATGTCGTCCATCGAAAGGTAGTTGGGCCAGTCCTTTACACATGGTGCGCAAACCTGATGGAGGCTGGAGAGCCTGTGGAGATTATAGGAGATTAAACGCCATGACTAAGGTAGATTGTTATCCTATAAACCAATTAATAGATTATAGCCATAAACTCGCTGAGTCTCATATATTCTCTACTATAGATTTGGTGCGAGCATATAACCAAATTCCAATAGAGGAAATAGACATCGAGAAAACTGCCATTATCACCCCGATGGGTTTGTTTGAGTTTCCGAAGATGAATTTTGGTTTGGCGTCGGCAGCCCAGACGTTCCAGAGATTCATGAATGAGGTATTACAAGATCTGCCTTTCACTTTTTCATACATTGATGACATTTTAGTAGCATCGAAAGATCGAAAAGAACATATAGAACACTTGAATTTATTATTCGCTAAACTGAAAGAGTATGGTTTGAAAATAAATGTCAAGAAGTGTGTTTTTGGTAAAGAGGAAGTCAAATTTCTTGGACATATTGTCAGCCACGATGGAATAAAACCTCTTCCAGAGAAGGTTCAAGTCATTACTGACTACCCGTTACCCGACACAGTAAAAAAACTACGTAGATTCTTAGGGATGGTAAATTATTACCGTCGTTTTATTCCCAATGCTGCGGGGATACAGCAGCCATTATATTTAATTACTTCATGTTCTAAGAAAGATGATAATAAAATGATCCAATGGAGTGAAGAAGCTACTAGAGCTTTTGAGGAAATCAAAGAAAAATTAGTTCAGGTAACATTACTGACACATCATCGTAGTGATGGTTTGTTATCACTAAGAGTAGATGCAAGTGACACAGCATTAGGAGGAGTATTACAACAAAAGGTTGAGTCAATATCTGAAGATGAACGACCCCTTGCATTCTTTTCTAGAAAACTCTCTAAAGCACAGAGAAATTACTCTACATATGACAAAGAGTTGACAGCAATCTACGAAGGAGTGAAACATTTCAGAGAGCATATAGAAGGTAGACCTCTTATTATTTATACAGATCATAAACCTTTAATCTTTGCTTTCAGTAAGAAAACGGATACAGCTTCTACGAGGCAGAGGAGACAACTGGATTATATAGGACAATACACAACAGATATCAGACATACAAAAGGCGAGTTGAATGTTGTAGCCGATGCATTATCTCGTGTGGATATGATTTATACCACACCTGAGATTGATTACAACCAAGTAGCGAAGTCACAGCAACAAGATTCTGAGTTAAGTATATTGAAAGATAAATCTTCTTTGAAATTAATGTTAGTACCTTACGGAGATAACAAGAACATGGTGATGTGTGATTTGTCCACAGGCAAGTGGAGACCATACATGCCAAGAGAGTGGCGTAGAAAAGCCATAGAGTCGGTACATAACATCAGTCATCCTGGACGTAAAAGCACATATAAGATGGTTAAACAAAGATTTGTATGGCCAGGTATGGAAAGGGACGTAGTCAACTTCGTAAAAGAATGTCTTAATTGTCAGAAAACAAAGATTAACAAACATACACACAGCGCCATACAGACAATACTTATTCCTTCAGAACGTTTTTCACACATTCACAGCGACATTTGTGGACCATTTCCAGAGAGTCAAGGGTACAGGTATATTTTAACTTTAATCGACCGATATACAAGATGGACTGAATATGTTAAGTTGAGAGACATCACGACAGAATCAGTCGTACGAGCAATAATGTCAAATTGGATATCGCGTTTTGGTTGTCCTAAAACCATCACAACAGACAGAGGAAGACAATATACCTCTCATACTTTCGAAAAGTTCGTTAAGAATATGGGCATTAAGCATATAAAGACCACTAGTTATCACCCACAGGGAAACGGCATGATGGAGAGACATCACAGGATCCTTAAAGCAGCCATTAAGGCTGTTGATGGGATAAATTGGGCCGATGCCTTGTCGTATGTCAGTCTTGGATTAAGAGCCAGTGTGCGCGAAGAGTTGAAAGCCTCGCCAGCAGAACTAGTATATGGAACCACCCTACGATTACCTCAAGATTTCTTCCAGGACTCGAAGAAGACTGATACAGAAGGACTACTTGGACAACTACACACGGCATTTAAAAACATAAAGCCTGTTCCAGTAAAGGTAAAAAGAAAAGAAAGCGTTTTTGTACAAAAACAGTTGGAAGAATGTGACTATGTGTTCTTGCGAGTAGATGGATACAAGACCCCATTCCAATGTCCATATGAAGGTCCTTTCAAAGTAGTAAAACGAAATAATCAGTGTTATAAGATCCAGATTAATGGCAGGACAGAGTCTGTTCACATAGACCGTCTGAAGCCTGCATTCTTAAGTGTTACAGATACTATCGACCCTCAGGAGAACATGAGCTCAACACAAGCAGAAGAATCAACCAGCAATAGAGACATCAACCATCAACCAATCCAGAGTCCTCAGGCAACAAACCAACAAACTTCGACATCTTCGAGTGGTACAGGAGTGACTACCAGGAGTGGCCGAAGAGTTCAATTTGTGAAGAAATTTCAAGCTGGATAATACTTAAGATACGTAATTCTATAATTTTTAACGTAGAAATTGTTATAATTCAATTTAAAGAAATTTATACATTTTGGTGTAAAAAATTTTTTTAAATTTCAATATAAATAACTTTATACATTGTGTGTATAAATATAATTTTGACATTGCAAATGAATGTCTATAAATATAAATCATGATGGATAGTATGATTGATTAGTAAATTTTTGCAAAACAAAATCCATTAGATTTAATATTTTAACAACATTGTAACATTTTCCTGATCGACGAGTGATGACGTCAAAGGAAATTGTACATTAACATATTTCAATATTTATTTATTGCTTTGATGGCTTAATTTGCCTCTTTTAGAGAGAAATACAACAACACTGTAACATTTTCCTGATCGACGAGTGATGACGTCCAAGGAAATTGTACATTAACATATTTCAATATTTATTTAGTACTTTGATGGCTTAATTTGCCTCTATTAGAGATAAATACATAAATAAAATCTTATCATAATAATATTAAGTTGTTCATATAATAACCTGATAATTATAGCTTGTAAGATGCATGATAATTTCATATGTTTTATATATTAAAGTGTATACATACACAGCGATTGGACATTTTCCTATAGACAAGTGATGATGTCATAGGAAAAGGCAATCAAATATTTGCTTACATGTTTTAAAAGAAAATTGCAATCTCTAGTCATTATGCTCTATACAATTTAAGTTTTAAAAAAAAAAAAAAATATTTCATAGTCTGATAAGACATTTTTTTTTTAAAAAAAGGAAATTCATATTCATATAAAGCATTATAAATTCATCCATCGAGCCATAGCATCATTTAGTTAGGTAGAGCTGAATAATAACAGCACACTAATTTGATCTTGGTTTTCAGGTTACACGGAGCCCTTAAGTGATGAGAGATGAGTCACGGGGTTGTGTCAACTAGGGATGAGAGCTTCAAGAAAATTTTTTTCAAATATATAATAGAACTAACAACATAGAATATAGAGTTTATTGTAAAGGTGGATATGCAAGCAATACGCGAGAAATGACAATATCTTGGGAATGAGGCTGAACCTTCATTCTTAACAGAAGGAGGGAAGGTATGTAGCGGAGCTACATTTCTATGGTCCCGGGTGTGCATCGACCTTAAGATAATGATAAGCGAAATCCGCGAGTCGCTATTCGTTGATTAGATAATTGTTACATTATCAGATGGGGCTCGTGGGTTGGAGGTCGGTGAACACCCGAGCCTCGACACTCTTTCGCCTGCCACTGGACGATCCACATCGCGTCAATCTCGCGCTTCGTGTTGCTTGCATATTCAACCCACACGTGAGTTAAAATCACATAATTAGTGTAAAATCAAATATATTTAACTAACCCGTAGGGATTCAATTATTGTTTTAGTCAAAAGTAAATTCAATAAATCTATTTTATACTTCTAACTAGAAGATAACATCTTTCATTTAATTCATTTTTCTTATTCACTTTACAAATTTGAACATAGTAAATATTACTTATTAAATGTAAGTAATTAATTTATATCGCCAGGTGAGATGTTTATTCATATTCCTTGATAGGAGTCGGATCATCCATATATACATTCATATATTTTCATTATACCAACATCATCTAGGGCGATAGTACTGAACTTTTAAATATGGTTTATTTATTTTATGTGGTTGATTCTGAAATTAGCAATCTGAATGAATAAATTATTTATTATAAACAAATTTGATATCAACAAAAACACTGTTTAATAACTCTAAGGTTTGTACATTAACAGAGTGAAAATTCACTATGATGATATTATACTTTAATTATAACACAGTAAACTTTTCACTTAGATTTATTGAAATCTCGAGCGCTTTCGTCAATGTTGATATGTTGACATTTAAAAAAATTAGACATTAAATTTATTTCTCTTGAAAATGTCAATATATCAACATTGACGAAAGCGCTCGAGATTTGAATAACTTGAAATAATTAAAAGTTAACTGTGTTGTAATTAAAGTATAAATCAACAAAAACACTGTTTACTTTTCACTATTGATTTTATACTCGTAAACAGTGTTTTTGTTGATATCAAATATGTTTAAAATGTCTTCACAACGTGAACACACAAACTCTAGATCAAATAAATTATTTATTCTTTACTGCACATAAATAGATCTTAAGAATTTTACACAAATATATATACTGCATACAAAATTGAATTAATTCAATCAATAAGTTTAAAAAGTCATTCTTTATTAGTTTATGCTATTTATTTTATCGAAATGCCTACATTTATTTCTTTTATTGCTTCAGGCACCTGAAAGTTGCTTTGGGTTAGTTGGAAGAAATCGCGCCTCTGCGATAAACTCGCCCTCTGTATATTGATTGTATGATTGTCTTTGTTTGAAACGTGTTTTTGTGTGAATTTGCTTGTTATCAATGTACAGTAAAGAATAAATAAATAAATAAATAAAAGTGACTGACGACTAGCAGCACTCTAATGTGCTAAATAATTCATTTAGAGAAGACAGTCTGTAGTTATTTGAGATAATATTTCATGAATGTAATATTTTTATGACGGGAGACACATTTCGCACATACCTACCTACGAGATGTCGAATCTAAAAATAAAACAAAACTATTCATTCTGTCCGATAAGACAGACACGTGCTTAGCACAACGGTTCGTTGACACAACAAATAATTAAGACATTCAGGATGGATGGCAAACCTCATCGCTGAATCAAAGATTTAAATGTGGGTTAAAGTCTCATATTATTGTGATACATCGTAGATTCGGGGACAAAAATTCTTCTTTTACTAAGTAGTATACCACCGCGCCATATCCCACAAGTTTGGAAGCCAGCGTACTCACTGAAAATTATGAATATTGCAGGTGTTGGCACAGGAGGACAGTTTATATGTTCATTACACGGGGCTGGGTTGCTGGTTACTCTACTTGGGGGATATGCCGTAATGATAATTTAGTACTCACGTAATCACGTGGTAATAACATAATCACGTATTTAGTACTCACGTAATCACATTTACTAATCACGTGGATCAAATTCTCAAGGACGGCCGCGTGTTGAGTATGAGGAACCGACGTGCGTGTATGAGAAACTGTATGAATGTGGAGGAAGCGAAGGAAGTGTGTAAAGATAGTAGATCTGTTTGGCGTTCCGTTCTCTCTGCCTACCCCACTTGGGACACGGTGTGAGGGTATAGTATAGTATAATTTAGTAAGTAAATAGTACCTATTCGTCAAGTTATACATTATACGACCAGATAAAATATGTAAAACGACCTATGTGGTGTGAAGATAACGCTCTTTCCTTTCAGTCCCAAGGTCTCGGATTCGATTCCCGACGAGGGAAAAATAAAGAACGGAACAAAGACAACGTATGTGTTTAACAGTGCGATTATTATATTATTTATTTATTTATCACTTGTACACGGCATGAACCTTTTATACGTTAAGCATATAACAAAAAAAACAATTTGACAGACAAAAATAATAAAATGTGAATTAACAGCTGCAGGTACAAATTTATAAAAATAAATATTAAGATGGAAAAAAATTGGTAAAAAGGTGGTGCACAAAACAACAATAGTACATAATAAAATAAAACGATTATATTAAATTTTATATGGAAATTGGATAAAATTAAGATTGGACTTAAACACTAAGCTTTTGATGAATATAAATAATAAAAGTTAAACTTCACTTTTTATTGCGTTTTTAAAGCATAACATAAATATAAAAAAAATACAAAAAAGACGATTTCTCGAATATACCTAAGACATATCGACTTGTCGAGTTATGGAACCCATCAGTCGACTTGTCGAGTTATGGAACCCATCAGTCGACTTGTCGAGTTATGGAACCCATCAGTCGACTTGTCGAGTTATGGAACCCATCAGTCGACTTGTCGAGTTATGGAACCCATCAGACATGTAGGTATGTGAAGATTGTATACGTAGACAATCTTATTATATAATAACTAGGCATCATTATTATTCTATTGCAATGACGCAAAACATCGAGTATTTATATACACAACATTCAAATATTTACTTTTCTATACTACATTTAATGACTCAATTACGTATAGGATGTACATATTTATTTATATATTTATAACAGTTCATCTCGGAAATAGCGACATTCGGAACACTGTATCTACTGTAAACTGAGTGGGTAAATACCAAATAGTAATAATTTATTTTCTTTAAAACACTTCCTGAAATATATTAATTGTAAATTTTATTCATACAGAATTGTTCTGAAATAAGTTTTTTTTAAATTATTTGATGTATTGTTAATATACAGAGAAATATTTTTTCTGGATTGCGACATTCTTTCAAATCCATAATCCTTACTATGCGTTAGGTCAAATATAATTTTAAATTTGTTTTATTTTTCTATTGGTATGGATTACTGATAATATAACATAATAATTATTATGTATAGGTATATTTGTTTTAATAAGTTAAATGTCAATATATCGTGGTTAGATGCAAGAAATCACTTAATAGTGATAATCTTGCCTCTGCATATCGTTCTAGTATTGTAAATTTTGTATTGTTTTATTAACACTGTTATATTATAATGATGATCCATAATCACTCGCAAACGAGTGGATGTTTTTAAGAAAAATAGAATATAATGATGATGTGCAAAAAATAATAAAATAAATGTCTTTCAACCAGTTCTGTATAATTATAATGATTACGATAATTTATTTGAGGACAAAGAAAGAAACACAAGTTATAAACGTTATACTAGTGGAATCCCCAGTACAAAAAGCTGTTCAAATGTTAATATAAAAAAGCTCTTTTCGTAAGCAAATCTATATAACTACTTAGTACATACTTTTTCTAAATAATATTTTTGCACCTGCTGTTTACTGCTACTAAATAATATATATACCCTTCCATTTTATGAATATAGGTATGTATATATATTTTTTCTGTCTTTTAAACTTGTATTAGTGTTTATATTCTTTTTATCTGATTGTTTATACCAGTACTTACCTATTAGAAATTGATTGGTAGTACATATGTTATTTCTTTTTCTTTTTGTATACCTATTGTTTTTCTCTTTATGCATTATTTCTCTTGACTGTTCCTTTTTATTTCTATTATTTGTAAAGGCTGATACAGCCGTTTATTATGTAAAATAAATAAATAAATAAATAACACAATTTTGAAAATCAAATAATAAGTTATGATTTTTTTGACACAATTGGATGTGTGATAAGCATGACGCAGAGGAATTGGGATCCATCCTAAGTGTCTTTATTCTTTGTTGGCACGGAGAGGAAGCTTGCATGTTTATTGCACGCAGCTGGTCTCCTGGCTACTCCACTTTTGGAGCATTGTAGGCCATTTATGAAATAAATAATGGTTTTCCGTTTCAGCAAAGTTGACTTGTGTTTCTGTCTTCCTTCAAAATGTGAATGAATCATTATAATAGGTATGTTGTTACTGTGTCAGTACCTAGAAATAAAATGTACTCGTAATAGACTCTCTATAGGTGATAATAAATATTATTATAGGACAGATTAATTGATTTCAATGACACAGCTTGTATCCAATAACAGCTGATTGTCTTGTTCAATACGAGAGAGAAAATATACAAATAATAATATGTAGTTGTATTTATGTGAATTCCTATAGACACGGGTACAATGAAAGCCTAAAATTAAGTTCAAAGCTTTATCATTTACGTTTTTTTTCTATCAAAAATAATAATGATATTTAATTATAAACCATGCTGTTATATCACAGCATATCTTACAAGTGGGGTAGCCAGCAGATCAATCACGTTTAATAAACATGAAGTCTAGGCATATTGGCATAAACCCATATTTTTCCTTTTTTTCCATTCTCCCTTTCCCCCTTTCATATATCTTTTTTAACATTATTGTACCTACCTGCTAACAAAAGTAAATGTAAAGATACCATAATTGGCATTATAAAACAAATACTGAATTTTCATTTAGTTTATTCAGTTAAGATATTGAATATTTGTAAAAAAATGAAAATAAACAAGTTGTACTCCGTGTATCAACAAAAAATTCAGACATTCAAGATGGGTGGCATATCTCATCGCTGTATTCTAGAAATAAGAGTTTGGCAAAGACATTACCTACATGTCGTAACCTACATAGGTCACTGCGATGAAATATTGAATAATTTCTAATGGCACATTAACACTAAACAGAAATAAAAATAATAATAACAAAAACACGAGCAATAAGAAAAATAGCTACATAATTTAGAGAGAGAAAAAAACTATAATCTATACGTCTAACACTCCAAAGGGACTGGGAACTATAGGAAGGGTTTAGGGAATTAATTTTGACTTAATTAATTACGTAAGTTTTTTGAATATATTTCAATATTTTTAAAAGTGTATGAGAAATTTGTATAAATTTATCAGTCACTACTGTACATAGAGTGTATTGATTTATTGGAACGGGTCCAAGTGGGTTTTCTTTATTGCGTGAAACTGACATGTCTACATGCTCACAATGTTATAAAGCGGTGCGGTACGAGGTACAGTATCTACATAATAGTTTACAGTAATGGATTGCATATTATCACCATTATGTTATACTTATATATAAAATTCATTTATAGTCTTTCTCGAGGAGTCTCCGGTAAAGAATATGTCTCCGATTTTTATTTGTAGGTTTTTGGATGTACGTCAACGGCAGGTATTCGTAAACTTAACGTATAAGTCAATCGACATCTACAATTATTCAGGGTTCAGGTATGCCATCCATCATGTTTATTTGTAAGTTTGTAAATTTAGCACAAGAAACTTTCATATAAAGCTTAGCAAAAACAACGTAACTTATTTGGTAATGTCTAAGGTAAGTCTTAGCAGCACTCAGCACATCAGCACTACAAATTAAGGTGACGTTGTCTTTTCTAAGCCTTATATAGTAGTTTAGTGTGTTAATTTTACACAAAGAACCCCACACAATGGTAAATTGTAAAAAAAATGTCGATAAACATGTATGTTAAATGATAAACACGTAGGTATGCTTATTACATGCAACGTTATTAATATTGTAAATAGTAAAGGACAAAGTCTTTAACTCTCAACCACAAAGTGATAATGGTTAAATTTTGTTATTGTAACGATGATGATATATAATTATTGTTTTGTCTAATGAATGAAGAATTTATTATAAAATTTCAACTTATAGTGGAACCGTAAAACAAAATTATATCCTTCTGTAAAGTAATTTTACTCACCCTAAGAACTGATATTTTTCCCTGATATTTGGATATTAGAATAAAAAAAAAAACTAGTCCACTGGATAGTAAGTAGTAGATTTTTTCTATTGGTGAATCAATATGGTGAATAATGATAAACATCTAGTTATGTACAATTGAAATGAAAACAAAATAAACAAATAAATATATTTACCACTTGGTTCCGTTGATATAATCTTTATGGCTTGATTCTCTCGACACCAAACCATCAACATTAACTTAAAGATCTCCTCCAAACTTTTCCTCAGTGAAACTTGAGGATTAGTCGCACTAACACCATTACATTCCTTTGCTATATTTTATTTAACATTTTATAAACAAAAAAATGGAAAAAAACACACGAATTATAAATAAATCAAATAATAACACAATATATACCTAATTTTCAGCTGATTTTTCTAACGAATTAATGCGGAACAACTAACTGAATTTCTTACACTGATCATTGAAATTATTTTTCTTGCAATTTTTTTAAGACCCATTCATTCTTACTTTTCCATACTTTCTTAGTTCTAATATTTTAATATGATCTTTAGGTGATGCTTTTACTGAGCTACCCTCTAATTTAGTTGATTTTGCTTTTATATTCAATAAATTTTAATATTTTACACCAAAATGCAAGAGACAGATAAAATGTTCTTTGGTGACATGTACTAGCCTTAAGAGATTTGTATATTTATTATCAATATAAGATTGATAATTTTACATTGATAATAATATCTTGATGAAATAACTGAGAGAAAGACGGAAAATTGTTCTATCTTCTCTTACATTTTAGTGTAATGGTCTTATATTCAGTCATTTTTTATTATCTTAATCAAACAAAATTATTATTATCTTAGTCTGGTTTAAAGTTAAAAAGAAAGTAGAGTTCAAGATCATATTGACTGTTTTAAAGGCACTAAATGGCATGGCACCGGTGTACATTTATTTTTTTATTCATTTTTTACATTAACATCTTGGAGTTCTACATTTATGAAGACGCAAAGAAAAGGCAAAAATTACTCAGGTCTGCTAACACCGATTCTGTCAATAGACTCGTACTTGGCACTGCGTAACTACAATAGTCTGGCTAAATACAATATTGACCCTTGCTATGGAACAAAATTTCCTATGATTTGCGAACTCTAGAAAGTGTGGAGGTGTTCATGGCAAGGTTAAAGATCCTGTTTTTCAGGAGGTGTTATGGTTTTTGAATGGGCCCTAGCGGTGGTTTTTCTTATTCATCTTAAAAAAAATTATCTAACTATTATTATTTTGTCTACTGGCTTATGGGATATACAGATGGATATATAATTTTTTCTTTCAAATAGGTAAAATAGAACAATATTATCTGTATTTACTACACGTCGGTAAAGTTTTGTCTACGCTATAACGGGCAGCCACGTGTGTTTGACAGGAAACGATAATAAAGACACACCATCATAATAATTATTTAGAGATATTTGTAGAGCAATAATATTTTCTGAAATAGAACAAACGTATTTCTGTCAATTTAAACCGTCTGCGATATTTATATTGTGGTAGTCGCGACGACATGGAAACAACTAAATTTAACAAAACTCCATGACCGAAATGCAAAATACGTTTTTTTTTTGTATTATTTCTTAACAGTACCATTTTTAATAAAATAAATGTACCTAATAAATTGATGAAAGCATTAATCGTAATTGTGGTAGTAAAATTTGTTTGCATTATAGTGAAACATAAAACAGTATTATATTATATTTTATGATATTAAAATGTTTTTTCACAATGTCAACACTGAAACATTCTAACGAATCTATTCAATTACCATTTTTGCTACAAAATGGTTTGTTACACATATAATTTAAATATTTTGATTTTTATTTAAGCGGTACACTGGCTAATGAAAATAAAGGTAGGTACAAATATTATTTATAAAACAAATGTTCCAATCTTATTTACTTGTTGATTTGAAGATCATTTTATATTTTCTATCTTCATTTATATTTTGATGACAGTAAAATAACGTAAATGAAAAAAGGTATTGCTGCACAATAAGCTGAATCAAAACAGCAAACGAGACACCACTAGGTCAAAGATTGCTAGAAAGGTCACCTAAAAGATCTGTCTTCAGCGTCGCAAGAGGGGACAAATTCTGAACACATAGATTAATCATCTACATACTGCAAGTAGAAAAAGAAGGAGAAAAAAGAGGTGTTGAAAAAATAGTTGCGCCTAAAACATTGTTCAAAAATCAAATCACGCAATCGAACTCAAAACCCTGTCTTGTAAACTAAGTGTATATAGTATTGTGAACTTTAAAATTATTTAAAAAAAAATATGGTCCATAAATCCATTACTTCTGATTAAATTTAATGACCTTGTCGTTGCCCACACTTTTTCAACCTTCATTCACGTTCTCATACATTATTTCATTTAATCAGTTTAATTTATATTTATTTACTATAGATTCAATGTTTTCATAAACTTTATATCAATCAATTCAATTTATATCGAAAAAATAATATTTTTAAAAATTTGCATAGGATCACATTAAAATTTACTATAAATATTTCTCATCAATTCAATATGAGTAGAACTAAAATCAGCTGATTAAGTTAGGTTAAGTAATCAAAACTTTCAAAACAATGTAGAAAAAAACACTGTAAAGTTTTATGTTAACATTTTTACCTATCACCATTTTCGTAGAATGTTTATTTCGTCGTCATTTAAATTAAAATTAAATAAATATACAAGGGTATTAACAAAATAAACTGTATCAAAAATATTTAAAACTTTCACATTGATTATTTTTATTATATTTTTGTTGTAACGAATGTTCGAATAGAAACAAAATTATTATTATTTTTTGTTATCAAGACGGCGATATCGACCGCCGGCGTCGTTAACCGTAGTCGCGGTGTCGCGACGCAGTACTGAGCTTTCAGTGAGACGTGATATCTAGTGTTAGTTGAATTACCGACGCCTTGAGACGATGACATAAGTTGCTTCAGTTGCGTGCCGTAAGAATTTTTACTGAAAATGAATCGAAGCTATTTTAAAGTCTTAAAGCTAAGCGTCGATTTTTATTTAATTTATATATTTTTAAATAATTTAGTATTTTAAATACCCATATTTGCAGGTTTTTTTTTAAATTCATTTGGCTTTCTGGCTGTAATAAATTCAAAGATAAAATTCTCATTCAGGTTGTTGAATGGTATTGTTTAGTTACGTAAAAGTTATTGATAGAATTATTTTCATCACATTATCAATAAATTGAAGTAAGTACTTAATTTTACCTATTACGGATGCTGAAAGGAAAAACTTATATTTGTTTGTAAGCTCAGATAAAGAGGAACCTGAATTTCTTAGCTTTTGTATTTCTTTTAAAGTCTTCAATATCACTTCCATATGAGTCATAGGTATATAAAGATTTGTAAATGGGTAGACAATAATTATTAAAGTTTTTATTGCTTTTTATTTTGTCCTCTTGTCTTGAGTGTGAATGTGTCTCACAGTGCCAGAAAATGAACCGTATTGTGAAGTATCCTCTGTACGGCTTTGAGTTTGATTAGAGGAACCCAAATGAGGTGATCGACGAATCGGCCAACTGGCTGATAAGTTTACCGTTGAATTTGTAGGGCCAAAATGCCAAATGTAATTAAAAACGTGAATCATCGGGACATAAATTGCCCTATAGACCACGACCACGCAGCCTGGGAGAAAACTTTCCTACAGTACTTAAAAATATTGTTAAATAATTACGTACGTTTTTTACATTAAATATATTTATTTATAGATATTTACGGTCTAAGCCTTTTACATGTTAAAACTCTGTTTACATACAATAGGTACTCATGTAAACAAAGAAATAATTAAAAAAAGCCACAAAACAATTTACTAAAACAAAATAGGAGTAGAACAAACAGTGTAACACCAATTGCGCATAAAAACATAAATTAATGAATTAAAGTGTATAAAATTGTCAATAAGAAATTTTCTTGGTAAAATTATAAAAAAAAAAAATCAAAATAAGAATGGAATAGAAACATTTAAAAGTAATTGAATAAAAAAAATAATTATGTATTGTATTAATCATTATTTTCAGGTCAGCTTGATTTCACTTTTAATAATAAACACAATATGCTCCACTTGTGTACGCACTTCTTAAATAAATACTATTAGAATGAGACACTAACAGTACGTAAGTTAATAATACATACTAACATACATACAAACATATCAATATTACTCGTATTTATTTAGATACGCTAGAATAAATAATCTTTATGTATGATGGTAGATACATGTATGAAGAATTATTTTATTTTAACGCCGTGGCAAAATATTGCCATCTACACTTTTCGGCATTGTACAATCAGATAAGTCTTCATAATATTATGATCAGTCAAAAACTTAATAGTCTAATGACGGGAAAACTCACTTATCCAGATATACAGGATATCAAAGGATTAGGCTTAAAACGCGGGTTCAAAATACTAGCATTGTGCCTGAAATATCTATATTCAATTTTTTTGCAATAATATATAATAACAAGTATTTATTAAAATAGATTTTTTAATTATGATGTACCTACCTATAAATTTCATTTTTGTAAATTATTTATTAAAGATTTTGGTGTTACCTCTACAGCGGGCACGATAAAAGTTATGTTATTATTATTATTATTGGATAATCTATTCTTCTTTCTGTGCCATGTCAGGTCCCCCCGACGTTGGCGATCACTTCGGCGAAAACCTCCCTGTCCTGTGCCGCTCTGAACAGGTCATCCACTGTCCGGATTCCGGTCCACTCCCTAATGTTGCGCAGCCAGGACATCTGCTTTCTGCCAACTCCCCGTCTTCCCTCTATCTCTAGTTGACCAATAATTTTCAAATGTGATGATGATGATTCTAGATGATTTTGTTTTGACGCCGTTTAACAGTCCCTAGACCGTCTCAAGGGCGCCTATTATTATCATTTTTATTTACAAAAAAATATCTTTATAAAACTATTCAAACTAAAAACAATGTATTAAAATTTTGTTTATTTGAATTATTATATGATAATAATATTTTAATTTTTAAAAATGAGACATCAGAGGTTTCAGGCAGCTACTACGAGTGCCATACACCGACTAAACCGTGATGTATTTATATTAAACGAGTTATTAGTTATATGGTTATAAATTTATTATACAGTTATACAATGTGTTTCTAAGTCCATTTATGCAAAATTTAAAATTGAATGAGTTAGAGTACAATTTCATCTAAGAAACAATTGTCAATTGTTTTAACATTAAGTTTGTTAATTAAAATGAAGAGTAGGTACCGACGTTTGACGGTGCAGGGCTTACATAGTGTGATGACCCTACCTATTTCAAACCATTCTAGGCTCCGAAATTGCAACATCCTAGCTTCTAAACTATACCTACTGTAATAAATGATTCCCAAACTAGAATTTACATCCCTATCCGACTAGCTAAGAATTGTATGAATTTTCGCATTGTTGCAAATATACGTACGAAATATCGCATTCCTGATTAAATTAATTAACGAATTTTGGCCTTTCGTGATCGTCTAGATTTATCTATTAACTATTTTCGTAGATTCGGACCCAATACGTTGTGTTTTGACGATAATTTTACCTACGTTGTGTATTTTATTTAAAACGCAAAATAAGTCACCTGAAATATACATTTCAATAATCAAAAAGAACAACAAAATCACAAAATCAATAAAACAATTTAAACATGAATTTTGATACATATTAACTGTGAGGTCAACTTTGACGTCAGATCACTTACCTTGAGATACTGTAAAATAACATAATAAAAATAGTGCATAATAAAACATAACAAAATATAACATAACAATCATCATAAAATAAAATTCAAATAATATTATTCTATATCATCACGAGAATGTTGTATGGTAACTGGTTGCCGATCCATGTCCCTACATAAGATAACCATTTCATAGTACCTATGGCCAATGTATGTACATATGTTCTACAACATACCTACTAATTCGTTGCGTCGTAAAGGACAGTGGCGCACCCAAAAACCTAACTTTATTACTTTTGAATATTAATTAAATTTCAACACGATTGCTATGACATCATTTTCAGAGACTAACTACCATGTTAGTGCATGGAAAGCATGCTGTGTCCATGCTAAAGGAGCGCCGCCTTCGCTCCCTCACGTCTCAAACTCGCCATGCCGTACTTTGAGCCCGTGTGCACTATTCTACACCACGAATATATATAAAATAATATATAAGATATATTTTCACTAGGACATGCAATATATTGCAAACATGCGGACATGCAAACATATAATGATATTAGCTCTAAAGATTCCTGATCATTGAGCCTCAACCAAAGGGCGCAGATAACCCCTTCAAGTTATACTCTAGCAGAAAATTCGAGGAATGGAGCTGTACCTGCTTCAGTCGGAGAACATTTGAAATAAATACCTTTTCATTGGTTAAGTTGATTTATACGCAGAGAAAGCACCACCAATCTCTACGCACATCCAACCATGTTAATGATTGCAAGGTGTGTTCTTACAGAACTGATAAGATAGACTACTAATATCGTTAGCAATATCACGAACAGTGATTTACCAACCAGTTAATAATAATTAAAATTAATTAAACATAATATCCATTTACAAATGCCCAAAGACCTTATAATGGATTGTGGGTCCTCCAGCATATAGGGAAAGGAGAGAATTTTGTTAGTTGAACTATGTACTTATATTTACAAAATTTGATTTAAATAATTATCATGCATAATTATATACTACAATATCATATATTTTGTTAAGAAAAGAATACCGTCGTACCCAAATCGTCTGGGGCCAAACAAACGACTGGACAAAACTGGATTCCCAAGAAGGGAAAGGGTTTATGTAGGGATTTTTGGATAAATGGTATTAATATAAATATATTAATATAATAATACATAAACAATACGATACATCCATGCCTTGCAAAATGTTAATTAATACATTCTATAATGTCACGGCAATTTCCAGCAGAACAATTAAATAGAAAAATCCAGTTAATTCGTAGAATACAAATGACATCGAAGATAAAATATGTAATTAATTAAATAATCAAATAATATCCTGCTCAACATAAAACTCCACTCCAAACTGCACAATCCTTCGTCTTGGTAAAATAAATTAAATAAAATATACTATTGGGTAGATCGGTACGCCACTGGTCTAGTTGTAGGTGTGTCGGAAGGCGCTATATAAAATCGGTCACAAGTACATACATACATACATACAATAATACTGAAAATAACATATATATATATATATATATATAACACATAATTCCTTTGTTTTCAAAATCTGTAAAATAATAAATCCTTGAGTACAAATATTGCCTTGTAGACAACAGACATCCTGAGAGTATCCTAGCACCCATATATATAAATAATAAAATAATATTAAAACACTTAGCTTTGCGGCTGGCAGGTAACTGAATCTGTTATTTAATACAATTATTATTTAGGATGTAAAATATTATATCCACTCTGTACGTGAATATCACTCCAAAATCATAAATAATACTTTGGTTGTGTCCAACAATTAATTATTCTTTAATCAATAAATTCCAACACTGCTTTTAAAACTAATATGGGCACAACCTAATTTCTTAAGAATTCAAAACGAACTGCCACGAGTCATCTATCCTCTCTCTTCAGATACTGAAAATGTCGACCCAAAACAACAAAAAAAAAAAACTACATCCATCTCTATCTGACACACACCAAAATATACCTGTCTCTGTCTCCTACATAGATAGATAGATCATCATCATCCACTTGAAATTAAACTAAGTTTCATTCCTATATTAATTACCTACTACAAATATTCCATCTAGGTATACGAAAATAATAATATTAAATTTACAATCTAAAATAATATTTACAATCTTGTATATATTCATTTCATCACAATAGGTTTACTGTTGTGTTACCTACAACGACGAAAATAATAATATACCAACGATAAGGCCAATTGAATGCCCAACACAATATTAAACGTACATAATATAATAGTAGCCGCACACAACAATGTTAAATGGGCATTTAATTAATGGCAGCAACACACAATGTTAATGTTGTATAATGTTAAACGGGTTTTTAGTCAACAGTGGTGTTAGCAGCGTCAGCAAGTTTTGAGAGTTTTTCTGCCAAACTTGTTGGAAATTGAATATTTTACCGTTTTTGCTAGAGAGCGCTCTTAACAACAAAAATAAAAATAAAAACGGCGTAACACGTCATCATCTCGTTGCTTTTATCACGTAGTAAAATAAAAATTCATTATTCCTGGTTTTAAAAATATATCTTTAGACTTGACGATATATTATTTTCAATGTCAAGGAAAAGAATAAAATTAATTTCAGTGAGATGAATGCTAAATGTCACTTCATTGGCGTGTATACTGAAGAAGAATTAATTTTCAGGTCTTTGAATCAATCAAATTCAATGTTGTAAATGGGTGTAATTATTTATTGTACTAATTAAGTATTTAAAAATATAAAAGGGGGGTTTTACTAATGTTTTTTGTTTTTTTAATGATGTAATTATTTTTGGTCTCATTCTGGTTTCTAAATCTACTACTTTTACTACTATACCATCATGGTATATCCCGCAAGTGGCGTAGTCAGAAAACCAACTGCATGTCAAAATCTGTCCTCTCCGGACTTACAAATTTAAAGATTTTCAGGGTGGGTGCAATACTCATCGCTGAACTATTTCAGATGTAAAATATCTTAATTTTTTTGAACATCTGTCTTTTACAATACATTCGATACCTTATGAAAAGAGTGGTACACCAATTCTTTAGCGGGTGCTCCACGAAATATTTAATAAAAAATTATACACCTAATGTAATTATATACATAAAAGGATCTTATTAGTCAGTTATATAATTCTGTTAATCGGAGTAAAACAACACTAAGTCACGATCGATATCCTTAATATTTCACCTATCGTTATTTTAAAAGAGTTTATTAACTCTTTAAAGAATCAGCTAATAATAATAATAATAATAGACAACTTATAATGCGCCGTTTTGTGGAATAAATCCACTTCAAGGGCGCATCCTAAAATATTGTGTTAATACTAGTAACTTAATCCTAAAACATATGTATTTATGAGCAGATTATGTTATAAACTACACATATAAAATAATAAAAACGAATTTTACAATTTATATCAGTTAGGTATATGATACGCCAAACAAGTGTGTTTTCAACCGACTCTTAAACAAAGCAAGAGACTGTGTCTTACGCACTTGTTCAGGAAGATCATTCCACATGGATGGTCCGGCCGAGCTGAAGGCTCGATAGGAATATTTTGGTCTTCCTCTTACACTGACCTCCGTCAGCCTGACACCTGCGTCAGAGCCTGATCTAAGGGTGGCTTGCCTTTGATTTGGAACCTGTTGTCTACAGAGATCGGAAATGTATGATGGGGACATATTGTGAATGGACTTGAAAACTGTGAGGCAAATCTTAAAAGTCACTCTTTCTGCGCACTTGAGCCAGTGCAGATTTTTGAGGGTAGTAGTTATGTGAGAGCGTTGGTCCATTTTGAAAATCAACCGGGCAGCGGCGTTGAGCACAGATTGGATTCTTTGAAGCTGGTATTGTGGTAAATTGGCCAGAATACCATTACAGTAATCTAACCGAGATACCATAAAGGCATTTATTAATGTTTTAGCATCCTGGGATGTCAGGCATCTCCTTATGGGACTTAATTGTCGTAGTGCAAAGAAACATTTACTGACGGTGGATGAAACGAGCAAACTGGATTGGCCACAACATCAGGCATCCAGGCCTGCTAATCACAATCAAGGAGGACATGACCGAAGGCAGAAATGATAGAAGCCGACCAAGAGATACCTATATGGATCAACTGGAGAAGGACAGTATAAACTGTGGCACATACGTAGAATTAAAGAGACTAGCAGAAAATAGGGAGGAGTGGAGAAGAAAATCCAAACTCGTTACAGACCAATCTAATGAATTGTAACTCACTACCAATATATAATTATATATAATCAGAGATTGTTTTTTTTTTTGTTTTAATTATTATTATTGATTTGTTTTTGTGCTAGTGTGATGATTGAGTGAGCGAGCGAGACTGTGTATAATGTAGGCATTTTGAGATGACCGGAATTTTAGGTACCTATCTTTTTAAAATTAATTGTGGCGCATGGTATTGAATGATAGCTGATCTCTGAAAGATTAACCTTTTTTCTTACTTTATTTATGTAGTTATTCTCTGTTTTGTGCTTCTATATTTATAAAATAAAATAAAATAATTTAAATAAGAAATAAACTGTCTAATGATTATAATAACCACCTATAAATATCGCAATTATAATTCTCACGTTATCGTAAATAAAGTCTTCATATAAAGGCGTGTTTACCGCAGGTAAAATATTTATGCAACAAAAGCTCTTTTAACAGCTTCTAGCACAGCAAACAGTTTTCTATCTAGTGTCAATATTTGTTTTCAATTAACTGTTAATATTTACACGATCGGAGCTACTATTTTGACCATAAAAGAGAAAATATCAACTAAAAAATATCTAACTTCTGTATTACCGTTAATTGTTTTGTATATTTACTTATTTATTAACAATTCACGGCACTAGCCTTTTACATGCTATATATTTACATACATAGTTCATATGATGTACACACAAGTATAGAAAATTAAAGCACAACAATCATAATAAAAAGTCAACAAAACACAAAAAAAGAACGATACAATTATCAGTATTACATCACAAGTTATGAATAGAGAATTTTTTTTAACGGATCACAAGTCAATTCGATAGTAGGTTATCTTGTCAAACTTTCAATAAACGAGTATTTATGTGATTATTTCAAACAAAAATAAATGGGACGTCAAGTAGTACACAGCCTTTAAAAATGGATGTGGTTTATGGATGATACTGGTTTTACTCCATGATTGGAAATTACTGATGGCTCTGCCAAAATACTTTGAGCTGTAATGTAAATTCCCCTTAATCTGTATTATTTCTCAATTATGTTTGATATTATTATTGTTATTTGATTTCAATTGAAGGTCTCGCATTCACTCTGATGATCAGACTGAAGAATTAACACATTCACGCAATTAAATTCTATTTCAGAAAATCAAGGCGCGACCTAATTCCGATTGAGATTCATGATTATTTATTGTGTGTACTGCTACTGCTATCTTAAATTCAGCGATGTGGTTAACCATCCATCCTGAATGTCTTAATTTTTTGTAGACATGGAGAGTACAGTTTGCATGTTTGAGGCTACCCAACTTGTGGGGTATACCGTGATGGTACAAAAGTTGTAGGTGTATGTATTATCTAGGTAGTTTATTTAGGTAAACGTTATTTCCCAGAGAAGAGAAAATTTGGTAATTCATAAGTGTCAAAGCGGAGTTTTTTAATATTACCTACAAAATATAATAAATAAATATGTTTTACAACTATTCTAAACTAAATTACATATGTAAATCAATAATTTATTCAGTTGTTTACTACAAGCTTTTGTAACTCGGCATTGCTCGGGTTTAAATAAACAGAAACCGTGCAAATACATGGTTTAAAATTGGTATTTTTAGTTTGTAGTACCTACATAAATCTTCAAGTGATTTGCCATGAAAAGTAAAGAAAAATATTAAGTACCGAGGTACTTTTGTATTTATTTATACAAAAAATTAATTAACATTGTTTATGGATTTTTTACATATTACTATTATTATTCTACAGTATGGATTTCTATGGTCTCATAATATCCTCCATTATGAAAATAGCTCAAAATGTCAAAAATATGCAATTTTTATTCTCATAATTCAGGATTTTTTGTCATTAGCAATCACAATGTTTCATTATGTAAACAGTCCCTAATTATTTAGTTTCAGTATTGTTTTATTTATTGTTACATCCATTTTGAAATTAATTCAATACAATGAAAAATGTTTGACTATAAATATTGCATTTTCATACATTCGCTTGGCAATTTTGTCAAGCGAATGTATGGGAATCTCATAAAAATTGTAATATCTTTATCAATACATAAGATATTTAAAATGTTTTTAGCCTTAAACCTGCCCAGGAGATGAGACCTCGTAAAGAGTGTATTATTTTACTTCTGTCTTTCCTTATTTCAGAGTCCATTGAGGACATACGCACATACGAACCGACTCAAATATTTATGTGTGGATTGGTATTGATTAAAACATTGAAATTAACTTAATATATCACTTTTTGATTGATAATATGGATTGCTTTAGGGTGCTTAAATAGGCGCTGAGTAAAAAGTACAAGAGTTTGTAATTCTTAGAGGTATCGATATATTATGAATAAATGTATAAATTTAATTCAATTATGATTGTAATGCTGTGACTGTTATTTAGAATTATTATCTAATATTATTTTGACAACTTATATTTATGTAAAAGGCATTAATGTGCTTAAGAAAGAAGTAAATAAATCTGTTATTACGATTCGTAGAAGCTCTCTGGATGATTACAGAGTTATTTTTATAATAATATCATTGAAGTCAGTGTTATAAATAGCGTATTGCATAATGTAACGCCGAGTACAGTGAGATGCAGTGGAAGCATGTTTAGCGGGAACGGATGCGGAATAAATTTTTATTTGTGAAATGTTTAATGGAAGGTTAACAAAGTTTCGTAACAAAGAAAGAAACTCTTGTTTCAATTTATGCATTTATGGAATTCTACTACTTATGTATCAATACTATAAATAAAATAAAATATTGGAAGATCTACTGTTCATCAGGGACTTCTCGGGATCTATTTGTATCAATTTCTCATGTGTACATCATAAAATCTTTTTCATTCTCATCAACAAGAATAATTTATTACAAGAGAGTCAAAAATACCAATTCCCGTGGAGCACCCGGTAAAGAATTGGTCTCCCACTCTTCTGCGTAAGTTTTCGAGTGTCCTGTAAAAGGCAGGTGTTCGAAAAAAATAAGACATTTTACATCTTAAATTCATCGATGAGGTTTGCCACCCATCCTGAATGTCTTGATTTTATATTGGCACGAAGGGGACAGCTTGCATGTTTCTTACATGCAGCTGATCTGCTGGCTACCCCACTTGTGGGATATGCCGTGATGGTATAGTAGTAGTAGTCAAAAATAAATCAATAATAATTTATTCACCTACGTGAAAACAGAACACTGTTACATAAACATACATCTGTAGTATTTAATATTTATAAATGAAACATATCTTATTTATTTAGCCTTCCATCAAATAATATTACAGCATTAATATTGTTAATAACCATCGACTTCTCCAAGCACTTCAGATTCCATTAAAGCTTGTACATCTTTCAATGTCTGAAAGCTGTATATTACTGTTATTTACGTGGAGTATTAGATTGGCATTTATTTTGTAAAACACAGTAGGTATCTATAGACGTGTAACAAATTCAAATATGATTTAAAGTTTAATAGTTACAACAAAACACATGCCATAGGTATAGGTAAGTATATATAGTGAGTTACAATACATTAGATTGGTCTGCAACGAGTTTGGATTTTCTTCTCCATTCCTCTCTATTTTCGGCTAGTCTCTTTAGTTCTACGCATGTCCCACAGATCATGTCTTTCTTCAGTTGGTCCATATAGGTGTCTCTTGGTCGGCCTCTACCACTTCTGCCTTCGGTCTTGCCCTCCGCGAGGGTGATGAGCAGGCTTGGGTGCCTGATGTTGTGGCCAATCCAGTTAACTCGTGTTGCCTTCTTTCGCATACTCTGATAAACACCTCTTCGTTCTCGACGTGTTTCGATCAATGGATTTTCATCATGCGTTTGTAGCATCACGCACGCACCATGTAGATTACAATATTTATGATTTTTTAAAGGCAATTCTTGCCTGGTTTATCCTGCTCACAATTTCCGATTTGGAGCATCCATCCTGGTTTATTCTGCTGCTCAAGTACACGAATTCTCTAACTTGTTTGATACTCACTCCATATATGGCAATTTATGGCAGGAGTAAGATTTAAAATCATATTTTGTATTTGTTAAATAAATATAATAAAATTAATCAATAATGATAATAAAAATGTTAATGAAATAAATAAAATGAAAGAAAATTATAGCAATAGTTTGTTCTGAAAGTGCTTCACTTACCAAAAGTATTGGAAGATTGTCTTCTGTACATTTCGATGCAGGACTTTCTATGGACCATCCTGTGTGTAATTGCTTGATACTTTTTCCTAAACTCGTGCTCAGACTCTGTGGAATCTCTTCTGATATCCTTGTCCTCACCTTCCTGGCTCCTGTCATCTGAAAATCAAACATCAAATATATTTATAATAACTTTTTGGTAATATTTTTAGAAGGAAAATAAATACATTTTGATGCTTGTTAGGAGAACAGAAACATTTGAAGACATCCTAAGCTATATTGGTATAAATAATGGAAAAAAGTATGAACAATTAAATGAATTTAATTTAAATTTCGAAAATGTATATGAATATTGATAAGATGGATTCTACTAATATTTTACCGTAATTATCATGAAATCAAGGCGTGTCCTAACTGAATTACTCACTGTATTTAACCAGAATGTGTGAATTTTATAGCTGAATTTTATATACCAACCGCCCAAGATTTTACGAACACCTACATTTTACAGGGCAATCAGAAATTTACAGAAAAGAGTGGGATTCTATTCTTTATCGGGGACTCTACAGGACAACGATGGATTGAATTGTAGCAAAGAAACACGTGACAATATATAATTATCAAGAAATAAATGCATAAAAACTTCCATAAATAACCAAACAAAATATTGAAAATAAAATTAAAATAATATGTACTTAGGTGACAAAATTTAATACAAACGATTGTTGGATAAATACAAACAAGCGTTTCATTCCACAACATATTAATAATTTGTCATTATCAGTCATGAGATTGTGATTATAAATCAATCATGAGATTGATAATGACTAAAGAAGTCGACGACGTCTTTCTCGGGTCATTCAATTAATAATATTTTAATGAATAAATGAATAAATGAATAAATGAACAAATGAACAAATGAACAAATGAACAAATGAATAAATGAATGAATGAATGAATGAATGAATGAATGAATGAATGAATGAATGAATGAATGAATGAATGAATGAATGAATGAATGAATGAATGAATGAATGAATGAATGAATGAATGAATGAATGAATGATAAACGAATAAATGAATAAAAGAATAAATGAATAATATTTATAATATTTTAAATATTTCCTTTAGTTTTTTAAAAATTTTCTGTTAGTTTTTTATTTTATGTACCAATATTAATTAATAATTGCGAAAAATATGTGTGAACCTTCTTGATGAAAATGCTTAAAGCCGTAGATCAGAGAAATAAATAATAGAGCGAAACGCTTGTTTCAATAATTTATCCAGCTATGGAATTCTACTAATAATTCTGACACTATGTATAAATAAAAATGTTTGTCTATGGTAAAATATTGCTTTAAATTACGTCAAACATACTATCATAAAAATAACTTCACATTATTAAATAAAGATTTTATAATGATGACTCACATTCGATAAAGTAACGACATTAATATTTCAAGTCATGAAAAACAAAATATGCACGAGTATTTTTCATTTCGTTTATTTTTGTCGAAAACAAGACGTGATGCAAAACAAAAAAATATCAGACACGGGAAACGAAAAAAAAAATGTAGAAAAATACATAATATTTGATTTATAACCGCCGAGTAAGAATTTTAACGCACATTTTCATTTTATTCTTATGTTGCGATGAGAAAAATGAGATGCGATAGAAAAATTACTGACATTAATTTGCCAGAATAATTGTGGACATATATAACATAGACTTATTATCGTAGACTAGAAACGCAAAACGAATAAAACGGTATTACATAGATCCAATGATTCTTGGATCCAAAACGGTTTTATATTAGTATTGGTCCAAGGCTGTGAAATAGTCAATTATTTCACTGTGTCGGTGTTTAATTTGTAGAATTCCATAATGAAATTTAAAAGAAATTTCATTTGTTTGTTCCATATTGATTTTTATTGAGAAAAACGTCTTTCGTTTATCAAGGTCATTGCCAATTTCTTCGAGACTTCAATCTATTGTTGTAGATAACATAGACTTATTATCATATACTAGAAACTCATACGAAAAATCAGTATTGGGTCCAATCAGTCTTAAAATAAGCATTGGCCCAAGGCTGTGAATCGGTCTATTGTTTGACTGTGTCGGTGTTTAAGTAGTAGAATTCCATATAAATGTTTTTACTACTACCAATATTAATTTTTATTGAGAGATACGTCTTTCGTCATGCAAGAACATTGCCAATTTTTATGAGGTTGCAGTCTTTTGTTATGAAGAGGAGTATTATGTACACTGCTTACTATGTTCCTACAATAAGTGAGAGTGAAACAACAATGGTAAACAAACGTCATGGAGTGAAACAGCCAATGTCTATTTTGTTGGTATTTTTAATTTTGGAACCTGAATTCTGAGAGCATTAGTAGATACCTACTACGTTTCTATGATTTAACGTCTATGATTGAACCCGAAATTATTAAATTACATATTATAAAAACACAGTTTTTATTATATAAGTGATATATGTAATAAGCATTTACCTTCTCTATCCGGTCTCTGCCACGCTGTCATCTCTTCATTATCTCCGATGTATATCCAAACATTCCCTCTATAGGAGTCAGCATATACTCCGTAATCACTCTCCGGGTCGTCCATTTCTAGAAAATATACACATCTAGTGACATCATTGACAGAAATATTCCCATTAACAAAGCATGTTGCGGTTTTTATTACAGTAATGTACCCTCTAAATAAACATGTCTTAAGTCATTCAACTTGCTTGATAAAAATGATATTGCTGGAAGGATTTTTACAGATTTGTATTCGAATGTACATTGTGTATTTTTATTAATAACTAATAGGTAGAGACCTGAATTTATCGGTGTTATTTTTTAAGAAAAGCGGTGTTATTTTTTAAGAAAAGTGGTGTTATTTTTTTAAGAAAGCGGTGTTATTTTTAAGAAATCGGTGTTATTTTTTTGTGAAAGCGGTGTTATTTTTTTTAAGTAAAGTGATGTTATTTTAAGGAAACCGATGTTATTTTCTAAAAAGAAATGCAAATTAAAAGAAATCAACACAGAATTTAGAATTGCAAGTTTTATTTGCATTATAAAAGATAATATACTTAAATAATTTATATAATTAAATTAAATTGTTTGAATAATTACAAACAAATAGAACGTTGTCATCCTCAATCCTTTATATTTCAAACACATTTATTTATTTATATATATAAAAACAATACAATTTATTGCATCAAATTTAAATTTTTTTCAAAATTAAAAATAGCCATTGTAGCCAAATTGTTTTCTTTAAGGTTTGTCCTTCGGTCCGATAAAACGCTATTATATGAAGATAAAAATCTTTCTGAGTCCACATTAGAACAAGGCATCCATATTGCTTTATTTATTTTTTTTACAAATTCTAAATTCTCCAATTTAACTATATCCAATGCCTTGGCTATGTTGACTTCACCCGCAGAAATTTGCATGTCAATGTTTTTTTTTGTTTAAAAAAGCAGTTGGTTATTTTGTATTCTTTGATATTTTTATTTAATCACAACATATTTTTTGTAAAAACGACAAAAATCGGTGTTATTTTCCAAAAACGTCAAAATTCGCGTTATTCGCGAAAAAAGAGCGAAATTCGCGAATAAAGTCGGGTTTATCGCAAATGCGAAAAATTCAGGTCTCTACTAATAGGTAATTACCATCCACATCCATGTTCGGACTAGACTCGGCGGCTCGGAGACGATCCAAGCTGTTTCCAGTTGATCTCGCCATCATTCTTATATCGTGAACTTCGTTCTCTTCCTTGCCTCGTTCTTCAGACTGAAAACACATTATAAGTTTCAATATTTCATCAGCATTATGTATATGATATTTTCAATGAAATCGATTGAATTCATCTTTAAGAATGTATCACATTTAAGAAGCCGATTTATTGCACGTAAGATAATAAATATCAATTTGAATCTTGAATGAGTTGAATTTTTGACACAATTGGGTACCGGAATCTAGATTTTAATCGCTGAAAAGTGTAGATGTTAATAAAGACGGAAATGGCAACTTTTAATGTTGTTTCAATAAAAAATAGAACAGATGATGCATTTCACATCAAATTGATGGTTGTATTAGAGATTCTAGGCACAAAAACATAATTAATAATCACATGGAAAAATTTCAACTATATTATATACAACTTTTTTCAATTCCTTAGATATGTGATAAGCATGATACACAGGAATAATTAGGAATGTTGCCTGGGTTTAAAGAATACTCTCAACCAGTCTCATGTCGATTAATAAGTATCGAGACTCTCTATCGTGTATTCCTAAAAAAAGTACACGTATGCATAATAATATACTATAATTAACATACTATAATTATTGTCCCATACTATAATTATTGTAAAATACTATAATTATTGTCCAGTATCGGTACTTGAAAACAGTGACACTAAACTCTACTGGGATCGACCAATTCAAACTGATCGAACTATTATAGCTAATCGACCAGATATTGTTTTGGTTGATCGCAGATGCCGTAAAACATACATCATAGACATCACTATACCGCACGATGAAAATTTAAATAAAGTTGTGCCTATAGTGTTGTCTGTGAATGGTTTAATACCTAAGAGTCTGTCAAGCAATCTCAGAAAACTGGGAGTAGATGACAGGCTCAAATACAGCATGCAGAAGGCCGTACTTCTATCGTCCACCAGGATAGTAAGAAGGTTTTTGTCCCTGTAGCTCTGTAAGTGATCTCCCATGATTGTACTATTTCATAGAACATCATGGAAGAATCAACTCGAATAATGTTGGGGTTCTACATTTTGAATATAAATTTATTCAAATATTTTATGGTTTTTGTTATTTAATGTTATACTCGTATATTTAAAATTTATTGTTAATCTTATATTGTGTTTAAAATGTAGAATCTAATATTGTTTTGTTAAGTAAATGAGATATGAGATAATAATAATAATCTCTATTGCACAAAATTAGTATACAAAGAAGAAGAAAAAACATGGTATCATAACAATAGAATAGGTACATAATTTTGTGCAATGGGCGAGTTTATCTTTCAACTAATCCATGCATACTCTCTTTCTTTGTACGCATACCTATCAAGTTATGTAATACCTATTTTAAATAAGATGGAGCAGCTATTAACATAATTGTTTTGTGAATAAAGGTTTTTGGCTTCGATTCCTGGAGTATATAGAATGCTCGATTTTTGGAATCAAATCGATGTGAATAATAATTCATCTAGAATGGTTTTAATCCAATTTTGATTAAGTCTTAGAAAAATAGTGTCTAAATATTGTTCTCTATATATTTATCTATGCTATGTCGGCATTTCTAGCAAGTGGGGCAACATGCACACTAGCTCCTCAAATATATAATTATGTAGTTCCTATCTTTCTTGTCATAAAAACAAAATACTTATTTAGGATGAATGTGATGCATGCACCTTATCATGGAATTGGAGATTTTAAATATTTTACTTTAGGTATCTTCTAAGATCATTCACAAGACTCTTAATAACTTCCGCAATAGGTGAGAAAATGAACTTATTTTATTTTTTAAAATTTTATTTATTTTTTATGGATCATACAGTTATAACAATAAATATAACAATTTATAACAACAATGAGCAAACCAATTAAGATCCCTTTTTTATTTATTTATTTATTCTTTACTGTACATTGATTACAAGCAATTTCACACAAAAATACATTTTAAACAAAGACAATCATACAATCAATATACAGAGGGCGAGTTTATCGTAGAGGCGCGATTTCTTCCAACTAACCCAATTTCATGCAACTTTCACATAAAGAAAATCTTATAAAAAGGAAAGAGGAGGTAAAAAAGGAGAAGAATAATAATAATATTTTACCAACTAATAAGCATAAATTTGAGGTATTTTATTAAATAAAAAGTTGAAGTAAGAATTAAAAATGCTAAAACATACATAACAATGTAAAAAATGTAACTTAAAGCAAAATCAATTACCAACCTTTGCTCTTACATCCTGTCTATATCTCAGATGATGTCGTCTCTCTGCGTGTTGTCTTTCTTCTGATCGAAATCTCTTTTCTAATTTCTTATACAGTCTACCACTAGTATGTTTCGTAATGGGGCGGATTCCGTTTGGGGAGTCTGCGAAACCTGCTGGGGGTTGTACAATATCAGGCTGTTCATCCCTGTAAGCACCCTGGAATAAAAAAAATCAAATTGTACTTATTGTTTGTATTAGCACTCCGTGGAGTTCCTGTTAACTAATAATTTTTCCACTGTGTTCAATAAAAAAAATAAAATGATATTAATATTTATTAATTCCGCTTGTTACAATACTAGTATGTAATTATAATGAACTTCCATCAAGAACAGTCGGTTGATAAATTAATTTTTTCTGTAAATTTTCGAGTAGGTGTTCGTAAAATTTCACGTAAAACTGAAATCTACCATGTAGCGATGAGACAAATGATCCATTCTGAATGTTTTATTTTTTTATTGGCAAGGAGAGTTCAATCTGCAATTGTTAATATTTTTGCAATTATTCCACTGGCTACCCCACTTGCGAGATATTCCGTGATGGTATAGTATTATTTTTATTATTATGCGCCGATTATAAATCATAGATTAAATATTAAATGTTCTTATTCATAATTTAGCCGCACTTTTTGATTTACGACCACAACGTAATTCATGAGTTTATGTATTTACAAAATCTTGGCAATACACATACTAAATTGTTTCATATTATTATTATTATCTACTTTCATAATGATAATATCATAATTTAAATTATATTATTCAAGACATTATTAATTTTTAACTCCTATAACAGAGTAGTAGCAAAATTAGCAAAAAGACGATATAATTAACAAAGTAAGAGTAGCTGGGGGCCTGAAATGGCCACATTGAGCAATTCCTCTACAATTCATATTTGGTGAAATGTTGCCGTTAAATCGTTTTACAATTCCTAATATGATCCTACTACTACTACTACTACTAAACCATCACGGCATATCCCACAAGTGGGGTAGCCAGTAGACTAACTGCATGTAAGAAACATGCAAACTGTCCTCTTCGTGCCAATATAAAATCAAGACATTCAGGACGGGTGGCAAACCTCATCGCTGAATTTAAGATGTACAATGTCTTAGTTTTTTCGATCACCTGCCTTTTACAGGACACTCGAAAACTTACGAGGAAGAGTGGGAGACCAATTCTTTACCGGGTGCTCCACGGGATATGATGATGATCTATCAAAATGAGGGATGATTCTACTATGATTTATATAAAGTGGCCTTTTTAGCCCCCCTGTTAAATTGTGGACTTGTTGAAATAACCTCTTTTCTGGGATCTTACAAGGGTCCAAGGGCTCCTATTTATCTGTTTGGGTGACAATTTCTTCTTTTTTTAGCTCTCTCCAGTCTAACAGCACCACTAAGCCAGTATTGGGATCTACAACGCTACAACGTCCATCAGTGGGCGGTGGGTCCGGCTGACGTAGCAGATCCCACCTTGAGACCCACACATTCACGAATACTTCAAAGTGAGCAGCGTGGATGTGTGGGTTGTGGAGAATATGTGATTTCATTTCCCATCCCCATCACCGCGTATCCCATAAGTGAGGTATCCAGCAGATCAGCCGCATGCAATAAACATTTAAGTAGTCTTCTCCGTGTCAAAAAATAAGACATTCAGGATGGGTTAGAAACCTCATGGCTGAATTTAAGGTGTAAATTGTTTTTATTTTTTCGAACAACTACCTTTTACAGGACACCCGAAAACCTACGGAAAAGAGTGGGAGACATTTTTTTTTTCTACACGATCAACTTATGCTCGATACTGGTTCATAGATCAAATAATGAATGAATACACTAAATAAACATTTAATGTCGAAATAATTTCGGAAATATTCGAAATACCTAGTATTTTTTACCTTGAAATGTGGACTCGACGCATCTTCTGCTGTGATTATATCCACTTGTTTCCCACAATGATGACAATGTACACTCCTCTGCTCTTGACCAGCGCTGGGACCTCCTGAAGATGTTGCTCCGGTACCACTCAAATCAGCCGCTTCACTATAGAAGACGCTATCGCTGCCAGGACTAACTGATCTGAGAGATTCTGCGGACATCGCTTTAGGTTTATTACTATCCGCATTAGCTGAAATAGCAATGGAAAAAACGATCCAAAAAGTTACCAAATTAAAATCCTACAGAAACGCAGGCAAAGCAGAATTATGATTATCTATAACTGGAAGAAAATGCTAAGCCCTTTTATAAAATATAGCATTAGGCTAAAAGAAAGCTTCTAAAAGCAACTTAAAAAGATAAAGAAGAAATTGAAATCTAGTTAAAAATTATACCTTTCTTATGTGTTACTCTATGTCTTCCAGTAGTCTCTCCATTTGGTTTAATATAATTTAATGGACTTAATCTATACCCTGCTGATGTCAAGGATGTTTCTGGAAAAAAAGTGGTAAATTCGAAAAGCGTTATATTTTTATCTTCAAGTTGGATATGTAAAAAATATATAACTAAACGTACCTATATCCTCTGCTTCTAAAGAACTAATTATTTTATTTGGTTGGATGGACGACCTTCTTCTTGGCAAACTTCCAGGTAATGAAACACTTTCATTAGAACCGCTTTTCTTCCTAATTCTAAAAAAATACAGAAAGATGAAATGTGGTCATAAATAATCGAGCCGTAGAAGGGAACGACGGTTTGGTCACATAAAATACCTATGAGACGATGTTCCAGTACAAAAAGCAGATGTAGGAGATTTTGCATTATTGCCAGTTTTCCGTCTTGGGCTTTCTCTCAGTCTTCTATGCCTTCGGGGTGAAACACTTCCATTTGTGCCGGTTGCTGGAATCATAAATAAAAGCAATTTAGAAATTTTCAAACATCCATTTTTGAATAGATTTTTTTCATTTATATTTGATTTATAATTTTACCTTCTGGCCTATATTGTTCGCTAGAATCATCACTAGTCAAAACGTTTAGTTGAATTTTACCATTTTTAGAATTAATATCTTGCCTTCTCAAAGTGTCAACTAAAAGACCTTGACTTCTAAGATGGCCGGGCGTTAAGTCTTTACCTTTATTTTGCACCGGACTTCTACTTTTCGATTTCTTTTTCATAAATCTCTCCCTTTCTGCAGCTCTTTTTGTTTCAAAATCTCTATCTCTTAGCGATTTTTCTGTATCTTTAGGGGATGATATATTTTTGGACTTTTCGCCAAACGTCTTCTTTGCATACCCTATTGGAGTTGTTTTTTCTTCAAAAGACTTTTCCTGACCCATTGGACTCTTAGCATGACTTATAGATTCATTTACCAAAGATGATCTTCGCCCCCAGTTTTCTTGAGTTTGTGATACATCATCAGTTTGCTGTCTATTGAAATCTAATGTAAAGTTTTTCCGTTTTCTTCTCCTTTCATCAGCAGTCCATGGCCTATTGCAGTTTTTGTATTTTGTAGAATGCTTATAAGCTGAAAAAATAAAATGAAAACGAGTTACTAAGAAGAACACTGATTTTTAATCAAGGTTTAAACTTCAAAATATATTCTTACTTAGTCCTCCATCATCATCGTCATCATCCACTGGACTTTCATAATAACCAGAAGATGAATAGTGATCACTGTTATCATCATCAGAAATAGACTCACCCTAAAAGATAATTAGAGCTTTACCAAAGAACAAATAATTAAAAGAAACAGCTAACAAACACAGGACGGAACACCAATCAATACATACAAATACCTTAATGGTTGGAACAGTTTGCTCTGGCGTAGGACATTCTACTGGAGGCCTTGGAACTACCTCAATTTCAGTATCTTCTGCTTCATTCTTTTTACTTTTGGTGTCATGTTTGCCTGCTCCCTTATCTTTATTTCCTGGAGTTGACCCTTTCAAACTGTAACTTCCCGATGAGCTGCTGCTGCCAGTTGGTGATGGCGGTTCTTTGACTGGAGTCTAAGTGAGGGATAAAGATGGAAAATAATGTAATAGAAAGAAACAATAATGTTTAGTTGAAGGAATTTGAAAAAAATAACATTATAAAAATTACTTTTACTCCACTAGGGCTAGGACTAACAACAGGTTGTTTCTTCTTTAGACGTTCACTTTTGCTTGGCGTCTCTTCAGGTGGAGGCGTTGCTTGAGGAGGACGAGATACAGCGACCTCTGCTGGAGTTGACGTCGAGCAATTAACCGGAAATATATTTGGAATGTTATTAGTCACTCTTTCAATATGTCTTGTGTGGGCTGTCAAAGGTGGTGAAAACGAAGGTACAATCATATCTTCTTGAATTGCTTCTACTCTAGCTAAAGAATAAATACTTGATGCACTTTCGAAAGATGATCCGTCATGGTTTCTTGATTCAGGAGCTGAAAAATATTTAAATAATTTCAAATAAAATACATGATATAGCGTGTATCTGGAAGTGCGTATCGATAAAGTGGTGCTTTTTACCTTGATTAATATTTTTACAGCTTCCACTCTTTTTGGAGCTGTCTGAATTGGCGGTAATATATTCATCAGTAGTTGTCGTTGTCGTACTTTCAGAAACATCAGTCATATTTGTTTTTCCAGAATCAGTTCTTGCTAACAAGAGATCCGGAACTACCGAATTGGATCCCTTTGATGCGCCATTTTCTGGAGAATCTAGTGATCTGTGAGGAGTGTGACTTGGAGTTAAATCTGGTGTCTTTCTTTCATTAGTCGGACTCTTTCTTTGTAAATCTCGTCGTCTTGACGGACTCAATGCTCTTTCCCTTCGTTTTGTTACACTCCCACAGATACTGCGTTTTAAGGCACTATCTGGTAAGTCTATGCTTTGGTCATATTTTGTTATGGCGATTGATGGAGTATGAATATTTCTGTTAGGAGATTGTTTCAGAATTGGTGGTGGTTGTTTTGTGATTGGTGCACTCACCGCACTCTTTCCACTAGTATTCACTGGCGATAAAAGTTGTTGTTTCTGAGTTGTCTGGTGAGTGCTTGATAAACCATCCAGTTTCATCCTAGGTGATGAAGGTGACTGAGCTTGATTATAATCTAATTCTTCATCTAAGGCATCTGTATCCATTGAACTACGCTGTTGATGTTGGAGAAGGAGCAAATGTTTTCTTCTTGAATTAGGTGTAAGGAGAGATAAACTACCAGGGCTAGCTGTCAATGAACTCATATCCGATGTACTGTAAACCACATAAATTAATCATTGACATGTAAATTAGAACCAGAAATACACTTGAAAAAACATTAAGATGAAGAATAGAAGCAAGTAGAAAGAAATAAGTTGTTTATAGTGTATAGATTCAAGAAATATTATAACGCATGTTTTTTATACGTGAATTGTTCTGGGGTTCGTGTGTTTTGATTTAAAGAAATGTACAAAAGTGTACCTGATTGCAGTGCCATTTTCAGTTCCCGAGTCAACTTGGAGAACTGTGGCTTGCGATTCGTTCCAGATACCATCGGAGTGGTCTCTGCAAGAAAAATAGGAATCCTCGTTTGAGCAACGGGGACTGAAACACAACATTAAAAAGGTTGACATCGAACACTGACCAAGCCATGCAGAGGGTAAATAGCCACAGGGACAACGATTTACAACATCTGGGAGTTTAAACACATAACAAATACACTAAAGCGCTATCTTGGAAATAATTTAAAGTGAATCGTAGGTACAACACATAAATAAAGAGTTTTGGATTCATAAATTAAATGATGAATGTATGTATACATGAAAAATTTCTAATTTTGAAACTAAATAAGGTGGAGAACATTAATGTTGTTGACCGAAGGTACTTGTTGGAAGTCCATTTTAAGATAAAGTTGAAAAAAAAACACATAATATAGTTAACTTCCAAATGACTTTTTAGTAATCGCCTGATGATGGAGTCGGGAGTCTCCGAATTCTAGTACGCGAAGTTAATAAAAGTCATTTGGAAGTTAACTAAATATGGTGTTTCTTTTCAACTTTATCTTGAAGGTGGAGAAGGTTCTTTGATTTGGATTATGCTGGTGATATAATCTAATTGCTTTAATTTTTTTAGTTGTTTCTAAAATCTAGGATAACTTTGATCTGTTGTGTGATATGTGCTCTATAGAAATTTGAAGAATTAGAAGACTATTGGTCTAACTATATAGTTTTTTAAATAAAGGAAATTTTGAAGTATATATAACAATAAAGAAATAAGTGAATAAATCTTTTATTTATTTTAAAATTTATTTAAAATTTAAAAAAAAAAAAAAAAAAAATAAAAAAATAAAAATAAAATAAAAATTAAAAAAAAAAAAAAAATCTATGTTTACTCAGTCTACGAATTGGAGACATTCTAAGTGCCTTGGGGGATTGTTATAATATTATGTCAAAATATTTTTTATAGACTATGTAGCTCAAACTTGTCTAACTAGCCGCCCATGACTGCTGTGAATGCGGCCCAACAATAAATCGAAAATTTGAAAAAAATTGCTAGATTCGATTGCTAATATATCATTAATAATACTACAAATAAAACTTCACTTTGCTACTTATTTAAAAAGAATCAGAAAACCACTTAAAAATAATTTTATTTACTTATAAAAACTGCCGCCTTTACGAGAAGTTTATCTACGAGCTTTTGGCTTCATTGGTAATTTACGAGTTTTTGTTCCGAATCTACGTGATTTTCACTTTTTTCATAAATCTACGAATTAAATTTTCAAATGTATCACTTATTCAAAAATATTCCATTACAAATCCTAGGAGAACGCGAAAATTTCAATATCCTATACCATTTAGAAAATCTGGTGACGGGAGAGAAGGGGTAGTTTTAAGTGCAAGGAAAATAACTCAATTTTGATAATTATTGTAACCTAATAAAAAGGCCCACGATTCTTGAAACTCAGCCAAATGCAGGAAATTTCGTAATCGGAGACCTGAAAAAAGGTTCTCAGTTTTGAGTTAGAAACATTGTCTAAGTATATTTTATGTGTGGTCCAACACAACAATCTTGTTTCTAATATGGTCCAAGGAAGCTAACATTTTGGACACCACTGATGTAACAACTGCTTTTAATTAACGTTACTGTTAAGTAGGCTCTATTAGTTAAGCTTTCATGATGAGATTGCCGAAATTAATTTAATCATATCATTTGTGAATATTTACTTAATATAGCTATCAACTTCATAATATATATCGTTTGGTTTGCTTTGGCAGCAGAAATCTTGATTACTTGTGAATAATTTATCATAATTTTGATCTTGATTCCACCAGACTTGTCTTACATAAATCACAATCTTTGCCCATAAATTAAGGTGTGAAATTGGAATCATAAATAATAATAATTATTATAGACTAGCTGTTATTTTTTTTCAACAAACACAATTTATCCCTATTTTAGGTATGCGACACATCAATTAATTTATGTATTTGGTCGAGCAGACAGCCAGTCCAGCTCAATTGCCGACCCGGGGACTAGAACCGCCTCTGTTGGCAATTATCACGTAAAATCATTAGACATTGACAGAACACTTTTCACTTTTTCATTTATAAAACAGTATTTAAAAGATAAGTCACAAAAAATCTACCTAACTGGACATGAGCCCGTACCAAGGTAAACTGAGAAATTACATAAGTGAATAAATCTGAAAACCTTCAACTGAAAGATTACAACTTCATAATTTGTGTAGTGAAATAATAGATATTATATATCGGTTGTCCAGTTCCATAGCTCATCGTCATCATCACCATCGCCCTTAAAGCTCCTCTAGGGAGCACAGGGCAGAAACCAGCTACCTCCATTCAGAGCGTCTCTGTGCCAATTGCGTCACCTCTTTCCCTGCGCTCTGACGTCGTTGTCTTAGGAATTGTGTATTGTGAAAATGGGACGCTCGGCCGACGGAACCCTTGAGGACGGAAGAACGGTGCTCTTTTTGTCCAACTATCATTGGCCATTCTCAGAACATGACCCAGCTAGGACCATCGTCTGTCTTGTATCACGGAGATTACATATTACAGATAACCGATAGCGGTTCTATCGGATGCGTCGGCGCACAGCATCATTTGTGACATGTTGATACCATTTTTCAACCGAAATCCTCCTAAGACACTTGTTTTCAAAGCTAAGTATCTTCCACTCTTGAGCCTTGGTTATGTATTGGGATGATATACACATTGAACATGCGACATTTTGTCCTGATGCTGAGACCAAACGCCTTCCATAGCTAAACAAGTCGTAAATTTCGAAAATTTTAATTTAATCGGTAATACACACAATCAGCGCCTCTTATCCAATTCCACAAACCAATAAACTTTAAAAAATACATGGTTCCCTTTATATATCAAATATTTAGGTATGGACTAAAAATGTACCTTTTTAAATTCCACTTCAAATTGAACGGAACAATGATAATGTTTGTCTTAAACAATCGATTATGGTATAGTAAGTTTACACTTTCTGTTGTGTTTTTAAACCATTATATACGTAAATAGGTATACCTAAATAAAAAAATGACAATTTCTCGAATATAAGACATTTTTACTTGTTATGGAACTGTATAATCGATATGTAAGTAGTGATGATTTTATAATATGAATCTCAGTAAAAATATGTGTATGGTTTCATAAACCCGAAATTGATTAGATTGTTAATGGACATATGTACAAAAAATATACCTATCGTACCTAAGTATGTGGTTTGAATTAAATACATGAATTGAGGGTAAAAGCAACGATATTACAGTCGTCAACATAATTTTGAAACGGTCTGTCTTTGACGTAAATGAGGTTTTAGGTACTAACTGCTTGAGGGGAATGGATTAATTATTCAAATCTTAAGGAATTAGATATTTATGAAAATCATAGAACTGTCTGGGTGCTCTACATTAATTTTAAGTAGCTACCTCAATCAGAATCGATTATCATTAGATATGATGGAAATTGTGGTTTTGCTGGAAACCCGATAGCAATAGCGAATATTGAGCAATTTTTTTTCCAGATCTATCTATACCCTCACGCCGTGTCCCAGGAGGGGTAGGCAGAGAGAACGGAACGCCATATAGATCTATCCTTACAAACTTCTTTCGCTTCCTCCAAATTCATCCAGTTTCTCATTCATATTCGCCGATTTCTCTTAATCAACACGCGGCCGTTCTTTAGGATTTGATCCACGTGCTCAAGCCACGTGGTTCTTGGCCGTCCGCGCTTCCTCACACCTCCTCTTTCAGACAAATACATCCTTTTCGTCATTCTTTCATCTTGCATCCGCTCAACATGTCCAAACCATCGTAACTTATTTACACGCATTCTATCCACAACACTCTTCTCGTATCCGCTCATTCTCCTGATATCCTCATTCTTCACTCTATCCCGCAATGTTTTACCAACCATTCTTCTTAGTGAACGCATCTCCACGGCATTTATTCCACTTTCATCCTTCTTCAACCACGTCCATGTTTCACTTGCATACATAAGTGTCGGTACCAGAATGGTATTGTGCACCAGCATTTTAGCCATGTTCGACACATTGCTGTTGCTAACAATTTTTTTATGACTTATGAATTTGCAATGTTCCTACCTAACTACAATGGTAGGTTCTGTGATGATATAGACATAGGGAAAACAAAGTCGGATATCAGATATTGACCGGACAATCGTTTCATCTTTAATCTACATAAAAAAGTAATAGGTAGTTCATACCAAAGACTTGGTATAATTACGACATTATGGATAACGCAATTTCTAGTAGAACTAGACCCTAAAATAAGTGCTTCAACCCGCCAACGTATGAATATTTGGGGCATGTGTTCACCACGTGGTATGTTGTTTGGTCAGTACCACACACACATAACGCATTTTTTGTATTACAATATCATTATAAAATGAGGATATCTCAAACCTGCAGTAAAGTGTGGGTAAGTAAAGCGTTTTCGATTCGTTAGGGTAGATAAATAGTTTGATAGCAAATATTTCAAAAGACGGTACAGCTATACATGAAAATAGGATAGAAAAATGTGGACAGGTACACAAGAATTAGACAATAATATGCCAATAAAATAATAATATGAAGCTGAATACACAACATACATACATTCATGAAAATAAAAAGTTTAAAACAAAATCCATCTTTATTTCAATGTCCTTATATTAGAAGTGCACCTTTTTACAACAATCACCATTGTTTGTTTAGGTATATATCGATGGTTGAAAGCACAAAAGACACAATAATGTCCACTATTTAGGTAAAATGAGTAAATATATGTACAAGATTGGTTGCAAGGTCTTCTATGTCCTGATTACATAACTACCAGTTATAGGTACTAAAATAATTCATTATCGAAATATTTAACGAAAACCAAATGCCACACGTTTTTAAATTAACAGTTTTTGTGCAAAGATGTAACATGCCATGTAAGATATTTGAGAATGCATTTAAATCGACTTTCTTGATTCTTAAAAAATACATGTCCATCAAGGACATCTTCAAAATTAATTTAAAATTAGTTAATTAATTGAGAATCTCAAACTTTCTAAACATTTTTTCTCTAAACTGTCAAGTGTGGACATGTGTCTTGTATGCTTCAAATCATCGATATTAAGTTCATATTGGTACACGATATCTTTTAGGTTGCAGACTTGAAGGACATTAATAAATTGTTTTTATTATTTTAGAGGTCTCTTTATTGCTTTAACAGATATAAAAGATGCCCGATGGTTGAGTATGCTTAGAAAATACAACATTACCAAGATCTTTTTTACGCGGCGGCAGAATTGCCATCCACACTTCTTAGCATTATACAACCAGATAAGTCTCCATATATGATCAGTCATGGTCACACAAAAACTTAACAGTCTAATGCCGGGAAAAATTCACTTATCCAGATATACAGGATATCAAAGGATTAGGCTCAGAACGCGGGTTCAAAATACCAGCATTGTGCCTGAAATATCTGGGTTCAAAAACTTTTTTACAATATTACAAGTGTTTATTATAATAGATTTTTGAATTTTAATGTAGGTACAAATTAACCGGTAAATCAAATTTTTGTAAATTATTTATTAAAGATTTCGGAGTTACCCCTGTAGCTGACATGACTAAAGGTATTATATAAACGGACCTAGAGTGCCAAATATTTTTTAATTTCTCCTGCTAGTTCTGAAACAGCATAATAATTATTATTATTATATAGTTCGTTGGTAGCCTAGAGGTAGAGTCTCGGCCTCGTGAACAAGGGGTCCGTGGTTTGACACCAGGTGCCGGCAAACTCACCTTTCACGGCACAAGCTTTAAGCTTAGTGTGAAAGGTGTATAAGGTTGTATTTGGGTTTATAACAAAACCCAGATATATCTTTTATTTAAAAAAAAAGTGGTATACCTTTTCGCTGAATCGAAGGTATTTAATGTTGTGTACTTGATGTTTTATGAAGTTTTTGCCTTTTAAGGACACTCGCTAGAAAACGGTAGGAAATCAATTTTTCGTCGAGGACTTAACGGAGCTTTAATTATAAACTTATTTATTTATTTTACGTCACAAAGACACACAATAAGCAGAAGAAAAGGATTGAGAGTTATTTAGATAAAGTCAAATAATTATTCTGAAAATAATACAAAAAATTAAAATTAGTGACATACCTACACGTTGCATACATAAATGTGGTGAATCTAATATATAAAATTCTCGTGTCACGGTGTTATCATACTCCTACGAAATGGCTCGACCTATTTTGATGAAATTTTGTGTGCTTATCGGGTAGGTCTGAAAATCGGCCAGCATCAATTTTTCATACCCCTAAAAGTTAAGGGTGCTCCACCCCGAATTTTTAATTTTTATTTTTTGACAAAACAAAATATTTTTATTTTTTATGGTGAGGCATTAAAAAATATATACAGACCTAAATTTTCACTCGTCTACCATCAACCCCTATATTTTAATAGCGATATTAGTATATGGCAAATGTATATGGAAAAACAACGTTTGCCGGGTCATCTAATATTTTATATAATTGTATAAAGATGGATTTTGTTTCAAAAACATTCACACGTGAGGTATCATTTTGGTAACATAAGGATGTTCACATTATCATAATAACAAAATGGTATTAGAATGTACCTGGTCAGGTCAGCTGTCAGAGAGTCGCTGGAGGCGAATGGAGAAACTTTCTGATCTGGAACAAGACAGGAAGTTGGGACGACGGAATCACCTTCATCATGAATACTACTTGGACCCTTTTTACTTCTCTTTTGTTGGTGTGTCTTGTCGTTATCAGATTGAGGAGATGTTGGGGTCGATTTTGTCCTGAAAATAAATAAAAAATGTATTAAATGTTTTACAGCGATGTTGTGTTGTTCTTTTTCTTAAAAAGCATCTTTTTTCTTGCAGTTTATTTTATTTGAAAAATATTTTTTTACTTTCGATTTATTTTCTTCGAAATTCACCCCTTTATTATATAAAATTTCACGTCTTCTCTTGGTAGGTAGGCATTATTCTAGATAATAAAATAACACTGTTCAAAGTCGTTGTCTTATAAATAGTTTTTCGAAAGTGAATTACCAGATAGTAAGTAAGTATATACACAAAAAATAATGTTTCCCTAGAAAGTTTTTTATTTTCAATTAGAAAATTAACTACCTGCATTTATTGAACTCATACGTTTTACTGATTTGTAGGTTAGGCTTGGTTTGGTCTGGTGTTATTTTATGTTAAAGCACATTTTTTATTGGCAATTATTTTTATTTTCTTGGTGGTTCCTAATATTTTGTAGATGTTAAACTATATACCAATATAAATATAAATTCCAAATTCAGAAATTATATACGGAGTGTATTCTATTATCTAGGATTTTGCCCTTTTCTTAGAATATCTCGGCTATAGAGAGACATCGAAGGAATGTAGTCAAAAGATTCCACACACGGGGGTATTTTGGCCGGCCCTTCAGGCTGTCCACTATGGCACCTTCGGTGTGGACAAGATTTGTTAAGTGTAGTATTTTGGATAAATGGAAGTCCCCAGACTTCTGCGGTATCCGGGTGGACGGTGGGTCCTTCAATGAGAGGGTGATTCGTTATAAAATATAAGATACTAAACTAAATTAATTTACGTTTACTTACCTTGTATCAAAACAGAAATGCTACAAATATTTGTATTTCATGCAGTTTTCAAACTAAATAACATGAACATCAAATAAACAAAATAGTATTCAAATGCACTTGGAATAAAATTTGAAATTGAGAGGATCTACCTACCTTCCTCTCCATCTACACAAATACTTTTTAGAGTAGTACAGGTGTATTGCAAATAGAGCAATGCAAACTCTTGTATTCTAAGTAGGTGTATGTTTCTGTATTCTACGGCGTTATTTAGATAATGGGATATGTATCTCACATGTCTGTATGCCTCAAATCTCCTTACAATACAGACACTATTCTATTGTCTAGTTCCATAACCTAACAAGTGGGAAATTTTTATTTGATTGATGAAACAAACAATCAACGCAACTCTTTCGATTTCACAAACAAATAAATAAAAAAAAGACACGGTTCTTCTTAAGATAAGAATGAAATAATGCAACAATTGTATCAAAAATCATAATTTTGAAATTAATATTTGAGAGCTGAGAGGAATTTTGCTCGGAGACGTGGACGTCCGAGGATCAAATGACAAGATCATTTAAATCCAATCCTACAGGATGGTCACGTGTTGAGCACATTGAACAGGAGAGAATGCATGAGGAATTGTATGAGTGATGGAAGCGAAAGATGTATGTATGTGCTCTATCCTTTCTGCCTACCCCGCGAGGGAAGTGTCGTAATGGTATGTATGTACTAAATATTAGATACGAGTATTTAAAGAGAACCTTGTATTTTCTGTTATTATTTATTTATGGAATTGGAAGAATGGCGTTGATAGCGTGTACTTCCGATTAAATCAAAATTTTGAGTTGAGTTATGATGATGATGATTTTGGATGATTTTATTTTTGACGACGTTTAACAGTCCCTAGACCATCTCAAGGGCCCCAGTGAAGAGTTCAGTTTTTAATTTGCTTCTGAAGCTGGTGACTGTCTGACAATCTCTCAATGGCGCCGGTAGGCGATTCCACATAATCGGTCCAACAACACCAAAAGCCCTCTCATAGAAGTTAGACACCGGCTCTATATTGGGCTCAGTAAGTCTATTCACGGCCAGTTTAGTTATGGAACTAGATAGTCGATATATACAATACATATATGTATATCCCATCATATGAAAAGCTCCTAGGAATTTTCCCGCATATTTCCTCAGTGCTGGTATTACAAGGTATTCCACCTGATATTATTATGATCCAATGTATGTTGTGAGTGCTTGTCTTGCAGAATATGAATGTTTATTTGATTGTACACAGTGTATGTACATATTATCTCGACGAACTAAGTTACATAAATATTTAAATTTTCATGTTTGTGTGTTGTCGAAATGCACACATTGTCGAGTGTTTGGAGCCAGTGTCGGCACGTGAGGCAAAAATTATTTATTTTATCTAATATATGTATGTACATATGTCGGATGATTAATTCGGCACCGTTTAATGGAGCATCCATCTCAAGAGCGTGAGAAATTATATTGGAAGAGCGATGTCTTCAACTTGTTCCTGAACGTTGTTATTGTTTTAATGAAGGTTCTTGGGGAGTCGATTCCAGATGACGGGTCCTACGACACCAAAAGCCCTTTCGTAGAAGCAAGACTTGGTGGATCTATTGATCTCGTCCAGCATATTGATTGATATTTTTGCTGAATATAAAGGAGTATTATCTTTTCATTTATATGCCTCTCTTTCATGCATAATATATCGTTCTTTTGACAATAAATTAGAAAAAAAGATAATTTGATTGAGGCTGAATCACTTTGAATGGATCGCACTGGTTTTAGGTCTAAGTTCTCGAAAGGAGCGTTCAAAATTTAACAAAAAGAACAAATATTACAAATTGAGGAAAAATATATATGATTTATATTTAAATAATGATTTATCTGGAGTAGGTATCAATATTTTTCAATGCGTTTTGGTAGGAACGTTCAACTGGAGAGAGAGCACAACTTGAGAAGATAACTTAATTGGGTAAGATTCACGTACAAGACAATTTTATATCTACAACCCAGCGATGAGGAATGCCACCCATAATGAACGTCTTCATTTTCGTCGTCGAGAGGACAATCTGAATTTTTATTGCTTGCAGTTTCTCCACTGGCTACCCCACTTTTTTATCTCGTGATATTGACTGAGTGATAAATGACATTTCTTGAATATGAATATAATTCATTAAAATAAATATTTAAATAAGTTTGAAGCAAGCTCTGTGCACGAAATATTTAATTTCATAAATAGTGTAATTAAAAATTACATGCAATAAAATAAAAAAAACATGCAGGTAAATCAAGCAAACTATATATCATACAAAAAATAATTTGTTGTCAATTGTAATTACAAAAAACATCTTGCGTCATGCGTGTTCTGAAGTCTAAAACAGTAAGATATATTTTTTTAATGACACAAACATGCATAATTGGATATGGTTTAAATGCAAAAATTTATCCTAAATATCCTAAAACATCAATAAATATTTAAAAAGAATAAAGTATATAACAAAAAAAACACCGAAAAATATTGTACAAGGGAGGGGAGCACGCTTTTTGATTTAAGAAATATTAAAATGTTAAAAATAAAAACACTTATAAAATTTAAATATTGTTCATATTCGTACCGTCCCTCTTGCCCATTTTCCTGCCCGTCACTACACGCCGCTGAACTCCCCTCTTCAAGACTTATGCTTCGCTTTCTGAATATCCCCTTCTTATAACAAACTATATTCTCATGAAACTCTTCGTCCAATGACTCTTGTGTCGGCAGAGCACCAGTCGAACTGTGAAATTTATCATTTCTGGTGTAAATAGTTTATACTTTTTTATGAATATGTATCATATTATGTGTACTAATTATTACGGTATATCTCTCAAGCGGTGTACGTACAGATTTTAGAGTGTATATGTTCATTCATAATTCTTTGATAAATAATTAGCAAGAACAGAAATGACATTTCACCCTCTATAGCGTACTTAATCCTTGGACAAATTTTTAATTCATTAATTTTTTTACGTAATAGTACTTTCTTTAAGTTCTTTTTCTATTTTATTAATTTTTTTAAGAAGGATGAATAAAAGCCTAGTAAAATATAAATATTTAAATGTGCAAGGTGAAGTATCCATATACTCTCAATTTTACTGATTAACATTTCATCTAAAAATGCTTCCAACAGACTTGTCACAAATACAATCATATTTTTACTACTATCAATTACTTTACTTTAATTAATTTAATTAATTAAGTTTTAATAAAACATGCCACGTGACGTGTTTCACGCAATGCTGAATGTAAGAATTACAAAGGTGATATAAAACTTTTCATGTTCTTTTTAACGGCCAATTAAAAGTATAAGTAAAAGACTTGTAAAACACAAGTAACAAGCAATTAAATATCATTTATGACCCATCTATTATATGTAATTCTGAAGGTACCTACTTTATTTTTTGTGACGCATAAAGAACAATATACCGTATTGTGTATATTTCAAGATGAGTAAGTGACTTTTTAATATCATTTGAAGTTTTATGTATTCATTCATACATACAAACATACCATCATGTCATTTTCCTCGAGGGGTAGGCAGAAATGATCGAGCGCCACTTCCTAAATTTCATTTTTCTTCCATCACCGTCATACAATTCTTCATGCATGTTCTCCTATTCAATGTGCTCAAACCCTGTTCATCCTGTTGGATTTGATTTATCTGGTCTTTCCTTTTGATTCTCAAATGCCACGTCTCCGAGTACCATTTATCTCAGTCGAATTTCATGGCCATTCTGTCCTCACTCATTATTTCCACATGTCCAAACTATCGAAACTTATTCACATTCAACTTGGTTAATACACCAATTTTCATTCCACATTCCTCTCGTAGGTATAGCACTGTTACGTACACGAGCTCTCAGACTTTTACTACACATCTTTCTCTACGATCCCAAACAACTGCATATGCCTTTTTCACATTTTTTCAGCCATGTCTACATCTGGCTTACATTCATTAGTGTTGGCACTAAGGTAGCAGATTGCACCAATCTTCTAGCTGTGGTAGATATGTTTCTATTTGCAATTCAAGTTCGCACCATTGCACCATTTACCTTATTTCCTGCAACTTTTCTCCTTTCAATATCGCTTTCACACTTTCAATCTCTCTTGAACAAACTTCCTAAATATACGCATTCGTCAAATTATTGTAACCCTTTGTTGCCAACCACATTATCTGCTATATTGTTCTCTTGTTTACTCTTTCAAACACCATGATTTTAATAACATTTTACATTCATTCTTAATCGTCGGTAGCCTGGAGGTAGAGTCTCGGCCTCGTGAACCGTGTCCTTTCACGACACAAGCTTTTAGTAGCTTACTGTGAAAGGTGTATAAGGTTGTATTTGGGTTTATAACAAAACCCAGATATATCTTTTAAAAAAAAAAAAAATTATTCGCACAATTTTCATATACACAAGTTATTATTGTGACACATCAATGGTGTATTGAAATAGGAAAAATAATAATATATATTTTGAAAAAAAGTATTTTATGGGTCGAACAACACTGTTCCTTTTAAACATTACATATTCAAAGAAACTCGAACATTTTTACTAATAGGCATCTTGTTGGAATTAGAAAGAAAAATAAAGATTTGAAAAATGCCGACTAAGATTCCATTATTGCCAATTATTTCACGTGAAATATAGACAACTTTTATTTACAAATATTTTTTACAATTTGAATTATTTGTTGTACCTATAATGTTTTATTTTAACATTTTTTTTTATTGAAAAAAGGAAGAATAAATTTCGTTGCAGTTTTACATCACCTTTATAAAACATTCGTGTTTAATTTACTTATACCAACTGAATTTATTGTATGTAAGACAAAACTACAACAAAAATATAGACAAACCTGTAAATTCCATTTCCATTTAAAGACTGTTTGAAAACGTCTTCGTCTTTAATTGGAGTGTGTTGATAGTAATCATAATGGTTGCCGAATTCATATTCGCTTGTCGTCTTGACATTCTCATGACTTGTGGACATTACGAGAGGAGCATCCTTCACATTGTCTTTGTCGATGGAGTTTTTGATGATTTCCTGTCTTCTCCTGAAAATATTTTAATACTTTGTTTATAAATCGAAGATCAATAACAATATAAACGTAGTTTGGGCGAATATAGGAGGTCTTTAAAACAAAACTTTTCTAGAAAGAAATGATCTGGTTTTGTATTAAATATTTTGAGATGGATGGAATTAAAGACAATACAGGAAAGACGATGTTCCTAGTTGGGTCACGTTTTGGGAATGTCCAGTAACAGTTTGCCAAAAAGCACTACTGTTTCGCCTACAAGAGTTCCGACAGCACGAACATCCCTTTTTCATAATACATTGTTCTTTTGACAATGACATCAGTGCGCTCGAAATATCGTGGGGAGAGGTGACTCATTCGGGACAGAGACAATCTGAATGAATAATGCTATTTTTTGCCTTGTGCTCCCGAGAGGAGCTTTAAAGGGTGGGATGATGAAGGTGAGATTAAAGAAGGGTGAGCATATAGAAAATAAATGTAAAAAAAATCTTTAACAAATTTTCTTTTATGGAAAAAAAAAACATATTTGGTAATTTTGAAGATGCAAACATTTCTTTTCCTTTCGTTTATTTTGCGAAAAGACTGAAATGATTTAAATAATCGCAGTACCAACAAATAGTCCTAAAATACGAACCATGAATAAATTTGAATTGTTTATGAACATTTATTATTATTTACGCTTGAAGCTGCGATTGTCACTCACCTGTCTAGCAAAATTTCTCCTTCAGACAATGTTTTTTGTAAAAGTCGTTTCTTTGCCCTTCTCGAAACGAGCGGAGATTCAGTGTCAACTTGGGGTTCAAAATCTATAAATATTTCCTTTTCTAACTTCTCCGTATCGGTGGTAGTGGTAGTTGTGGTTGTGACCGAAGTCTCAGTTGAAACTGAATTTTCAGATTGCAGTGTCGACGTCTTGGACAACTGTCCAGTAGTTTGAGTATTCGTAGTTGTGGCTGGTGGAAGAGTAGCACTCTGCGAAGTCTTGAGAATTGGAACATGTTCAACTTTCATCATTTGCTGTTGGGCTATTTTCTGTTGTAGATAATCTAAATTCTTTTGATTCAGTTCCATGCTTTCTTGTATCTTTTGCATATCTTCAACTATCGATATTTCGTCTATCGTATCATCTCTGTCATCTGTGTGAATGAATTGAAAGTTTTGTCTGAAATATTCTTGGCTTTGGTCCCTTGTTAGTCTTGTTATGTCCATATTTGGCGTGGATTGTCTCCTAGGAAATGTTGAAGATTGATGCGATGACGAATTCCTAGGTAATGTGGACATTGTTATTGGATATTGGATGATTGGTTCTTCGACTAGTGTCACTTGTTTCTTTGGTGTTGTTTCTGGTGGTGTTGCTATTGATCTTGGCGGTGGCGTTGACATGGATCGGATTGGTGGTGGAGTTGCTATGGTACGTGGAGGAGTGGTCATGCTTCGCGGTGATCTTGGTTCTTCCGATTGCGTTCTTTGAAGTTTGTCGTGTTCCATTTCACTGAAATAAACAAACAGTTTGATAGTATAAGGTAGAATAGTAAATCGTAGAACCTTCCAAATATACAATGACAATGGTAACATAATATCTAAGATTTTACTATACGTTTTATCAAAAAATAATTATAATTAAAATAACAATAATATTAATTAATATATAAATCGGCCATACGAGTTAAATTTGAAAATAATATTTTTTTCAGTCAAATAAGTCAAAAATTTTTAGACAATGTTTAATGCTAATTTTGAATTTACTTTACCCCAGATACTTTAAAAAATACGTTTTTTTGTTTTTATAATTAGATTGAAAAATATTTCTTTTTTAATATAAAGAATCGATGTCCTGTTTTACCATTTGAATGTCTACATGGACAAACGGTAAAACAGCATGATTTCTCCAAAACATAAACCAGTATTTTACTGTAAGATACAAAAAAAAAACATAACAAAATATTTCTGTTATATTGTATTTTGATACGACGTAGGCGCCGTCGCGACGCCTGTACAACCTTGCATAAATCATGAAATTAAAAAGTAAACAGAAATGTAAAAGAAGAAACAGGAATGTAGGTAAGAAGCTGTACCTTTCACTAAAGCTGAAAGATGACTGGTGTTGATAAGCTATGGAACTGACAGGTGATACTTGTGTTGTAATTTGTTCGAATTTCCCAGTTCCCATTTCTGAAAAACTTTTCAACAACTTTTTTCCGTTTCCATTCAGTCCACCGTTCGTTTGGACACCCTGTGCTACCATTTTAACCTGAAAAAGGAAAGAAAGTTGATCAAAGTTGTAAAAACTATTCAATACTTATGTAATTCATAACACTTTGCTTATTTGAGTTTTATTTCGAGAATTTTTCAATGTCTTGACGAAACTCTAGATTTTTATTTATTTATTATTATGCAAAATAACTGCAATATTGATATTAAAAATATGTGACAATATCATATTTGGTAAGCAAAGCAATAATTTTTTCCTAGAGCTCATACAGTTTTTTCTTTAAACAAGTTGCCATTTCTCATAAATTTGGAGTCAGTTTGTTATCAAATCTGAAACTCACAACATCAAATGCTTTTTTTTTCCAAAACCCATATCATGGTATTGGATTTGTTGAAATATAAAATCTTATTTTTGTCTTTAATATTTTGTTAAATTAATTCTTTTCAATGTTTTGTTAGTAGGTTTTACGTTTTTAAAACCCTATCAATCAGATGCCAAATTAAATAAGTACGAATGGTTAATGCCTAGAAATATATTTTTGAATTCACTATGTCTGTGTTTAGATGATAGAATTACATAATAAAATTCAAAACTTAATGTTTCAAGACGAAAAATCTCTCTGAAAGTAAAAAACAATATAGAATAAAATATATGTCTTTTAATTTCATCTATTTTTGTGAAAAACAAATAGAGGACCCTTACCCTTTTTGCGGTTCTTGGACTAAGTGATAAGTAATTTGGAGGCAGTGGTTTTCTTCCTAAGCAAACTTCTGTCTGAGTGGCTTGTGTTTTCATTGGCCCTCTTTTGATCTTTTCTGCAATCATATATTGTTATTCATAATTAATATTTTACGTCGTTGCATATTCAAAAAGGGACATGTGAATTCATAAATGTTTTCACATTTCTAGAATAAACTCTTTATAATGACATCATAACCATTTTATAAAGTGATTCTTAGAATCAAATATTAGAATTCAATACTTCAAGAATAATATCACATGCCAATAAAAAGTCCAAACTACAATATTTTAATGCCTTAATGAACAGTTTTAAAAGAGAATGCTTGAATAAAAATGTGTGCACATGTCTCTTTTTGAATATGCAATGACTATTAGATGAATTAATTCAATATCTTATCTAGAAATAAATATTCAAGAAATTGAAGTTGTGTTATTATAAACCGTGAAATATATGAATACCTACTTATATTATAACTGCAGGATTACTCTTGACAATACGATCTTAATTTTGTCTTTATCTTAACCCTACGATGCGCGAAGTAACTACAGTCAAAAATACGTGTATGCTACTAATACTACTATACTACTATACCATTACGGCATATCCCACAAGTGGGGTAGCCAGCAGACCAGCTGTATGTAAGAAACATGCAAGCTGTTCTCTTCGTGCCAATATAAAATCAAGACATTCAGGATGGGTGGCAAACCTCATCGCTGAATTTATGATGTACAATGTCTTAATTTTTTTAACACCGTCCTGCCAATCCTACGTGTATGCCAATCCCGCTAACGCTGAAGATAGTCGTTTTTAACATTTACATGAGTAGGTATTATGGTTATAATATTATGTTACATGACTCCAAGTATGTACCAGGTATTGGCGTATACATAATTATTGTTATGATATTTCATCAACTTTTACATTTAATATATCTTCTAATTTCGCCCAAAAATTTAAATATTAGATGGCTGATACCTGTACTGATAAAGGAGGAAGATACATAAAACATTATTCGAATTGTAAAATAAATAAAAATCTTGGGTTTAAATACGCCGTCAAGAAGTATTTATTGTCTTCTAACTCAGCATCCGTCCCCTAACCCCTTCCCGATCCCTTTGGAGTGTTAGGTGTGTGGATTGTAGTTTTTTTCATTTTTTTTTTCAAACTGATTTGTGTGGCTATTTTTTTTAGTGTTTGTGTTTTTGCTATTATTATTTCTATTTCTGTTTAGTGTTAATGTGACGTGGTTAGATGGAAGAAATCACTATATAGTGATAATCTCGCCACTGCACATCATCACATTTTTTCTTGAGTATTCTGCTTTATTTTATTTGTTATATGAATGATGATGTGCAAGAAGAATAAAATAAATAAATAAATAACACTAAACATAAAAGAAACTTAGAAAAATAAATTAAACATCGTTATAAAATTATCGAATCTGATTTGAATTAAAGTTTTTCATTATTATAATAGTTGATTGATCTTATTGGACTTCACCACAAACTATGAAGACGTAACCAAATTAGTTTCAAGAAACAACAATCAAAGCAAGTTTTCAATACTATACACACACTTATTAATATTATGTGTATTCACTGTTATATCTTCCACTAAGTGTCTACAATTATCGCTAAGTAGATTTCCTTGTTATTCAGTTAAATTCAATGTGGAAATTTAGAACGTTGAACGTAAAATAGGGATTAGACTATTGTTGACTACTCACGTGAAATTCTCGCATTTTAGTCAAATTTGTGACAATCACAAGTGTTTTCAAAATTCTATAATAGTTAAATAAAAATAAAAGGCGCCCTTGAGACGGTCTAGGGACTGTTAAATGGCGTCAAAACAAAATCATCCATAATTATCATCATCATCATCATCATCATCATCATTAGCGTATATTTATTAATATAAATTGATAACAGAAGACACCGGCTGGCTCACGTTCACGAGGAAGACCACCAAAAAGATGGAAGGATAGCTGGTCCTCAGGGTCACAAGAGGGAATCACTTCCGGAACAACAGATCGATGATCTATCACACGAGGAAGAAGAAGAAGAAGATAACATTTATTCATATTCCTCACACATGCATGTTCCCCATCATGAAAAAAGCAGGTATAAAGACTAAAAAAAAAATGTGCTTATTATTAATTTATATTAGGTATATCCCGTGGAGCACCCGGTAAAGAATTGGTCTCCCACTCTTCTGCGTAAGTTTTCGAGTGTCCTGTAAAAGGCAGGTGTTCGAAAAAAATAAGACATTTTACATCTTAAATTCAGCGATGAGGCTTGCCACCCATCCTGAATGTCTTGATTTTATATTGGCACGAAGAGGACAGTTTGCATGTTTCCTTACGTGCAGCTGATCTGTTGGTTACCCCACTTGTGGGATATGGCGTTATGGTATAGTAGTAGTAGTAGTAGGTATATTAGGTATATTATATACCGACCCTCCGCACAAGAATTTGGTTGCTTATGGTGGGAGCATTTTACTATGTGTAATATTATTATTTGTTGTTGTAATATCAATGTATACTGTGTATTTATACATGAAATAAATAAAAAATATAACGTTTTTTCATATAGTAGTACCTGTTACTTAAAGTTTAATATAAGAAAATGTAAAAAATATAGCTTTGTTAGTACGTAAATAAAAATATAAAAGCTTCTGCCTTCTGTACTAGTTTCATAAACAACTGTTTTGGAGTTTGTCCAATTGTGTTAGTCTAAAGTTTATGATATTGTCGTAGGTAGGTATTAGTGATGTAACGAATGTGTGATTTTGGATATTCGCGAATGCGAATATTTGTTGCCGACTTTCGCGAATGCGAATGCGAATAGCGAATATTGACTTGACTTGACTTGCTTAGATTTCGACAATATTGCTCAATCATTAAAATTTCTACCCCCCCCCCGTCGCCGAATTTTCAAAATGGTATTGGAATTTAAAATATTTCAAAACTCCTCGGTTTTCTTAAAGAACATTTCCTTGCAGTACATTTTTCTGCAATGTACCGGGTAAGTATCCGGTACTTTTACCGAATATCCGATACTTTATTACCGAAATAATATTCGCAAAACATTCGCATTTTTTTTTGCGAATACTTTGAAATATGCGAATATTCGCGAATGCAAATACGAATATTCGTTACATCACTAGTAGGTATCTACGTGCCATGTCTGAGAACTTTATTCTGAAAAGTTTATTGTATCGTAAAATTTTATTTGACTCATGAGATTAATAAAAAAATATGCTCTGAGGAAAACTTTTTCAAATGGCACAATTAGGTAAATTTTATATTTATTTATTTCGCATAATTTGGTATCTTTTTATCTTAATTTTGAATACGATGTTTTAGATATTTGTAATAACAATTTAGTATTTAAATATTAAATTTTATTCAATGTTACAACAATAAGTAATTAATTAATGAACAAGACTACGTAATTGTGCTTTTGTAAGGTATTTTAATTAAATGAAGTTATGTAGTAGGGCTTTATTTGAAATAATCAAAATAATTATTATGCACTCGCCTTTTACACCCAAGTAATTGGAATTAGACTTGTATTATTTTGAAAGTGTTATATTTTATTGAAAGAGTTAATTATTCTTGTGATACTCGAAATACTGAAACTAAACATTGTGAAAAATTGAAAAACTTGGTTCTAAATGTGGTAGTAGACTAATTCTCTCTCAACAGGGTTACTCTTGACAAAACTAAACACGATCTAGTCTTGATCTTGATCATACGACGCACGAAGGGACTATGGTCAAAAACACCACGCTACCGCTAACGCGCGATCGGTTTGCGTGTATTTTTGACCAATAGTCACTTCGTGCGTCGTATGATCAAGATCAAGACTAGATTAAGATCGTGTTTAGTTTTGTCAAGAGTAGCCCTGCAGGTCTGCAGGCAATATAAATAAATATTATGTTCCATGTAGTTGGCGCGGCGGCTCTGAAGCTCCGTTCTGCAAATTTGGAGGTATTCGTCCTATTGTCTGTGCACCTCGACACAGGCTCTAGCATAGTGAGGTGGCAAAGTGGAATTAGTTGCATTGGCATATGGATATTTGAACTGTATTGGATTGTATACGTATGTTTATTTGAGGAAATTAACGATTTTGAAATTTGAATCGGCTTCTACGAGTTTATTGATAGCAGTAAAAGCTGAAGGCAGTTGGTTGTCTCGGGGTTTCGTCAGCAAAACAGAGCTCAATGAGACATGTCGTGTGTGCCATGCCGCTTAAGGCCTTGTGGATAGTGGGACACAATTTAAGCTCTTGTCTCTCTGGGACTATCAGCCAGTGTAGATCTTTTAGTAGTGAAGTGATGTGGCAGCATTTGTTCTCTCTGTAAATGGTCTTGGTGATAGCATTAAAAGGCATTTGAAAGTGATAGAGAAGATTCTGAGGCAGTCCCGTGTATATGATGTTGCAGTAGTTCAGACGAGAGACGACGAAGGCGGCAACCAAATTTTTGTTTAGACGTAATAATTAACTCATAAAAATAAACTTTGATGAATTTTTTCCAACCGTTAGTTTTTAAAGGCATAAAAACCTCCTAATATTAGCTAATATTTCAAAAATGACACAGCTTGCGCCATAATAACATTTTATTTTACCGAGAACCGCTTAACTGAGATGAAGATGGAATATTATTATTTTCATACTTTAATAAAATGAAAATTACACTGAATACCTACTAGGTAATGTCTCGTCTTTGTTAAACTATATTATTGTGGCGCTGGTAGGAATAAGTTTTCCCTATTATTTTGGGTCATATTATTATCGTGAAAGGGACGAAGATTTGGGGAAATGAGGCATTTAAAAGTTTAGCGATAAAATTAAAGTTGAAATAGCCGTTTTTTGGTAATGTTTAAAAACTGGGAACATCCTTCATCTTACATTTCTGCGGAAAAGTAATTTCGCCTTGAAAGAAAATGACGGTCGTATTAAAAATATTCAGTTCATTTCCTTTAAAAAAACTGGAATAGTGAAACGTAAATGAGCAAAAAAGGAGAAGTTACTTATTATTGTGAACTTACTTTTAGATTAGTAAGTAGGAATATTAGATACATGAAAAGTTTAGTGATCACTGACGGGGATGGTTGAGTGAGGAATCAGGTTATAAGAATAATGAGCAGATTCATATAGAGTGTTATAGATAAAATTCGTGTAAATAAGTTGCGATGGTTTGGACATGTGAAATGTATGGATGAGGCAAGGATGACAAAAAAGATATACAATTACATATCTGAAAGAGGAGATGTGAGGAAGCGCTGGCGTCCGAGAACCACGTAAATAAAAGTCTCAAAAACGTCCATGTGTTTACTTACCTTATACTTAGAGGAATCGACGTGTGCGTATGAAAACAAATTTGAACGTAGAAAAAGAGAAAAAAAGTATGTAACAATAGATCTATACGGCGTTCCGTTCTCTCTGCCTTTCCCACTTGGAAAACGGTGTAAGGATATTGATAGAAGACATTATGTGTAAACTTTTTTTTATTTCGAGGCGTTTTACAAGCTTTTTTAAATAAAGATCGTTCAAAATTTTGCAACCGAATTACTTTTGTTACTCACATCTTTGTTAAGACATTGTTATGCCCGGAGTAGTTGGCTATTGTGCCGAAAAGTTACCATTAAAAATAGTAATCGTTATTTAGAAAGTTGTACGGGATTTCAATATAAGACAATGCAGTTCATGAGAAATATGAAAATCCCGACATTAAAAATATCCCTTGCACTTAAAAGGTACCTGCATTAATATTATTATTAGATATTGTTTGATAATCTTCGTGCATTCAAAATATTATTGTTTATATATATATTTGTACCTGCATAGCAACAGGGGTAATAAAGAGAATAATATCAACAAAAGATTAAGGCGCATTCATTATGTATCAACTTAAGGCGCATTCATTATGTATCAAAATATTTAATGAATATTTTAGAATGTCTTCGTATTATTATTATTTAGTATCTGCTTGGTTGGATTTTTATACCTACGCTTCGAGATATTGAATGTTGATATCGATGATATATTATTATTTTGAATTATGTAAACGACTCTTTAGGTATGAATTTTAATTTTATTGTAACATACGTAGTTTGAGTATTTAATTATCTACCTAAAGGGTTGTATTGTGCTATGTAATAGAATAAGGATTGTGTTATTTTGTGTTGTGCGAAAAGACGCTTTGATAAAGAACAGTGATAAAGGACACAAGAAATATGATATCAGTGAAAGAGACACTTAAATTAATTTATATGTGAATTAATTAATAATTAAAATCAGTGCATTGAACGCTTCATAACATAATATTTATTTGTAAATATTTATTTTATTATTTACTGCATAATTCTCGGAATCCAGACAAGAGCCCAGGTGGACTCGTAATACAATGGTACCTGCGGGAAGGCGTGTACTTGTATTTTCATTAGCCAATCACGGCGCTGCACGTTGATGAATCACATCATAGTAGGAGTACATGACCAACCCCCCTACCCCACTCAAGGGTAGTAGAGAGATGTCCTTGAACAGAGTGAGTCTCCATCAGCCATCAGTGGTAGTCAGTCGTTATCAGTGAGTCGTAGCGAGCAGTGAGTCGTAAACAGGCGTCCTTGGTATAAGGATCGCTCCTGCCATCACTCATCATCTGACCTTCAGAGAGACAAGTCTGTCTCTGGTCACTGGACTTCAGTTGAGTCGAGATATTCTCCTCCTGAAGTCATGACGAGCCAACTCTGCAACTGTGTAGGCTGGTAATTGCCTCCAGGAGCCTCGGACGTGGGACTTCGCCCTCCCAGCACTGCGCCAAGGGGCGCTTTCTTCTACTTGTGTTGCCTCTAAGCATTTTCATGCTAGAGGCGCCCTCAACGCGGGATCCATTACAATCATCGCAAAGTGAAATTTAATTATTTTAAAAGTGCTTCGTTTCCGTTTTTATTGAAATAATAATCAAGTGTGTTTTTTTTATATTGGGATAATTACATGTGCACAGACAATACGGGGTAGTGAGTAAGTCGTAGTATTGTGTTGCTGTTTAAACGTGTGTTTGTAATAGTGGTAAGAATTTTTTTTATTTTTAATTAAATGTTTATTTGAATCTAAATTTGTCTTTTACACATTTGTCCATTTAATTACAGATAACTTGTCGTCTCTTAATTTATATAGCCTCACTGTATAATTTAATCGAGACCATTTTATTGTTTTAACTCCTGGAGTGCTGTAAGTAGCCCAGTAGAGTCTCAGCCGCTGGCATTATTGGTTAAAATTTATTTTATCCTCAACCAAAACCATTCTTTCACCATCTCTCACCCCCCCCACCATATCAACATTATTACTGTATAGGTAATTGAGGTATTTTGTTTTGATTGGGTTGTAACATTTTCTTGAAACGCATCCTAACCCACATTGTTAAAATGTTTATTCCAAGTCCACAGTGATAGACAAATTGATAAAAAAAACGCAGTATGTAGTTAACTTCCAAAATGCTTTTATTAACTTCGCTTACTAGTATTCTTCTCTGATTTGGGTTTTCTGTGGTTTCTCCATTTCGCAATAAGGTGAATACCGGAGAAGGTAGATATTAATTACTTTTCTTTAAATTCTTCTCTTTTGAATCCGTCCACAGCGGATCACTTTCCAATAGTTTTTTTTTATCAATGAATTATAATTACCTACTATCTTATCAACACGGGCTTCTCCCAATATTCTTTTTTTTCAAATTCTATAAATTCTGCTTGTTTCTGTATCTTATTTCAGTTTTTTCTAATCGCCTGATGATGGAGTCGAGAGTCTTCAAATACTATTAAGCGAAGTTAATAAAAGTCATTTGGAAGTAAACTTCGTATCGTATTTTTTCCAATTTGTCTCAAAATGGACTTCCAACATGACGTACCTACCTTTGATCAATAACATCGAAATTCCATAGTGATAGTCTACAATTTTAAAGTGATACAGTAAGTTGCTAATTACCTAATACAACAACTTTGGTGGAGTCATCCTGATGAACTGGCATAGGCTGCGAGGCTGGAACATGATGCTGAGCATGCATGGAGACCAGATGTTGTGGAGTGAAGGGGCCAACTAAAGCGGGATGAATTTGTCCATGGACAGGGACTGGTCCGTTTAGAGGATAAACTTGATTCTAGAGAAGAAAAAATACAGAATTGAATAAAGTATTATTTGTATTAAAATAGTTTTATAGTTTTATAAAATTAAATTTTCAAAATGACACTTGGCTCTATTGGAAGCATTTTAATTTATTTATTTATAATCAATTATTTACTCATTGTTTACTAGTGAAAACGGAAAACTTATTTTACATTACCTGAGGGAAGTGTCCAACAGGAATTTGAGGAGGAAATGGCTGAGCGATTTGTGGCATGACTTGTTGATACGATGGAGCGAAAGGTTGCTGAGGCATTGGCATTACAACTTGTTGTAGTCCAGTGCCGGGCATTGGCTGCTGAAGTGGTTGTCCTGGTTGCTGCATTCCTTCTGGTCTCTTCCTTCCATCCAGCAGACGTTCAGTTCCATCTCGTATCCTGATGCGTCTTTGTGCTGAAAGATTAGCAGCTGCGGCGTCTTCGAAAGAAGTCAAAGTGTGAGAGCGGGCAAAGCTTACGTGTTTTGTTCTGAAAAAGAAAATAAACCAATCATAAATAAGCTGTAATCTTGGTTTCGTTTAGAAAATAATTATTAGTTCCTGTACTAAAAGATTCGACTAAGCACACTTTTAAATCTTTTTACGTTGGTTTTTAATATTAAGGATGAAATAAAATATTTTGTAATAATTTTGATATTTAAAAGAACATATATTTTAATATATTTTTTCTTTTAATGACAATACGCGGCGTGAGCCTTTTACATATTAATGAGACACTTAAAAAGACGGCAAAATAATAAAAACTGACGTAACTATCGCAAAATCATAAGTCAAAAAGTATTTATTATAAATTTTGTATAATCATGAATCTAATATATAAAAGGAAGTCGTGTGTGTTACAACACTTATAACTCAAGAATGGCTGTACCGATTTGAATGATCTCTGATTTGTTGGATTCTTCTCCGCCCGGAATAAACTATAGGCTATTAAAACATCTTACAAATTCACGGGATGAAAAAATATGAAGAAAATTATTTACGCCATACATTTTTAATTTCAAAAATAAAAACAATATGGAGAGTTATGGCGCTATTAGCGCCCCCACGTCGCCTGTTGCATTGTGCTAAAATAATCCGTAGGTTCTGCTATATTAAGAACCAAATTACTATAACTAATATGAACGAAATGTGTACTAATATTTGTTTACTATAATTCGGTAGTTACATGGCAATAGGTTGTATCTCACTAAAACATAATTTTACAGGAGAGCAAAAACAAAGTTTGCAAAAGAGATATTTCAGCCAAATTTCGAGCATTATATATCAAAAGGAAGGTAATTATTATTTCTACAAGATAGATGTAACATTCTCTTAATAATTTCTTCTACAAGATGTATGTAACATTCACTAAATAATTTCTTGCAGTTTAAAAATATTTGAGTTTTTTTGCCATGTTGATGAAAACAATCTTTCTACATGTCAATAAGTTACGTCTTTTCTCTCTTTATTCTGACTATAAAGAGACATATCCTTTTGCCACATCAAATATTACACTATTGTGAGCATTTTTAGGAACAAACTTGAAAACGCAAAAAATGCGAGATACAACCTATTGCCATGTAACTACCGAGTTATTCGACTAATATTTATGTATCGATAGATCTTCTGTCACATAAATGTGGACGTGCACAGATTATATTTGAAATTGTATTTTATTTTTGCAGATGGAAAATTATTATTGAACCAAAAATTGTGCTATTAAAGATGAAAATAAGAATGTGTTCATGTAGTTAGTTCTGATGCAAGATTGTGTAGTGAAATTTGCAGACAGAGAAGAAAAATTACGAAGAAAATTATTTACGCCATACATTTTTAATTTCAATAAAAAATGCAATATGGAGAATTATACAAAATCAACAATGAAGTTTTTTTTATAGATTGTTTATATGATAATTTTTCTATACATTCTCAAATTAGAATCGTTATCCATACAATTTAACATCTGTAGTTCAGATATTTCAATTTTTAAAAAATCATGGAAAGAATTTTTATAAATTTTATATGAATAGGTAAAATCTACCTGAAAAAAAAATAGTACCTACATAATTATATTACGTACTGCAGATAATTTATAAACAAATCTGAGTTAAGTATAATTGTTAATGTCGGCCGGTGTGGCGCGGAGCTCTTTCCTTTGAGTCAGGAGGTCCTGAGTTCGATTCCCGGACAGGGCAAAGTGAAGAATGATGACCTTTTTCAAATTGTCCTGGGTCTGGGTGTTACATATATATGTATATAGTGCATTGTATGTGTGTATCGTCGCGTTAGTACCTACCCATAATCAAGATTTATTTAAGTTTGGGACTAGCTCGATGTGTGTGAATTGTCTATGTAAAAAAAATGAATGTAACTTTCGCATTTTAGCGGCCCCACCTGTTGTCGAGTACTTTTTTTCCATAGAAAAGGTAATATTTTTGAAACTTGAGGAAATTGTTGCCATATGTAGGTAGAATTATTTTAATTTGCCGGCAAAAAAAATCCACTTCGAAAATTAATTTCCTAAAATTCCGTACATATTACTCGACAGCGGGTGGGGCCGCTCAAGTTTCATAGTTCCGAATTTTTTTTCCTATAAAAGAATTTTCCAAAAAAATTGGTGACCAAAAAATAATTCACCATATGGCATCAATTTCCTCAAGTTTCGAAAATATTACTTTTTCTATTGAAAAAAGTACTCGACAACGGGTGGGGCCGCTAAATTGCGAAAGTTCCAAATGAATTATATTTTTTTACACTATACCTTCGATGACACACTTTGACAATTACGGGAGTTTGTAAAGAGATTAATACATTACATTGAAAGAACCTCTACACACTCGGATATCTCAGGAGTCGGAGACTCCTATTTATCCGAATTTGCACACATAACTTTCATTTCCTCAGGGGCGACCCGAAGAACAGATCCTCGTTTGAACAATAAACAAAAAGAAACAAAAATAGCCCATATTGGGAAAAATAATATTAAAAAAATAAAGAGATTAATAATATTAATCATTCATAAAGTCAGTGGGAGAGGGCAGAAGATAGGGCAGGTGTCGAGCATGTGTTGAAAGGCTTGGTTTGGAGTGGCCAGAGGTCCTGGAAGCAGCGGTGGACAGTTATCTCTGGAGGAGATACTTAGGGGCAATGGGCCCCCGACCGAACTAGGACAAGGGGAAGAAGATGTATGTATGAAATCGTTCATTGATTCTTAGGCGGTACGAAGTTCGCCGGGCCAGCTAGTATAATAATAAACAGTCATTAAAATAATGTCAAACAGAAGAAGTCAAATGGATACAACAGGTCTATGTCAAATAAATTATAAAATCATATTTAAATAAGGAAGTATAAATTTCTCAAATAAATAAATGACACAAACTGTACCCAATTTTGGCAATAAACAAAATAAATAAATATTTTCCTGCAAAAAACTTGTCCACCACTTTTTTCTGTAATTTTTAGAGTATCCTGTAAAAGGCAGATATTTGAAAAATAAACTTTTTCAGCAATGATGTTTGCCACGCATCCCGAATGTCTTATTGATACTAAGATGACAGATTGCACGTTTATTACATAAAGCTCTTTTGCAGGCAACCCCAATTGTAGGATGTGTCGTGTTGATTCATAAAAAAATGAACAAATCGCAGACGTCACTGGTTGCTCCTGTTGTCAATTTTTTATGTATAGACAATTCACACAGATCTAGCTAGTCCCAAACTAAGATATGAATCTTGTTTTATGGGTACCTACTAACGCGACGATATACACAGTTACATTGCATTAAACACATATTTTTTGACTCGGAATTTTTTTGTTTTTTTTGGTTTATTTGTTTTTATTTATTTTGCTTTTTCATTTTTGCTGCTGAGACCGCCTCGGCCAAAAGCTGTTATGGTCTCAGTGCAAGGTGATGTTTTAAGAATAATAATAATATAAATACTTTTTCTAGGTTGTCATGCTCTCTTCTAGCAATGTGCCCGAAATATCGCATATATCAACCTAAAAAAAGTAATTATGACTGGGGTTGTAGAAGGGAGGAGGGGAAGGGGCAGAGTGCCAATAAGATGGAGCGACCAAATTAAGGAGGTCACACAGAGCTCACTTCACGGGACCTTGCTCATGTCGGAGGATCGCTCAACATGGAGACAGATGGTTTACAGAACGAAGCATGATGGTCACGATCCTCAGGATTGAGGGACCGACGGAGATGATGATGATGAATAATAATATGTATAAATGTAACACCCAGACCCAGGACAATTTGAAAAAAGATATTCTTCACTTTGCCCTGGCCGGGAATCGAACCCGGGACCTCGTGACTCAAAGGCAAGGGCGTTACCTCCGCGCCACACCGGCCGACAACTAGAAAGATAATTGGACGATGAAGCAAAAACAGGACAAGATTACCTAAAGATATATCATTATCTATTCAAGAAGATTATCTATGCTGTCAATTTTATATAAAAAGGTTTTTTTAGCTTATTTTTCTCAGAAATCAGTAAATAAAAAGTTGAAATAGCTTTATTTCTTGGATATTTCAGGAGTCCAAGGACTCCTATTTATCCGTTTAGGTGACAATTTATTAATATTTGAACTCTTTCTAGTCTAATACTATTATGCCAGTGTTGGCATCTCCGATCCTACCACATCAGTAAATATTCAACATTTCTTCTAAAAACGTTGAATTCGATAATACTCTACGTTCCAATACAGAGCTTAAAGGTTATACGAAGATCAATAGCCAATCAGAAAGTTAGATTCCTTAGTGAATAATAAATATCTAAGTAATTGATATGAGTAAATTGATTGTTATCAAAAGTTTCTTAATTTAATGAGAAATGTTTGAAAGGCGAAAAGTCCAATTATTATTGATGTCGATGTTGGGTTATGGAAACCAGGGACTTGAAAATGTTAAAATATTCCAGTTCTTTCATGAAAGCAAGAATTTTATGATTAAATTATTTTACAAAGTTTGTGAAATTGTTCCTACATACCGAAAAACATGGACAATTTCGAATAGTTGTGAAAATTTAATTTAATCGAAAGTGGTTAATGACATAATCACAACTTGAAATAACGGAGTGAACTACTACTGACTGAAGTAAATTTCAATTTCCTAATGTTATATTAAAATTCACTTTTAGTCAATTAATTCATTATGTGATAATAAAAATAATTGATTGATTGAGTCGACGTTGATTTTGAAAAACTCCATTATATTGATATAATGAAAACAAAATTGTTTTTGGTTTTACTACGATTTATTTGTAAAATAAGTTACCAGGTTTCGACCTATGAGGTCATTGTCAAACCTCATAGGTCGAAACCTGGTAACTTATTTAACAAATACATACATACATACCATCACGCCGCTTCCATCTTAACTTATTTACATTCATAAATAAGTTAACAAATAAATCGTAGTAAAACCAAAAACAATATTGTTTTCATTATATCAATAAAAATAATATTTCTTTATTGAAATAATACTGTTCACAATCATATCACAAATATGAAAAAATATTAAAATATGCACAAGTATCTGTCTACCATACAAGCCGCAAGGCTGTGTTGTGGCAGGATAACAATAGATAAAAATATATACCTATTTATTATATTAAAAATTAAACAATATTTCTGAATTTAAATATTTAGCATGAATTATTATGAATTTTCCGTGGAGTATCTAGCAAACAATTGACTCTCGCTCTTATCCGTAAGTTTTCGAGTGTTCTGTTAAAGTAAAATAAATAGATTTTTTAATGTCTTAATTTTTTGACACGGGGAAAACAATGCATGCTCTCCTATTTAATGTGCTCAACACCTGATCGTCCTGTAGCAACTGGTTTATGTTATGATATTGCCATTGAATTTTCGGACGGCCACCATTCCTCTCAGACATAGATCATCTTCTTAGTCATTATTTCCACGTACCTTAACTATGTACCGTAGTTTATATGCATTCTTTCTTGTTATTAGCCCAGCTTTCATTCCGAACTTTTCACGTACGGAGATATTGAGCACTATATCTTTCAGACTTTTGTAATTCTTACACTTTAGACTTTTTTGTTAAAACACAATTGTTTGATATAAACGTACCTAATATTGGAAGTTTTTTAAATTGCAACAAGTTAAATCATTACTTTTTTGACATTATCGGTCATGGCGACCTTAAGTACAAGGGTATAAATACTATTTGCAGTTGAACTTCTGAAGCCTGAGGGAATACATATATGTATGTTATCTATGTAAGTATAATAGAAATGAGATTTTCCTAAGACTTAATGTTTCAATGTTCCCTTAGGCTGAAGCTTAACTTGAGCTTGCTCTTAATTTTCTTTCATAATATATCTAGTAGGTAAAACTATTTTACACCCAATTGTAAGGGACAGATAGAATGACTCAAAGTGACATTTAATAGCATCTATAGTGAAGTACCTACCTTTTTTAAAATTAGATTGATCACTTTAACTTGACAATAAAACCTAGACGTAAGGGCTGAGAAGGTGTTGCTGAGAATCAATCTTTCTGTCCTTTATAGGTATTTTGGTGTAAAATATCTGTGAAAGTTGAAATTTATTGGATTAAAATGAAAATAATACTATACCCCCACAGCATATCCCACAAGTGGGGTAATCAGAAGAACAGCTGCAAGAAAAAAAAATTGCCAAACGTTCACTCCGTGCCAACAAAAAATAAGGACATTCAGGAGGAATGGAATTTAAGATGTCTTTATTTTTTTCGAACACTTGCCATTTACAGGACACTCAAAACCTTACAGAAAAGAGAGGGAGACTAATCATTTGAAATAAAAATAAATTATTAAATAGCAGTACCTTATAATATCTCAAAACAAAAGCTTTGCTCAATTTTGACGATACGAAAATTAATTATTTGTCATTGAAAAAAAATACTCAATGTACTTTTGTGTTACTTTAAAGTGTAAAATATTTTTAATAAATAAATAAAATTAGATGTTCAAACAAATTTTACATATTTGAGGGTTAGCTCAGGATAAACATCACTTTAAAGACGCATCGAAATAATAGGCCTTAATATTAAATTAGATGAATCGGTTGGGTGGGAAAAACAAAAAGAGCTTTTTATATCTTAGATGAAATGATAATAAAAGTTTATTTGTACAACAATAATATAAATTGATGAGAAATCAAAAGGGTTTGTTAATGGAAGAACCAAAAAGAATAGCAATAATTGTAAGGGTCGTGGTTGAAATTGAATAGAAAAGTTGGAAAATAGAATGAAATAAATATTCATGAAGAAATGCGTGTAGGTTACAAAGATGCTGATTGAAAAAAATAAAGAAAAAGGCTTTTATTTAGAACTCTTAGAAATGGTCAATATTTTTGAAAAATGATAAAATAACACATATCTATTGAATTTCATAGCTTTCTGTTAGATTGCAGGTTCTCATGGTTTTCCGATGTTAAATCTATGAGTGGCATGTCGTCGAATATGGATAGTTATTTTTTTGTGAAATGTCAGTAAAGGTAAAAAAGTAAATAATTTTATTATACTTTATGATTATTGATAATGTCATCAATGTACAATAAAGAATAATAAGAAAATAAATATTGTGAATATTTTATGCATTATTTTTGCACATCATCGATATATAACAGTCAATATTTAATATATAAATTAATTAAGGGCCCCGTTTAGCAAAAATGGTAAAATTTTCTATTTTCAACAAGTTTGATAGAAAAAACTACCAAAACTTGTTGACCCTTGGGAACATATTGATTTATTACCAATATGTTTTTAACTAAAAAATAAATAAATCGTAGACTGACGAGATTTATTTAGGTATTCTTTGTTATATCAAAATACAAATTATTTGTTAAATATATATATTTTTTATTCATCCTATCAAGCATATAAATACTATAGATTTAAGCAAACTTTTTTTAGTATACAAAAAATTGAGTTCATGTGGTGATTTTTGGTTTCAAAATATGAGAAAATTTATCAAACTTTTTTTTTAAAATCTATCAATATCCATGAAAAAAACCAAAAAAAAATAGTTTTTTTGTTCTTAAATATTTTCAATATTAAAATAAATATATGGAAATTTGTAGGATTCTCGTGCATTTATGTACCAAACACACCCCCGAATTCGATTTTTAGAAATGTGCTTTTTTATAAACGAATAGGTACTATGAAGTTAAAATAGAGTTTTTTTAAAAGTTAAAGTTTGATATTGGTAATTAATATTTGTTTTCATATTTTATCAAATCAAAATGTTTGTAGGGTCAACAAGTTTTGAGACCAAACTTGTTGAAAATTGAATATTTTGTCGTTTTTGCTAAAGGGGCCCTTTAATATTCCGAAGATTCCCGGTTAAAAAAAAATATGTCTACGAGTACCACTCTATTCTTTTCAAAAAATTTCGAGTGTCCCTGACAAAAAAAAACGAATAAAAACTCGTAGTTACTTACTGTTTGGCTTGTAGATAATAGATTAACTTTATTCTTTGTAATATAATGATTTCTTTTATCTTTTTGATTTTGTGAATATCCTTAACTTGATACATAATGCTTTCAGTCCCTTCGGGAAGGCCGGAGCTTTCTCCCTCATCCCTCAATAATGATATATAATTCAAGGGAGAATGAGATACATTATTTATCATTATTATTTACTACAAGGTACTACAATATTATAATGGGATAAAAGATTTAGGGAATTCGAGTATGTGTCGCTGAGTTTCGAAATCCGCTATAACACATTTTTGTGGTTCGGAGAAACTCGATAAAAACTATGTTAAACGCAAGTATAACAATAAACTTTCCTGAAGTCAAGCAAGTTTATTAATTATTGTAAGATTGTTACAACAGTTCAATAAACTCATAAAGTGAAGATTGGGAGTTGTATATCTGATACAGTCTATGCAAACAGTGGTGTGCCGCAGGGATCGCATCTGGGACCGATCTTGTTCAATTTATTTGTGAATGACATAGTTGAGATCTTCAGAGACATAGAGGTTTTACTGTTTGCGGATGACCTGAAACTTTATAAATCTATTAACAGTTTGGAAGACTGCATTATTATACAAAATAATCTGGATTTGTTAAATGACTGGTGCATACAAAATAAGCTAAACCTAAATGCAGCGAAGTGCCAGGTTGTCCGCTTTCATAGAACTAGATCTCAGATAACTTATGAATATTCAATTGATAGTGTTGTTCTCCAATGTGTCTCAAACATTAAAGATCTAGGAATCACTTTCTCTGAAGATCTAACTTATAACATACATATAGAGGAAACTGTCAGCAAGGCAATGAGATGTCTTGGCTTTGTATTTAGATTAGCTTCTGACCTGCGGTTGATTCAGTCCTATAGGCTACTTTTTGTATCCCTTGTGAGACCTCTCTTAGAATACAACACAACTATATGGTCTCCTAATTATGCCATCCACAGTAATAGTGTGGAGAGGGTGCAGAGGAAGTTTTTGAGACTGATAAACTACAAAAAAGGAATTCCGGTTGAAAACATAGATTATCCTGCACTAATGGACGAACTTGGTCTCCTCACCTTGCAAAACCGAAGGATACTGTTTGATATGTGTTTTATGCATAAAATACTGAATGGTGCCATTGACTGCCCGGAATTGGTAGAATTAATAAAATTCAGCATTCCTGCCAGGTCGACCAGACAAACTGTGACATTTCACGAACCTAATACTCGGAACAATTATGTTTATCATTCACCACTGATCAGAATTCACAGACTGGGGAATCTGGTAGGAAATTGCGCTGATATTTTTGCTGACAGTTTCCAGAAATTTAAAACTGACATTATTATTAAATACTTGAAATTACATAACTGACATAGGGCAATCGAAGTTTGCGACCTAATTTTCAAATTAAACTATTGTAATGAATTTTTATCAATTGGACCCATATTATAGCTGTTTCTTTGACTTTATTTGATCAACACATTTTTTGACTGTTGAGTTTACTTTCTTAGCGCTGTTTGAATATTTAAATTTGTTTTTATATATATATAATCAGTTAAATTAGCCTAACTTTTTAGTAATTTACATTTATAATCCTTTTAAAATTATCTTGATGATTTCTTTTATGTCATAATATTTTATTGCTAGTGCCGAATTAATGATTATTTTATTTAGACCTATCACTCAGATTTATAATTTAATAATTTAATAATCTGATAATTTAATAATTTAACAATCTAATAATTTGATAATTTAATAATTTGATGGTTTATTGATTTAACAATTTAATAATTTGATAATTTGATAATTTAATAGTTTAATAATTTAATAATTGATAATTTGATAATTTAATAATTTAATAATTTGATAACTTAATAACTAAATAACTTAATAATTTAATAATTCTATAATTCAATAATTTAATAATTCAATAAATTGATAATTTGATAATTTGATAGTTTAATAATTTAATAGTTTAATAATTAAATGGTTAATGTTGAATGATTTATAATTTATTGATAATTTATTATTTTGAGAACATTATCGATTATGTTACCTTAAATATTGTTTTTTTTTCTGTTGTACTTGTTTTATTAATGTAAATTCTTTTTAACTCTGACCTTGATGTGTAATTTTATAAACTTTGACTTGTGTATATGTGAATTGGTATTGTGTAATAGTATGCTTTTGTACTCTGTCTCATAATTTCAACATGTAAAAGGCTCACGCCGTATATAATTGTAAATAAATAAATAAATAAATAAAATAAATAAAATAAATAAATAAATATGAAAATAAGTGTTGCTATTGAATAAAAATAAACTGTTCATTTTGTATACATTAAAATAACTCCTATTGGTCGTTTGAGTTATAAAGGATATTAAAGTTTTATATTATTTAATGTCTACATGTGCATTATTTTGTATGCCTGTGTATGTTTGTATTTATATACATATATATGTATATGTTTATTTATATTGTCTCACATTGCATGTACCTATATTGCATCACACAAAATTGGTTTTCTCTTTGCTAGTTGGTCATTAGGTTTCCTTTAATTTACTGATATATTATTTAATTAAAATTGTCACTGTTGTACTTGTAAATGTTATGTACCAATATGTATTTCGACACGTAATAGGCTTTTGCCGTGAATTTTGTAAAATAAAATAAAAATACATATGAAGAGGTTTAGCGGGACTCTTTCCTCATCATCATTTCAGTTTATTTTTTTGTACAAATGATTAGTGTTTTGAAAGAAACAATTTTTTAAGGTTATATAATATTTAATTACGAATCGCTTGTTAACTTCAACAACCTCGTATCTAAAAAAGTACCATTTTGCAGGAGACATTAAAAACTCTATAACTTTTTCTACACAACATATATTTATTTTCTGTTAAAGTAAACTTAAGGTTCAATTAAGGTTGCATCTAATTAATCGAATAATTTTGTTAGTTTAATTCCTTTTTTTTTTTTTTTTTTTAAAAAAGATATATCTGGGTTTTGTTATAAACCCAAATACAACCTTATACACCTTTCACAGTAAGCTAAAAGCTTGTGTCGTGAAAGGGGAGTTTGCCGGCACCTGGGATCGAACCCCGGACCCCTTGATCACAAGGCCGCGACTCTACCTCCAGACTACCGACGAACTCAAAGCTCCTTAAAGCCTTTAAAAACATTGTTAATTAAGAATGAAAAAATGATCAAAATTAGATACGAGGTTGTTGAAGTTTAACCAGCGAAATCCAACGACATAACTATTATATAACTCAATTTTCGTGAAAATGGTTATAGTTGATTTCGAAACTCGGCAATACATATCTTTGGTTATAATGTATTATTATTTTTTGTTTATGTGAAAAATGTAGAAAGGAAATAATCCCATCTATATGTATCATGTCAATGCGGAAATTATAGTGATCCCCTTTTACGTTATAACGTATGGGTGTTTTGGACGAAATCGTTTCAATATTACTTACTATACTAGTGTAGTCAAACCCGGCTTAAAATTGACAAAATATTGGCAAATAAACACAAGCAGATAGCTAATTTTTTCAGAAATGGCAAAAAGGATAGGAAATTATTTGAAACCTGCATGGTTACTCTTGACATAATCTAAATACGATCTTAATCTTGCCTCAATCTTATTAACCGTACGATGAGCGAAGTGACTATAGTTAAAAAATACGTGCATGCCAGTCCCGCGGTAGCGGAGTATTTGTAGTCGTTTTTTACATAAATTTACATGAGTGTTATGTTTGTATTATTATTATTATTATTATTATTATTATTATTCATATTTCATTTATTTAACAAAACAACATTAGAATCTACATTTTGAACACGATATAAGATTAAAAATAAAATTTCAAAATAACGTTAAATAATAAAAACAATAAAATATTAAAATAAATTTATTTTCAACATGTAGAACCCCAATATTATTCGAGTTGATTATTCCATGATGTCCTATGAAAATAGTACAATCATAGGAGATCACTTACAGAGCTACAGGGACAAAAACCTTCTTACTATCCTGGTGGACGATAGAAGAACAGCCTTCTGCATGCTGTATTTGAGCCTATCATCTATTCCCAGTTTTCTGAGATTGCTTGACAGACTCTTTCAGGTATTAAACCATTCACAGTCAACACTATAGGCACGATGATCGTGGTAGGTTTCTCCACATATCTTTGATTTCGTGAGCAAGATCAAGATATTTTATTATCTTATCTTGCTCAGCTTTATTTAAATTTTCATCGTGTGGTATAGTGATGTCTATGATATTATGTTTTACGGCATCTGCAATCAACCAACACAATATCTGGTCGATTAGCTGGAACAGTTCGATCAGTTTGAATTGGTCGATCCCAGTAGAGTTTAGTGTCATTGTTTTCTAATACCGATACTGGACAGTAATAATAATATGTATTTATAGTATGTAATATTATAAATACATTCACTGTGTCGGTGTTTAGGTAGTAGAATTCCATATCGAAAAATAAAACAGGTGTTTTATTCTACTAAAGATTTATTTTGTGAGAGAGACGTCTTTCGTCTTATGAGGACATTGTCAATCAATCTGAGATTGACAATGTCCTCATAAGACGAAAGACGTCTCTCTCACAAAATAAATCTTTAGTAGAATAAAACACCTGTTTTATTTTTCGATTATAAATACATATTATTATTATTATTATTCTCTTTAAAGTTACTTTGCACATCATTACAGCTTTTAGCCAATGCGATGTGCAAAGATGTGACATAACCCCAAAAATGTACTAGATATTGGTGAATATATTGTTACGATTTTTATAAATATTTAAGAAATATCTTCTAATATCGCCAAAATTTTATCATACATCTTTGAAAATAAAACTTTTAAAAGTACCTACTCGAGATTAATAAATTCAACAAAACCTAGTGGGGCAATATATTCCATAATTTTGATCTTTTTGTTTGTTTGTGCATATATACTGTTTTTAGAATAAGTAAATAAAAAATATATATTATGTCTTGCGAACGAACTCAAATGTGTATAAATTTACAATTATTGCCTCCACTATTAAAGTTTGTTTAATATCCTGACTGTTGACAGAAAACAATTTAGTTTCGCGATGTTTTTTTAATATCGCTAAGAAAGATAACGTTGGACGTATAATGAGGTTCACACGAAACGAATATCGTTTGGAAACCAAAATATCGTCTCATTTGAACCGTGTGAACAGATTGTCAATATAACTAACTCTTATGGGATAGGAAATGATATATTTTTAAGTGTATTTTATTTTTAAGAATGTGTTATATATATATATAATGCGAATGCTTTGATTTTTCGTATTAAACTGGTTATTTGCACTTACGTATGTGAATTATATGTGAGATGTAACACGATAGGTATGATTTTAACATGAAGCTAAGCATCACTTGCAGAGTAGAGAGAAAGTATTAGGTGTCCCGACGCTTACGAATCGGCTTAGGCTGGTTTAAGTGCACTTTACCCATGGTACGTTCACCAATCCCACATATATATATGTAACACGATAGGTATGATTTTAACATGAAGCTAAGCATCACTTGCAGAGTAGAGAGAAAGTATCGTTTGTAATCGTTTGTATCGTTCGTAACTTTCTCTCTACTCTGCAAGTGATGCTTAGCTTCATGTTAAAATCATACCTATCGTGTTACATCTCACATATAATTCACATACGTAAGTGCAAATAACCAGTTTAATACGAAAATCAAAGCATTGGCATTATATATATCGGTGGACTGTGTGAACACGTTTGACGATCAATGGACGACCGACGGATTTTGTTTCTTATGCAAGCGAAATTGTCAGGCCTTTATGTCGCCTCGTATAAAATGGGGTGTTCACATTTGGCGAATATCGCCAGCCGAATTTCAAAATATAACGCCAGGCGAAAAAACAAAATTCGCCGTACGCCCATTGATCGTCACACCTGTTCACACAAGTCCACCGATATAGAAACGATCTGTCAGATGCGCTTTGATTTTGACACTGTTTTCAAAATGGCGTCGAGATGGAGATCGCGAAGTGTTTATTTTTAGTCGAAAATGTTATAGTAGAGATTATAAGGTGCCTTTTAATTAAGGAAACAAACGCCACAAACCAACAACAAAGATAACAGCTGTCACGAAGCGGGAAACATTATAAAATTTATAGGTTATAAAGTTTTTTACCATAGATACGAACGCCGCGCACATCTGCGCATGCGCGAATCGTTCAATCGGCCGAAAATGTTGGAAGGTGGTCAACTCGAGACGATATCGTTTCTACTGGTTTTTATCGTTTCAGACTAGCTGTCATTTTGTTCACACGGTTCAAATGGCTGGCGATATTTTGGTGCCTGGCGATATTCGCCAAAGTGAGAACACCACATAAGTAAGATAACGGTGGACTTATAACGATGATGAGGCTTAAATTTTTTGAAGAGTTCGTCGTAATACTAAAATTATTATTATGTTTTTTTCTTCAGACATTTTAGTCAGTTTCGTGAGTAGAAAGCTGGCTGGTTGTTTATGAATAATGTCTATCATGAAATTAAAATTAGTTTTATTATTAAATCTCAGAAGTGCCTATCTGTTAGGCATTATGAAAGATGACGGGGCAACATTAACAAATTTAATTATAACAAGTCTTAAGCCCGCCATTGCTTTTACAGTTCAACGTATATTACTGATTAAATTTTCTATCCATCAGCTGTCCCATCACGACATCTTCCTCATATTGTGCGGTAGCTAGTAGGGAAACTTTTCCAAATCGTCCACTCCGGATCAATAAAAGTTAGTTTCTTTGAGGATGCCTACAAGCATAGGTGAAAACGTTTAAATTTAATTTCTAACATTGTGGAAATTAAACAGTGTTTAATAATAGTTTCATTTCATAGGTAACTATTTAATTTAAAATTAAAAATAGATATACTATACTAATATTACTAACCTTATATTAATTATTTTGTAATTTGTAATATTTAACATCAATTTCTAAAGTTTGTTATATAATTAAATTTTGCTGTGATTCTTGAATTTATACGTTAAGTTTTATGCAGTGTAGAGAAGTAATATGTTTTGATGTAAATTGTATAAGTTAGGTATTTTATTTTGTTATTAAAAAAGGCAATAGCCGTTTGTAGATTAAATAAACAAATAAAATATACTATATATACTTTCACGCCGTGTTCCAGATGGGGTAGGCAGAGAGAACGGAACGCCATATAGATCTATCCTTACATACTTCTTCCGTTTCCTCTACATTCATCCAGTTTCTCATACATGCACGCCAATTTCTCTTACTAAACACGCGGCTGCCCTTAAGAATTTGATCCACGTGATTCTTGGACGTCCGCGCTTCCTCACACTCCCTCTTTCAGATAAATAAAACCATTTTGTCAAACTTTGATCTTTGATCTTTCGCTCAACGTGTCCGAATCATTTTAATTTGTTTGCACGCAGTTGTCCGCAACACTCCTCTCGCATTCGCCCATTCTCCAGATATCCTCATTCTTCACTCTATCTCAACATTTAAATACAAAAATCTTGAATTATTATAAGTTAAGACATTAAGGATGGGTGGCATACCTCATAGCTGAACTGAAGATGTTTAATGTCTTAAAGGGGAATGTTTTATGAAAACTTGTGTAATAAAGGACACTAGAAAACTTACAGAAAAAAGCCGGAGGCCTTTTTTACGAGGGACTCCGCGGGATGCATATGCATCGTGCATATATCAAATTTTCTAATTTACAAAATCAAATTCAAATAAATTCACAAGAAACGTATAATGACAATGTCCAGGTGATGTTTTCTAGGGGATGGTTATAAGTTATATATTTATATATTTTAATGTTGGATTAAAGGTGTAGTGCAGAGGAAACGCTCTTGCCTTTGAGTCACGATTCCCGGCCAGGGCAAAATTAAGAATGACCTTTTTCAAATTGTCCTGGGTCTGGGTGTTACATGTAGTATAATGTTTTTAATGCATTGTATATAATTATGTGTATCGTCGCGTTAATACCCATAATACAAGATTCAATGTTTGGGACTAGCTCGATCTGTCTGAATTGTTTATGCATGTTACATATGTTATGTTAAGGTATATTTGCATATTCATTTCATTTATAACTTTATAAATAATAATAAAAAAATTAAGTTAAATGTGGGTCTCTATTTAAGCTCATACATACCTCCAAACACCCACACATAAGGCAATGTGGCATTACTTAGATATAAGGTAGGTATGTATTATATAATAGATCAGAAAATATATCAGAAGGTTGTGTGTTCAGATCACGTCGGGGTCACCATTTTATCTGTTGGTTATGTATAAGAAAAACCATCAAATAATTTAATACTCCCTAATTATAGGGTATGTATCGCTTGAAAAGAAATAATTATATAGAAATAATATTCATTGGGTTCTAAGTAATGTGAAGCATTTTACTCTAATATAATATATATGGATGTGAATATGTAATGTGAAATAAAATAGAATACTTTTGTACTTACATTGGTTTTATTAAAATACAATACGATGTAACAATTATTACATTATAAAATTTGTTAATTGAAAATATTAATATTACATTTAGTATGACTGCTACAATGGAACTAAATTCAGTTTAGTGTTGGCTTCTCTACAATGCGAAACAACCCCCTAGCGGATGAAATTATAAATAAAAAACTATCTACCCCTACTCTCAATAGATGTCGGTGGTTGTCTTATTTTAGTTCTATTTTGTTATTATCAATTATAAGTAATTTAATTAAATTAAATTGAATCACATTGATTCCCCACATCAGGAAATCAGGAATCTGGTTGTCTGGAAGAAATTACGTAAGTGACAAGTCCGCCAGCTATACTGACATCTGTGTATAGAAAAGTAAAAAAAAAAATAATAATAATGTCTACTTTAAAATTTATATCTCACATACATATAATATTTTCGATTCGCTCCTAATTATAATTTATGCGTCTGGGCAAAGGACATGGGGAGATATATTTAGAAGTGTGAAAAAGGTCAAATACGAGGTTTAAAATTCGTAATTTATTTTCGCGATATTCGCCGGCTATTTTATTTATTTCTGTACGAACTAAGTAAATATGAACGAGTATGTAAAAATATTATTATTTTACCCAATCCGCGTGGGATTTATCTACGGTTCGGAATGACTACAGCTGAAAATAATGAAAATTAAAATTTAATGCGACGTTCGAAAAATAGCTCAACCGTTCGTGATATATTTTTGATGAAGGTAGTCAAATTAAATTATGTATTAAATTTTTATTTATTCAATTCATATTTATTTTTACATTTTTCACAGAATCAAACAGTCAATTACAGAATATGTTAAGAAAATATACTTTTAATATGTGGAGCGGCAAAAATTTAAAAAAAATACTAGAAATTTTTTTAGTTCTAAAAAATAAATGGATACTTCTATGTTAATCGATGCTATTTTTACAATCAACTATAAGGTAATCTAATATATAAAATTGATGGAGAAAAAAATATGGTGAATCTCTTCAATATTATTCCAAAAATCTAATATATAAAATTTCGTGTCATGGTGTTTGATCATACTCCTCCGGAACGGCTGGACCGATTTTGGTGAAATTTTGTGTGCTAATCGGGTAGGTCTAAGAATTGGCCAGCATCTATTTTTCTTACGCTTAAAAGTTAAGGGTGGTCCACCCCGAAATTACTTTTTATCTTTTGGCCAAATTTTTTATTTTTTTTTGATGAGGCATTAAAAAATACATACAGTCCTAAACTTTCATCCTTCTACCATCAACCCCTATTTTTTAATAGCGACATTAGTAATCGAGAAATAATGTACATATATGGCAAAACAACGTTCGCCGGGTCAGCTGGTATATTATGTAAATTTTACACATGAAACTTCCATATAAGGCTAGTAACATTATTTTGTTTATGTATGTATAAATTCTTATTTTTTACAAGTTTGTCTGTTACATTTTCTCAAAACAGATAAAAGTCTAGTGAAGCAGTAAATTTCATTTATAATTATTGTTTTTAGAACATATGTAATTAGGTTAGGAAATAGTTGTTATGTTCAGTTATATTGTTTTTTGTAGTAGGTAGGTTAGTTTGATATTGTTTGAAATAATAATAAAAAAAAAACTAAAGATTAATAATTAAAAAATACAATAATAATGCAAAAATAAAAAAAATGAAAATAAAACACTGTTCATGTTACATACTTTCACTATGTATAATATCGTTCCTCTTATGACTAACTGTCGTATCTGACATTTTTGGCGAAATCGAGTTATGATCACTAATGTGTACTTATATGTCCTCTGCATGTTTTCACTGAATATCACACCTGTAACTGTTACCGTTATCCTGGAATAGCTTTCTGATATGTTGTCGTATTTATGAATTATTCTAAATGAAATGTGTTGCATCTACTAATTCCTCAGAATTTCATCACAAAAATGATTCTGAGATATATAACAATAGGTAGGTACAAATAAAATAATTTAATATATTTACACTGTATCATATAGCTAGGAGAGATGAAAATATGCAAGGCCAAATACAAAAAACGCTCTCCTGAACAATTTACATTTAGGCAGATACGACTGTTATGGGGTGTTCTCACTTTGGCGAATATCACCAGGCTCCAAAATATCGCCACCCATTTGAACCGTGTGAACAAAATGACAGCTAGTCTGAAACGATAAAAAACCAGTAGAAACGATATCGTCTCGAGTTGACCACCTTCCAACTTTTCGGCCGATTGAACGATTCGCGCATGCGCAGAAGTGCGCGGCGTTCGTATCTATGGTAAAGACTTTATAACCTATAAATTTTACAATGTTTCCCGCTTCGTGACAGCTGTTATCTTTGTTGTTGGTCTGTGGCGTTTGTTTCCTTAATTAAAAGGCGCCTTATAACCTCTACTATAACATTTTCGACTAAAAATAAACACTTCGCGATCTCCATCTCGACGCCATTTTGAAAACAGTGTCAAAATGAAAGCGCATCTGACAGATCGTTTCTATAATGGTGGACTGTGTGAACAGGTGTGACGATCAATGGATGTCCGGCGAATTTTGTTTTTTCGCCTGGCGATATATTTTGAAATTCGCCTGGCGATATTCGCCAAATGTGAACACCCCATTAGTCAGAAGAGGGACGATATTTGATTCAAATGCCAATCGGATGGACACCCATCATCAGTGAGTGTTTATTAGAAACTAAATACAAGGAAGAAAAATTACAGATGTTTACAAATATTATAAGATAATAGGTAAAGTGTGTCTGGGATCTGATATGGAGGTAGATGGGTGTAGCATATTATTGAGATGAGGTAAGGGTGTATTTGCAAAAAGGTGGGTAATGGGAAAGTATAGGGAGGAGAGGGGATTCGGATGTTAATTTATTATACCATTGGAACTGATGTTTTTTGTTTATGAATTTTTTAACTGAACTGATTTAATTTAACTGAAAGTAAATCAGTGTTTTATATTAAATCTATTTAAATTGGGTATATTAAAATTAACTCTCACAAAGTTATTCCAAGTAGCTACTATACAATCATTACAATAAAAGTGTGTTTGGAGTAGGTACATACCTATGGGGAGCACCATCTTGAACAATAGCGGGCGGTGGGGGTGGGGGTGGGGGCGGTAGATCCGGATGAGCGGGGCATTGGTACATTCTGAAAGGAGAGAACACAAATCTTACGTACAAACACAGTATTATAATAATATAATAAAGTATATGAATGTATATACTACATACATAAATACATCATTGCTTATCTAAGAGCCCTTTTCATGTTATGTATTTTGAAATATGAATCGCTAATCAATATCCGACTTTATTCGTCTTTCTTTTCACGAGGTGATCCGTAGCATGATGGTATAGTCAACTACTTCTATATTATCATGCCATTTCCACAAGTAGAGTAGCCAGCAGACTAACTGCAAGTAATAAACATGAAGATTGTCCTCTTCGTGCCAAATAAAAATAAGACGTTCAGGAGAGGTGGCATGCCTCATCGCTGAACCTAAGATATAAAATGTCTCATTCGAGATGTTTTTACAAACACTATCTATCCTATTAAGACATCTCTCTCAAGTGAGGTAACCAGCGGACAAATTGCATGTAATGAACATGCGGATTACCTTTTCCATACCAAAAAATAAGACATTCCTGAATCGTAGATGTTTATTGCCTTATATATGATTACCTCCCTTTTACAGGACACTCGAAAACTAACAGAAAAAAGTGGGAGACCTATCCTTAACCAATTCCAATCATGTCCAAACCAACGTTTTTGGACATGACAAAACACATTTTAGCGTTACGTTTTCGTTTCGTTTTCATTTGAATGTAGACGACGTTGCCAGTACTTGTCAATTTTCGTAGCTAAAATACACAAGTATGTAGCTACTAAAATACAAAAGTAGCTACTAAAATACACAAGTAGCTATTAAAATACACAAGTAGCTACGAAAATTTAAAAAGATATCTACATTCGAACGAAAACGTTTTGACTACGGGCCCTCTGAGGCCTGAGTCAATAACACACTTTCGCGTCACGTTCCCGCTCCGTTAGCGTTCGGGTGCAGACGATGTTGCGCCAAAGTGTTGATTTTCGTAACTTTTGTGTATCTTAGCAACGAAATTGACACTTGCTTGCAACTTCGTCTATACTCGAACGTTAACGGAGCGGGAACGTGACGCTAAAATGTGTTTTGACTACGGGCCCTGACCATTATATTTAGGTATACAGTAGGTATGCGGGCTCTTTCCCGGGTGTTTTAAGGAAAAATGATTGTAATATGTAGGACACATGATTACTTTTAACTTTTGTATGATTCGTATAAGATGGTATCCGACGGAAATCTGATAATGTGAATAGGACCTCAGATAACAATTCCTTTTATTGTAGATACATACAAGTCTATGGTTCTCAGTAATAAAGGTATCAGATTATAAGAAATTCAAATGGAAACATCAGCCAACTACTGATAAAGATTTCTTATTGTATGTAGGAGATATTATATGTATATATGTAAGTTGTGGTGGCGTGTATGTTTCCTATACATGCAAAGTTTTTCATTAATACTATTAAACATGAGTGTATCCTAGTGTGGAGGGGGGGGGTGCACAAGGGCAGCTATTCTTCTCTAGGATCTTGAAAATAGTAGAAAAGTAAGAAGAAAATAGTATTAAAGTATGGAAAATTGGTATTGAAGTGAGAGCCTGCACCCCCCTCTATAGCATACACAAGTTTTATTTTTTAAATGAGATAGTAAATTACATTAAGGGTTGCACCCTCCCTCACCCATGGTTGTGGCAGGAATGTCAATTTCCATGTCATCCATACTCTTCATGCAAATTCTTCTCAAGGAAGGGCTCAAGGTTCGCCTAAAGGGCTATCCCCGAATATAGTAAATAATATAATTTTTGTTTGTATTTTTAAGTAAATATGTATATATAGATGTTTTTTTTGTTATATCTTAAAATATGTGAAAAAAAACGACACCCTATATAGAAGTTGGTTCTGAACTTGTTCAGAATGTGTGGCATACATCATCGCTGAAGTGAAGATGTAAAATATCTTAAACATGATGTTTAACGAAAACTTGACTTTAACAGGACACTCGAAAACTTGCGGAAAAGGGTGGACGACCTCTTTTTGCCGGGGACATTTTTTGTTGAGGATGGTTGGTAAAACATTGCGTGATAGAGTGAGGAATGAGGATATCAGAAGAATGAGTGGATGCAAGAGGAGTGTTGTGGATAGAATGCGAGTAAATAAATTGAGATGGTTTGGTCACGTGAAACGAATGGAAGAGGAAAGAATGACAAAGAAGATGTATGTGTCTGAAAGGAGGGGTGTGAGAAAGCGCGGGCGTCCGAAAACTACATGGCTTGATCATGTGGATCAAATTTTCAAGGACAGCCGAGTTTTGAGTAAGTGAAATCGACGTACGTGCATGAGAAATTGTATGACTGTGGAGGAGGCGAAAGAAGTAGGTATGTAAGGACAGATCTATATGGTGTTCCGTTCTCTCTGCCTACCCCACTTTGGATACGGCGTGAGGGAATAGATAGATAAGTATAAACTAGTGTAGATTTATATTGCTCATATACTAACGCGTTCATTAAGTTTTTTTTTTCGCTACCCTTTAAAGCATATTGCGTCAATCGTTTAGAAAATGGGTGAAAATTCTTAATAATATGACTTCTGACATACTTATTACGGCGTAGCTTCAGAATTCGCGTGCATAAAACAAGAAAATGTTGACGCCAGTCAGGGGTAAGAAAGCTTTGTGTGCGTAATATTTTGATTTTGTGAGCAAAGTGGAACTTACGAGGGATACGGTGTATGGTTTGAATATTTCATGCATATGATTATGAAGAAAAATGTTTTTGTCGCGTTACGTGATATAAAATTCATAAAAAAACATTATTATTTTGTCTTCGTGAACGAAATTATGATGTAAGTCTAAAATTTCAAAAAAGCTTTAGTTGAATTTTGAAACAATGATACAGAGGATGGCCAAATTAATGTACTCACTCAAAAACCATACTTCTTTACATACGTTTTTTGGCAGTAGACTTGGATATTTATTTAGGTACTTATTTACATATCTACGGCGTGAGCATTTAACATGTTACACACTACACAAAAAGAAATATACAAATCAAATAACTCATTCACAACACAGTTGGAGAAAGACGAGAACAAAAATTTGCGAAAAACAAAACACAAATGGAAAACAAAGTTTAAAGTCATATTAATTTGTTTCTTTCTGCAACTGATTACTGGTAATATTGTTCATATATTTTACAAGTGGCAACACCATAATTCAAACGTAGTGAAGTTTTCAATAAATATAAGTTTAGTTTAGATGTACACGCGCTATTAGACCCTATTTTATCAGTTTTTTTCGGACCATAAAAGTTAGATTTTTTTAACATTTTTCATCTTAACTTTGCAAATGTTTCAATTTCTTTTATGGAAACAGATAAAATAAGCTGAAATAGCTCGTGCATATCCGAAGATAGCAAGAACTGAGTTTACATCTGTAGCAAACTTCACTACGTATGAATTATGGGGTTGTCAGCAGTAAAAAATATTCACAATACTACCAGCTTTAGTTACAGAAATAAACAGGTCGATGTAATTTAACGTGTCAAAAATACTGTAAGTAATAGGTAGGTATGTAAAAAATAATTTATTTGAATGAGTACATTAATTTGATCACCCTCTGTACAAATATATATTTAAAAAGAGCAGGTATGTGAATGTGTCACGGTTGTTGTGTACAAAATATAATTATGTTGTAACACATATCCACACATACCTACTACCATCATTTTACGTCTTAGATTCAGCGATAAGTTTTATTGGCAAAAAGAGGACAGCTTGCGTGTTTATTGCATGCGGTATGTATGCTGGCTACCCCGCTAATGGAATAGGTCGTGATGGTGTAACCAGTAAGTAATTAAAATAAAATAATCCATTCATTCATTCATATTGTCACGGCATTTCGTAAAAGATAGACAGCTGATCAACTGCATCTAAAAAACATGCAAGTTGTCCTCTCCGTGTCAATAGAACAATTAAGTCATTCAGGATGAGTGGCATACTCCATAGCTGAATTCAAGATGTTTAGTGTCTTAAGCGTGATATTTTACGAAAAGCTGCTTCTTACAGGACACTAGAAAACTAGCAGAAAAGAGTAGGAGACGTGTTCTTCACCGTAGACTCCACAGGGTATATAATTTTTTTTTTTCATTGATGCTGCCCAATTAGGTATAACCTGTTCTAGGACAAACATCTCACAAACATATCAATCATATAGAAACATATAGGTACACAGTCACAAAAAGCATTCATCTCCTATATTTACACAATCACATTTATAACGAGAAAAACACTGCTGTGAACTGTCCATACATGAAACAACACACAAACAAACCATTTCTCCATATTAAAACAGAAAAAAAACAACATATCCCTCAACCACACATATCACAAATCCCACACCACATACTATCACAAGTATATCACCCCACATAAAACACAAAACAAATCATGGAACAAATCCTAAGATATCTTGCAATCTCTCCAATGGCAGATCAGACACCCACCCATAACATGCTCTTTTAAAGTCAGCAAAAACAGTGATTTCTCTAATCTTTAGAGGCATGATGTTAAACAGCCTAGGTGCTATCTACATAAACTGCCGCTGTCCGAACACTGTTGACCTGAATGGAGTGATACAACTAAATTACACCATCTGTCTCGTGACTCTATTTTGCTGTGATCTCCTCCAACCCTGTCTAATTGTGTAAATTTAACACGATATTATTAACAAAGAAAACAAAGAAATGCTTAAAATCAATAAACAATCAACAGTTGTTTGTATTGTATGAAGATTTTGATAAACTGTCGATTTTGTTATAACCATGTAAAATATTATATTTTTATCAATACATCAAATATTATTCACACTTATTCTGAAATGTCTGAAAGACTTTTGTGTAAATAGAATGAAAATATCTTTCAGAAGATGCTGTTTGAAAGGAAAAATAAAAATAATATTACATATTGGTTTAATCATATATTGTGGACCTTCTGCGCCGAAGTTATAGTGAGTGAAAATTTGCGAGATATTAGATTACGCGAAGGAAATTGAAAATTGTGCTGATGTTTTCTTTTCATATTATGAAAACTTAGTTCAAATAAAGAGAAAACAACTTTTTACCCTTTGTTCAATTCATACCCTGAATATTCTAATATATTGATTAAATATGTAACATTTTGAATGTAAGATCTGTTTATTAAACTATACCACCTCTAAATTAAATTTCTTATAAGTGGAGTAGTCTGTCGACAAACCGAGTGTAATAAATATAGGAGTTGTCCTCTTCATAACACTAAAAACAAATATTCCAAAATGTGTCCAGTACCTTATTTTGAATATTGAATAATACAAATGGTTTTGATGTTAATTATGATATTCCTGCAGTGTCCAGGATAGAATAAGTCTTTTCCTTGTTCATAAAAATTTCAAAGTGAACTGTAAAAGACAAAATGTTGTAATTGTTCTGATATTTAGTTCAAAATTTGAAAATTTATTTAAAACTATTTCATATTATAAAACTAAGAAAACTTAAAAAAAAATTAAGTTATATTTTTTGAGACTAAACGTTTTCGTCCACACTAATGGACATTTTCAAGAATACTTAAAACCAAAATAAAAATTACAAATAACAATGTTTTTTGGTGAATCAAAAAAAAAAACAAATGTTATTTCAATTATATGTTTTTTTATTGAGAGAGACACGTCCACGAAAACATTTGTTTTTTTTTATTTCAAAATAGAATTCTACTACCTTATCACCGACACAGTGAATATTATTTGCTTTGGATTGAAATCGTGGTGAAGGGATAGGAAACAAAAGGAAAAGTGGTTATAGTTGTTTATTGAAAATGATTGTAATTAGCATACTGGTAATAATAGGGGACTTTGCTGGTCCACTAATGGTTTTGTATTATTCTGATCAACATTATTTAAAATAGAATTCTACTACCTTAACACCGACACAGTGAATATTATTTGCTTTGGATTGAAATCATGGTGAAGGGATAGGAAACAAAAGGAAAAGTGGTTATAGTTGTTTATTGAAAATGATTGTAATTAGCATACTGGTAATAATAGGGGACTCTGCTGGTCCACTTATGGTTTTGTATTATTCTGATCAACATTATTTAAAATAGAATTCTACTACCTTAACACCGACACAGTGAATATTATTTGCTTTGGATTGAAATCATGGTGAAGGGATAGGAAACAAAAGGAAAAGTGGTTATAGTTGTTTATTGAAAATGATTGTAATTAGCATACTGGTAATAAAAGGGGACAATGCTGGTCCACTAATGGTTTTGTATTATTCTGATCAACATTATTTAAAATAGAATTCTACTACCTTAACACCGACACAGTGAATATTATTTGCTTTGGATTGAAATCATGGTGAAGGGATAGGAAACAAAAGGAAAAGTGGTTATAGTTGTTTATTAAAAATGATTGTAATTAGCATACTGGTAATAATAGGGGACTTTGCTGGTCCACTAATGGTTTTGTATTATTCTGATCAACATTATTTAAAATAGAATTCTACTACCTTAACACCGACACAGTGAATATTATTTGCTTTGGATTGAAATCATGGTGAAGGGATAGGAAACAAAAGGAAAAGTGGTTATAGTTGTTTATTAAAAATGATTGTAATTAGCATACTGGTAATAATAGGGGACTTTGCTGGTCCACTAATGGTTTTGTATTATTCTGATCAACATTATTTAAAATAGAATTCTACTACCTTAACACCGACACAGTGAATATTATTTGCTTTGGATTGAAATCATGGTGAAGGGATAGGAAACAAAAGGAAAAGTGGTTATAGTTGTTTATTAAAAATGATTGTAATTAGCATACTGGTAATAATAGGGGACTTTGCTGGTCCACTTATGGTTTTGTATTATTCTGATCAACATTATTTATAATGTGACTGTTTGTATCCCTGTTGAAGATGTATATCCTATGTTTTAGTATTCTTGAAAATGTCTATGAGTGTGAACGTAACGTTCTAGTCTCAAAAAACAGTGTTTGTATTTTTTAAGTTTATAATAAAAAATAGTTTTAAATAGAATGTGTTATTAATTTGTTAAATATAATTTCAGAGATTAGCCCTTAATCCTGAATATATTGTTTTCTGGATTAAAACCAAAATTTACGAGATAACAAGGTTTGAGGGTCTAAAAAAAAATAATAAAACTTATACTTTCCAATCGACCGTTTTTGATTATGTTACGGTATGTGAAAGTTACGGTTTTTGTTATAATTTTATAATCACACAAAGTAATTAAATTATTTTGACAAAGGTTGACATGTCAAACTAAGTATATTACGTATAAGCTGGTAAGTAATTAATATTGTTCAAAAGATATTAATGAATAATAAAATTTAGAATTATCAGCTGGAAATAAATATGATAGCAATGCTCTGAGGACTTAAATTATTTATTACAGATTTTGAATTATTTTCTTATATAATATTATATATTATAAGAAAATTGTTGGGATTCCATCGTCCCGGGCGTCCCTTTTTGACAATGCACCGTTCCTACGATAACCCATCGGGCCGCAGATAAAACGCACTTGGTGATCGACTACTGGCCAACTTTTCGACAATCTACCTACATGTACCGTGTAATTATGCGTTATTGTTGCAATTATTGTCGAAAATTCGTTTGTAGTAGATCGCCAAGTGCGGTTTGTCTCGGGGATCTGCAGCCATTGCTGAATTGCGGATGATAATTTTATTTTCTTATACGAAAGGTTTTACGAACACCACCCTCAAGAAGTTGTAAGAAAGTGCGGGTTTTCGAAAACCACATGAATTTATCACGTGGATCGAATCTTAAATGATGGCCGTGTGTTGAGTAAGAGAAATTGGCGTGCATTTATATTTTTTTTATGAATGTAGAAGAAGCGAAAGAAGAAAGTATGTAAGGATTAATCTATATGACATCCGTCCTCTCTGTCTACCCCACTTGGGATATGGTGTGGGGGTGTAGTATACATTAGTAGTCACTGAGAGAAAATTGCATATTTGTAGAGATGATAATATATACATAGGTTCTACAAGAAAACGTCCTTCATGTAACTGTAGTTAAGAAAAATAACGAATTGCTTACTGATGAAGATTTCGCGTGTTGTAATGATGTAAAATATGCACAATAATTACTTTAGATCAGTGGCGTGCTTTCCATGCATGCAAAAAAACACCGCATGCCTATATACAATAAAATATTAATGCATGTCTCAGCAATTTCATACATCACTGCGAAATTACTCGGAGCCATCTTTCATTGGATAAACTGAAATTTGGATTTTAAAACCCTTGTTAAAGGATCGCGAATTCTTATATTTAATTGAAAATGATGTGACGGGGGGTGTAAAATTAAAAAAAATCAGTCATATGGAACTGAGATTGTGATTTTTTTAAATATCTATACCAAAAAAATTGGCGACGGGCGAGGGTGGATATTTTAAAAGTTTTTTTTTAATACGCGGAGCGTCCCGTTAAAGTTATAATATGATCGAAAAAAGACATTTCACATATTCAATTCAGTTCAATTCAATTTATTTCCACACCATTCTGGCGCTGGCGACTCTCGGGCTCGCGCCCTTTAAATGCCTAACAGCACGTCTCTGGACACCTCACCTCGGCCTTCTGTACTTACCAATTTGTGTATATATTTTATTATCATGTTTTGTTTATTTTGCTTCACGTTTTGTATCATTTTGTTTATTTTTCTTTCTTTTTTTACTTATGTATATATTGTATAATAACTCAATAAACATTATTACCGCCCAGAGGGGACATTGAAGAGAGATGTAATATAAAAGATTCCCACGACGGCGGTTTTGGCCGGCCGGCCCTTCAGGCCTCCCTAATGGCCCGCCCGTGAGGACAATTTTGGTTTGAATGTGCGGATAAGTAGGAGTTAAAGATTCCTGAGATATCCGGGTGTGTGGTGGATCTTTCTTCAATATTCAATTCAGGTTGGCCACCCATCCTGAATAATTATCTTACTTTTTTATCGGCTCAGAGAGGACAGCTTATTTATACTTAATAATTATGCAGCTGGTCTGCTGGCTTTCTCACTTGTGCGATATGCCGCGTTGGTAAAGTGGTTGTAGTTTTTTCTAAATATTTGTATTGAAATGTGTAAGCAGAGAGCAAAAAGTCGATAAAATTATTTATTCACTATGGAAAAATGACCAATTTAATAAGGCTTGTTCCGCCACTTCTACACATATACTTGAATCAATACGCGGAATAAACAACACAAAAAACAAAAAAGATATTTTACTCAGAGAAATTATTTCTATCTGTATTGCTTTAAGATCATCCTATAGAAGAAATGTTATGAATAGTGCTAATTTTTGCTCATTGAATATTCGCTTCTAATTAATACTGAAAGGTTAATTGGGAATTAACTATTTCTAAGAATAGATTTTGATGAAGCATATTTTTCGTATATATTTTTTGAGTAATAACAGTAATGGAATTTGAAAAAAAGGTACCGAGGTATATTTATGCGTATAGAAGACTTTACTACTAGAAGACCTCTGCGCTCTTCGGAACTGGCTGTGAATAGACTTACTGAGCCCAATAGAGCCGGTAAGTCTACATAACTTCTATGAGAGGGCTTTTAGTGTTGTTGGACCGGTTATGTGGAATCGCCTACCGGTGCCATTGAGATATAATCAGACTGTCACCAGCTTCAGAAGTAAATTGAAAACTGAACTTTTCACCAGCGCTCTTGAGACAGTCTAGGGCGTCTGTTAAACGGCGTCAAAGTAAAATCATCCCGAATCATTATCATCGTCATCATGCAAATGATTTTCCCCGGGAAATAATATGCCTTCCACTATTTTCTGAAGGTTTTCGAGTGTCACGTAAAAAGCAGCTTTTCGTTAAAAATCACGTTTAAAGATATTAAAACATCATCAGTTCAGCGATGAGTTTCTGAATTTCTTAACTTTTGTTGACAAGGAGAGGACAGTTTGCTTGTTTGTTACATGCGGCTGTTCTGTTGGCTACCCCAACCTTGAGCCCATTCTTTGTTAAAAAGAAGCTTTTGCTCTAGACTGACTGGATGACATGAGAACTGATATTCTTGAAGCATCCAGGGGTAAGTGGTGGGAACCCCTCCCTTAAGATATATTTATGTTGGTGACTCCAATTTTGCGATATGCCGTGATGGCATAGAAGTAGTAGTATTTGTTGAAAAATTGAAACAAAAAAACTTTTCTTCCATTATTTTGATATTTAATGAAAACATTAAAGTAAAACTTAATCTTTTAGATATGTGTAATTCACATGATAGAATAATATTATCGAAATGTAAATATCTCTCCAGAGAATTCATAGAACGCAGTTATACTTTTATTGAAAAAAAAAAGTGTAAGCAATTCCGATATATTCCCTAGACAATAAAATGTTGAATGTCATGTTTTTATTTTTAAATGTTTATTTCACTTGGGATTGTTTAAATGTAGATATGTTTTTTTTTTAATTTCATTTCTGATTTACATAAAATGTTATTTGTTTTGTCCTTATACTGAGTATTCCCACGGGATCTTGATACGGAAAAGTTTATTATGCATTTTCTAGGAATTCAGGTTAATATTCTAGTGTTTTTGTTTGTAAAAAGTTGATAAAAAATATTAATAATAAGATACATATTGTAATATTTTTGTGGAAGGAGAGAAATTTGTTCAAGAGAGAAGGAAATTTGTAGATTCCTCGGTAAAGAATAATAAATCTCTTACTCTTTTCTGTAAGTTTTCGAGTGTCCTGAAAAAGCAATTGTTCTTAAAACCTCACTTATAAGCTAATTAACATATAGAACTCATCGATTCGGTGTGCCACCCATCCTGAATGTCTTAAAAGGTGATGTTGTTTTTTTGAAGCCTTTTATGGTGGTTTTGTGTGTTTAATTAAAATTGTGAACCTTGGTAGTAAAAAATATAATATGTATGAATAATAACATACCTATATTTCAATAAAAGAGCTAATTCTGAATCTTGATGAACTAACTAAACTAACTAATAATAGTTCACTAATATTAGTCATTATAGTACAAATTCGTATTCAGTATTAGTTACGTACTATAAACAACTATAAACTCGATAACCACCAAGGGCAAACGGTAAATTCTATGGAACAAACAAATATTAGTCGGTGATGCCGCAATAAAAAATGTTTTTCACGTTCCGATTTACACATCTGGCAACAATTTAATAGTTGTCGCGCGTGAAATGTCAGATTTGCCGGTATATTTTGACATTTGCGTCGGTGGTGGTATAATTTTACAATTTATAGATGCCAAGAGTTGCGAGGACCCTAAAAATATCCATGTTTTACATTTAATTGAAAAAACAACTTTAAACTTCCAAAATATAGCAATATTTTGCGGCAAAATGACAGCAACTAATAATATTCGCACATTAAAAGTAGCGAATAAAATTCTGCCAAATACCTACAACTAATTGTAGTTGTCAGATGTCAACTAAAATTTCGTTCTGAATACGAAATCTATAGATTCTCGAAATTTATAGTTGTACTAAGGTGTCAAAATGAACTAGCTAACTAAATTAGTTTTAGTACCTACGGAAAACTGTGAATACGAATTTGAACTAAATATTATGACTCAACTATCTCCTTACACTTAGTTAGTGCAACTTAACTATTTTATGATTCAGAATTGGCCATATTAACTACTATACGGCATATCTCACAAATGGGGTAGCCAGCAAACCAGCTGCATGCAATAAACATATAAACTGTCCTTTGCGTGCCTACGAAAATTAAGACATTCAGGATAGGTGGCAAACTCATCGCTGAAATAAAGATGTAAAATGTCTTTATTTTTTCTCAAACACCTGTCTTTTATTGGACAATCGAAAACTCACGGAAAAGAGTGGGGGTCCATTTCTTTGTCGGGTTCGCCATGGAAAATTTAAATTTCATAATTTTATTTATTTATTGATACAATTAACAGCTGTTGTCTCATATACATTAGACAATATAATGTTTAATAAAAATTACAGCTACAGGGACTAGCTCAATCTGTGTGAACTGTCTATGCGTGATATGTTATGTTTTTTTTTTTACAACCTCATGCACCCTTACACACTGAGCTTAAAGCTTGTGTCGTGAAAGGGGAGTTTGCCGGCACCCGGGATCGAACCACGGACCCCTTATGTTAAATAAAATATATCTAGGTACCTACTCTTATAACTTTTTGTAAGATCAAAATATAAATAGAGACAAATAAAAAAATATAAATAGTAGGTATCATTATACATATAATATATAAGTCATATTATATTATGTACAGACTCGCCTTCCAATACATAGATTCGCATGTAATATGCAACCAGTAAAGCATCGTCTTCCTATGAAATCTCAAAACCTTACATAAAATTTAAAGGTGCATAATACTTTTATCAGAAAATAGATTCATAGATACCTATGTACATAGTGGTTTTTGAAAAAGAAGAAACAAGAAACTATGTAGCCGTAATAATATATTATTTCAGAATGCGGTTCCACGTTTCATGGCATTAGTTTCACGCGAGAAATACTAAGGTTTTCTTATACTCTACCAAGAAAATGTAGGTACCTACATACCTTCATTGTGTTTTCAAGCTGAGAATAAAATTTATATTCTGGTACCTACTTACTTACTTACTTATTATAATATTCCTGGCTACTGTATTAATGTAACAATACTATAAAACAAGAAGACAGACAAAAGTACTCCTGGTAATGTGATAGGAAAGAATGATAGTATTATGTTTGCTTAACTCTCCCACTACCAGTTTCCATGCACAAGACAATGAAGTTTTTATCGTCGTTATTTTTTTACAATAATTATAGAGGTAATACAATATGTAAATTTAACACGTGAAAGTGGCATAAATGCTGTAGAAATGAGATCGTTGAGAAGGATGTGTGGTAAAAGTCTGAGAGATCGTGTGCGTAACAGTGATATACGAAAGGAATGTGGAATGAAAGTTGGTGTACCTAATAACAAGGATGAATGTAAATTAGTTAAGATGGTTTGGGCACGTGGAAAGAATGAATGAGGACAGAATGACTAGGAAGATATATTTGGCTGAGAGGAATGGTGCTGGTAGACGTGGACGTCCGAGGATTAAATGGCAAGATCATTTAAATCAAATCCTACAGGAAGGTCACGTGTTGAGCACATTGAACAGGAGAGCATGCATGAGGAATTGTATGACAGTGACGGAAGCGAAAGATGTATGCAAGGATAGAAGGAAGTGGCGCTCGATCCTTTCTGCCTACCCCGCGAGGGAAGCGGCATGATGGTATGTATGTATGTATGTAACTACCATATAAGGCTTAGAAAAGACAACTTTGCACAGTAGCTTAATTGGACGATGCACTCCTCGTGTAAAGATAGGGATGCGGGTTCAAATCCCATCCGGAGCAATACCAGATAAGGTGACGTTGTCTTTTCTAAGCCTTATATGGTTGTTTCATTTAGTTTTAATGAAGGGTTTGTTATATTATGCGATTAATAACTGTGTTTGAGTTTTTTGTTTTAATTACAATTAACCATTTTGTCATACTTAGGTATTCTAGAGCAATACCTATACATGGAGCTGTCATTGTGGTTTACAAGAGATACTTTATAAACCCTCGTTATTATCGTTTGGTTAGTTGGAAGAAATCGCACCTCTGCTATAAACTCGCTTTCTGTATATTGATTATATAATTGTATTTGTTTTAAATGTATTTTTGTGTAAATTTGCTTTAAATCAATGTACAGTAAAGAATAAACAAATAAAAAATAAATTTTTGTCTGTTTTTTAAATTTTTGATTTTTCTTATTTTTAGAGTTTTTTTGTATTGTTATTGCATACATTTGGGAAGTGTGAATGTGTTTGTGCGAATGCATGTATTATGTGTGCGAAATTGAGTGAATGGATGTATTGTGAATGAATGTATTGTGTGTAAGATTTTCTATGATTGTTTTGTGTGTTATTGCTAAAGTGTGCACTGTTTGGACGTGAGACTATTGGAATGTTTTTGTCGCTTACATGTTTATATTTATATGTCTTTTATGTGTTGTGTACCATGTAAATGAATAAATAAATAAATAAAAAAACATATTTTATGAATTTTTGACACAATCGGATGTCGACGACTGGATTTATTTACCTACTAAGAATTGGGAATGTTAAGTGGCTTTAAAAAACAGTTTTTTTTTAATAAAAATTTTAACACTCAAATTGATTTTTAACCATGTCCCGTAATTGTTTTTCTGTATAATACCTAAATTTGTAAATGTAAAATAATAAAATAAAATGATACAATTAATTCTGGTAGTGAGGGGGTTACATGTATGTAAAATTGTAGCGAGAATAAAATACGGAAATTCCAGACGGCAATGTACATTACGTTGTATTATGAAATAATAATAATACTTATTTTTTAGTATTTTCTCTCGCTTTAACGCCATCTGTCTTATTCAGGATTTAGTAAGAACTGTGACAGGCTATTATGGAGTTGGAGTATAATATTATTAATATTATTAAATTTAAAGAAGAATGAAGTTTTACGATTCTTCACGTATTTTAGTTTAAATTGTTATAATAGAAATAAAGAATAATAAAGTTAACAGAAACGCTGAATTAAGTACATAATACAATATAATTTATTCTGTTTAAGTCGGAATATTTGAAAACGTTTCTCAGTTTGACAGTCTTTAACACATGAATCTACCATTAGAAAAGACAACGTCACCTTATTCGGAAGTGCTCCGAACGGGAGTTGAACCCGCATTCCTTCCCTCCTCGCGCGGAGTGCTTTGTCTAATGAAGCTCTCAAAGCACTCCTCGTGACAAGGTATGAATGCGGGTTCAAGTCCAGTCTGGGGCACTACCGAATAAGGTGACGATGTCTTTTCTAAGCCTTATACGGTAGTTTCATGTATAAAATTTATCTACATGTACAACCTCATACAATGGTTAATTGAAAAATATGTAACATCGATATTATGTAGTGAATTAATACAATGAAAACACAACATGTATTTCTATTTTATTCTCAAAAGCTATCCACTTGTTTACGGCAAAAAATTGTTAAAAAATAAAATATATTTCCTTGTTTTACATCTGTTGTATTCTATGTTTACAGCTATACGCATTTCAATGGTTTTATTTCTATATTGATTTCAAAATAATTTGACCTATCTATGTATACTACATAATATCGTCCCTCTTCTGACTAACTGTCGTATCTGAAATTTTTGGCGAAATCGAATTATGATCTAATCGTATGTCTATTTGGGTCACACTGTCAAACTGGGTAGGGATAATATGGAAGCTGAACTGGTAAGACGAAGAGCTTTAGGATGGGCTGCATTTGGCAAGCTTTCAAATGTCCTAAAATCCCCAAACATTCCCATTCACCTGAAAACGAAAACATTTGATGCATGTATACTTCCAGTGCTCACTTATGGGTTCGAAACATCTGCTCTGACAAAAAGAATTATCAATAAACTTCAAGTTACACAAAGAGCAATGGAGAGGAGGATGTTAAACATCTCACTCAGGGACCGAAAAACAAATGTTTGGATACGGGAAAAGACCAGGGTGACAGATGTGGCTCAAAGAATTGCAGAACTAAAGTGGAACTGGGCAGGTCATGTGGCACGTATGTCTGATAATAGATGGACGAAGAAGGTCTAGATTGGAGGCCTAGAACAGGACGCAGAAGTGTGGGCAGGCCTCAGACAAGATGGTCCGACGATATTAAGAGAGTGGCGGGCCTGCACTGGAAGAGAGTAGCGTCCAACAGAGATTTATGGAAGTCCAAGAGGGAGGCCTTTGTTCAATACTGGACACAAGAAGAAGGCTGAGGTAAGGTAAGGTAGGTGTATTTATATGTACATATGTGATCTGCATGTTCTCACTGAAAATCACACCTGTAACTGTTACCGTTATCCTTGAATAGCTTTCTGTTAGTTGTCGTATTTACGAATTATTCTAAATAAAATGTGTTGTATCTACTAATTCCTCAAAATTTAATCACAAAAATGATTCTAAGATAAATAAGAATAGGTACAAATAAAATAATGTAATATATTTACACTGTATCATATAACTAGGAGAGACGAAAATAAGCACGGCAAAACACAAAAAAACGCTCTCCTGAACAATTTACATTTAGGCAGATACGACTGTTAGTCAGAAGAGGGATGATATGTCTAAGCTCAAAAGTCACATGTGTTACTGTCAAATAAAAAAGCTCTAAAACTTTCTAGAAAGTAGGTATTACAACATGTTGAAAAGGTGCCTTACATTTTCTATTTATTTGAATTAAGGCCTTCAAATAAATTTGTCACTGAACTGGCCAATTGTGTTAAATTGCCGTTATGCCTGACAATTTATGTATTTTCTCATTCCTGCAAAACACTTTGAAATTGAATGAGACTTTCGCTCATTTTATATGTATATTGTATAAGCTTGCAAAAATATTTTGCTTAAAAGCGTGAAATAAAAGGAAGTTGATGGTATAAAAACTTTAATCAAATACACAACTTTGTCTGTATCCAATAGTTTTACTGAATATATTATAAATTTCAATTAAACTTTCCGGTATTATTCAATAATCGAGTTAAATAATATTTCAACTATATTCTAGTTTGAATATTTTCCACGAAATGTTTTTGTTTTGCCTTATTTCCGAAAATAATTATGAGATAAAGTAATTATTTTAAATTTTCAATGTAGGTAATATTACTTTTATCGAACAAACCGGTATTCTAACAGCGCTTTTCTGCAACTAAATATTAGAAAATATGTATATTCTTAATCATAAATGGCTTTAGAGGGGAAGAGGGGTTGAAATAACTATATTTATCGAATATTTCAGGAGTCCAAGGACTCCTATTTATCCGTTTAGATGACGATTTATTAATATTTTAATCTATGGCTTTGTTAAATTATGATCAATCGATGAAATTATCATTCCTGCCACAACTTCAAATCATAATTATTGTTTTTTATTTATTTTCTCTGCGCGCCACCAGAATAAAAGGTAGTTTATAAAAATACATTTTTTCTGTTATCTTTATAGCACACACACTCTGATGTACAAATCCTCCCCAACTTTCATTATTTAATGCTTATATTTTTCACATTTGAATGTTTTTTAAGGTTATTTATGATGACAATTCTAAGTGTTTGGTGTGTCGTTTGTATCTTACAGGTTTCCACTCACTCGGTAATAATAATTCATTCTGTGAGCTCCATAAAAAAAAACTCTGAATTATTTGGAAATAAAACAAACGCCACTTAAACATAGCTGTTTTGCAGTAAATTTAGTAACAAGCTTATATTATATTTATAGAACCAAGGTGTTTTTTTCCCACTTCTTTGCCTACCATGTTGAAGCAATATGTATGTATTTTATTAATTTGTTCTGATTTTATTCATTCATTTGAATCTATTTCATCATCATCATCATCGCCCTCAACGCTCCTCTCGGGAGCACAGGGCAGAAACCAGCCTCCTCCATTCAGAGCGTCTCTGTGCCAATTGCGCCACCTCTTCCCACGACATTCCTTGCGCTCTGATATCGTTGTCATAGGAACGGTGTATTGCGAAAGAGGGATGCCCGGGCCTACGGAACCCCTGCGGACGGAAGAACAGTGCTCTTTTTGGCCAACTATCATTGGGCATTCTGAAAACATGTCCCAGCCAGGACCATCGTCTCTCTTGTATTACGGAGATTACAGGTCTCTGCTGGGTGCGCCGGCGCACAGCATCATTTGTAACATGTTCATACCATCTGACATCCAAAATCCTTCTAAGACACTTGTTTTCAAAGCTTAGTATCTTCAGCTCTTGAGCCTTGGTTAAGTGCCAAGACTCGCAGCCATATAGAAGGATTGGGATGATGCACGCATTGAACAAGCGACATTTTGTCCTGATGCTGAGTCCAGACGCCTTCCAAACTTTGTTCATGTTGTTGAAAGCCCCGCTAGCTGCTCCTATGCGGATTGGTAATTCCGACCGGAGATCACCCTCTGGCGTTATGGTTGCTCCCAGGTACCTGAATTTACTAACCTGAGATATTTGGGAATTGCCAACCATTAGTGGGGTGTGAGTACTCGTGCATGTACTATTACATATGTACTCCGTTTTACCAGCGTTAATACGAAGGCCGAGGCACACAGAATTTTCATAAAGAGCATTAGCGTTGCACTGTAATCCGTCCACAGATGTATCAAAAAGGGCTAGATCATCCGCATATTCAAGATCGTGCAGCACTCCCACAGACTGTGATAAAGGCACGCCGCCAGGGCCCAGAATAGATTTTCTGAGCAGGTAGTCCATAGCAAGAATTGGTCTCCCACTCTTCTGCGTAAGTTTTCGAGTGTCCTGTAAAAGGCAGGTGTTCGAAAAAATTAAGACATTTTACATCTTAAATTCAGCGATGAGGTTTGCCACCCATCCTGAATGTCTTGATTTTATATTGGCACGAAGAGGACAGTTTGCATGTTTCTTACATGCAGCTGATCTGCTGGCTACCCCACTTGTGGGATATGCCGTGATGGTATAGTAGTAGTAGTATTAGTCCATAATTATGGCAAAGATAAAAGGTGCCAATACACAGCCCTGCCGGACTCAAGTGGTGATCCTGAAGGTGTCAGTTGGACCACTTGATATTCTGACAGAACGTTCAGAGTCCATATGCAGGGCTTTGATCATGGTTACCACCTTGGGCGGGATGCCATACGCGGCCAGTATTTTCCATATGGTTGGTCTGTGGGGTCTGTCAAAAGCTTTTTCGTAGTCAATGAAGCAACATGCAAGCGGTGAGTTGAACTCTTGCGACTGTTGGAGTACACATCTGGCACAAAAAATTGCGTCCGGACAGGACTTGCCAGGTACAAACCCGCATTGTTGAATTTATTTATCTTGTTTTATTTCTTTCACATATAGTTTATTACTTCTAATTGATCTTTTAGCTAATTGAATAAGATAATAAATTGTAAGTGATTCGGTACTGAATTTACCTACTGTTATTTGATAGTGATTATTTAATTTCGATGATTTTTTAAAGACTTTTCAGGTAAATTTAGGAGCTTCGCTTGTCCACCTTTTGATTTTGCATTTTGTTGTCATATTCTATAATTGACTGTCTGATCCTGTGTAAATTGTAAAAATAAAATAAAATAAATACAAATTTATCGCCAAGTATAAGAGTCAGTTCATTGGTGGCCAACCATTTGTTTCCTCGGTAACCCACTCAAATATTTCCCTTTGATAAGACATTAGGTTGTGGTAGGCAGATTCTTAATATTATCGAATATTATTAATTTGCAAATTCTCATCGAAACTAATGAATTTCATTAAGAGGATCTTGTAGAAGCTTTACCTACATACATATAAACATCTGATGTATACCTAGTCCATAGGATTTAATGAACGCTAGGGTTTATGTTCTTCTACATACATACATACATAGATAGAATGGCTAGATCGGTATTATGTTATTAATTAGATCCCGAAGGACGATATTAATATAGGTACCTACCTTACTTGAAGAAGATGCCGTTATGAAGCATACAAACTTGTTAAAACTAATATTTCAATAAATTTGATTATATATTTTTTTTTAATTTTAAACTTAATTTTGTTATTTTAAATATTAACATCTTTAACAGGAATACAAACAGTCATACTACATATAAACGATGTTGACGTAATTTATTATTATAGATGTAAGTGGACTAGTAAAGTGCCCTGTTATTATAACCAGTATTTTTATTATAGATAATAATCGTCGATAGAGAAGAGACAAACACGTGGAATTAAAAACAATCAGGGTTAACACAAATATCTATTCCTTTATAAGTATTACCAGTTAGACCAAGTATCGAAATAAGATGAAATATATTTTTTTCCATATAAAATCAAATTAACAATTATAATAGATAATAGCATAATAATAAAAAAATATTGCAAATAAAAACGTAAGGCAAAATGAAACCTTTCAGTAATTGAAATTCAATATTAAAATTAATACTAAAGTCAAACTAAAAACAAATTCAAATTTATACACATAATATACAAACAACCGTCGCAGAAAAAATATGTAAATATACAGAACTAGCAGGAGAAATAAAAAATATTTGCTATTCTAGGACCGTTTATAATTATAATACCTTTAGTCATGTCAGCTACAGGGGTAACTCCGAAATCTTTAATAAATAATTTACAAAAATTTGATTTACCAGTTAATTTGTACATTAAAATTCAAAAATCTATTATAATAAACACTTGTAATATCGAAAAAAAGTTTTTGAACACAGATATTTCAGGCACAGTGCTGGCATTTTGAACCCGCGTTCTGAGCCTAATCCTTTGATATCCTGTATATCTGGATAGGTGAATTTTTCCCGGCATTAGACTGTTAAGTTTTTGTGTGACCATGACTGATCATATGGAGACTTATCTGGTTGTATAATGCTGAGAAGTGTGGATGGCAATTCTGCCGCCGCGTAAAAAAAATATGTTTATGTTTAACAACAGACTAAAAGGATTTCAACAAAACAGACCGAAATTGAATGTTAAAAAATTCAAACAGTAATATATGAACACGGCAACTTGCCTCCATACAGGCACTTGCCTAGTGAGGCTGCTGCGAGTGCTGATTGCATGGTCCTTATCATTGTCTGCTTTGGGTGTTTTCATGCATCCGAATTTGGTGTTTCGTTTTACTGTGTTTTATTTTTATTAAACTTTTATTATATATGACAACGTTGTAATATAGCTAATTGTGAAATTATGCGTAAAAGTTGAGTGAGATAATGCATTGTTAATATTGTTGTGATTTGTGAATTATTTCTGTTCAAATGTAAATTGAAATATGTAATAATCCAATATACAAAACTATTATAAATTAATATAAAATAATTTGTAATGAGTAAATCCTAAATTCTATTTCAAAACTTGTGATACTTTGTATAAAACAATGTTACTAGACAAAAAAATACCATAAAATATTGTAACTTTATATTTTTTTTAGCCGTAAAACTGCCCAAACGAGGAGGCCTCATGTACGAGTATCCACAATGGACTAATTTTTCTTTGTCTGTCCAATTGTGATGATATATTTTTTTAAATTATAAAAAAAGTACTACTACTACTACTATCTACTATACCATCACGGCATATCCCACAAGTGGGGTAGCCAGCAGATCAGCTGCACGTAAGAAACATGCAAACTGTCCTCTTCGTGCCAGTATAAAATCAAGACATTCAGGATGGGTGGCAAGCCTCATCGCTGAATTTAAGATGTAAAATGTCTTATTTTTTTCGAACACCTGCCTTTTACAGGACACTCGAAAACTTACGCAGAAGAGTGGGAGACCAATTCTTTACCGGGTGCTCCACGGGATATATATGATAAAAAAAGTACACGATATATTTATGAAAGGTATTTGACATTAAACTATAATGCTTACCTTATGGGTGGGTAAGCTTTATTTAAGTTGCCCCTAACATGGTGGCACAGACGCTGAATATATTAGGGGCTGATGATAATTCACTGTGTCGGTGTTTAGGTAGTAGAATTCCATATCGAAATAAATAAAACAAGTGTTTTATTCTACTATTGTTTTATTCTGTGATGTCGGTCTCTCTCACAGAATAAAACAATAGTAGAATAAAACACTTGTTTTATTTATTTCGCTGATAATATTTAATTATAATCCATGTCACGGTAGGATATGAGAAAAACTGACTTAAGAAAGAGAATAGTGGAAAAATATGGAGAATGTCTACAAACATTCAGCATGATGATGATGATGATGATTATGGATGATTTTGTTTTGACGCCATTTAACAGTCCCTAGACCGTCTCAAGGGCGCCTTTTATTTTTATTTAACTATTATAGAATTTTGAAAACACTTATGATTGTCACAAATTTGACTAAAATGCGAGAATTTCACGTAAGTTCCAATTGAAGGTATTATTAATTGTCACATATATTATTCACTAATTCACATATTTAAATTTGAAATTTTTAACTAGTTTAAAAATAATAACACCTAAAAATTTAACTTTATAAAACTATTGAAACTAAAAAAATGTATTAAAATTTTGTTAATTCGAACAATTATAGAGATGGCTAGAAGAGAAGAAGAAGAATAAAGTTCTTACCTATGTTGTGGGGTTGGGGTGCTGAGGTATTCAGTGCTGTAGCTCATGTACTGCATTCCAGATCCTCCGCTCATTGTGGACTGTCTGGAAGGGGGGCGGCGACCGTCGAAGTCATCTTCTATCCTTATCGGCCTGAAACAATCAAGATATTACGTGCAAATAATCAAATAATTAGAAAACACTAGGCGTTTGCTAAACAAATAAATAGACAATGGTTTAAATGTTTGTGTACGTTTGATTAAATATTTTCATGGTGATCTTCAGGTAATATAGGCTTTCGGGTATTATGCCATGTCTTCTTAGGAATTCTTGGCGTTTCAGTGCTCTTGCATGCGCCATGACCACGAGTGTGAAGTGTAATGAACTAAGTGTGAACCTCTAAGGCAACATAGCGTATAAAAAAGCCTATTTATACACATGTTAGAAAAGCAAACTATATGCATTTATAATAGGTTTAAAAAACTTTTAAAAAAATTTATCTTTGGTTACAATTAACATACTTTTTAACTTATTTATGTATTTATTCACGATCTTTCAAAAATTAGCCAAAGAGTTGTATTCTTTTGTTGTTATATTTTTAAATTCTTTTGTTGTTATATTTTTAAATTCTTTTGTTGTTATATTTTTAAATTCTTTTGTTGTTATATTATGTAATTGTGTTATTGTATTTGTCTATTTTTCTAATAATTGCCCCAGAACAGATTTTAATCTAGTCTTTGGAGGCTGTGGGAGAGGGCAGAAGACCGGTGAGCCGCTCTAGAAGAAGCTGGCAAGGGCAGGTGTCAAACTTGTGTGTTGAAAGGCTTGGTTTGGAGTGGCCAGAGGTCCTGGAAGCAGCGGTGAACAGGGATCTCTGGAGGAGGTACCTAGGCGCAATGGGCCCCCGACCCAACTAGGATAAGGGGAAGAAGATGTACCTATGTACATGATGTTGTTCTTATTTTTTTTTGTATGTACTATTTTGGAAAATAAATAAATACAAAAAAAATATTGTCACTGTACATTGATAACAATATTTTTTCACATTTACCTGAGACATCAGATTCCTTAGACAGGTTGGGTTAGTTGTCAGATATTTATGTTTGCAATATTTGTTTTTACATAGGTATTATATTTTTGCTTCTATGATTCGTTTGTGTTATCTGAGATAGGACGACTTCGGGGTCTTATGGGGTTTAATCATTTGATGGTTTTCCTCTCTACTTCCATTATCAATTCCATTCCTTTATTTCCTTCTTGATTACATGTTTGAAATATTTTGTGTTTAACAATAACTACATATTTGTATGTATGTTAAATTATTTAATACTAAACTATGTTGTGGTTTAATATTAAAATATGATTAACTTCTAATCTATTCTATTTTGAAAAGCCATCCATTCATTTACGATTGATCAGGTGAATTATGGTTTCAGTTCATAGAAAAGTGCTAAATAACACACAAAATATTAAAAAAAAAAATTGTCCAGCTTCGATGACACACCACAAAATTTATTGCTAACAATAAATTGAAAATTGACTCATAATATTGATAAATATTTGTATTTAGGCATGATTTGCGTTCACTCTAAAATATATTAATTGAATTTAATGTTTCAGTTTTGACATTGTGAAACAACATTTTAATGATATAAAAAAACACTGTTTTTTGTTTCACATTAATGTATACCAAAGTATACCACAATTACGCCTAGCGCTTTCACCAGTAAATTGGCAGCTTCAGAAGCAAATTAAAAACTGAACTCTTCACTGGCGCCCTTGAGACGGTCTAGGGACTGTGAAACGGCGTCAAAAATAAAATTATCCAAAATCATCATCATCATCATCAGGGTGGAGTATTAACTTGTTTGAAAGAAAAAACAGTGTTTTTTATAGTTTTTATTATTAAAAATATATTAGTTGTATTAAGAATATGGAAGTATAGATTAGGTGAAAATTGGTATTTAGATATTAAAGGTATTTCGAATGCTTGCCTCAGTTACTGTTGAAGCTCTGTTGTATTCCAAAGTTGTTGTATTAATTATATTTCTAATGGATGCATCACTAAGATAAAATTCTATTTAAAAAAATCTATCAAATTTTTGTTCAAGCGCTTGTCAAATGCTACTACTAAATACTAATATTTCGTTTCATTCCAGATCGATCGATTTGAATGTTATTAAATACCTCGGTCTCTCCATCCGTGTCGAGTCTTCATCTTCCGGCATCCAAGTGTACTTCTTTGGATCAGGCTGGCTACACACAGACTTTGGTCTCCTTCTGAAATATGAACACTCCAAGTCTTCGTCATACTGGTAAAGCTCGTCAGGCGTCTGGGCCGGAGGATACCTTCAAATAGACAAATTATAATTTCCTGATCATCAAGACGATTATGTCATGGAAACATCCAACAGACAAATTTTTCTCTGATTATCAATTATTAACATTGATGTCATGCAAACATCTCTCTGACGAATATGATTTCTTGATCATCTAGACGATCACGCCTTGGAAACATTCAACAAATAAATAATTGTTTTCTGATTATCAGTAAATATCGATGTCATGTAAACATTTTTTTGACGATCATGATTTCCTGATCATCAAGGTGATCACGCCTTGGAAGCATTCAACAGACAAATCATTCTCTGATTTATAATTATTTTTTTGTCATGCAAATACTTTTTTAAAGATTATGATTTCCTGATCATCCAAAGGATCACGGCATGAAAATATCCAACAGATAAATTACTTATTCTCTGATTATCAATAAACATAAATGTTATGCAAAGATCTTTTTGACGATTATGATTTCCTGATCATCAAGACGATCATGCCTTGAAAACATCTAACAGACAATTTATAATCTGATTTCTTATTAATTTTTTGTAATGCAAAGATCTATTGGAAGATTATGATTTTCTGATCACCAAGACGATTACGCATTGGAAATATCCAACAAACAAAGTATGATTTTTCTGATTATCATTATAGTGTTGTCATACAAACATCCATAGTTAAGATTTCCTGATCAGCAGCTTGTTTCGTGAAAATTATGATTTTTTGATCATCAACATAATATTGCTGACATGCAAACATTCGATTAAAAATTATCAATTTTAACAGAAACATCAAACACAAATAATTATTATGATTTTCTGATAATTTGCAATTCTGTGATATCATGCAATATAATGACGATTTCATGATTATTGAGATGGTGATAACAAGCAATATCCAATAAGCAATAAATTATGATTTGCTGATCCAATATGAATTTAGTATAATCTATTCCTGATGATTTCGCCGTAAAAAAATCAAGTGGATAAATTATGATATTCCGATTACTATTAATATAGAAATCAATCTTTAACCAGCAGTTAAAAGAACAAAGATAATTCCAAACGCTCTTTTGGCAAGACTTAAAACTATTTAATAAAATCAATGAGAGTTATTTTTATGCATACAAAATGAACAGTTTATTTTCATTCAATTCCAAAATTTATTGTTACTGTTGTAACAATCTAATAATTATTATAATTATGTTGGATGATTTATTCGGCGACGTTTAATGGAGCATCCATCTCAAGGGCGCGGGAAACTATGTTGGAAGAGCGAAGTCTTCAGCTTGCTCCTGAACGTTGTAATCGGCTGTAATTAACAAACTTGTTTGACTTCAGGAAAGTACCTACGTTCAATACTTGTATCATAGTTTTTAACGAATTTCTCCGAATCACAGAAATGAGTTATAGCGGTATTCGAAACTCGGCGACAGAAATAATTCAGCCTCTTATTCGTGAGCTCACAGTTTATCATATTATAGCTGTGAGTTTAAAGGAAAAATAAGCATGATAGAGTAATGCTAACTCCCTTTCACGACACAAGCTTTTAGAAGCTTACTGTGAAAGGTGGATAAGGTTGTATTTGGGTTTATAACAAAACCCAGATATATCTTCTTTTTTTTTAATATTTTTGAACTCAAACTTCATCATATTTTTGTGAGTTTAAAGGACAGTTTTTAACGATCTTGTTAAGAGTTTATTTATATTTAGATACTAATTTTCAACAAGAGAAGATACTTCAATAAACATTAGAGTTGTTATCTACTTATTTTTAAATATTTGTGTTGGCATTAAATTTGTGTTACAAACACATTTCAGTATGGAAAATAAGAGATTGTTTCGTGATACTTTGAAAGAGATACTGCGTCATACGAAAATGTAAGTAATGCTTAAAGTCCATGTTTTGTACGAGAAAAAATATATCCCTAATTAAACCGTTAAATAACTCGTAATACAAAACGTTCTATGGTGAATATATTCAACAATACGGCCAAAAGTTTGTCGAGTTCGTCGGTAGCCCGGAGGTAGAGTCTCGACCTCGTGAACAACGGGTCCGTGATACCAGGTGTCGACAGACTCCCCTTTCGCGACACAAGATTTTAGTAGCTTACTGTGAAAGGTGTATAAGGTTGTATTTAGGTTTATAACAAACAAAACCCAGATATATCTTGAAAAAAAAAGCATAAAAATAGAAAAAAAAATAATACCATATTGTGTGTTTTTTATAACTTCTTAGGTATAACGAGACGTAAGCATTAACGATTACATAACAAAATAACGAATTAATTAACTTTCGCTATAATTGTGATTGACTAATGATTAACGTAAGCTGGCTATTAAGAGCGAGTCACAATTTTGACTATCTAAAAATTGAGCATAATTTTTGGTGTGGGGTGGTACGATATCTTGAAAAAGGTATTGAAAGCTTTTATCTTATAGACTAGTGACTCATTAAAACCTTTTTCAAAAATTATATTTCAAAATTAATAAAATGTTCCGTGGAGCATTCGGCAAAGAAAACGTTTCCAACTCGTCATTTCCACAGTTTTCGAGTGTACTTTATTTTTTTGAACGCAATATAGATCTATCCTAACATACTTACTTCTTTCGCTTCTTCTACATTCATCCAGTTTCTCATACATGCACGCCGATTTCTCTGACTTAACACGCGGCTGTCTTTCAGATAAATACATTCTCATCGCTATCCTTTCATTGTGCATTCGCTCACCATGTAAAACCATCTCAATTTCTTTATACACCACTGTCTTCATATCAGGAGAATGAGCGGATCTCACATCCGCTCATTCTCCTGATATCCCCATTCTTCACTCTATCTCGCAACGTCCTACCAAACATTCTTCTCAGTGATTGTATCTTCACAGTATTTATTCCACCCTCGTCCTTTTTCAGGCACGTCCAAGTTTCGCTTACATACAAGTTTGTATAATTATTTTAAACATATCTAACAATTTCAAGGAAGGAAAATTCGATAATGGATAATGTTTAAGCGAGAATGACATTAAATTCAAATTACAGGTTGCAAAAATGCGATGATAAGCATACGAAATTAATGAATGTGAAAACGACACGAACTAGATTTTTTTAAACTTTCAAATGATAGTTTTGTCATTGTATGATCAGAATACGCAAAAACAATCTAAAACCATGAATAATTTTAGACAGACGAAAAAAATCAACAAAATGGTAGGATCGTGTGAGAGATCCTGAAGGGGGTTACAGTGTATGAGGCGTTTAGACAGGCGGAGGATAGGGCGCGGTGGAAGAGCTTGTCGCTTGGTTGGGGTCATGGTGGTCACGATCGTCAGCATTGAGGGACCGATTTGGAAGAGAAGAGAGAAAATTAAAACAACGCTAATATCTGTTTAAGAGTGACGCGTCATTTAGTCAGGTATAACAGATGGTGTAAGTAAGGTTGAATATTTAATGGTGGTATGCTTATCTGAGTAACACTCATTATTAAGTGAGTTTTGATAATGTAACTAAAGAGAGTATAGACTTTTAACAAAGTTATTCAAGGTGTCGTGTAATAATTAGATATTCTTTGATAATTTACACTCAAATTTAAAATCAAATTATGACAGTGCCTACTTGATTATTATCATTATCATCTACGATGCTAGCTCTATAGTAACTCAAAAATAATTTTTGCGTAATATTTATGCAGACTCTGTTTGTGACAATGCGTGTATGTTTGTTTATACATAGCTGCTTTCGCAAAACAATAAGGAAACGACTTGTATTTAATACATGCATCCTTTAAGCATACTCCGAGATAATAATTTTCAACTTATTTAACAGATAAATATGTATTATGTTTATTGTTTCTAATTGTCCCTAGGCCTCTATTATGCAGGCACTTGAACTAGTCATATATACATATTATAACATAAATAAAACAAGTGTTTTATTCTACTAATGGTTAAATATATGAGAGAGACGTCTTTCGTCTTATGAGGACATTCTCAATCGATGTCTTGTGATCAACGTTCAGTAAATAATTTGAGAATATAAATTACGACATCCAAATATATTATGTAGTCTTTGTAACGTGTCCGTAAACAACCGATATCCTTTTACGAACACATGAGCCTCCCTCAGAAATAAAAAGAGTTTATAAAAAAAACGACTGAAAATACACATACCTATTGATAGTACACATAAAAATAAATTCGAGGACTCTCTACATGATTCAAATTGGTATTGAAAGGGTTAATTGCATTTCTACTCAAGTGATTTTGTTTACCAATTTCCAGGATTGTTTCTTAAGAACAGCCAGGTTTAAAGCTTGTAATAATTAATAAGATGATAACAATGCAGAGAAGGGAGAAAGAGAGTTTTTAATGAAAGGGAGATAAAGTGTAGGAGAATTCGATTAAGAATGTCGATAGCTGTTAGTCACATTTAAAAAAGACAATAATATAGCCTCCCCCAATGTTTTCATAACGAGGAAAGGATAGAGACATAATATATTATATCACCTTCTCTTATTATTGTTGAGAAAAAGTCCAAGATTTTATTTTCTTTTATCTTCGTTCTTCTCGGAAAGTTAAGAGGAAACGAGCCTTTTCTATTCAGATTGAGTTCCTGCCTTTCAACGGCTATGTGTGTAGGTATATTGTATGTGACCTCTTTTCACATCATTTATTTGTCATTTTGCTGTACGTGGAGGTATCTATAAATAGAATTTTACAATGGCAACATTTATTGTCTTCTGTTATCATCAAAATATAGGTATTGTACGTACAAAAAATTCAAAGAAAAAATTGGTACCTAACTATTTTTTTAATTTCCATTCACAGCCTGGGCGTTTTGTGTGTTATATTTTGAAATGTTATTTTTATAATGAAAACAAACAGAATTGTTAAATATAGACACAGCACAATTAAACAAATAGACAATGAAACAACAGATACACTTGTCTGAAAGAAAGGGTGTGAGGAAGCGTGGGCGTCCGAGAACTATGTGGCTTGACCACGTAGATCAAATTCTCAAAGACGGGCGTGTGATAAGTCAGAAGAATCGGCGTGCATGTATGAGAAACTGGATGAATGTAGAAGAAGTGAAAGAAGTATGTAAGGATAGGTGAACATAGCGTTCTGTTCTCTCTGCCTACCCCACTTGGGACACGGAGTGAGGGTATAATAAAGTATAGTATAGTACAATAGTATGAAACAAGAAACCATAATTGAGCACACATAATTTTAACGATGATGAATTTTGAAGATGTGATATGTCAATTTGATAATTATTATTGCGACCGATTGGTGTTGCAAAGCTAGTAAAGAACGTTGTTATTTTCGTATGATCTGTCTCGAGAGTAACCCTGCTGATTTTGAGATACATTTATTTAATATATTGATTGCTATCTACGTGTTTCCAATATCGTTCATCAAAAATCGAAAAGCTTCAGATGCTTGCTCAATGTGGGCAACTTATTTATTTTCATAAAACAAAGTTTATGAGAAGCTCGAGTTAGGTATAAATTATTACAAAAACTTACAACTTTATTGAAAAGTAGAAGCAAAACACTTTATGTATTCTCGAGTTGTAAGGAAGAAAGTTTTGATAATTTCTTATTAAAATGCTGAGCTCGCAGAGAACAACTTAAAACCGTAAAGTAGGTACCTGGTTGTGTTGAAACAAGGTTCAAGTTTTACAACCTCTATTTTACTAGTAGGTAATATTATATTCAAGAAACAAACCATTACTTTAATATTTCTGGTCGACCATTACAGATTATCAGGAAATAAACAGGTGTTCGTGAAACCTCACGTATAAGACGATGAGGCATGCACCCATTCTGAATATTTTATTTTTGTATTTGCACTGTGAAAATAATCTGCATGTTTTTACTTGCCGTTAGACTGTAGGCAACCCCACTTGTGGGATATGCCGTGATGGTATAGTAGTGGTAGTAATATTTATTTCCTAAGATTTTTTTCACAGTTCATTCACGAAATGATTTGAATTGTAGAGAATTATTGCCTTCAAAGCTTCTGCTAGCTTTTTTTAAGAGAAAAGTTCAAGAATCATTAAAAATGCACATTTTTTGGCTACACAATATAAAAGTATTCAAAATATATATTATCTAATCTTAGATACTATTTCATCACATCATATCCCACAAGTGTAGTAACCGGCAAACCAGCTGCCTGTTATAAACTTGCAAGCAGTCCTGTCCATGGCAACAAACAATTTAGAAATTCAGAATTGGTGGCAAACCTTATCGCTGATTGTGAAATGTAAAATGTCTTTTTTTTTAACACCTGCGTTTTACAGGACGTTCCAAAACTTGAAAAAAAGAGTGGGAGATCAATTCTTTGACGGGAGCTCCATGAAAAAGGATTTTATTACAACGAAAATAATTAATGAGCGATGCAGCGTGCCTGATATGCTCAGAGTGAGTCATTCGAGTTGGCCACCCTTTTAAAAGACACTCGAAAACTGACAAAAAGACTAGGAGACCAATATTTCGCCGGGTGCTCCATGGAACCTATTCTAATCGATAATTGAAAATAATATTGGCACATAAATCAGACTTCTAACATATCAAAGTTGTTAATATTAAAACAATAATGAGATTTGTTGAAAGTTTATACTACCTACTATCAAGGGTGTAAATCTATGAGAAGTTAGTTGGAAAGACAACCCTTACGATATTATAAATTATACCGGATCACTTTGGAATTATTAGTAAGAGGGTTTGGGGATTACTTTATCGACCATATGATTAAACGCATGTACAACCTACGAAATCTAAGCTGAATATAATTTATGGAGTGTATATAAAGTTGTATTTTTCTACTCGTGGTATTTTCACCACTAGATTATATAAAAAAAGGAAAATTTAATGGACCCATCCTTTTTCTTCTGCTGTGTTGATTTTTATTGAGATAGGTACACGTCTTTTTTTTCAAGGACATTGTCAATCTCTTTTTTGAATGAAGAGATTGACGATGTCAATGTCTTTATTGAATAAAGAGATAATTGAATACATTATTGAATACAATGCCATTTTATTGAATAAAGAGATTGACAATGTCCTTGAAAGTCGAAAGAAGTCTCTATCAATAAAAAATCCCACTGGAGTCCCACTCAAAGAAAAGAGCTCTCAATCTTTTCTGTAAGTTTTAAGAATTTTACTCATCACACGTCACATTTGCACAACCAGTAATTTGTGCAAGCAGCAAGTCCTCTTAAAGGGCCCCTTTAGCAAAGACGATAAAACATTCAATTTTCATCAAGTTTGGTACACAAACTCTCAACACTTGTTGACCCTACGAATATTTTGATTTGATAAAATATGAAAACAAATATTAATTACCAATATCAAACATTAACAACAAAAAAAAACTCGATTTTAGCTTCATAGTATTCGTTTATAAAAAAGCATATTTATAAAAATCAAATTCGGGGGTGTGTTTGGTACATAAATGCACGAGAATCCTACAAATTTTCATATAATTGTTTTAATATTGAGAATATTTAAATAGTTATTACAATTATAGAACAAATAAATCTACTTTTTTTTTTTTTCATGGATATTGACCGACTTAAAAATATTTTTTTTTGATAAAATTTCTCATATTTTGAAACCAAAAATCACCACATGAACTTAATTTTTTGTATACTAAAAAAAGTTTGCTTAAATCTGTAGTATTTATATGTTTGATGGGATGAATAAAATATATATATATTATACCAATAATTTGTATTTTGATATAACAAAGAGTACCTTAATAAATCTCGTCAGTCTGCGATTTATTTACTTTTTAGTAAAAAACTAATATTGGTAATAAATATTATATCTTTTATTTTATCAAATCAATATGTTCGCAAGGGTCAACAAGTTTTGGCAGTTTTTCTATCAATTTGGTTGAAAATAGAATATTTTACCGTTTTTGCTAAACGGGGCCCTTAAGTAGTAAACAGAAAAAGTGTACCAATATTTGCGAATCGGCTTAGACTGCTTTACGTGCACTTTAGCCATGATACGTTCAAAAATCTTCATCTTTTCTGTAAGCTATTGAATTTCCTGAAAAAGGTAGGTAATCGTATGATAAACAAGTAATTGATCATTTACAATTCACCAATGAACTATCTATGCCACCAATGCCAAAATTTTTATTAGTACAGAGAAGACGATCTACATCTTTATATTACATACAGTGATTCAACTGGCTATGCTATTTGTGGTAGATGCTATGAGGGATGATAATATATAGAAATACTAGCTGACCCGGCAAACGTTGTTTTGCCATATAATATATAGATTTAATTAATAATATCGCTATTAAAAAATAGGAGTTGATGGTAGAAGGGTGAAAATTTAGGGCTGTATGTATTTTTTAATGCCTCACCATAAAAAAAAATCCAAAAAATAAAATAAAAAATTCGGGGTGGACCACCCTTAACTTTTAAGAGTATGAAAAATAGATGTTGGCCGATTCTCAGACCTACCCGATAAGCACACAAAATTTCATAAAAATCGGTCTAGCCGTTTCGGAGGAGTATGATAACAAACACCGTGACACGAGAATTTTATATATTGTATTTTTCCGCAACAGGATTCAATAACAATATGAAAATTGAAGGTACAAGATACCTACCCAGTTTTATATCTTCAGAATAATGATTATTGATATAACGGATAATTGAGTTCTATGGAATTTCTTATTGCTTTATAACAAAAGACATGGAACGCCTTTTCTATTGAATCGGAACAATAGCCTCTCAGAATTGCGTGATATTTACCATTAAAAGTTGGTTGAATATGCCATTGGTAGAGAAAGGAAGACCAAAAGTACTTTATAGTCTATTTAAATAGGTGTACCTAATTATGTATTGTGATTGTGAAATAAAGTTAAGAACCTATTTTGAAATAATTTTCATACATTGCTGAACCTCGATGAGCTGGTGTGCATAGAAAGAGCAAAAACTATTTACATTCATATTATCATTACCGACAAAGGGACGACTCTTACAGGGATCATTACAGCAGAAGGCCAATGCAATCTTAGAAGAAAACCAACAATATCTAGACAACAACACAATAATTACAACACATTCCCAATTTTCCTGACAAACTCCGCATAAGTCACGTCAAATATATCAACGTATCTAGATACTGGCTAGCCAGACCGTTAAATATTTGAAGAGCCCTTTCAATTGGGGACTTTGCCAATATGTTTGTTCTACTTTGAGGCTGATAAAAAAATCGTGATGTCCAGAACGTGCATATGCATCGGGAACATATATTTTAAAAAATTCCAGTATTATTGGATTAAATATGATACCGTTGAGCAATTTGAAAAAGTGACGAGCACAGAATATGAGGCAAAGAATGGACTTATTAAGATAAATATGAAAATAAATAGAAACAGAGATAAAGGTAGGTACATGACAGATACACCATATATAGAAACAACTTAAGAAACGTGTACCTACCCGGCTATAAGAATTTTCAATGATCTACCGGAAGAGCTAAAAAATAGGAAAAGTTTTTTGTACATTTAAGAGGCAGTTAAGAAAAAAAAACGCTAGAAAGAAGAGATAGTGATGGATTAATTTTAATTGCGAAATTTTTGACTAGGTATGTGTCAAGTTTATTACAAGACTTAAATTGTGTGCTTTTTTGAAGACAAATATAATTGAAGATTTTCATGCCTCTAATACCAGCTCTAAGATGCTGTCAGGTTGATTTCTTGTCTTGTATTATGTTGATGAATAAATATTTGGGTTAGTTGGAAGAGATTGCGCCTTTGCGATAAACTCGCCCTCTGTATATTGATTGTATTTAATTTAAATGTATACCTTTTATGTAATTGTTTTTTATCAATGTACAGTAAAGAATAAATAAATAAATAATATTATTATTTTTGTTATTATAACATTAGCAATTAAATAAAAAAGACGAAAAAAAAATTATTCATCATATAAAAAAAAACTTGTTAAAAAGACGTTATCGCTTAGTTTTAAAATTTTCTGCTGTTGATACGATATTTAAACTGACTCGCGCCATAATTCTTATCTATGGTTTTTCGTAGATATATGTTGTACATGACTTTTATCTATGTAAACTCATTTCCGTACTATAGCTGTAAGCCTCCGACAGCTCAGACTTTTTATTTAAAAAAAAGTCAATATTCCACCTGCAGGGATTTTAAAATCTGATTCCATCGCTCTTTTCCTTTCATTAATATCCGGGAAAAGAGGTTATTTCAACAATTTTTCTTTCTTGAATAAAATTACAAACTTTTCCTCTAGTGGGGTAGCCAGCAGATTAACTTTATTTTATAAACATGAAGTCGTCCTCTCCCTTCCAATAAAAGTTAAGATATTCAAGATGACTGGCATAGCTGAAGATGTTTGATGTCTTATACGGAATACTTGGCGAATGCCTTTTAAGGATACTCGAATATCCGTTATTTCGTGTCCCTAACTCATAACAACTTAAGCTTGATAATAAATTTATTCGAAAAACATTTTTTACATTTTCATTACATACGAAATTCCAGAATTCAGCAGAGACACTTATAATTATATTTTATTTTTTATTTTATTTTTTATTTTATTTATTCTTTACTGTACATTGATAACAAGCAAATTCACACAAAAATACATTTCAAACAAAGACAATCATACAATCAATATACAGAGGGCGAGTTTATCGCAGAGGCGCGATTTCTTCCAACTAACCCAATTTCATAAAACTTTCACATAAAAAATCTTAAAGAAAGGAAAGAGGAGGTAAAAAGGAGAAGAATATGTAGGACAAGGGACTAGGATACAGAAGCCATATTTTGTGTGATAAAATGGTCCTTGACCGCCCGCTTGAAAGCTTGAAGAGTGGGGAGCAACCTTATCCTGGAAGGCAAACTATTCCAACAGCGAGCACCATGAACAGAAAAAGAGTTTGTAAAAAAGTTTGAGCTATGAGCTGGTATCGCCAGAAGACGCTCGCTATTGGATCGTAAGGGCAAGCCATGGCTCGAAAGATACTCAAACATTTCCTTGAGATAGTATGGTGAAGACGTAGAGTATAAACAATTATAAACCAGTGATAAGACATGGAGATCTCGTCTTTGGCGCACGGTAAGCCATTTCAGTTTATTCCTAAATCTTGTTATGCGGTCAGATCTTTTCAGATCAAAGATGAATCGAATGCCAGTATTTTGTTAAGAAGAAGCAAACGTTTTTTTTTATTTAATCTAAGAAAAACTACAAAATGTTAGATGACAAACCGACAGTCGGCTAGAAGGTAAACATCTTGCCTGTTAATCACAAGGTCTATGCACGATTTAGAGCCACATAAGCAAATTCATTCAACTTAAGTTGAATACGGCGTCTGATTAGTTGAAGTCAACTCATGAAATTGAAATTGCTTTTCGATTCAACTAAATGGGAGGAAATTGTTCTAGCTTCAAATAGATAAACTTTATCTTCTGTATTCTATATAAAAAGTTTCAAACGAAAGGTTATTTAAACGTGGAGCAAATTCTATCACGTCTCTGGTTCCAGTAAATTACAGGCCGTAAAACTCAGCTGGTAAAATTTGCTTATTTGCTTCCGGCCAAAAAAATGACTTTTTTTGTTGTGCTAGATCTGATCTTTAATGAACATGTGTTTGGGGTATTGTATACTTGTATTCGTTGGAAGATATCGTGCGTCGACGATAAACTCACTCATTGCACAATATTATTTATTTATTTCTATGTTCTAATTTCAAAAGAGATGGGAGGATGACATTATCCAAGTTGTGAGCAAAGTGGGTTACCTGTTGCTTAGTACCTACCATGAAAAATGAAAAAAAATGGAAGAGTTTAGAAGAGGCCTATATCCAGCGGTGGAGAGACGAAGGCTAGCGGTGAGTAATTATGTTATTGTTTGTTTTGTTTCTTCATTGTTTATATTTTTCAAGTGTATTGTTGTGTAAGTATATGAAAAAAAGAAGATAAAATAATTTGGGACTAGCTCGATATGTGTGAATAACCTATTCATTAAATGTTATGTTAAATAATAATGTGATGCTTTGGCGATATTGAACTTCGAAACCTCAAAACGGAATCACAGAAAATCGGTAATGAATAGAAATCTTTGGGACACATTATTATTTTGTAGTTAGTACCTATAACCTACAAGGACATTATGTACCTCTATTCCGTATATAAAGTTAGATTTCACCCGACCGATAAACCCAGTTTAAGTACAAGTTGATAAATTATTCATAAGTAAGCATGTTTATTCAAAGGATTTATTAGATTTGTATGATCTACAACTTACTATGGATTGTTAAACCGCCTGCTGTGGATAGGAGAATAGTTATTTTTATGTATTTCTCTAGGAGCAGATATATTGGCTAAGTAAAATACGAGGAGATATTGTTAATGTTCAAACTCGTGCATTTTCATCACTATTAGATATAAGAACACCCCTTCTTTAAACTCCTTGTTTTCCATCCAACCCTAAGACTATACATATACTTAATGTAGGTTAGTTTGTTCGATTCTTCAGTTTTAAGTACACTGAGAAAAAAAACTAACGAAATTTCACAAAGCAAACAAATAGTTTTTTATTTTGGTATGATGTCTTGTATATTTCTGATTTGATCTATATGCTATGATTAAACTTGTTAAGTGGAATTTCTAGTCGGAACATTATGACTGTATGTGTATGTCTTTTTTCTGATTGCTGTTTGTTTTTATTTTAATTGCTTATTTGGTATAAAATAATTCTCCCCAAAGCACGAGCCACGCTCAATTTTGGGGAGTAATTGTATTAGGAAAATAAATGTATTGTGTTATTGTTCGATTATTTTAAAATGATATTGTGTTTAATAAACTATTATTATTATTATTATAGTTGGTAAAATTCGATTTGTTTGCGAAAAGTTAATATTAGAGATTCGTACCTACTAATGAATCGTTTGCACTATCTCTGGTCCTTATCTGATAGTACGTATCAGGGATGTTGCGAATATTCGCATCCGCATCCGCAAATGCGGAGCTTCCGCATGTATTAGGACATCTGCATCCGCATCCGCATCCGCAATAATCGATGCGGATGTTCATGCGGATGCGGATGTAAGACAATTTGCGACAAGAAAGAAATGGGGCGGGGCCGGCGAATGGCGCGTGCCGTTTGCACTTGACATTAACCAATGGGAACGAAAATAATGGTGACAAGATCCGACGCATTTTTATTTTTGCCGGTTTTATTTTATTATTGCAAATAACAAAGAAGAAAAAAATATTTCTCCAAAAAATCCATAATATTACTGTAGCAAAAATTTCGTCACATATTTGACAGTGGGGCCTACCAACTAAGATAGTTCCTACTTATTTTTCTATAACATCTTAAACATCCGCATCCGCATTCGCATCCGCATCCGCGGATGTGAGCCTTCAAAAATCCGCATCCGCATTCACATCCGCGGATGTGTAAAAATCGACATCCGCAACATCCCTGGTACGTATCAATGATTCGTTGTGAAATTTCGTTAGCATTTCTCTCAGTGTAACTCTTTCCCTGAAGATGCCGCAAGGCGAAAGCGCTCGGCAATTAGTAAATATTTAGTCATTGTTAATTGACTGAATATAAAATCGTATGTGAAAATTAAACAGTGTTTAAATATTGCATTTTTAAACTTATATTTTAACAGCGGAATAAACTTATTATTTTCATACTATAAATAATTTATATTGAAAACATGATAAATAAAGACAATCGAATGCTTTCCATTGTTTCCTAGATTGATTGATGTACTTCCGTGTTGTTTTCTCCTCCGCTTTCGTCTTTGCCAATAAAATACCTGTTTAATTAAAATTTGGATTTATTTATTTTGAAAGTCTGTAAACAAGGCAGTTAGTAGGTAAATAGAATTCGGAGTAAGATATTTCATATATTTCCTCAGACCAATTTAAATCGTGACACTTTCGAGATAACCACAGAATAATTTCATATAATATGTATGCAAGTCTTCTTCTACGTGCTGATAAAAAAAGATATTCAGAATAGGTGAAATACCTCTTTGCCAAAATTTTGAATTTAAATGTCTTCCTCAATACAATGATATATTTTATTTGTTTGTGATGGTTCACAAATTCCTACTTTATACAGGACACTAGAAAACTTATAGAAAAGAGTTTCTCTTACCCTAAAATTCACAGAATAGATTATTCAAAATCTTTAAATTATTTGATCACATAATCATCTAAAAGTTTAAAAAAAGTATTTTCCGCAATAAAATATATTTGCACTTTTCACATAATGGAAAATATGCTTTGGCTGTACAACCTTTGATAGTGAATTATTGTAGATTCATGGCTTCAAACTTTTCATAATATTTGATAGCTCCTTGTTGAAAGTTCATGAATTAAATGGTTATTAAAGGCACAGAAGGGTGCAGATAACTCGAATTGAAGTTTGATAATTTTTCTGGATGAGTTAAACTTTCCAACAGGATATGACATAGTCATTACATTTTCACTAGCGCCAAAGCTTTGGAGCCATCGCGGAGCTTCGAGACGAGACTGCTAATTCAAAGTTCAGTTCACATAAATCATAGCTAAAGTTTTGAAAAGCTCGTTCCGAAAAGCCATATATACCGCTGTAAAATCTTTTGAATTTATGTTTCTTTAAATTTGTTTTATTTTGCACGTGGAAATTTTAATATTTATCGTTATAAACGACACATCAAAAAAACCCACACACGTAGATACTTATTTTTCCAAATATGTATTTATCGAAATTTTTTCATATTTTATTATTTATTTATCTTTTCTCCAACGTAAGCAATTTCACAGGGTAAGCAATAAACATAAAAAGCGTGTCAATTTTATCCTCAAATACAAATAAATTGTAATTTATATATGTACAAAAATTACCTTTTAGGATTAATGCAACTTTTTTTATGAAGTTATATTAATAATAATAATAATAAACTTTATTGTACAAAATATATGGATACAAATGATAAGGTTCCATGGTATAAACGAATAATTTTGCACAATGGGCGAGTTTATCGCAGGGACACGATATCTTCCAACTAACCCAAGATATAAGTTATATTATATTACGTGATACCATCTAAAAATATTGTATTTGGCACAAATCGTCCCACAAGGGACGGAATGCCGTAATCTTATAAATATCAATAATAATTCAGTTATTTGGTTACCGACCATTTCGGTCACCACTGTCACCTGATTTGTATTCGTATACATCATAACTTCGTCTTCTGTATCTTTTGTTAGACTCAGAGGTCTATTCATGCAGGAAGGTCCTCTTGCAATGTGGAGACCCAACTTTCCTTACTGGGAGTATTCCTGGTGTGCGCCGTCTTTCAGTTAATCCATATATTATGCAGGATAATATTTGTGATTCTGGCATTGTTCATCCTTTGGACGTGTTTATATCTCCGCCGTTGTCTTCCCCATCTAACAACATCTTAGACCTCACAAATTGTTCGGATCGTATAATATTTTTGATACGGTCTCGTAACTATTTTCAACAATGACTCGCATTTATTGTGGTTTGTGGTATACCTAGATACTTTAAATATAAAATTAGGCTCTGTGAAAAAAATCTCTTCAAATATATAAAATTCCATAGCGTTTGAGATGTTTGGGATTTACTATAATTATCATATGTGATAGAATTAGGTACCTTGGAACAAGTTTATCTTGTCAGAGGAAAATATTATATATTTTTTTGAAGTTGTGTTCATTTAAGTGTAAAATTGAATCATGTCTGAATATAAGTAACTCGTACATCCTACAGGATAATTTGAGATAGGAATAATATAAGAATTTGAATATCTTTAACCTTTCATCTTCAAACATATTTCAGTGGAGATTATATCATGGGCGTAACCAGCATTTTTTAAGTGTGGAAAGGGGAGGAGAGACAGCATTGACCAAAGTACAAATCACTTGAATCGGGTGGATTGCCCTAAACGATTAATAATTGAATCGGCACTCTGTAATGTTTCACAACCTCCCGATTTTTGTGAAATAATATTATTATTGTCACTATACATATATTTTGAGGCTGAAATCTATCAAATCTGTAAACTTTGTAGTATTTTTGGGTGTCTATTATCACAATTTGGCTTCACTTAAAATGTACTCCTTTCCCACGTTAGATTTTCAATTTGTAATTGGAATTCGATATTTCACGCTCTTCGAGTTTAGGTATATTTAACAATTTTGGAGCCGCCTTATATATGGTGACCTAACCTTTAAGGGGAGTGGGGAAGTATCTCACATTGTTTATTTATTTATTCATTCTTTACTGTACAGTAAACAAAAAATTCACAATTTCATAGAGAAATACATGCAAATTAAATGAAATCTATGTATAAACAGTGGGCGATTTGCGAGCCGTAAAGGAGTGATCTTTCATAACCAATTTTCTAATTCCCATACTTTAAGACCGATTTTGTATGTGTAATCTCCTATAACTTTTTAGATCTTTAAGGGGAACGGTTTTGCCCCTCCTTCTAGGTACGCCATTATATTTTCATAATATTACATAAGTGATTCTCAAAGGACTTCTCAAAGGAACAAGAAGAAAAAACTTAGAGGACTGAAAAATATGTACGTAAAAAACATGATTGATATTAAAAAAAAAAATTCAAAGATATAATCTTTTCATCTAAGAATATATTGCATCGATTGGCAGCAAAATGCCCAGGATACCGACATCTGGAGAAATATGGAGAAGCTCGAGGTTCAGCATTGAACAAGAATAGCAATTGTATAAGTAAGTAGGTAAATATTTATATATATTCCTATGACAACATAATATTTGAGTTTTAGGAGTGTCGTGGGAAGGAATATGACTCGTATTAATCTTCAAGCACACCTCGCGATCAAGATGGGTTGTGGGTTCAAGCTCCGTCCAAAAAGATTAAAAAAAACCTATAGGTTTGCCTAAGTATATTTATTATATGTAGTTATCAAAATAAAATAGATATTTTCTGACTGACATCTTTAAATTAATAAAAATTAAAATAATACATACCTACTTCAACTACTTTACAGGCTACATGAAATTAAGATGCAGCTGTTTTCTGCGTGCCGACATAAAATCAAGACATTCAAGATGGGTGGCCAACCTCGTCGCTAAATTATTATTAAAATATTAGGATGTTTTTCGAACACCAGCCTTTACAGAACACTCTTAAACATACAGAAAAGAGTGGAAGAGCAATTCTTTGCTGGGTGCTCCACGAAAAATTAAAATATTAATAGCTGAAATGGAATTGTTGATAGCTTTCACTGAGATTTTACCCCTTACATTGTGGTGTAAAATAGTTGCGAAATATTGCACAGTAAGTATGTGCACTGTAATAAATTGGCTTTCTTTTGTTAGCTACTATGATTTAAATAGTTTATGACTTTTATGCTATTGTGTTTAAATTAATAAATAAATAAAAAAAATATACATAAATAATGAAGTTAATTGAATGTAAAAGCAAAATTAACCAAATTAAGCGCTTGCTTGAAATGCAGATTTTTCTTGCAATGCTATTGCACAACACATATACATATAATATATTGCAGTTATTGGTGTCATCAACTCACCTTGGATACCTCTGAATGGGAGCGTAATCAGTGTTGAGGTTCTCATCGGATGGGACCCTTCTTCGTACACAAACGGAAAGGAGAGATGATCTGGAACAAGAAAAAAAATCTATATTAATAATAATCCAAATTACAGGATTTTATATGTTTTTTTTTTCAATATAACAGAACCCGATTTAGCATGATGTGATACACATAATGAAATTACATATTTACATAATAGATGTCGTTGTCCCAAATACACATAATATATGCAGGTACAAAAAAAAACGCAAACATTCAGAACTAGCAGGAGAAATAAAAAATGTTTGGCATTATAGGTCCGTTTATATATTAATTTGAGTAGTTTTAGACCTATTTTTAGATTTTTAGATAACGCCTTTGTGATAAACTCGTCATTAGAAAATTGATTTATTTAATTTAAATGTATTTCTCTGTAAAATTGTTGGTAATTACTTACAGTAAAAACTTAATTAACATAATTTAAGAAAACATTTTCAAAGAAATGCCTTCAGTAGGTAATCAATCATATCTGCTTAAAGGTACCTATATCAAATATTAGGTCCTTACATATGAAATTGGCGTTTGGCGAACTGGCAACTTTGATTCAAAATATGTGGCGTTCGGCTAGGAATTCCAAATTCAAATTTATTTCAAATTTAAGACCATGTATTTCTGTGTTCGAATTACGAAATTTATTTGTTATCGCGTCATTTGTTTTTCTTTCACATCGTTCTGTTCACAATATGGAGAACTTAAAATATCGCTATATTTACGAATATGAGTTTCACCTCGGCACTAGTGCTGCAGAAACGGCTCGTAGGATTAACAATGCGTATGGGGAAGCTACTGCAAAAGAAAATACGGTACGTTATTGGTTCCAACGTTTCCGTTCTGGAAATTTTGACCTACAGAACAAGCCTCGTGGACGGCCGGAGACACAAGTTGATAACGAAGAATTAAAAGCAATTGTGGAAGCAGATCCATCGCAAACCACGTCAGAGTTAGCGGCAGGCTTCGGTGTGAGTGATAAAACCATTTTGATTCACTTGAAACAAATTGGAAAAGTGAAAAAACTTGAAAAATGGGTACCGCATGAATTGGTACTGCTGCTTCAGGACAACGCTCGACCACATACGGCACGTTTGACGACCGCAAAACTACGGGAGCTGCGACTGGAATGTCTTCGACACCCACCATACTCCCCGGACCTTGCTCCAACTGATTACCATTTTTTTCGGAATTTGGACAACTTCATGCAAGGAAAAAAATTCAATTCTCACGAGGCTGTCCAAACGGCCTTCAAAGATTTTATTGATTCTCGCTCACACACTTTTTTTAGTAAAGGAATCAATGAACTACCTTCGAGATGGCAAAAGTGCATAGATAGCCATGGTACATACTTTGACTAAATAAAAAAATAGTTTCATAAAAAAAAATCGTTTTCGTTTCTGCCATATGAAACGCCAATTTCATATGTAAGGACCTAATACATCAAACGTAAAAATGGAATACGTATTGAATTATTGTTGGACCGGTTACGTGGAATCGCCTACCGGTGCCATTGAGAGATAGTCAGACTGTCACCAGTTTCAGAAGCAAATTGAAAAGTGAACTCTTCACCGGCGCCTTTGAGATGGTCTAGGGACTGTTCAACGGCGTTAAAATAAAATCATCCAGAATCATCATCATCATCAAATTACTAGTAAAACATTTTTTATCTTGAAATGTGAGGATGCATTCCACCCATCTTTATATATTTTGATATATATTTATGCCACGAACATAACGACCTGTATGCTCATAACATGCTCTAAGTCATTTTCTTGTGTCGTTTGTGAGGAGATTATGGAATATTGTTTAACAACGTTTCAAAACAATTTATTTTCATAATTTTTCACTTTTAGAAATACCAGGAGAATATAATATTGTGTAGGTAGTAAGTAGATAAAAGTTAGTAGGTAAAATGTAAATTATATTGAGTAATGCTCTGTTGACATACTTAGTATGAATAATAATAATAACAATAAATATTAAAAATATCTTATGATATTGATCGTTTATAAATCCAGCTATGAAATTGTATTACCAGGGAAACATAAAAATCAGAGCGGGTGATATCAAAATCACTGAATCGTTCACCGTGAGTAAAGACTTAGTACCTACGTAGTTATTCTTTGCTGATGTCGCATAAAATTATTACTTGTATCTTTCTGAGAATAAAATGAAGGTACTTTATAAATTATAACAGTATAATTTTATAACAATACCTACTAGTTTTTGACCCGTCTAAAAATCACCCGTATACCCGGTTCACTTATACTGAAAGAAGAAAAGTGGTCGGTGCTAGGATGAACGGTGCACTTTGACCTAGTGTCAGGAATACCGTGTCGAACATGGCAAAAATTTTGGTGCAAATAACATTTTGCTACCGACACTTTCGTATGCAAGCGATACATGGACATGGTTGAAGAATGATGAAAGCGGGATGAATGGAGTGGAGATACGATTGGTGAGGAGAATTTTTGGTAAAACTTTGCGTATTAAAGTGAAGAATGAGGATATTAGAAAATGAGCGGATGCTAAAAGAGTGTTATGGATAGAATGCGCGAAAAAGGTTACGGTGGCTTGAAGATTTGGAATGAATGAACAAGAAAAAGATGACAAAGAGGATATACTTATCAAATAAAATGAAGTGTTACAAAGTTCATGCCGATAGAATCAAGGATATAATTGTCTGAAAGGAACGTGAGGAAGCGCGGGCGTCCGAAAACCACGTGGCTATATCAGATAAATCGAATTCTCAGTATGAGAAATTGTATGAATGCATGTAGAAGAAGCAAAGAAGTGAGTGAGGATAGATCTACATGGCATCACCTTCTCTCTGGCTATTTTAAAAACTGAGTCAAAATCAATACGCGCCATACAGTTTGAATCTAATTTTGGTAGACTGTTTAAACATGGTTAACGTTTGTGGATAATCAACGGTTTTTGCTTTTTTTTCTATGCAGTCAACATCAGCCGGAACAAAATAAATAAAACAAGTGTTTTATTCTACTATTGTTTTATTCTGTGAGAGAGACGTCTTTCGTCTTATAAGGACATTGTCAATCAGCCGGCTTTTATGCTGTTTTGTGTGAACCACAAATTAAAACCACAGACCAGATTACAAACACACATCTTTACAAAATACTAAAATATTGCTTCCTCGATTATATTATATTATATTGCAATCGGGTCTAAAGCAATACAACCTGTCGCCAAAATAGGGGAAATCCTGCGAAATAAACATTAATGGAAGTACTGTATAAAGTATGTATGTAGAGTTATGTAAGGTTCGTATTTTGCTGGGAAATATTGTAATATTCATCATTTTACGCTCGATAAATTGAAAGCCATAACTCGTTGCAAACGAAACCTCATATAGACATAGGGATGCAGCTGAATTGGAAATTATTCTAGCATCGAGAAACAATTAAGTATAATTAAGTTTTCAGATTCTTAGACGTTTAATTGTTATTTTTATCCAAATAGATTTAAAAGTCTAAGAGATAAAATTAGAAACGAAAACATCAGACACCTAACAAAAGTCACAGATATTATGGATCGTGTTGCAAAGCTTAAGTGGCAATGGGCGGGTCATGTTGTGAGACGAAACGACGGTAGATGGACTCCTAGAATCCTCAAATGGCGACCATGGAGTAGCAAAAGAAGCATCGGCAGACCACAAAAGAGATGGACTGACGACATTACGCCAATCGCGGGAAGGAAATGGATACAGAGGGCACAGGACCGCAACGATTGGAAGAGTTTGGAAGAGGCCTATATCCAGCAGTGGAGTGATGTCTGACAAAGAAGAAGATTTAAAAATATAGGTACCTACTGTTAAATTTTAAATGTTTCTCAATTGGTGGACCTTTAATTTATTTATTGTGACAATGAGAATGGCGGAATTGGTTAAGGTTGTTCATGAACAATGAGAGTAATCACTTAAATCTGCATAAAACTACTTTTTAAGTAGATACATATTGTTTTGCTTTTTTCTTTCGATTGGATTTGTTTCATTGTGTAAATATGGTTCGCCACTCGAGATATTTGGTTAAATTTGAATGTAGGTACCTATTGCCGTTTGTCTGTTCCAGAAAAAAATAGGTCTCTCAATATTTTTGTATGTTTTCAAATATGCTGCAAAAGGCAAGTATTTGAAAAATAATAGATTAAATTAATTCATATATTCAATCAAGCGGTAAGGTATGCAACCCATACTTAATGTCTAAACTATTATTACAATTCGTAGATCAAATAGTTTTTTTGATCAAAGCTAGATCAATTCACATAAATTATTAGTGTACATAGATAAATATGAAAAGTATTATAAATTATTACAATATTTAAATTGAATGAATAAGAATGTGAAGGCAGATAGTAGTATTTTTTTCTGTAATTCAGTATTTTACGAGTAGGTATGTATGTGTGAAATCTCGAACTTTGAGCACTCTTACAATCGTGATCTCCCGATCAAAAGTCTAAAGAAAATAAGCAAAAAAATATGGGAAATCTATTATTTTAGATCGGAGCTCCATGGTAAAAATATATATAAAATTTTGATCTAATGCTAAATTAAAATAAAATAAGATTAAATTAAAATATCGATGTGTGAACGTAAAGGAACGTTAAGCCCGTATTAGGTACGAAACTACAAACCGTACACCGTATAAATTCCCATACACAGCATGTCGTTAAACTACTGAGGTTGCTGTACCTACTCATACTCAAAGCTCTGCCGCTGTATTGAGTTTTATTATATTAAAATACCTAGCAAGCACATATCTACCTACCAATTTTAGGTAGTTCCTACTGCTAGTTATTATTGTATCTTTACTTTGAAATTTGATCAGCAAAATGTAAATGCGGAGATTTGATGTCTATAATTCACAGGATATTTTGTCTGATTTAATTATCTCACATATTTATCAACCCGTATCTCAACTTACTTGACTCAGTAAATGTTTATCTACAGCAGTGCCGTATCTTCTATACAATCTCAAAAAACTTGGCAATGTATTTTTATAAAATAATCAAAAGACAATAAAAGTATACCTTAGAGACGCGTTAAGGATTCGAGAATTTGAAATTTCGCGTGGGCTTGTGTACCTCGCCTGTTACGATTTTGCTTTAAGTACAGCTTTACGTATACTTACACATTCAGGATCCGTGAGTTTGAAATTTCGCACGCGCTTGTGTACCTCGCTCGTTACGGTTTTGTTTCGAGTGCGGCTATACCTAGAGTTCGGACCTGTTCTTATAGGCAAGACTGATAAACGAGTATCCCACATATGTATTCCAAGGAAACTTCAGGATTAACATGCTCTTACGGATGACGCGTTCTGGTGGAACGCAATCTGGAGGTCATGGTGTAAGCGACCATGAGAAGAATGAAGTAAGTCTGTTATAGGTAGTAGTTTCTATTGTTTACACATGTGCTTACTTGAGTGGTTTATGGTAGTTATCTTTCTGTCTTGCTCATCGCACATTTTCAGTAATGAAAATCAGCACATATGAATTATGTGTTAATGTAAGAATGTAAAGAATAAAAACGCAATTTTAATGTTGGAAAATAATCCCGGTTAATGATCAGAGTGGAATGCATCGGCTTTCATCCGATCACTTTAGTTTAGGAATATTAAGCGCGATGAGTACATGAATGAGTGACCATTAGATATTATATCGTAGTAATATGGAGCCATTCTTACAGATTAAATTCTTTTTATATTTGACATAGGTTTTATTAATTGCGTCGGTGCACACGTAGTAGAAAACATTTGCATTCGTTTCATTTTTGGGCTTCGTAAATTTGATCATATCTCCCAATATCGGAACGAGCTCAAATGGTTGAAAATGTCGCAGCGGCGTAGTCTGCATACTCTTTGCCTACTTTTTAATATACTTCATAGTGCAACCACCCCGAATTACCTAAAGACTTGTTTTACGCCTTTGGCATCGCATGGTTTGCCTCAGCTTCGTTCCGGTGCACTTGGTACGTTGACTATTCCTTCTCATCGTTCTTCTTTTTTCACTGTACATGCAGCTCGGTTATGGAATGATTTGCCTTTGTTGGTCAGACTTGCTCCAACTATTTCCACCTTCAGAAGTAGACTGAAGCATCATTATCTCGCTCTAAATGATCCATCTTGAGCTTTGACCACTTTCTTTTCTTTTTTCCCTTCCCTTTGCATCTTATTTATGTGTATTGTAAACTTTTTGTCAATGTGTGAATGTAGGTATATATGTTTGGTTTCTATTCTGTATCACATAAGTATTGTTTTTGAGTTGTAAGTTTGTGTCTCAGTTGTATAACTAGTTGATTGTCAGAAATTGCCTGCAGGCAATAAACCCGACATTTGTACTACTTAAATGTACAATAAAGATTATTTTTTATTTTATTTTTATTTATTTAGAATTCCGTAACTAGGTTATTTGAAAACAATTGTTTCTTTCTACAATAACTTATAGTAGAAAGAAACACTTGTTTTTAAAATACCTAAGACATAGATTTAAATATTATTTGCATTTGTTCGTTTGTACATTTGTTCTTTTATTCATTCATCCATTTATTCATTTGTTATTGATTTATTAATTTGCTGATGTGATTATTTTTTTGTAAGATGTATTAATTATATTTTTAAATATTTTTTCACGCAGCTCGCCTCGATACAGGGCTGCTCAACCTAGTGAGGCTGCTGCAACTTAATTGTAGCCAATTGGTGATATATTGTCTCAACGTTTGTACATTGATATTGATTGAATAAAGAATAAAGTATTTATTTATTTATTTTATTTAACAAATAAAGTTTAATCTTCGTGATAAATTATATCATTTTTTTTTCATACGCATTATGCTTTCACATCTTTGTAATAAGGGTGGGCTTATCCAGTATAAAGATTCTTGATACGCCACTGACCTACAGGTGTAAAGTTTATCACTGCTTTTCAACACTTATCTAGATATTATTTGCCGCGTAGTGAGGAGAAAACAAACTTATAATTTTAGTTTGTATAAACGTGAATTTATTTATTTTTATCACTTCAAACATAGTTTTTGAAACTAAATTAATGACGGTTAAAATTAATGACGGACGGCATGTAAAAAAGAAAATCAATATTGTCAATTCTGAATCATAAAATAGTTTAGTTGCACTAACTAAGTCAACTAAGTGTGAGAAGATAGTCGAGTCATGATAATTAGTTCTAATTCGTATTCACAGTTTTCCGTACTAATTTAGTTCATTAGTTCATTTTGACACCTTAGTACAACTATAAATTTCGAGAATCTATGGATTTCGTATTCAGAATGAAATTTTAGTTGACAGCCGACGACTAAAATAAGTTGGATTTGGCAGAATTTTATTCGGGACTTTTAATGTGCGAATATTATTAGTTGCTGTCATTTTACCGCAGAATATTGCTATATTTTGAAAGTGTTAAGTTGTTTTTTCAATTAAAAGTAAAAATTTATATTTTTAGGGCAACTCTCAACAACCACCGACGCAAATACGAACGCCAAAATATATCGGCAAATCTGACATTTCACAATTTTCACGCGCGACAACTATTAAATTGTTGCCAGAAGTGTAAATCGGAACGTGAAAAACATTTTGTATGGCGGCATCACTGACTAATATTAGTTTGTCCCATAGATTTTACAGTTTGCACTTGGTGGTTCTCGAGTTTATAGTTGTTTATAGTTCATAACTAATGCTGAATACTGCATAATAACTAATATTAATCAACTTTTTAGTAAGTTAGTTCATTAAGATTCAGAATTGGCCCTACATATTTTATTTATAATTTTTTTGTAACTGGATTTGGGTTCAATACTTACATAGATTCAAAACTTATTAGACATATCGATTGAAGAAACATGTTTTCACGTTGTAAAATTATAAAATATCTAATCGGAAGAAGTGAGAAGACTTCCCAATGCTTTCGATGCTACTGGACAACATTCACCAATTTTACCGTTCTCGCTGTTACGATGTAAGGTCCACCAATCGAGAAACACTTAATAAAAATCAAAGAAACTACATTTTTTTGAATTTCGAAATGTTCAAGATAAGTTCAATACTTTTTGGCAGCTAGTTTGACCAAACAGCAACAAAAAATGTATAGAATCTCATGAACACCGAAAACGATCAAATCTATGGCCAATTCATAAGGGATTTTTGAATTAGATTTGCAGTATTGTATTGTGTAAACATGGTTTTCCAATAAAGATGTCTAGATGGTTTCATTCTATACATATTATATGTACACACTTTTATTTAATTTTAGCATTTCACTTGAATATTTATTGTCATAATATGTATCATAAGTAATTTTTTGTATGATGTTTTTTTTGTATTTTTAATTCTATAATGGTTATATATTTTAATATTTTCTTTTGTAATAGTCTTCTGAGCCGTTTGAATTTATAAAATAAAATATTTATTTTTTATATATTACGATTAATAAATTTAAAGAACGCCATTTTGCTCTTACCTATAAAATAAACAAAATTTCCAATAGGTACCTTTATTTTTCACGTGTTAGAATTCTCATACATAATATTATATTATTAAAGTTTGTTTTTCATAGTGATTAATGTCTTTGAGTTGTTCTGTTTTGTTTGAGTTTTGATAAATTAACTTTGCAGAAATTTTCTCATTGTTCAATTCAACCACGCTCAAGTTTTGTCGATGAAAAATAATTTTCTTCGATGAAATTCAAAATCGAATTATTTATCGCAAAGGTAGGTACTTAAATGGAAAAAATATATATATGGCGGAGGTGAGATTTTCGATTAAGTCACTACTACTAAGAAACGAATAAAATAATATTTTTGTTAAATTGGATAGATAGATTATGTAGAAAGAAAAGTTATAAATAATCTAATTCAAATTATCAAATAAAATGAATATTAATTATTATTGTTCAATGTAACTATTGAGTATGAACAACACACGACCGGTTTCGCAGACTACGAGTTCGCATCATTAGGTGCTGTATTATTATAGTATAGTATTATTACCAATACTTACAATTGGAACTCGTATAATTGTTTCGCATTTTAATCAAATTTGTGACAAATACAAGTGCTTTCAATATTTTGTAATAGTTAAATTAAAATAATAAAATATATTGAAATTGGATAAAAACAATAAATAGGTACTAAAAATTTATGAAAAACTTAAAATGCGCCCTTGCATGGTTCGTATCACAAAACGGCGCTAAATCGATTGCCTAGATCATTATTATTATTATAAACATCTAACACCCAGACCCAGAACAATTAGAAAAAGGCCATTTTTCATTTTTTTTCTGGCCGGAAATCGAACCCGGGACTTCATTATTCAAAGGCAAGAGCATTACCTCCACGCCACACAGACCATCTAGATACTACTACTACTACTACTACTACTATACCATCACGGCATATCCCACAAGTGGGGTAGCCAGTAGATCAGCTGCATATAAGAAACATGCAAACTGTCCTCTCCGTGCCAATATAAAATCAAGATATTCAGGATGGGTGGCAAACCTCATTGCTGAATTTAGAACACCTGACTTTTACAGGACACTCGAAAACTTACGCAGAAGAGTGGGAGACCAATTCTTTACATATTTATTTATTAATATATTGAACGGCCACAAAAACCTTTAACAAAAAAAAAATATAATAGGTACCTAATACACAAAAAGTAACAAAAGTTTCTACCAATAAAATACCTAATACAACGTGTAATATTTGCAATATCTTTGGATATTATTGTTGTTCTGTGCAAATTACTTCAGTCACCGATATGCTACAGACTCATCAAGTATCCTAATCTAATACAAAAAGTATATTTTAAGGAGCGGCTAAGCTATTATTGCTAACCTACTGAGAATCTTTAATCATCATATAATAATAACAGATGAAAAGATGAGAGATGAGAGAATTGTTATTTTTTTATATATAAAAGCTTAAATTATCATAAATGAAATGATAACGGTATTACCGGTAGCGGATTATTTCTCCATTTCTTTATTGTTTATATACATTACTTTAGGTTAGTTGGAAGAGATCGATAAACTCGCCCTCTGTATATTGATTGTATCTAACTTAAAAGTTTACCTTTTATGTAATTGTTTGTAATCAATTTCTATACAGTAAAGAATGAATAAATTAAATAAAATTATTGTGAGGAGAGTGTGGAGGTATTCAAGGCAGGGTTAAAGACCCTATTGTTCAGGAGGTGTTATGATTCTTGAATGGGCCCTTGCGGTGGTTTTTCCACAAAACGGCCATCTAAAAAAAAAAGTCTAGTTATTACTAATATTTTCAATTATGTCACAAACTGTTACTTAAGGTGTGAATTGTCAATAACATAACATGTATAGACAATTTACACAGACCGAGCTAGTCCCAAATCAAGATATGAATCTTGTATTATGGGTACTAACACGACGATACACATAGGTATATACAATGCACTGAACACATATACATGTAATAACCATGACCCAGGACAATTTGAAAAAGGTTATTCTTCATTTTGCCCTGGCCGGGAGTCGAACCCGGGACCTCGTGACTCAAAGGCAAGTGCGTTAGCCTCCGCACCACACCCCTCGTCTAATTCATATTATGTTATGTGGCGAGATCATAATTATATTAGCCATTTTTCCCATCTAATCACGTCATAATAATAAAAACAAACACACATATAAAAAAAAGAATATGAAAAATCACTATATGTAGACTTACTTATGTTTTAATGAATGTCATTGACTGATAACAATAAATAAATAATCACTTGTATTGTGACGTAATATGATAATCCATGTTAACACATGTATTCATTCCTACATAGATAATGTAATCTATTACCTACATCACAGGAAATAATTGTATTAAGTAATCAGTAGGAGTTATTGGAGTAGGTATAATATATTATCTGTAGAACAGACTATAATATTGTACTAGAGACGGATGAAGAATAAGTTTTACTGGGTTACTTACTGAGTATCGAGTATTACCTACTCGGTTTAATATTTGTCAAACTGAGTAGGTACTCGGCTGAGTTACTCGTTCCATAATATCAACGCTCTGGGATGCGAAAACAAATGTATTAACAGATCCGCGACGCGGCAGTAACCCTTCAAATATTAATTGTTATTTTTTTATCATGAATAATAAAGAAAAATTAGTTCATTTTTTGACGCCCTTTTTGTGATATGAACCACAGCAAGAGCGCGTTTATAGTTTTCTTTATATTTTGTTATTTCAATAAAATAAAATAAACATATAATATGTTATCACTGTTATTATAAATCTTCGAATGCTGTTGTTAGAAATTATTATCACAAATTTGATTCTGCCGATTTTAAATATTTACTATTATAATTTATTGAATTTTAATAATTAAAATTTATTGGTCTAATTTCTACACTGTTTAAAATTAAAATTTAACAACAATGAAGTTCACAGAATTTTCCACGAATAACAATAAATTTTGAAGTTTTAATCTCCTTTAAGTGTCAAATTAATTTTAAATTGTATAAAAGTTATAGGATTCAGACAGCTACTAAAGCGCCACCTTCCCAACTGCTTCCATAAAATGTTCAAACCTACATATTTATAATGAACAAATACTTATTGCTATTTTTTTACATTTTAAACAAGCTCATTTATCATCATAATCTCTCACATTCAACTATATTTCTTAATTTGGTACGAGTATTTAAAAACGAGGAGAAGGGGCAGAGTGCCAATAAGATGGAGCGACCAAATTAAGGAGGCCGCACAGAGCTCACTTCACGGGGCCTTACACATGGCGGAGGATTGCTCAACATGGAGACAGATGGTTTACAGAACGAGGCATGATAGTCACGATCCTCAGGATTGAGGGACCGACAGAAATGATGATGATGATTTAAAAACAACGAATATACTGAGTATCGAGTAGGTATTTACCGAGTATTTACTCAGCTCATCTCTACTACATCTAAATACTACATATTATCGGATATGATTACCTGATATAAATATATTATTTACTCTGGCAATCTAATGTGTATTAATACATATATCGTTATCATGGCAGAATTATGTATTATCAATAATAAGGAATCATATTATGTAGCTCAACAATAATATTATTATTAATATTATTGATAAATACAGCTGATGCGAAAAACATAAAGGCGGTAATTTGACAATAATTAATTGCAGATTTTAATAAAACAAGTATAATTAACACACAAAAATACATATTACCTATACATTATCAATTTAAAATTCTTTATTCATAAAAACATTTACACATTTTGAGAACAATACATAAGCACATTAATTATTAACAAAGTGTTGGTGTTGCTACCCCATTAGGTACAATGCACCTGTATTGGGGCTATCATCAAACCGCTTCCGTTGCAGAGTAAGCTGAATGGATCAAGCGTCACAAGTCACAATTTTTATTTTTGTTTTGATATTTTATTTTTTATTTTTTTTTATTTTATTTTATTGTACTACTTTTAATTAAGTATGTATTTTATATCGTATTAACATTTGATATTAATGACATACATACTAATTGACTGACAGATATTTTACTACTTTAAATTATGTATTTCATATCGTATTAACATTTGATTTTAATGACATACACACTAAGTGACTGACAGATAATTTTTTTTTATGTTATGAATTTTTTGACACAATTGGATGTCGGGGACTGGATTTTTTACTTACTAGAAGTGTATGCACCTAATATTTATTGTATATATAATGAGTTACAATCCATTGGATTGGTCTGCAACGAGTTTGGTTTTTCTTCTCCATTCATCCTATTCTCAGCCAGTCTTTTCAGCTCTACGTATGAGCCACAGTTCATATCACATATTTATTGTAAAATACTTATATTTAGTTCTTCCACATTGACTAACACTTTACGTTTGCCTCGTGTCCTTTTAAGACTGTAAATAAATAAATAAAGCAACTCGTTTGAGCTTTAAACAGCTGACAACAACAACGAATTCGCTATATTCGTTGCTTCCAAGTATTACAGGACAATAACATATTATTATTAACATTGTACATGAATTATTCTGTCGCAATAGTATCTAGCAAACTTACACAGTACATATCTTCCACCATTACACTGTCTGTTCAAAGCTCTTTGTCTGAAATTCAATTTTCTATATTGCATGGTTAATATATTATATTATATTATGTATCGTGTTTATGATGAGAAGTATAATAACATATGGATTATTATAATCATCATCTCATCTAGTATCGTCTGTTTTTGATTTGTATCAAACAGTTCATTATATTCACTTAGTACTAGCTTTTGAAACTTAAATATGTTTAGAATAATATTTACTTACTATGAATTTTGTTCAACGCGCAAATGACAAAACCAATCAGACATGTTATTGTCATCAAAAGAAGAAACGTGTAACGTTGTGAAAAATGTAATCGTTAGAAATGAGAAAGACGTATCAATCCTTACGAATTGGCTTTAGGCTGGCATGGGTGATCACTTTTGGTTTCCGTAGACAATTTTCACCAATTTCAGAAAAATATGCCATCCTAAAACTAATCATAGAAGGGAAGATTGAGGAAGGATTGGAAGGCTGCTTTCCTGGCTCCAGAACATTCAGGAGTGGACCGGGATGAGAAGTGTGGAGGAGCTGTTTCGTGCTGTCCGAAACAGGAAGGATTTCTCCCAAGTGGTCGTCAACGTCGGGAGGACCCGAAAAGACACGTAGAGAAGAAGAAGAAGATATATACACTCATTGTAACTAAGACTTTGAACCCCCCACACACAATCCATAACTGTTAAAGTAATTATGTCAGTTGTTAGGCAATAAGTAATTCTATATCTGAGTCATCTACAATGAATCCTAATGTATGTATGTTAACTACGACGCACTACTCCTAAGTACCTAGTGATGTGAGTAGAGAAAATTCTCCAAAGGAATTTCTCGAGAACGAGAAATTTCTCCGAGAATTTATCCTCTGATGGAAGAGAAATTTCTCTCCATATTATTTCCTAGTAGTATTTTATTATTGATCGTTGTAAAAATGATCAATAATAAATATAAAATACACCATAATTTTCCAAAAATTCTCCACTTCGAGAAATTTTTTGAGGAATCTCGAAAAATAATTTCTTGAGAATTCCACAACATTACTCCTAAGTAAGTTGTTATATTATCATCATAATATTATTTGTATGTATTCATTTTGCGGTATTGGATATCCAAAGATTTAATCAAACATCAAGTGGGTATCCAAGTTTAATAAAGTTTTGAATATAGGTAGCAAAATTTCTACCTAATATTATCTATTTGGTAGAAATTTTGTATTTATTATTTACGGCTTAGATATCAGCTTCTGAAATTAATTTGGGAATTTCATCTCATCATGAATCTTTATTTAATATTTATTAGGGGCCATTTTCTCCCACAACACCGATTGGTCTGGCGTCTAGTTACACATTTTTTACAGATATTTTTACATATAGCAAGGAGAAACATCACAAGCCAGCCACCTTAATCATTCCCCAACGAAATATTGACAGTTGCAGCTTTGGTTTGCTTTGGTTCGACTAGGTTATGTGTCTTCTCGTGAAACATCCCACATTGACGGTATTTTTCGTGTATTATCGCGTCTATAGCATCTAGCAAGGCCCTGAGAAGTCACCAAGTGATTACGGAGGAAGAATCACATCGTCTTCAGTAGAAATCGTAGTTAGAACAGGTGTTTTTATGCCGTGAATATTTTCTCCCACAACACCGATTGGTCTGGCGTCTAGTTACACATTTTTTACAGATATTTTTACATATAGCAAGGAGAAACATCACAAGCCAGCCACCTTAATCATTCCCCAACGAAATATTGACAGTTGCAGCTTTGGTTTGCTTTGGTTCGACTAGGTTATGTGTCTTCTCGTGAAACATCCCACATTGACGGTATTTTTCGTGTATTATCGCGTCTATAGCATCTAGCAAGGCCCTGAGAAGTCACCAAGTGATTACGGAGGAAGAATCACATCGTCTTCAGTAGAAATCGTAGTTAGAACAGGTGTTTTTATGCCGTGAATATTTTCTCCCACAACACCGATTGGTCTGGCGTCTAGTTACACATTTTTTACAGATATTTTTACATATAGCAAGGAGAAACATCACAAGCCAGCCACCTTAATCATTCCCCAACGAAATATTGACAGTTGCAGCTTTGGTTTGCTTTGGTTCGACTAGGTTATGTGTCTTCTCGTGAAACATCCCACATTGACGGTATTTTTCGTGTATTATCGCGTCTATAGCATCTAGCAAGGCCCTGAGAAGTCACCAAGTGATTACGGAGGAAGAATCACATCGTCTTCAGTAGAAATCGTAGTTAGAACAGGTGTTTTTATGCCGTGAATATTTTCTCCCACAACACCGATTGGTCTGGCGTCTAGTTACACATTTTTTACAGATATTTTTACATATAGCAAGGAGAAACATCACAAGCCAGCCACCTTAATCATTCCCCAACGAAATATTGACAGTTGCAGCTTTGGTTTGCTTTGGTTCGACTAGGTTATGTGTCTTCTCGTGAAACATCCCACATTGACGGTATTTTTCGTGTATTATCGCGTCTATAGCATCTAGCAAGGCCCTGAGAAGTCACCAAGTGATTACGGAGGAAGAATCACATCGTCTTCAGTAGAAATCGTAGTTAGAACAGGTGTTTTTATGCCGTGAATATTTTCTCCCACAACACCGATTGGTCTGGCGTCTAGTTACACATTTTTTACAGATATTTTTACATATAGCAAGGAGAAACATCACAAGCCAGCCACCTTAATCATTCCCCAACGAAATATTGACAGTTGCAGCTTTGGTTTGCTTTGGTTCGACTAGGTTATGTGTCTTCTCGTGAAACATCCCACATTGACGGTATTTTTCGTGTATTATCGCGTCTATAGCATCTAGCAAGGCCCTGAGAAGTCACCAAGTGATTACGGAGGAAGAATCACATCGTCTTCAGTAGAAATCGTAGTTAGAACAGGTGTTTTTATGCCGTGAATATTTTCTCCCACAACACCGATTGGTCTGGCGTCTAGTTACACATTTTTTACAGATATTTTTACATATAGCAAGGAGAAACATCACAAGCCAGCCACCTTAATCATTCCCCAACGAAATATTGACAGTTGCAGCTTTGGTTTGCTTTGGTTCGACTAGGTTATGTGTCTTCTCGTGAAACATCCCACATTGACGGTATTTTTCGTGTATTATCGCGTCTATAGCATCTAGCAAGGCCCTGAGAAGTCACCAAGTGATTACGGAGGAAGAATCACATCGTCTTCAGTAGAAATCGTAGTTAGAACAGGTGTTTTTATGCCGTGAATATTTTCTCCCACAACACCGATTGGTCTGGCGTCTAGTTACACATTTTTTACAGATATTTTTACATATAGCAAGGAGAAACATCACAAGCCAGCCACCTTAATCATTCCCCAACGAAATATTGACAGTTGCAGCTTTGGTTTGCTTTGGTTCGACTAGGTTATGTGTCTTCTCGTGAAACATCCCACATTGACGGTATTTTTCGTGTATTATCGCGTCTATAGCATCTAGCAAGGCCCTGAGAAGTCACCAAGTGATTACGGAGGAAGAATCACATCGTCTTCAGTAGAAATCGTAGTTAGAACAGGTGTTTTTATGCCGTGAATATTTTCTCCCACAACACCGATTGGTCTGGCGTCTAGTTACACATTTTTTACAGATATTTTTACATATAGCAAGGAGAAACATCACAAGCCAGCCACCTTAATCATTCCCCAACGAAATATTGACAGTTGCAGCTTTGGTTTGCTTTGGTTCGACTAGGTTATGTGTCTTCTCGTGAAACATCCCACATTGACGGTATTTTTCGTGTATTATCGCGTCTATAGCATCTAGCAAGGCCCTGAGAAGTCACCAAGTGATTACGGAGGAAGAATCACATCGTCTTCAGTAGAAATCGTAGTTAGAACAGGTGTTTTTATGCCGTGAATATTTTCTCCCACAACACCGATTGGTCTGGCGTCTAGTTACACATTTTTTACAGATATTTTTACATATAGCAAGGAGAAACATCACAAGCCAGCCACCTTAATCATTCCCCAACGAAATATTGACAGTTGCAGCTTTGGTTTGCTTTGGTTCGACTAGGTTATGTGTCTTCTCGTGAAACATCCCACATTGACGGTATTTTTCGTGTATTATCGCGTCTATAGCATCTAGCAAGGCCCTGAGAAGTCACCAAGTGATTACGGAGGAAGAATCACATCGTCTTCAGTAGAAATCGTAGTTAGAACAGGTGTTTTTATGCCGTGAATATTTTCTCCCACAACACCGATTGGTCTGGCGTCTAGTTACACATTTTTTACAGATATTTTTACATATAGCAAGGAGAAACATCACAAGCCAGCCACCTTAATCATTCCCCAACGAAATATTGACAGTTGCAGCTTTGGTTTGCTTTGGTTCGACTAGGTTATGTGTCTTCTCGTGAAACATCCCACATTGACGGTATTTTTCGTGTATTATCGCGTCTATAGCATCTAGCAAGGCCCTGAGAAGTCACCAAGTGATTACGGAGGAAGAATCACATCGTCTTCAGTAGAAATCGTAGTTAGAACAGGTGTTTTTATGCCGTGAATATTTTCTCCCACAACACCGATTGGTCTGGCGTCTAGTTACACATTTTTTACAGATATTTTTACATATAGCAAGGAGAAACATCACAAGCCAGCCACCTTAATCATTCCCCAACGAAATATTGACAGTTGCAGCTTTGGTTTGCTTTGGTTCGACTAGGTTATGTGTCTTCTCGTGAAACATCCCACATTGACGGTATTTTTCGTGTATTATCGCGTCTATAGCATCTAGCAAGGCCCTGAGAAGTCACCAAGTGATTACGGAGGAAGAATCACATCGTCTTCAGTAGAAATCGTAGTTAGAACAGGTGTTTTTATGCCGTGAATATTTTCTCCCACAACACCGATTGGTCTGGCGTCTAGTTACACATTTTTTACAGATATTTTTACATATAGCAAGGAGAAACATCACAAGCCAGCCACCTTAATCATTCCCCAACGAAATATTGACAGTTGCAGCTTTGGTTTGCTTTGGTTCGACTAGGTTATGTGTCTTCTCGTGAAACATCCCACATTGACGGTATTTTTCGTGTATTATCGCGTCTATAGCATCTAGCAAGGCCCTGAGAAGTCACCAAGTGATTACGGAGGAAGAATCACATCGTCTTCAGTAGAAATCGTAGTTAGAACAGGTGTTTTTATGCCGTGAATATTTTCTCCCACAACACCGATTGGTCTGGCGTCTAGTTACACATTTTTTACAGATATTTTTACATATAGCAAGGAGAAACATCACAAGCCAGCCACCTTAATCATTCCCCAACGAAATATTGACAGTTGCAGCTTTGGTTTGCTTTGGTTCGACTAGGTTATGTGTCTTCTCGTGAAACATCCCACATTGACGGTATTTTTCGTGTATTATCGCGTCTATAGCATCTAGCAAGGCCCTGAGAAGTCACCAAGTGATTACGGAGGAAGAATCACATCGTCTTCAGTAGAAATCGTAGTTAGAACAGGTGTTTTTATGCCGTGAATATTTTCTCCCACAACACCGATTGGTCTGGCGTCTAGTTACACATTTTTTACAGATATTTTTACATATAGCAAGGAGAAACATCACAAGCCAGCCACCTTAATCATTCCCCAACGAAATATTGACAGTTGCAGCTTTGGTTTGCTTTGGTTCGACTAGGTTATGTGTCTTCTCGTGAAACATCCCACATTGACGGTATTTTTCGTGTATTATCGCGTCTATAGCATCTAGCAAGGCCCTGAGAAGTCACCAAGTGATTACGGAGGAAGAATCACATCGTCTTCAGTAGAAATCGTAGTTAGAACAGGTGTTTTTATGCCGTGAATATTTTCTCCCACAACACCGATTGGTCTGGCGTCTAGTTACACATTTTTTACAGATATTTTTACATATAGCAAGGAGAAACATCACAAGCCAGCCACCTTAATCATTCCCCAACGAAATATTGACAGTTGCAGCTTTGGTTTGCTTTGGTTCGACTAGGTTATGTGTCTTCTCGTGAAACATCCCACATTGACGGTATTTTTCGTGTATTATCGCGTCTATAGCATCTAGCAAGGCCCTGAGAAGTCACCAAGTGATTACGGAGGAAGAATCACATCGTCTTCAGTAGAAATCGTAGTTAGAACAGGTGTTTTTATGCCGTGAATATTTTCTCCCACAACACCGATTGGTCTGGCGTCTAGTTACACATTTTTTACAGATATTTTTACATATAGCAAGGAGAAACATCACAAGCCAGCCACCTTAATCATTCCCCAACGAAATATTGACAGTTGCAGCTTTGGTTTGCTTTGGTTCGACTAGGTTATGTGTCTTCTCGTGAAACATCCCACATTGACGGTATTTTTCGTGTATTATCGCGTCTATAGCATCTAGCAAGGCCCTGAGAAGTCACCAAGTGATTACGGAGGAAGAATCACATCGTCTTCAGTAGAAATCGTAGTTAGAACAGGTGTTTTTATGCCGTGAATATTTTCTCCCACAACACCGATTGGTCTGGCGTCTAGTTACACATTTTTTACAGATATTTTTACATATAGCAAGGAGAAACATCACAAGCCAGCCACCTTAATCATTCCCCAACGAAATATTGACAGTTGCAGCTTTGGTTTGCTTTGGTTCGACTAGGTTATGTGTCTTCTCGTGAAACATCCCACATTGACGGTATTTTTCGTGTATTATCGCGTCTATAGCATCTAGCAAGGCCCTGAGAAGTCACCAAGTGATTACGGAGGAAGAATCACATCGTCTTCAGTAGAAATCGTAGTTAGAACAGGTGTTTTTATGCCGTGAATATTTTCTCCCACAACACCGATTGGTCTGGCGTCTAGTTACACATTTTTTACAGATATTTTTACATATAGCAAGGAGAAACATCACAAGCCAGCCACCTTAATCATTCCCCAACGAAATATTGACAGTTGCAGCTTTGGTTTGCTTTGGTTCGACTAGGTTATGTGTCTTCTCGTGAAACATCCCACATTGACGGTATTTTTCGTGTATTATCGCGTCTATAGCATCTAGCAAGGCCCTGAGAAGTCACCAAGTGATTACGGAGGAAGAATCACATCGTCTTCAGTAGAAATCGTAGTTAGAACAGGTGTTTTTATGCCGTGAATATTTTCTCCCACAACACCGATTGGTCTGGCGTCTAGTTACACATTTTTTACAGATATTTTTACATATAGCAAGGAGAAACATCACAAGCCAGCCACCTTAATCATTCCCCAACGAAATATTGACAGTTGCAGCTTTGGTTTGCTTTGGTTCGACTAGGTTATGTGTCTTCTCGTGAAACATCCCACATTGACGGTATTTTTCGTGTATTATCGCGTCTATAGCATCTAGCAAGGCCCTGAGAAGTCACCAAGTGATTACGGAGGAAGAATCACATCGTCTTCAGTAGAAATCGTAGTTAGAACAGGTGTTTTTATGCCGTGAATATTTTCTCCCACAACACCGATTGGTCTGGCGTCTAGTTACACATTTTTTACAGATATTTTTACATATAGCAAGGAGAAACATCACAAGCCAGCCACCTTAATCATTCCCCAACGAAATATTGACAGTTGCAGCTTTGGTTTGCTTTGGTTCGACTAGGTTATGTGTCTTCTCGTGAAACATCCCACATTGACGGTATTTTTCGTGTATTATCGCGTCTATAGCATCTAGCAAGGCCCTGAGAAGTCACCAAGTGATTACGGAGGAAGAATCACATCGTCTTCAGTAGAAATCGTAGTTAGAACAGGTGTTTTTATGCCGTGAATATTTTCTCCCACAACACCGATTGGTCTGGCGTCTAGTTACACATTTTTTACAGATATTTTTACATATAGCAAGGAGAAACATCACAAGCCAGCCACCTTAATCATTCCCCAACGAAATATTGACAGTTGCAGCTTTGGTTTGCTTTGGTTCGACTAGGTTATGTGTCTTCTCGTGAAACATCCCACATTGACGGTATTTTTCGTGTATTATCGCGTCTATAGCATCTAGCAAGGCCCTGAGAAGTCACCAAGTGATTACGGAGGAAGAATCACATCGTCTTCAGTAGAAATCGTAGTTAGAACAGGTGTTTTTATGCCGTGAATATTTTCTCCCACAACACCGATTGGTCTGGCGTCTAGTTACACATTTTTTACAGATATTTTTACATATAGCAAGGAGAAACATCACAAGCCAGCCACCTTAATCATTCCCCAACGAAATATTGACAGTTGCAGCTTTGGTTTGCTTTGGTTCGACTAGGTTATGTGTCTTCTCGTGAAACATCCCACATTGACGGTATTTTTCGTGTATTATCGCGTCTATAGCATCTAGCAAGGCCCTGAGAAGTCACCAAGTGATTACGGAGGAAGAATCACATCGTCTTCAGTAGAAATCGTAGTTAGAACAGGTGTTTTTATGCCGTGAATATTTTCTCCCACAACACCGATTGGTCTGGCGTCTAGTTACACATTTTTTACAGATATTTTTACATATAGCAAGGAGAAACATCACAAGCCAGCCACCTTAATCATTCCCCAACGAAATATTGACAGTTGCAGCTTTGGTTTGCTTTGGTTCGACTAGGTTATGTGTCTTCTCGTGAAACATCCCACATTGACGGTATTTTTCGTGTATTATCGCGTCTATAGCATCTAGCAAGGCCCTGAGAAGTCACCAAGTGATTACGGAGGAAGAATCACATCGTCTTCAGTAGAAATCGTAGTTAGAACAGGTGTTTTTATGCCGTGAATATTTTCTCCCACAACACCGATTGGTCTGGCGTCTAGTTACACATTTTTTACAGATATTTTTACATATAGCAAGGAGAAACATCACAAGCCAGCCACCTTAATCATTCCCCAACGAAATATTGACAGTTGCAGCTTTGGTTTGCTTTGGTTCGACTAGGTTATGTGTCTTCTCGTGAAACATCCCACATTGACGGTATTTTTCGTGTATTATCGCGTCTATAGCATCTAGCAAGGCCCTGAGAAGTCACCAAGTGATTACGGAGGAAGAATCACATCGTCTTCAGTAGAAATCGTAGTTAGAACAGGTGTTTTTATGCCGTGAATATTTTCTCCCACAACACCGATTGGTCTGGCGTCTAGTTACACATTTTTTACAGATATTTTTACATATAGCAAGGAGAAACATCACAAGCCAGCCACCTTAATCATTCCCCAACGAAATATTGACAGTTGCAGCTTTGGTTTGCTTTGGTTCGACTAGGTTATGTGTCTTCTCGTGAAACATCCCACATTGACGGTATTTTTCGTGTATTATCGCGTCTATAGCATCTAGCAAGGCCCTGAGAAGTCACCAAGTGATTACGGAGGAAGAATCACATCGTCTTCAGTAGAAATCGTAGTTAGAACAGGTGTTTTTATGCCGTGAATATTTTCTCCCACAACACCGATTGGTCTGGCGTCTAGTTACACATTTTTTACAGATATTTTTACATATAGCAAGGAGAAACATCACAAGCCAGCCACCTTAATCATTCCCCAACGAAATATTGACAGTTGCAGCTTTGGTTTGCTTTGGTTCGACTAGGTTATGTGTCTTCTCGTGAAACATCCCACATTGACGGTATTTTTCGTGTATTATCGCGTCTATAGCATCTAGCAAGGCCCTGAGAAGTCACCAAGTGATTACGGAGGAAGAATCACATCGTCTTCAGTAGAAATCGTAGTTAGAACAGGTGTTTTTATGCCGTGAATATTTTCTCCCACAACACCGATTGGTCTGGCGTCTAGTTACACATTTTTTACAGATATTTTTACATATAGCAAGGAGAAACATCACAAGCCAGCCACCTTAATCATTCCCCAACGAAATATTGACAGTTGCAGCTTTGGTTTGCTTTGGTTCGACTAGGTTATGTGTCTTCTCGTGAAACATCCCACATTGACGGTATTTTTCGTGTATTATCGCGTCTATAGCATCTAGCAAGGCCCTGAGAAGTCACCAAGTGATTACGGAGGAAGAATCACATCGTCTTCAGTAGAAATCGTAGTTAGAACAGGTGTTTTTATGCCGTGAATATTTTCTCCCACAACACCGATTGGTCTGGCGTCTAGTTACACATTTTTTACAGATATTTTTACATATAGCAAGGAGAAACATCACAAGCCAGCCACCTTAATCATTCCCCAACGAAATATTGACAGTTGCAGCTTTGGTTTGCTTTGGTTCGACTAGGTTATGTGTCTTCTCGTGAAACATCCCACATTGACGGTATTTTTCGTGTATTATCGCGTCTATAGCATCTAGCAAGGCCCTGAGAAGTCACCAAGTGATTACGGAGGAAGAATCACATCGTCTTCAGTAGAAATCGTAGTTAGAACAGGTGTTTTTATGCCGTGAATATTTTCTCCCACAACACCGATTGGTCTGGCGTCTAGTTACACATTTTTTACAGATATTTTTACATATAGCAAGGAGAAACATCACAAGCCAGCCACCTTAATCATTCCCCAACGAAATATTGACAGTTGCAGCTTTGGTTTGCTTTGGTTCGACTAGGTTATGTGTCTTCTCGTGAAACATCCCACATTGACGGTATTTTTCGTGTATTATCGCGTCTATAGCATCTAGCAAGGCCCTGAGAAGTCACCAAGTGATTACGGAGGAAGAATCACATCGTCTTCAGTAGAAATCGTAGTTAGAACAGGTGTTTTTATGCCGTGAATATTTTCTCCCACAACACCGATTGGTCTGGCGTCTAGTTACACATTTTTTACAGATATTTTTACATATAGCAAGGAGAAACATCACAAGCCAGCCACCTTAATCATTCCCCAACGAAATATTGACAGTTGCAGCTTTGGTTTGCTTTGGTTCGACTAGGTTATGTGAATTTCAGAAACTAAATGACCTTGAAGTACTTGAGAGTACTGAGAAATGCTAACAAGTCTCAGACTCTGGGAAAGGAAACTCCTGCTCTACTCCTTCATGTATTAGGAGGCGGACAACGTCAAAAGTAACGACGTAGTAGACAGGGACCGATTGTTGGTCGGTATAAGCTAACAACCAACCCTTCTTAACGGAAGATGTTGGAAAGGGCACTCTCTTGCCCGGAGGAGCTAAAATCTTCTCAAAGGCGGAGGAACCTTCGAGGTCAACGGCATGAGGATGTGGAATGCAAGGGAAGCTACCACATTAAAGGCTCTAGCAGCATCCCAAAGTACCAACGAATTATGAAAATGATAAGATCTTTAGTAAAATCTTCCGGAGGTAAAATAGACCCCCGTTCGGCTCTCCGGGTGGGGTCTGCTCTAGATCTTGTCATTATGCAGAGTACACACGAGAAAGAAGAAGAGGATGTGAGAAGAAAACAAACCAACAGAAACAGCACACAAGGAAGATACGCCACCTGGAACGTCAGAACTTTGCTGCAGAACAGTAAGCTTGACAACCTAAAAGAAGAGATGAAGAAAATGAAATTAAGCGCGTTAGGAATCTCTGAGATGAGATGGCCTAATCCTGGAGATATGTGGACGGGAGAGTTTCGACTGATCCATAGCGGTAGTATAGAGGGGAAACCGGGGCAAGGGGGGGTAGGAATCATGTTAAGTAAGGATTTGGGGAGGAGAGTAAAGGGGTATGTACAGTATGGAGGTAGAATTATTTTAGTCAAGCTAGACACCAGACCCGTAGATACAATACTCATTCAGGTTTACATGCCAACATCTAGCCATAGCGACGAAGAAATTGAGAGCATATACGAAAACATCCAGAAATTGCTAGATGACACAAAAGCTGAGGAAAATGTGATTGTAATGGGAGACTGGAACGCAGTAGTTGGGGAAGAAAGAGAGGGATCAATCGTAGGAGCGTATGGGCTGGGCATTAGAAACGATAGAGGCAACCGTCTTATTGAATTTTGTGCCAAAAATAAAATGGTTATAGCAAACACATGGTTCCAGCACCACTATAGACATCGTTATACGTGGAAATCTCCCGGAGACAGATTCCGGTCGCAGATTGACTACATTTTAACGCGGCAACGGTATAGAAACCAAATTAAAGACTGCAGGAGCTATGCAGGCCCGGACATTGATAGCGACCATAATATGGTTGTGGCGGAAACCATACTGAAATTCAAAAGGCTCGAGAAGAGAACCACAAAAAGATGGGACTTAAAGCTTTTGAAAACAAAAGAAGTAAAAGAGAAATACGACGAAAAAACTAAGGTTTGCGATTTTGAGAGCAATGAAAGTGTAAACAGAGTATGGGAGAAAATCAAAGAGAAAATTACTACAGCGGCAGATGAGGTAATAGAGAAAAGAAAGCCGCAAGCTAGGAAAGAATGGATTACGGTCGATATATTAGAAATGATTGAAGAAAGAAGGAGGCTAAAGAACTCGAGAACAGAAGAAGGAAAAAAGGAATATAAAATCTTGAGAAACAAAATCAACAGGGAGTCCAAATTGAGAAAGGAATGCTATCTGCAAGAAAAATGCAGGAATATCAACAGAAATATAAAACAAAGGAAATTTGAAACTGCATATTCTGAAGTCAAGAATTTTTTCAATGATAAGACACAACCACGATGTGCTATCCAAGATCAAAACGGCAAACTACTGTTTGAGGATGAATTGATTGTTAAAAGGTGGAAAGAATACCTAGAACAACTTTACAAAGGAAAGAACATACTTGAGGAAAGTAAAGCACTGGAAACAGAATATGACAAAGAAAATAATGGAGATGACATCTTAAGAAGTGAATTTGATAATGCCTTATCAAAATTGAAAGACGGCAAAGCACCAGGTATTGACCTAATTCCATCAGAGTTGCTTAAATGCGCAGGAAGCGGCATGCTTGACACTTTGTATAAGCTTGTCTGCAAAATATATAACACAGGAGAGATACCTGAGGACTTCGCCAAATGTCTGATACGAGCGCTACCTAAGAAAACAGGCACGACAAAGTGCGAACAACACAGAACATTAAGCATGATATCACACGCTTCTAAGATACTCACCAACATTATAATGAAAAGGGCGGAAAGTAAAATCAACGAAACACTTTCAGAAGATCAATTTGGATTCCGCAAAGAGACAGGTACAAGAGATGCAATTCTGAGTCTAAGACTTGTTCTTGAAAAGAGAATAACAGTAAATAGAAACACGTATGTAGCATTCATCGACCTAGAAAAAGCATTCGATAAAGTAGAATGGGAACAACTTTTTAAAACTCTAAACCAGATAGGAATGAGCTATAAGGACAGAAGAGCAATCTGGAGCCTATACAAGAATGAAATGGCTGTAATTAAAAGCGGAGAGAGCTGCGCAGAAGCGAGGGTAGAACAAGGTGTGAGACAGGGATGCTCAATGTCGCCAGCACTCTTTAACTGCTATATACAGCGAGCTATTGATGAACTCAGAGAAGAAATGAAGAACTGGACAGGAGTAAAAATAAATGGGAAAAAAGTCGACATGATTAGATATGCAGACGACATAGCACTGCTCGCAGACTCCGAGATGGAGCTGAACGAAGCCTTAGGGAAAATGGAAAGTATACTGTTGTCAAAGTACAACATGAAAATAAATAAAGATAAAACAAAATGTATGGTCGTTGGAAGGGAGGAAGCGACTGCGAACATTGCCATAAATGGAGTGAGCATCAAACAAGTAAGAGAATTCGTGTACTTGGGCAGCAGAATAAACCAGGACGGACGCTCCAAATCAGAAATTGTGAGCAGAATAAACCAGGCACGAATTGCCTTTAACAAAAAATCCAAAATATTAGAATCCCCTAATATTGATCTAAGCGTGAGGAAGAATCTCACTAAAGCCTTTGTGTGGAGCATTTTGTTATATGGGTGCGAGACGTGGACCATCAGCAAGAGGGAAAGCGGACGGTTAGCGGCATTTGAAATGTGGTGCTATAGACGCATGCTGAAGATTCATTGGTCGGAACACGTCGAAAACGAAGAAGTGTTAACCAGGGTTGGCGAAAAAAGGCAACTCCTCAAAAGAATCTGCCAACAACGAGCTAATTGGATTGGCCACAACATCAGGCACCCAGGACTGCTCATCGCAATCGCAGAGGGCAGGACCGAAGGCACAAATGGCAGAGGTCGACCGAGAGACGCCTATATGGACCAACTGAAGAGGGACATGAGCTGTGGCTCATATATGGAGTTGAAGAGACTAGCTGAGAATAGGGAGGAGTGGAGAAATAAGTCAAAACTCGTTGCAGACCAATCCAATGGATTGTAACTCATTATATATAGGGGCCATTTATAATAATAATTATATATGTACTTGAGAAGGAATATTTGTTTGTATATTTTTTGATATTATTCACCAAAGTCTTAAATTAAACATGTAATCTTGTTTTCGAACATTTTGATTGGACAATTAAATCACGAATACTTGTTTTTTAGACATTTTATTTGGACAAGTTAAGCTCGAATATTTGTTTCTGGACACTTATGTAATTTGGACAGTTGAAGAGAGGTTCACCTGGATATTTTAGGAGTCAGACTCCTTTTTATCCGCACATTTCAATCAAAATTTATTATCCTCACATGCGGGCCATTAGGAAGGTCTGAAGAACCGGCCAGCTAAAACCGCCACCGTAGGAATATTTTACACTGCACCCTCTCTTCAATGCCCTTTTTTTGGTCAAGTTAAGCTTGGAAAATAAAATTTGTATTTGGACAAGTTAAACTTGTATTATTGTTTTTGAAAATTATACCTATCTCATTAATAAGATGTGAGAAACTCATGCCAGGTAATGATTGACAACGAAGTGTTAGAGCAAGTTGACGAATGTGTGTACTTAGGTAGTTTGTTCACGAGAGATGGGAAGTGTAAAAGCGATATTGAAAGGAGAAAAATTGCTGGCAATAAGGTAAATGGTGCAATTCGACCAATAATTATTGCAAATAGAAACATATCCACCACAGCTAAAAGGTTGGTGCATTCTGCTATCTTAGTGCCAACACTTATGTATGCAAGTGAGACGTGGAAATGGTTAAAGAAGGATTAAAGTGGCATGAATGCAGTTGAAATGAGATCGTTGAGAAGGATGTGTGGCAAAAGTCTAAGAGATCGTGTGCGTAACAGTGATAGGTATATGAAAGGAATGTGGAATGAAAGTTGGTGTCATAACAAGGATGAATGTAAATAAGTTAAGATGGTTTGGGCACGTGGAAAGAATGAATGAGGACAGATTGACTAAGAAGATATATTTGGCTGAGAGGAATGGTGCTCGGAGACGTGGACGTCCGAGGATTAAATGGCAAGATCATTTAAATCAAATCCTACAGGACGGTCACGTGTTGAGCACATTGAACAGGAGAGCATGCATGAGGAATTATATGACAGTGACGGAAGCGAAAGATGTATGCAAGGATAGAAGGAAGTGGCGCTCGATCCTTTCTGCCTACCCCGCGAGGGAAGCGGCGTGATGGTATGTATTTATGTATGTATGAGAAACTCATTTTGTAGGTCCTATCAACACGCATTTTATCCAAAAACACTCTTCTCGTATCCACTCATTGTCCTAATATCCTCATTCTTCACTTTACCATGCAACGTTTTACTAAACATTCTTCTCAGTGATCGAATCTCTACAGCATGTATTCCACTTACTTCTTTCTTTAACTACGTCAAAGTTTCAACTTTGTTTCAACTAACCCTCTATATATTGATAATATCTAATTTGAATGCATTTTTTATAAAATTGTATGAATTGTGTTCAATATTGGTACAATAAAGAATGAATAAATAAATAAATACGTTTCGCTTGCATACAAAAGTGTCGGTACCAGAATGTTATTATGCATAAGCATTTCCGGAATGGTATTGTGCTCTGGAATGGTTCCAGGATTTTTGCCATCTTCGACGACCCATTGCTACTGCTAACAATGGATCGAAGTGCACCATTCATACTTGTTCCGAAAAAATATGAAAAAAGCAAATACCCTTATACTATATGTACACTACTGTAATTTAAATCTTCTTAAATTCTTAGGAATTGATAATTAAAAAAAACATTGATTTTTGGTCGTCATCAATTTTGTTTACGAGTAATTTATTTTTCAGATAAATGTAATCCTTCCTTTAAGTAGACAAGCAAAAAAAAAACACTGATTAGATAATTGTGTAATTTATTATTATTTTGTAAGGATAATAAAATATTAAATTTACAACTTTGCTGACTTTCACTTTTAAATTGAAATTAAGACATAGATAGCAGACCTAGCAAGAAAAATTTATTTTTCTTATTGCTTGCAAGAAAAATTTATTTTTCTTGCAAGCAATTTATTTTTATGTTGAAAAAGGCGATTTATTTCGTTGTGAATTTGCTGTTATGTATCATCAAAATTATTTTACCTTAATATTTCTTTTTTTTGTAAAACAAAGGACTTGACATAATCGAACTAATAATTACAGTCTCCGAAATAGATTAAGATTGTTTCTTTTTTCCGAAACTTTTCGTGTGTCCTGTAATAGGTTGTCTATGATAGTATTATTTATATAATATAAGCACCCGGCAAGCAATTGGTCTCTTACTCTTGTCAATTTATTTATTTGATTTTAAAAAGTTTCATAATAACATTTTTTATAAAATTTAAATATAACAGTTATGTATTACTTCTTTCCTTATATATTTATATTCACAATGTGTAGGTATTTGTCCGTGAGTTTTCGAGTGTCCTGTACAAAGGCAGGTGTTCGAAAAATAAAGACATTTTACATATCAAATTCAGCGGTGAGGTTTGCCACCCATCCTGAATGTATCATTTTTTTTGTTGGCACAGAGAAGACGGCTTGCATGTTTATGACATGAAACTGGTCTGCTGGCCACCCCACTTGTGGGATATTATGTCCTTTGTCCTGTATTTTTGTGATGTCCTTTGAATGGAGGGTATTCCATTCCACTCAATTATGAGTGATTCCGTAAATAGAGAGAATCTGTATATTTATATACTTATGTATTATATTCTCTATTAAAGCATTTTACAATTCGGCAGTGAGGTGGGTGTAAAAGTTAACTTGAAGATTAGATCTATCAAAACATGAAGCGAACCACAATAAGGCTGTGTGTGTGTGTACTATGTAGGTATATAAAAATCTTCATAACCTTCATTACACCTTTTCCATTCAAAGCAATTCTCAGTTAATTGAATTACTTACCCCATTTTACTGCTGTCCTTACGTGTATTAAAATAAGAAAAAGAGGCTTACTCATTATTACAATTGTGTAGACGAATCGATACGTGTAAAGATACATAATATTTTCGTTTCGTTTATAGATAAAGTTTAGAGGCGCCAAAGCTCAACATTGAGCCGAAAAATCCATTTAAGTAGTATTGTTAGATATACCTATTATAAGTTATTATTATTATCTATGTCACTTAACTAACAAAGAAAGCTTTGATAAAAGATATTCATTGTAATTAACATAAAGCTTAAGTTGAATTTTACATCCTCTACAAAAATATATCGAAAGTTCTTATTTTCAAAAAACAAGTACAAATTCATAAACATAGCGTATTGTAATATTTAAAATCATCTAAAAACAAGTATTTTTTTTCTAAATTATTACTGTTTTCGAAAAATCTCTAGGATTTTTAAAAATTTCTATTCATTTTCAAAATTCAAAATCATATAAATTTCAAAATCATCTAAAAACAAGTATTTTTTCTAAATTATTATCTACTGTTTTCGAAAAATCTCTAGGATTTTTAAAAATTTATTTTCATTTTGAGATTATATTAATGGGACAAGCCTTGATGGTTTGGTAGGTAAAAGTAATAGTCTCAATAATTCATTTCTAAAAACATTTAACTATCAATTTATTCAGAAATTCATTAGTTTAATGATAAAGTCTCAGAATTTTAATAGAGTAGTCTAGGGTTCGAATTTTCCCATTGCAGATGTACTTAATATTCACAGAACACACTTTTTTGTTAGTGTTAAAAGTTAGAAGTAAATGTATTTATGTTAGTCTCATTAACAGACTTTATCTTAAAAAAATGTACCGAAGTCAAGCAATGTTAATATTGTATTATTAATTTAATTTACGTGAATCAAATAATTGTCATAATATATTATACAAAATAAGAAGAAATTTTTGGAACAGAGGAAAAAATAATGGTAGTGTTTAAAATTTGAAGCAAATGTATTTGAGTTTGTCTCATTAGCAGATTTTATCTTTAAAAAATGTACGTCAAGCAACGTTAATATTGTATTTTTTTTAAATTTATTTATGTGAATCTAATAATTGGGATAATATATCTGTACCTTAAAGGATAAACCACGGGAGTCACATTACATTAAATGTGCAGGAGAGGCAATTATATGAATTTTCAAGTTTCAAAACATCATAACTGTCATAATATTTGGAATAATTTCAGTCTGTAAAAAAATATCTTCATTTGATAGGCTATATTTTCATATTTGATAATAAAAATAATTATTTTATTGATAATATTATAGATAAAATGGACTTCCGTGTTTTATCCTCTAACGATATCTGCACATACATTTGTGGCACCGACTTGAAGTAATTGTTTTAAATAGTTAGTATAAACAACGCATGTTGGACTCCCGTGATTTTGGCACTAACAAAATTTTCTATGATTTTTTCTCCCTGATGAAATATTATAACAAGTATGTGGGACTTCCGTTGATTTTCCATTAACATTAAATGGACTTCATATATTTATTACAAATGAAAAATCATATAATCAAACAACTTTGGACTACAGTATTTTACCCACTAACATAACGTTTTGTCACCAATATATTTGCATTGTTAACTCAAAAGTGGTAAAAAGTGGACTCCCGTGGTTTATCCTCTAAGGCAGTGTTCCGCAAACTTTTTGTGTTCAAGGCACACCTATCAAATCAATAAATTTTAGAGGTACATCAAAGAAAAAAGCAATGTTTATTTAATATTTCTTTATTACTTATAAGATCAATATACCTAATATGATATGTTTACTGGGAAATGTGAGCCTGTTTAACTGAGGACAGGCGGTCAAAATTTGGAGCAATCATTGATAAGGCTGCTCTCATCTCTTCATTAATTGTCCTCAGGCGTTCTTTTTTTCGATTTAATAGTAGTGAGAGTTGAAAATCCTAATTCGCATGATTAGGTTGTGGCAAATGGTAACAGAATTGCAGCAGCACGCTTTTTAAAAGCATTGGATACTCATTTTTTATGTGCAAAAAAGCGCCTCACTCTTATAGTTCTCAGCTATTTTAAGTTTAATATCTTCACAAAACCTTGACTTTCTCCACGGCACACCAACTGATGACCACGGTACACCAGTGTGCCGCGGCACACGCTTTGCGGAACACTGCTCTAAGGTACAGACCTTATTAAATAAAATAAAAAAAAACAGGAACAGAAGAAAAATAATATTTAATAAAATAATGCCCGGAAAAGAATTAATAAGTGATGTCATTAATTTAAAAGGAAAGTTATTACGAAACGACATTTATTGTGTTTTGTTCGACATGATATTTGGGTCATTTCTCATTATGGTACATTTTACTTTTGATACTAAATCAACATAACTTATTGCTTGTGAAATAAGATAAATTATATCCATTAACTGTGTTTTTCTTTGGAAAAGAAGAAATACTATATATTCGACGGTTTTAATATATTTATTTTTATTGTGCAGTAAACCTGTGGAATGAAATGACATTTATGAGAATTTATTGTTTAGTTATTTCAGGACAAAATTAATTACATTACTTTTGATTTTTTTTAAATCTTTTCATTTTAATCATTAATCGGTATTACGAACTTTTTGACCATCCTCAAAGGCGGCGTACGGACAGCTGGATGCGAACGTCAATCATCAAGCATCAAGACGCAAAAGCGGAACAAATATGTATACTGGCGGAGTTTTCAGAAAGAAGGGCTGTTCAAATATTTAATAATATGACTTGAGATATTGATATCTTTCGAAATAAGAGAAATTGAGAATATATTGTAGTTATGTCTTAGCAGACTCCACCACCATGTGTTTCTAATGAGTGTCCAAATTGAAGAAGAATTGTTGATATATAATCTGGATGTCTATTGTTAATTTTGAATTTTGAGAATGCATCGCCCCTCAGTTGTAATGCTCTTTGCAAGAAAAGTCTTATTGTCTATTTAAATAATAGGTACCTAATTATGATTTAAAAAAAAGACAATTATAATCCTAATTTGAAATTATGATGAGAATGTTCAAAGATATTAATGTACACAAAGAAGGGCCCCGTTTATTTTGTTTAATAGTTTTATACTTTCGCTAAAGAACTAGATTCATTATAGTTTGAATATGTCTTCGTAACATCGGGTATAAGCAATCTATGTCGGAAGATACTTCAGATAAGCCAAACTATCAAGAATTCACAAGAAAATGATCATTGAAATAATTTATATTATATTTGCAGAATAATGAGAAATGATATTAGTTTTTTCCATCAGTACAACAACAACAACAATAAAACAAAAACAATACAGATAAAAATTTCCTATTCAGTTTTCCACTATTGAAGAAATTCCACTGTCTCTCTAGATGTAATCTGTTCTGAGGCAGTGAACTTTTCATTGGAGGCGCCTACTCATACATCTGCCCACCAATATTATTATTAATGAGATTATGACAATATGTCTTTTATAACATGACGATTTGTGCCACGTGCAATGCAGACATAAACTTATGACAGTAAGGGAGAAGAGAGAAAGAGAGAGAGAGGAAAAAGAAAACTTGGAATCATCAATTATGATTTATGAGAAATTAAGCGACCAAAATAACATGACGGACGAAATATTGAAGAATGGTTGGTAAAATGTTGCGGGATAGAGTGAAGAATGAGGATATCAGGAGAATGAGCGGGATGCGAGAAGTGTGTTGTGGAAAGAATGCGTGTAAAAAGTTTCGATGGTTTGGGCATACTGAGCGAATGCAAGAATGACAAAGAGGATTATTTATCTGAAAGAGGGGGTGTGAGGAAGTGCGGATGGCCAAGAGCCACGTGGCTTGATAACGTGAATCAAATCCTAAAGGACTGCCGCGTGTTGAGTAAGAGAAATCGGCATGCATGTGTGAGAAACTGGATGAATGTGGAGGAAGCGAAAGAAATTTGTAAGGATAGATCTATATGGCGTTCTGTTCTCTCTGCCTACCCCTCCTGGGACACGGCGTGAGGGTACAAATAGATAGAGATACAGAAATATTGAATCAAAATCGCTCTAATTAATGAATAATTACTGTTTTATTTTCTTCAGCCGTGTTCTAAATGAGAATACAAAAGGGTAAAGAAATGAACTGATATTTTTATTGATAATATTTTGTTAAATCTAATCATATTTTATATCGATATTTTATTATAAAAAAGACAAAACAATATGAAATTTAATATCCTCACTTGATGACAATAGGGAAGTGATGCAATATTATTGTGTGAAATAAAAATATTTTATTCGAGTATCATGTTCCTTTCTCGTCTACGTACTGAACGATACATTGACGATAGTAAAAAAGCACTGTATATAAACGGTTTAATGTTATGACATCTATAAATGAATCGACACAAAGGTGTGCCTTTATGCATTGTTTTAAAAAAAGTAAAGATTTTATACTGCGAAATTATTCTGGTATATTTAAATTTATATTTGACTTTGTTTTTTTTGTTGTTTATTTTAAGTAATTATGTAGGTACTTTGTAAACGTGTTGTTTTAACAGCCATACTTAAATTATTTAAATTCATTACATAATGATTATTTCTCGGAAATGTGAGAAAAAACGAAAGTAATTGACAAAGATTTAAAATTAAACAAAGAACGTCGAAGCAATTCCAATTTCTGAACCAGATTTAAATGTTTGTGATCAGATACTAGTAAGTAAATACCCTTCAAGAGTCTTGTATACCTACTGTAATCAAATGGGGTGTGTTCGAAATTCAAATGAATCTGAATTGTTCGATTGCAACTTTACTCGAACGTAAATTGTTATATCTGTAGGTACTTGTATTAGTAATCAAAGTTCTATTAAATTCTATGTTCAAAGACCATCTATTCGTTTACGAGGGATCAAGATACTCAAAAGTTCGATTGCTTTTAGGTAGGTATATTGTCTTCGTACAAAGCAATTGACTGTGGCGTTTTAAACGAATGCAAAAAGTTTTCTACGTGAAGTTGGTTTTTAAAATGTTCGAGTGACATTTAAGTGAAACCTTTGAAATTTTATGGAGAATTATGTCGATAAATCATTGTAAGTTTTTTCAAACCTCGTTTGTGTGGTATGAAAAATTCTCATATACTTACTAGTAATTCGTTGAAACTATAACATCATTTTCTTGCGGAATGAACGGTTGAAAAAAATTATAGTGGTCGCTGCTAGGATGAAAAATGCACTTAGACAAAAATGCTGGTGCACAATACCATGCTGGTACCGACTCTTATGTATACAAGCGAAATTTGGACATGGTTGAAGAGGGACGAAACTGGAATAAATGCTGTGGAGATGCAATCGCTGGGGAGAATGGTTGGTACAACGCTGCGTGCGTGGAATAAGGATATCAGCAAAATGCGCGGATGCGAGAAGAGTATTGTGGATGGAATGCGTGTCATTAAGTTGCGATGGTTTGGAAATGTGGAGTGAATGGGTCAAAAAAGGATGAAGAGTAGGGTGTATTTTGTCAGAGGGGGTGTACGAAAGCACGGACGTAGAAGTAGTACCTACTACATGAATCAAATTCTCGAGGACGGTCGCTTGATGATTAAGAGAAATCGGCATGCATGTATGAGAAACTGAATGAATGTGGGGGAAGCGAAAGGATATATATTTTAGCTGATGTTTTTAATATTATTTTTATAAACATTTTTTTAATTTTAACTATTTACTTTAACTTTTATTTGTCACTATAACATATTATTTTTTGGCGTATTGAATCTTGCGCTTCTTACATTAACGCTTATTATTTTTATCTTATTTTATGGTGACTATGTAATGTAGGTATTTTTAGTTCTGTAACTATTCTAATTTTTTTTTTTCGAATTTTTAAAGTTATTGTTTTGGGTTTTTTATTTTTGGGTTTCATAGATGGGTACTTTTAATCTGGGAATCTTAATCATATACAGTATTTGTAAACATTTGTGCATTCTGTAATTGGGTTAATACTATACCTAATTGTTTTATACTATATTTATGTAAAAACCTGTAGAAATGCCAAAAAAGCAAAATAAAATAAAATATATCATCACGGTGTTTTGTTCTCTCAACCTACCCCACTTGGGATACGGCGTGAATTTTTGTAAATAACTCCTGACGTCTTATCCTTTGTAAATGTAAGTTGCATTCTCTGCGCTGTAAAAAATAAGACATATTAGTTGGAGTACTTGCGGCATTGCTGAAATTAATAGTCAAATATATTATTGCTATGTGATGTTTACGAATATCTGCCTTTCCAGAACCCTTATTTATTTATTTGTGGTGTCGAAACTCAGAAAAACATCAATCAAACTGATCTCCAGTACTGTGCAACACGCATAGCACGTGGAGATGCGTCAAAAATATCCTTCATGGTGCATGTGACACACGCTCTAGATATAAGGAATCCGCAAGTATGCCAACTTTTTCTAGCCCAAGAATACCTTGCTGCAGGAGGCGATCTAGACTATAGAACATGGAAAACCCTGAGTCCTCTCAGATATGGTGTAGGAATCTGCCGTGAGAATAGAGGACGATGGGGCTTCCTACAGAACCCTTAATTAAAGTGGGCTATAATTAGGCTTAAAGTATGCTACTCCTGGGATTCTACGAGCTTGCATTATAATCTTCTCTACATACAAGCCATGCTTCATAAAATATACAGCTTTTAATAAACGAATGAAGGTAGTTTTTTGAAAAAAAGTCTATAAAAATCTTTTCATAAAATCATACATAAAAGATGAAATTATATACAATGTGTATTTCAATACGTTATCATAGTACCTCCAGCCACACTGTATAAATCTCTTTTCACCGTTTATTGTTTTGCACGTGGTCCATTATTCTATCAAGGTTTTCCAATGGGAAAGGGTGGGTTTAATCAAGAATTTCCATACACTTTTATTAAAACAATAAATTATGAACCTTTTTCGTTCCACGTAAATATAGAGATGTTCATAAAATTTTGAGAGAATTCACAGTATAAAACGATTTTAAAATTTGACACAAGCATCAATAAATACTATTACTACTACTACAATACCATTATGTTATATCCCACAAGTGGGGTAGCCAGCAGACCAGCTGCATGTTATAAACATGCAAGACGTCTTCTCTGTGCCAATTAAAAATAAGATATTCAAAATGGGTGGCAAACCTCATCGCTGAATTTGGGATGTGAAATGTCTTTAGTTTTTCGAACTCCTGCCGTTTACAGGACACTTAATTCAATAAATTTTTATTCAAATTATACCAACAATATATTTTTATTAATTTCTGAGAATTTTGATACATGATAATTTATTTTTTTATTACAAAACACAGTTCATTTTTCACTTTAATTAAGATATTCAGGAATTAATTAAAGTGAAAATTAACTGTAGTGTTATGTAATAAAAAAAATAAACTATCATCAGTATGAATTTTCACTCTGAGAACGTAGAATTATTAGAATTATTGAATTTTTAAAGATTTTTATATTTTAAGTGCATCGAAAGCGTTTCTGGAGAGACAATTTATTTTGAAATAAAGAAAATGTCTCGAAAGATTAATTTATGATGTAATCGGTAGTCTAATGTAACGGAATTTTGGATTTTCAAACGAGGGATCCCAAGTTAAATCAATTCGCTGCCAACCCACTCTATCTTCATGACACAAGCGTATTGCTTAGTGTGAGGATGTTTAGGGTGTATTTGGGTATATATATACAACAAGCGAATGAGAGAAACCTACGTCAGAGTGATAGCTGAAGTTGGATTTGATTAGTACCTAACCTACCTTCTTTCATATTAGATAGATGAAAATCTGATCATGAAAAGAACGAAATTCGGTTGAAGATCTAGTTGTAGAATAATAATGCCTTGGACTCATCAGATCAAACAGGCTGTAACTTCGTTAATTTGTGATGCGGTACAGGTATTCTTATCCAGGTGGCTTAGAACAGAAGAAGATAGTGCAGGGCTATCCATGAGGGGCCATCCGGAGATCCCTACCCCAGGAATTGGGGAAAAAATTGAAGAGAATGAGATAAGTAATGCTAGAAAAGCCGACAGACTATCAAACGTCGTCATCATAGGCAAAGACGTACCTACCTAGAAAAAAGGACTAAATCATCGGTACTTTATCCATTTTCTGAAAGAAAAAAAATCATCTCTTTTCTAGAGGGAGGACATCTGTCTACTTTAATGCCTTTTTTCCTACATTTATATAATTTTGTATATATTTGAATATATCTTGTAAATGGTTATGTGAGCCATAAATTGAATAATAAATAAATAAATAAATACATTTACGTTCATTTTTCAAACATTGACATTGTTTTATCGTAAGTCTCATATCAAAAGAAAATAACAGTTATTTACGAATCACAAATGTTCAAAAAAAGAACAGAAACGTTCTCAGTTCTAAATTCAAAACGTTTGAAATAATATTCAACGCTTTCAGCAATCACAGGTAGGTACTAAGTTGGTACGGTACCTAACTACAATGAATAGGTATAGAATCTCTATTTTATCTACGATGAATGAATAATACATACAATAAATTTATCAGAACAACCGTGTACAGTACAAAGAGCACACGATATACATACATAGTATAGACTATTATTAATGTCGTTGCTATTCATAGCGTTTATATCAATTTCAATAGTAGATAATAATTGGTTTTGCATTCATTGCTTTTAATTACTAATTTTAGCTGCGTCCAAACTGCGGATACGAACAAATGAATGGTTTATTTTGTCACCGAAAGAGAAGGACTAATTTTAAATGGAAGAAAACAAAAGAATGAACAAAGGTTTTGGAATATTTTTTGTTGCTCCTATGGGCTTGCATTAGCCGTTTCTTGACTGGTAGATCTTATAAATGTAGTTTTGTATCGAAATTCGAAAAATAAACTTGTAGTTAAATGATAATGGAAACCAAAAGCTATTTAGATTTTGACTGATCTCTGTAAAAGGCAGGTTTCCCGAAACATTGTGACATTAATATCTTGAATTCAATGATGAGGCTTGCCACTTATCCTGAATGTCTTAATTTTTTGTTGATATGGAGAGAACAGCTTGGATGTTTATAACATGTAGTTAGTTTGCTGGCTGCTCCACTTGTGCGCCGTGATGGTATAGTAGTAGTAATCGCCATCATCATCGCCATCAATGCTCCTCTCGGGAGCACAGAAACTAGAGCCTCTTCCATTCAGAACGCGTCTGCGCCAATTGCGTCACGTCTGCCCACGACATTGCCTTCGCTCTGATGTCGTAGTTCTAGAAACGGTGTATTGTGAAAGAGGGACGCCCGGACCAACGAAAACCTCAGTAACAAAGAACAGTAGTAGTAAAATATTATTTCTTTTAAAAATCATTTTACCGTCAGATTTTTCATTGTGTGAAACAATAAAATACCTACATATTTTTTTTTATGATTCAAAATCATTTGAATTTAAAAGCGCGTTAGTGTATGTACACTGGTTCAATGAATAATAACAACTTGAGCTAAAAGGTAATGCGTTACACATCACGAGTTTTAATTCAATAGATATTTTTGCAACAAAAGCATTTTTCGTTGAGTGAGACCGTATTGCTATTGTTATGAACAAAATGGTTTCAAATTTGTAATTAAAATCCATTTTTATTTTATCACCCATACATGGTTCTATTGTACCGCAGGAGAATGCCAATGAAAATTTGAATTTTGAAGTACACATGACAATTGAAAATTTGCCTACCCGTGAAAATTATTTTGACGTACCTACGAATTTTACATAAAACCTGGTGTATGTTAGTCTTGTTATTAAATTTACTCACCTTAATGATAGGTTTAATTTAATTATTTTGAATGTTTTTTAAATATTCTACAATGCACATCCGTTACTTGATTTTTTAAAATCGCGATCGATTTCGGTAAACCTTTACCATTGACCTTTACCTTTACCATTGATCGATTTCGGTAAACCTTTACCATAAAATAACTGATATTAATTTAATTATTTTTGCCCCATCTGTTTCCAAAATATCATAAAATTATTATAATTCTCGTAGAGTCCCCGATGAAGAAAAGGTCAACCTCTTTTTTTCTGTAAATTTTCGAGTGTCTTGTATGATACAAGTGTACCGCACAGAATGCATCAGCAGTCTACCTCCCATATTCATCGTGTATATGTTCGATTATATATAAGATGTTGAATAGCATTGTTAGACACGGCCCGCGTGACGTAGGTACAATAAAGCTCTCATGCCTATATACCTACCTACTCGCGCGGTGCGCGCTGTTATCAGCTTGTTATTGTTATCATAATAGAGGCTCCTTCCCTTGCGAAGGTCAACATGTAAATAACCTTCTCGCAGGGGAGGGGAGTTATTTACGTCAGCCGGTAACCTTGTGCTCCACAAAACCAGCCACTGTCGGTTGGTGCACGGCTGGTGGAGTTCACTTGCTTTAAAAAGAACACATTTTTTCAATAAACTCACTCTCTTGTCTACCTGGAGTTTCACTACTACTACCTGACTACCTCTACTGCTCTGCTCGTTTGGAACTGGACTACCACTGCTGACTACGCTCTCAACTAGTGATTTAGATCTTGGATATCTAGGCTTCAGCTGTTCTTCGCTCTTCACTTCACCGAAGAGCTTCCGAGTGACTTGGCACTGAGGTGGTTACCTTGAACCGAGTGAATAGGCCGCCGCGGAGCTTCTTGTGTGCTTAATAGCGAGTGCTATCGGGTTCATTGCCTGGTAGTGAGTGCTGGACGGTACACTTGTTAGCCACGCCTAGGTATTGGAACGTTGTCGTGCCGGTGGAAGTAAACATCCCCAGGTCAACGAACGAAGGGAGTCTCTGACGTGCTGTCAAGGGCAACGGCGGCTAGGCCGACCCACTACCAACGCACCCGGATATACCTACATAGCGAAGCTATTGACATTGAAACGGTGCTGTGTTGTGATCCAGTAACCCCTCACTCACCCCCGACTCCGTTCATCCGGAGACACAGTTCACTTGTGGCCTGTGGCAGGCTGAGTCGGCCTCTGTCCCGCACAACAAGTATTTGTAAAATTTCACGTGTAAGACAATAGTTAAAATTTTCAATCCAGCGATGGATGAGGAAGGTCAACTATTTTGTATGTCAATTTATATTTTTATCGGTACAGAGACGATAATCTGCATTTTTGCTACTCGAAGTTTGTCCGTTGGCTATCCCGTTTATGGTTAATTCTGTGATGGTGTGAAATAATTAATGGATATTAACTAACCACCATATTAAGACGTGTACTATTTCCAAAAATGGTAATTATCTTGAACTTGATGTTTTATGAATACCTGCCTTTTACAGGACTCTTGAAAACACACAAAAAAGAGTTAAAAATCTTTTTTCCCGGAATTTTATGGAAAACTGTAAATTATTTTTAATTAATAATGAATAAAATATGTCTAACATTAGTTATGTATTCTGGTTTCGTTTCCAACAAGGGTCAAAGCGTCGCAGGTACGTACCCGGTGACTGAATAAAATATGTCTAACATTAGTTATGTATTCTGGTTTCGTTTCCAACAAGGGTCAAAGCGTCGCAGGTACGTACCCGGTGACTGAATAAAATATGTCTAACATTAGTTATGTATTCTGGTTTCGTTTCCAACAAGGGTCAAAGCGTCGCAGGTACGTACCCGGTGACTGAATAAAATATGTCTAACATTAGTTATGTATTCTGGTTTCGTTTCCAACAAGGGTCAAAGCGTCGCAGGTACGTACCCGGTGACTGAATAAAATATGTCTAACATTAGTTATGTATTCTGGTTTCGTTTCCAACAAGGGTCAAAGCGTCGCAGGTACGTACCCGGTGACTGAATAAAAGTTTAATTTAATTTTGAAGCTCTATTATAATAATAAGCTATCGAAAGCGAATTCACCAAATAATAACTGGAAAACATTAAGTGAGATTCTTCGAGTATTTAATTTAGAATTTGAAAGGAAACAGATAGACTGACGGGCACCGTTATGAAAATTTAATTTACTGTGAAAACAAAAGTTTAATAAATCCTCACCGAGATGTATAATTTTATTTTAAGATTGATTTCATAATAATTTAATTACAAAAGAAAAGAGTAAGTAGGTAGTGTACTAATGAAAAAAAAATAGGAAATTAATTTATTTATTAATAATAAAGGCACTGCATCCATTTATAAATTATTTTGCTAAACTCAATCAGAAAGTATCGTTGCCATAAACATACATATACATACCATCACGCCGCTTTCCTCGAAGGGTAGGCAGAAATGATCGAGCGCCACTTCCTTCTACCCTTGCATACATCTTTCGATTCTGCCACAGTCATACAATTCCTCATGCATACTCTCCTGTTCAATGTGCTCAATACGTGATCGTCCTGTAGAATCTGGTTAATACGATCTTGCCATTTGATCCTCGGACGGCCGCGACCCGTGCACTATTCGTCTCAGCCAAATATATTACATAATATCTTTATTATTCTGTCTTCATTCATTCTTTCCACATGCTATATTTGAGATTTATTTGTATGAAGTTTAAAATCAAAATCTTAGAATTGAGTAAGAGAAGGCACTCCTTGCACTATAAAAGTCTTTAAATTCATTGTATTAAGTCAACCGCTTTCCGTATGGGTCAATTAAATTTATCAAAAATAAGTTTATCGCAAAAACATCGTATCAACAGAGTAACTAATTACATATATGGTGTTTGCGATTACTTTAATCAAGTTGAACTATTGCATTTAAACTTGTACAAGGTGTACATATGTAAGTACTCATTGTGTTTAGATACACACCTGTTACTAAAGTTGGCTGCCGGAAACAAAGTGAGTTTAGTACACCAACTTGAGAGTAGGTAACATGAGGTGATTTCAAATAGAAGCAACCCTCCAACAGACATCTACCTAATCTAGTAACAACAGCAGGTAAAGTATAAACATTGGCGTTCACAAGAGGGGCAAATTAGGGTAGCTACCCCCTCCCTAGGATCTTGAAAACAGTATGAAAATAGGCAAGATTAATAATGATGTATGGTGAAAGTATGTTTCGTTGGCATCAAAGTAGAAATCTGCCCCTCCAAGAAGAAAGACTAAATAATATAATATGTTGGTTCTAAAGTCGTTGTACAAAATGAATTGAGCACCTACCATTTATTTATTTATTTATTTCACATCAACAGCACACTACAGACAATATATACGCATAAAAAAACAAACAATGCAATCAAAAAATGGTATCAATATATCGCCCTATAAAATTTAAATTACTTCTAATACTTAACCATCATGGAATATCCCCAAGTGGGATCGCCAGCAGATCAAATATATACGTAAATCGTCCTCTCCATGCCAACAAAAAAATTGACTTTCATGATAGGTGGCAAACCTGATTGCTGAATTTAAGATGTGAAATGTATTTTTTCGAGCACCAATCTTTTACATGACATCTGAAAATTTACGGAAAAATAAACAACTAATTCTTTGCCAAGAGTTCAACGGAACAATTAAGACCAACTGTTATTGGACAATCTCGAAACATTACTCAGCTAGGACCATAATTTTTCCCGTGTCACAAAGGAACATTTCAAATTTCTATATCAACATGAATGTTACTTACTTGGGGGGGAGGGTGGGTATTCTGCGTGTAAATTTAACTAAATCGTGAAAACTTAGACTAATAAAAACGTCCACGAAAAAAAAAATCTAACTTACCCCCCCTTGAATAAATTCTTGTTACACCTTTGGTATATTACCTACAAGTTTAGTGTTTGAAGCTTTTTGGTATATTAACGACGAATATTTGAAGCTTTGTGTTGGTTTTAGACGGGATATTTATCTCAACGGTTTTTGAAACAAAATACTACTGTACACAGTTACCGAATGAAATTTCGGTCTTTTTTTGATAGATCGAGTTTCTTTTATGGTTCAAATTTAAACGCAGCATTCGAATATTTTGAATCTTCCCTATTATTAAGAAATCGAGACAGAAGACACAAGCTGTATCTGCGGAGAGTTGCAGAGTGATTCCTATTTTCTACGGTCCCACAGATGCAATTTTCTGTGATGAAGACAACATGAGATATGTAGCTAGTGACAAAGCTACATTAGCTATCGTTTTTATACGTAGTGACAAGATCTAAGGTCTGGACTCATATATAATAAACAATCACTGGAAAATCCGATTGACATATACTCGTAGTCCCAGGCTGATCTGATAACGAATGAAACAAAAGGTATTCTTTCTCTTTTTTTTTCTTTTCTCCTACCATCGTGGCGTGTTTATTACACATTCTCTTTCTATATCGAGTAAGAAAAGATAATAATTATTAAAAAAAACCACAAGTATTACGAGTATACCTATATGGAAAATGTTGCTTAGACTTAGGTAGAAAATAAAGTTTCGGTTAAACAGTAGGTGTAATGAGTAGATGAGACTACCTACTTAAGATGTTCTTACGTAATAGAATGAGAAATATATGAGAGATGTGTGCATTACATAGAGTAGTAGAAATAATTATTTAAGCTCAGATATCACTCTGGTGTTTGTGAGAATCAACGGTTTAAGTATTCGTATTAATTATGGTAGGAATGTATATTATCTCAGTATTTTATTTCACGTGGCGTTTTTTTTTTATTATTATTATTCTCTTTAAACTAATTTTGCACCTCATCACAGCTTTTGGCCAGTTCGATGTGCAACGAGATACAAATTATATTCAATTACACAATTTTACATAAGTATCAGAAATAGACAACAGCAGCACAAAAAATAAATAAAATAAAATAAACAAACAAACAAAGGATCACCACAAAATGTTCGTTGCAATGATCAACTAAGCATTATTACTTATCAATTGTTGAAGGGTGTTTGTGTTCACACTGTGAAAATTCATATTCAATAATTTATAAACAATCAAAACACTGTTAGAATTTCACCATATTTATTCAAACACTTCAATGGGCATTCTCAAGAGTACTGAAACAGTAAAATGTCCCCTACAAAAATTGAAGGTAGTCACGGAGGGGGGAGAGGGGTGAAGAACGTTAGAGTTTGAATAAATATATTGAAAATATAACTGTGTTTTGATAGTTTATAAATTACATTATTACTTAGGTACTCAAAGTTTACAAATTCCCTGTAAGACAGAGAAAATACGCCATACACACGCCTTGTTGTTTGCAGAATTTTAGTACGATTTTTTTTATTTTATTTCGACACAAAAGGTACAAAACAGACAATAACTACCTATAAACTTGAGTGTACATAGAAAAAAAGATTATCTTTGTCATCCAATAACTTGCGCCTTAATTAATTAGTAAAAAAAATATAGATATCATTCCGGCCATCTAAACATGGCTACATAATATACACAGTCTCGCTAACTCATTCATATAAACACCACATTGAGATTATTAAGGGTTTAATAATTAAGCGTTAATTATCAATTAACAAAACAGTTATTAATTATCAACAAGAACAAGTACAATCATCGACAAAGAAAGGATTTCTGATGTTGCAGGTCCTGTGACCGTGGAAAAATATGCTGTGTGCCGATCAGTGCGGCGCTAGAGCAACGTCACCGGTTTTAGAAGCAAAATGAATGTCGCGCTTTTCACAAACGTACTTGAGATGGTCGAAGGTTCGTAAAACGGTGCCAAAGAAACAAATAATCCAAAACTATCATCATTATAAAGGTACGTATACGGTATACCTAACAATCATCGCTTTGGATATTCTAACATTATTACGGGAATAAGCTACAAATACACAAATAACATTCTTTTAGTATTTTCAATCACGTATTTTACAGAAAAGATTTTAAAAGCTCACCTGCTTGCACTTCTGGAACAAGGACTTTCTATATTATAATGCGATAAACATCCGAAGAACTTCTCTTTTCTAGATCTTTCCAACTCAAATAGATCCAACTGCTTGCTTGTGATGCAGTACTGTTCCCTAAACTCTTGTTTGGAGTACATGGTAGTCGGAGTACCCCTTCTCCCAGACCCTCGCAGTGAATCTCCTCCGATGGATCCACCAGATCCTCCGCCTCTCTGATGACGTCTTCCCATGTTTTCGTCCTCCGACTCGTAGCTGGTGGCCAAGTGAACTATGTCCGCCTGAAAAGAAAGAAAATATCATGATTAGACGTTTCATAAGGACGTGGAAGTAAGAAAATAAATATAGCTGAGAGAAGAGGATACTTTTTGTAGTCTATTTCTCGTTCTTTTCCTGGAAATATGTCACATTTCACATTTAAGTTTCCCTCGAAATGTGAAGGTCGATGAATGCTTGAAGTATGTTTCTTGAAGGATAGATTCTAACTGAGTATTTTGAATAGGAGAGCATATACTAGAAACTATTATGAAGGTTATGAAAGCGAAAAATATGTGCAAGGAGACATTTTTTTTCTGGTTATCCCAGCAGCGTAATGGGTATGTGAATAAATATCTTAGTAGGTATAAGGTCGAACAATATTCTATGCACTCAATTAATACTAAAATGGACATGCTGAGTGCTAACAGTGAATCGGATTTGAATAATAATTCAAATTCTACTGAATGAATTGTTTGGATCGATATTTTTGTTGACGTGTCTTTCTGTTAAGAAAGTTTTTAGGTAACGCAAGTTTGAATCTTAAAAACAATCTAATATATAAACTTCTCGTGTTACAGTGTTTGTTATCATCTACTACTACTACTATACCATCACGGCATATCCCACAAGTGGGGTAGCCAGCAGATCAGCTGCATGTAAGAAACATGCAAACTGTCCTCTTCGTGCCAACACAAAATCAAGACTTTCAGGATGGGTAGCAAACCTCAATTCTGAATTTAATATGTACAATGTCTTAATTTTTTCGAACACCTGCCTTTTACAGGACACTCGAAAACTTACGCAGAAGAGTGGGAGACCAATTCTTTACCGGGTGCTCCACGGGATGTTTGTTATCATACTCCTCCGAAACGGCTGGACGGATTTTGATGAAATTTTGTGTGCTTATCGGGTAGGTCTGAGAATTGGCCAACATCTATTTTTCATACCTTTTAAAGGTAAGGGTGGTCCATCCCGATTTTTTTTGACAAAATTATAATTGTTTTATGGTGAGGCATTAAAAAATACACACAGCCCTAATTTTCACCCTTCTACCATTAACCCCTATTATTTAATATTATTATTATTATTATTTATCAATTCACGGCCTGGGCCTTTTACATATAAATATTAACATAATTATAATAATGTACACAAACAGTATTGACACACACAACACATAAAATGGACAATAAAATAAGAACCACAAATGAATAAAAATTTAAACAAATGTAGGTACATTGGGAAAACGAACGGATTTTTTTTTTTTTTTTTTTAGATTCTATATGTCAACTTGATAATATCTTTTACATAGTCAGCATGAAATATTCTTAACAAAACAAATGAGATGTCAAAAAATACAAGTAATTTTAAAAATTCAGAGTCAAAAGTTAAAATAAAAAGTCAAAGGCATGTAATATTTTTAGACCACCTGAGGAATGTCAGTCAATAAAGAAAAGTCAAGAACGAGATATAAAATAATTTAAAGTGGTCGATATGTTGAAATGTTAAAAGGTTAAGATATGTAATAAGCTATTTAGTGTCAATTCATAAGGGTAAAAACAATATACCGAACAAAGATATAAAACATCGCGGAATTCTGATATTGAAAATTCAATAAAAAAAAATCCATAGACAAACAACAAACCACAACTGCCCAATGTCAATTTATACACTTAAGTATGTTATAACTTCACGTTTGAATTTGAGGAAATTGTCAATAAAAATATCCGTGTTATCCCCGACCAGATTTCCCAGTCTATGAAGTCTATTCATAGGAGAGTGGAAGGTGTAATTATTTTTAGTGTTAAACTCTCGAAATAACACAGATTGTCTGGTACTTCTGGTCGGAACATTAAATTGGATCATTTCGATCAGTTCTGGAGAGTCGATTGCACCATTCAGAAGTTTGTGCAGAAAGCAAAGATCAAACATAATTCTTCGACTCTCCAAACTGAGGAGACCTAGCTCATGCATTAGAACGGGGTAGTCAATATCTTCGACAGGTATCCCTAACTTGAAATTCACAAGCCTCAAGAACTTTCTCTGTATTCTCTCCACTGCCTTGATATGTATAGCATAATTTGGTGACCATATTGTAGTGTTATATTCCAGTAAAGGTCTTACAAGTGAAACAAAGATCAGTCTATAAGACTGGATAAATTGGAGGTCGGTTGTCAGTCTAAAAATAAAGCCAAGTGTCCTCATTGATCTACCGACAATTTCCTCGATATGTAGGTTATAAGTTAGATCTTCAGAGAAGGTAATACCTAGATCCTTCAAACTAGCGACGGAGTCAAGTGTTACACTATCTATCGAGTAATTGTATGTAAATTTAGTTTTAGTTTTATGAAATCTGATGACCTGGCATTTAGCTATGTTGAGATGAAGTTTGTTCTGTATACACCAGTCATTCAGAGAATCTAAATTATTTTGCAAAATTATACAGTCATCAGTACTCTTTATAGATTTATATAACTTAAGGTCATCCGCGAACAGTAACACCTCTATTTCTCCGAAGATCTCAACTATGTCGTTTATAAATAGATTAAATAGAATTGGCCCCAAGTGCGATCCCTGCGGTACACCACTATATGCATATATTGTATCTGAGACACAATCGCCTACCTTTACTTTGAGAGTTCTTTTTGTGAGATAGCTCTCAATCCAATGAAAGAAAACTCCGTCGACTCCGTATCCACGTAGTTTATTTAGCAGCAAGTCATGAGACACCTTGTCGAATGCTTTGGAGAAGTCTGTGTATACAGAGTCGACTTGTCCTCGTTTAGAAAGTGTACTAAGGATGAAATTCTCATAAATCAAAAGATTAGTTAATGTAGATTTTTTTGGAATAAATCCGTGTTGTAAAGTGGTTATAATATTGTTGATGGGTTGTCTGATTTTTTTTATAATTATGGACTCAAAAAGTTTTGGAATGGCTGATAATATGCATATAGGTCTATAATTAATAACTTGACTATTATCACCTTTTTTGAAAATTGGCTTCACATAACCTTGCTTCCAGATGTCAGGAAAAATACCTGCTCTTAATGAGAGGGAAAACAGGATTTGTAAATGAGTGGCAAATAAATCAACACATTTCTTTAAGAGAATGTTGGGAATTCCATCTGGACCTACTGTTGTTGAAGTGTCCAAGTCAAGGATCGCACATTTGACCTCGTCAACAGTAATTATTATGCTGGGCAAGTTGATAATCTTATTAGTGAAAAAATCTGAGTCAGTATGAGTGGAAGGAACGTCGTAAACGCTCTGAAAAAAAGAAGCAAACAGATTTGCTGCGCTTTGAGCGCATTCAGAGTATTGATTGTTATAGAATACTTTTGATGGAATTTCGACTCGATCCTCTCTCAAATCATTAACGAACCTCCACAGACCCTGAGTATCCCTAGGTAACCTGCTTTCTATAGCCTCCATGTGTTGAGAAAAACATTTCTTGGACAAAATAGTACATTGACTTCGTAAGTCAGAAAAGTGGTTGTAATCATCAATGTCCGATGTTTCCTTGTATTTTCTATGTGCAATTTTCTTTTTTATTGTAAGATGCTTAAGTTCTGGTGTAAACCATTTTGGATAAGATGAAGATTTTACTAATTTTTCAGGCACATAGGTATCGATACAAGTTCTAATATTATTGTTATAGAGTTCGACAGCAGTATTAATATTTGTTTCGTTTTGCAAAAAACTGAAATCCGTATTTAGTAAGAAGTTTGTAATACCAGGATAATCAGCGTCGTGGAAGTTCCTTATGAAAATTGGTTTGTTGTTTTTACAAAAAGGTTGCGATGTAATAGCAATGTCGAGAGGCGGATGGTAAGCATCAATCGGCAGTAAGACCGAAGAGGACTCATTCACCGTAGTGACACCGGAGTCAGACGTGAAAACCAGATCAAGGATCCTTCCATGGCTATTTTTAATATTATTCGCCTGAAGAAGGCCATAATAATTTGCCATGTCAACCATCTCTGCAGCTTTCTCATTGTTAATGTTGTTGGAAATTTGTAAATTAGCTGGAAAGAGGTCGCTGTTGATCCCATCGACGGTTTTCCAGTTACAATCGGGCAAATTAAAGTCTCCAGTCAAAATAAGTTTTGATTTTTTATGCTTTGATCTTATCATCTCAATCTCCTCGTGATAATTTTTGTAAAGGGTTAAGTCAGAACCTGGTGGAAAATATACACACCCAAAGATGACGGATTCATGAGGGCTTTTAACCATTACAAATAATTGTTCAATGTTTTTATTTAAAGTGGCTAATTTTCTGCTGGAAATTTTCTTCGAGACTGCGACTAAAACCCCACCACCCCTCGACTTGCTACTAGTATTAGAGCTTCTATCACATCTATAAATATTGTAATAATGTGAAAAACCCAATTCCGAGTCACCGATGCTAGGACTCAACCAAGTCTCTGTAAGTAGAATCACATCATGTGTAAAACATGATAGAGATTGGCGAAGGTCATGGAGTTTAGTGTTCATTCCTCTGACGTTCTGTAGGTAACATTGTAGTTTTTTGAGTTATTAACTTTAATAACCCTCGGATAACCCCTAATATATTTTATTATTAAATTATTTTCGCCATTTTGAGTCCTTGCATCGAGCTCTTCCTTGAGCTTTATATATTGATTTCTTTGAACTACAGTCTGATCTCTGTATATTTTTATGTTTTTATGCAATTTAGTTTTGTTTTTTAAAACCTCACCCACCTGATTCTGATTTTTTAATATGACTTTAATAGGTCGTGGTTTATTATTGAAGCTTTTACCTAACCTAAAACATTTCATTTCACCACAAGATATGGACTGATCAACTTCCTTTAAGATGTTATAAACCTTTAACTTGTCATCCTTTAAGCTCTCTTCACGCTTAGGTTGTGAGCTTTCTTCTATATTACATATAATGATGTTGTTTTTTCTTTTGCTTCTCTCCTCAATTTCTGCTGCAATGGAATCCGTTTGGGCGACGTTGTGATTCAATCTATTGTTTTCCAAGTTTTGAACTTTATTTTCAAGAATGTTTATTCTTTGTTTTAGTAATTTGTTTTCGACAATTAGCTCATCAATCAGGTGTAATTTGGACGCAATTTCGTTCATTTTTGTTAATAAACTCCTATTTTGTGCTTCCATATGACTTTTAACATCGTTAACGTCATCATGTAGGCTAGTTAAGCACTCTCTCAACGAGTCGTCAATAGCGATGACGTCATCCAATTTATTTGTTTTGTCATTACTACGCCCAGTACTCCCATCATTTAATGGTAGTGACGTTCTCTGTAGGTAGGTGCCCTTAGAAGTTCCTTTGGGCGAATCGCGCTTACTCGATTTTACACCAGATGTCGTCGGAATATTTTTATCAGTATTGTTTTTCCTAGTTCTTCGCATTATTGGTCTATCAGAGTCCATTTTAATTAATATCTTTATTTATTTTAAATTATCAACGATAAATAAAGAAAAAAAAAGAACAAGCAAAATGATGTTCCAACAGTGGGATTCGAACTCGCGCCAACCAACTCAGTTCAGTAGGTATGTAAGTACCGCGGCTCAGACAGTTCAGCTATGGTCGCCGATGACGTAGGCGGGACAGTAGTAGTATTAGAGTTTCAGTAGCGTAGTAATAAAACTGAGCAGCTACCCACCAGATGGAATTCAAAAATATTATTGATGTATGTAGATGTAGTTATGTTCCTTCACTCAATATCGAATATATAATGTGTGATTAGCGTACCTTGTGTGTGTAATATGCTTGAATTGATATGATGTATAAACTGCGCAATGTTTTAATTTGCAACTGTGTAATTTCTGTCACTTTGAGTTGGATATAAACGTTTTAATTGATAAATTTAACAAGAGCACAAAAACTACGTCCGTCTAATTTAACTGTTTGTGTGTGTGTGTTTAACTGTTTGTGTATAAGTATATGGCAAATGTATATTAGTATATGGCAAATGTATGTGTCATAATTTACATGGCAAAACAACGTTTGCCGGGTCAGCTAGTATCTTATAAACTTTTCCTGAATTTAAGCTTATAATCTTACGATATGTAAAGAATAATATAATATTATAAGGCAGAATTTCCTAAGCTGCATATAATATCAGCTATCAAACCTTCTAAGAAGAATAATATTGACAGCTGTTGTGTGAGTTATCTATCTATCTACACATAGGAGATCGATATTTGTAATAATAATATTCCCAGGATAACATAACTAACATGAGTATAATAATATATCATTGGATTTAGACCAATCTTTACCAATATACAACTATCGGGAGAGCAGGAAAAAGAGTAGTATCTGAAAAAAAACTTATCCAAATATTATCTACTAAGAGGTGGAAAGGTAACATTCATAAATATTGTTGTTCGTTTGTTAATATGCTAAGATGTAAATTTGTAATGCTTCAGTGCACATGATTGTGTTATAAGGCACGAATAAGATAAAATATATTTTATTTGTTATGTTGGTGCACAAGTAATTTGTTTTGTTACCTAAAAACCTAGAACCTAAAAAATTTAACCTATTTGATTTATCAAAAATTAAATATTGTCATCATCATCATCATCATCAATTGCTCTACAGCTCGTTGTGAGCCTTGGCCTCCTCCAACATTTGCCTCCATCTTCCCCTATCTTGACATGTACTCCTCCAATCCCTGATGCCAATGGCGTCCACATCTCTCTGTAAACCATCCATCCAACGGAGTTTGGGTCTACCAACGCTACGTCTACCTTGTGGTCTTGTATGGAGGATTTTCTTTGGCACTCTTTCCTCACTCATTCCCTCCACGTGCCCAGCCCATCTCAGTCTTCCAACTTTGATTCATCTAACTATGTTGGGCTCACCGTACAAGTTGTAGACTTCTTCGTTGTATCAATATTGTAGTTTTATTAAATAACACTTTCATGGTTCACACAAAATATGGGGAGTGAACAATAATTCAGTGTATTTATAACATGCTTTTTACCGTGGAGCACCCGGTAAAGAATTGGTCTCCCACTCTTCTCTGTAAATTTTCGAGTGTCCTGTAAAAGGCAGGTGTTCGGAAACATTAAGAAATTCTATATTTTAAATTCAGCGATGAGGTTTGCATTAAATATATGATTTGTTTAAATATATGACTAATAGATAATATTTGGAGTAAAAAAATTGCCTCAGCCTTCTATTACTTTTTACTTAGCGCAACCAAGGTTTATATAACTAACTAAGAGATTTGATTATCAATCCACAATTTTTTTCAGCTTGTTTTATGATTTTATTTTGAGTGAAATCGGGCTTAAAACTAGTAATATAAATAAAAGATGAAGTGATAATATTATAGTACCTACCAAAACAAGGTAATATTTTCTTCCCTTATGTCTAGAGAAAATACAAGATTTTACATGGTTTTTGTAAAAAAATGCGAGACCAGAAAATATTCTAGAAAGATTATTTATAGTGTGAGAGCAATATATCAAAAATCTTAATAAATTGTATTCGTAGAATAAAATATAATGAAACTCTGGGTATTTTTAGTAAAAAATTGTTTGATAAAATAAGAAATATTGAAAGAAAATTGATATCTCTGTTTTGACGAAAAGGGTTGGAAAATTGATAGAGGATATTATATCCTTCTTTGAAAATTGAATGTAACATAATATTTTTATAATATTGAAAGGACGGCTGCGTGTTGAATAAAAAAAATCGACGTGCATGTATGAGAAACTAGATAAATGTGCAAGAAGCGAAAGAAGTTTGTTAGTATACATCTATATGGCGTTCCGTTCTCTCTGCCTACTCTTCATGGCACATGGGGTGAGAGTATATGTAGATACATAGATAATTATTTATACAAGTTTTTTTCCAAACGTAGGTTCTAGAGTTCACAGCTAATATAATCCTGATTAGTTGGAATATATTGTAAAAATGGAAAAACTTTTTCGCCTTCAAAAACTTCAGTAATTTCTTTGGAAGCCTAATATCCCCTTCAAGTAACTGACTGCATAGAGAGGAAGGCATATTCCCATTTCTTCCCATCCCTTTTTGCGCCAAAATCTTTGGCGTGTGGCCGCTAAACCTAGAGTGCTCCCTCGGGACGGCATTTCTCGCTTTAATGCGACATTAAATCCTGTTTGTGCATGTGTGTTTCGTTATTTATGGAGATACATATCTACAGGTACGGCACGAGGTATGTGGCGGGCGCTACCCTTTAAAAAAAGTTACATATATGACGATAAATTCGTCCTAAAAACATTGAATTGCAAATGCATACCTATTCATATAATTAAAAAAGATGATATGTACGGTACGAACGTACGTAACAAAAGTAGCATTCACATTGCTTCACTTTGGATGATCATCCAGAGTGTCAGGGTCAAACCTGTTCATCGAAAGTGAACACTTCTGTTCACATTTGTTCATCCTATGCTTTCACTGCCATGTCAACACTCACGGTCATGTTGTATGTAGTTTGACGTATTTACGTAAAAAAATAATTAAATAAATAAAAAAATTGAAAATAACATTCATCAAAAATTAAAACAAGTTAATATAATTCTCGACAGCATGATAATTTTGTACATGATTCTGACTTTCAATACAAATTCATAGATAAAACTTGTTTATGGTCGTTTCAGTGAAAGGTCCTTTCATCGAAATTATGTCGGGTAGTAATCGCTTTCATCCGTCATCGCTAGTGATCACTATTGATGAAACGCCCGTTCACACCTGTTCATCTTGGAGGATCATCCGGAGTGATCACTGAAAGTGAACAAATGTGAACGACCCTAAATGTACGGTAAATAATAAAATACAGCTTATGGTCTCCAGAACAGATAAAAGTTCCCACTATTTTTCCAATGTAAGTTTTTCTTAAACTACTTCTATTCCTACTAATGTATCATCATGACATATCCCTCAAGTGGGATAGGCAAGTATTTACGTTAAATTTAAGCTTAATTCAGAAATAAGTTTTGAAAACCATTAAGAATTTCTTATTTTATACCACGGCAAAAATGACCCGTACACTTGTAATTACAGTGAGTCATTTGGATCCATGGTTTTTTTTTATTTCTTACTAAAAGGAAAAATAAGAGCAAAAAAGGAAGAAAACTTATTCTTATAAAAGCTACATATATTATTAGGCGCTACCTGATATAAACGTAGATAACATTTTCTGTCTGAATAAGAAAAAATACACCTAATAATAAACATTTCTTTTTCACTGCTACGTGAATTTCAGTTTTGTGTTCTGTTATTCAGTTACTTTTTGATGTTTTTCGTGGTGTATATTATTATTACCAACCAAATATTTCGTACGAATAAAGAAACAACCGCGAGAATATATCCATCCGTATGTCAGAGAAAAAATGCGCAATGTAATTTTTTTTATTTATTAACCAGGCATACAGTCAAAGTCAAACATCCTCTTTTCCTTCTTCTGGGGTGTTTTTTTCTGGGGTGAAGTTACATGAAATCGGGTTAATTGGAAGAAATCGCGCCTCTGCGGTAAACTCGCCTTCTGTATATTGATTGTATTTTTGCGTAAATTTGCTTTTAATCAATGAACAGTAAAGAATAAATAAAGAAAATAATCCACCACAGTGGAAGTTTGGCTGACGCAGAATATTTTTGTTAGTTATACCTACTACTTTATGTATGCAAAATTTGTAAAATGATAATAAAATTCAATCTAAAACGGACGTAGATTAGTTTTCCTCTGATATACAGTTAATACGTATTATGTATTCATGTTTTTATCTGTCTATTGTACTTACACGTTTTTGTTTCTTACATAATATACCTATTTAATAATAAAATAAAATAGTTGATACAAAGTCGAATCAAGACGAATAATATTGCGCATTTTGATTGAAATAATTTAATAAACTGATTAATGTTATGAATTTTTTGACTTAATTGGATATCGGGTACTGGATTTTTAACTTACCTACTAGAAGTGTAGATGTCAAACATATTTTGAACTACTCCAGATTAATCATTCCAATTGATCACACTCATCCATAGTTAACCCATTTGAATAGGTATTAACTAGGTAGGTATGTTGTATATGATTAACATACATATGTGAACTTCTTAAAGAGTGGGTTGTAATAGGTTGACTATGGATGAGTGTGATCAATTGGAATGATTAATCTGGAGTAGTTCAAAATATGTTTAATACACTGACTCAAAAATAAAAAAAATAGAATATTTTTTTTTTCACGTGTTTCAGTGCAAATCATTTGGAGGAAGTAGGCACTCGGATATTATATTATTTGCCTTATGTATTGTTTATTTATTTTTAAAGTCATCATGTGCAAGAATTGTCCTTGTATACCCAGTGTAAAACAATTTATTAATTGAATGATGTGTCAAGTAAATTTACCGATTTTTCACATGCAGGTATGTATATATAACCATTGTTTTATAACTTGGTTATTATGCATACATACATACCATCACGCCGCTTCCCTCGCGGGGTAGCCAGAAAAGATCGAGCGCCACTTCATTCTATCCTTGCATACATCTTTCGCTTCCGTCACTGTCATACAATTCCTCATGCATGCTCTCCTGTTCAATGTGCTCAATACGTGACCGTCCTGTAGGATTTGATTTAAATGATTTTGCCATTTAATCCTCGGACGTCCACGTCTCCGAGCACCATTCCTCTCAGCCAAATATATCTTCTTAGTCATTCTGTCCTCATTCATTCTTTCCACATGCCCATGGTTATTATGTTTGCTCCTTATTGTGAAAAAAAGTTTATTATTATTATTATATATCGGTGTGAAAAATAAGCAGTGTTGCAAAGAACATTCTTGAAAATTCTTTAACATAAATTTGTTGAACAATATAAATACACAAATTTTGATCAATAAAAACTTTTGCGATGCTTAAGCTTAGAGTTTTTATGATCAGATAATGAGTTTTATTCACTATGTATTTAAATTATCACTTATGATTTTATATATAGGTCTGCGACCGGTTTCGATACGCTAGTATCATTCACGAGCAGAATATAAACTGATTTATCTAATACTTTGTTCATTTTTGTGATGACAAAACATCATTCTTGTTAGAACATTTCAATCGTACTTCTGTAAGTGTTTATCTAATGATTCAGCAAATTAATTAATAATGAATCAAGTAATGATCTGTCTGCACTAACGGTGATAATATACGTCTATGGGAAGATTAAAAATATATTATATTATGATATCAGCGAAAATGCAGTGAACAATGAACAATATATTACATACATATTATGGAGTATTAATGGTGGAGAAGATTAGGAATAATGCAGAGAACTACATACATATCATTGCATTCATACAGAACTAAGAACAATGTAAAGGATTAACTACGCCATATACATTGTTTCCAAGTTATTGATCATTACGTTATATGATTACGTTTGATATTTTAAGTACAGTGGTACCTCGACATTCGAATTTAATTCGTTCCGCAACCTTGCTCGTATTTGAAATTACTCGTATCTCGAAGCAAATTTACCCATTGAAATAAATTGAACGGCCATTAATCTGTTCCAGCTCCCAAAATGACACCTCAGTTATTTTTGTTACGTGTTAAAATAAAGTCACAGTTGAAGCACAAATTACTATTCTCTTCTTCTTCTCAGTCCGCTCTCGTCCACTCCTGGATGAAAGCCTCTTCCATTTCCTCCCACAACATTCGATTCTGCGCCATCTGCATTCAGTTGACCTCAGCGTGTATTCGAGTGATATCAGCCTTCCACCTATTGGGGGGTCTTCCTATATTCCTGGTTACTGCTCGTGTTCTCCAAGATTAAATTACAATTGCTTCACTTTATTTCACTAGAACTGTGTCTCATTGTACCATAATAAATACGTATTTTAATACCTAATACCTAATTCCATGAAATAATTTATCATTTCAGTATCCATGTATATGTGAACATAATATAACAGCTGATGATGTATTAGATATAGTAGCATTATGGTTCATAAACTATGAACCTGTTAGTAGATATTGAAGTAGGTTAGAATTTACTACAGAATAAACGAATATCTGGTAACTAATCGATATTTTTCTGGCTTAGTTTTACTATCTTGTCAGATATCGTAAAATAATTAAATATCCTGCCAGATCGGTCACTCTCTGAACTTTATGTTCTCCAAACGTTTAACCAACACATATTATTATTTTCTCATATCTCATTTATTAAACAAAACAATATTTTAAAAATTAAACAATATTCGTAAGTTTTCGAGTGTCCTGTAAAAGGCAGGTGTTCGAAAAAAATAAGACATTTTACATCTTAAATTCAGCGTTGAGGTTTGCCACCCATCCTGAATGTCTTGATTTTATACTGGCACAAAGAGGACAGTTTGTATGTTTCTTACATACAGCTGATCTGCTGGCTACCCCACTTGTGGGATATGCCGTGATGGTATAGTAGTAGTAGTAGTAGTACAATATTTGATTCTACATTTTGAACACAATATAAGATTAACAATAAAATTTAAAAATAACATTAAATAACAAAAACCATAAAATATTAAAATAAATTTATGTATATTCAAAATGTAGAACCCCAACATTATTCGAATTGATTCTTCCATGATGTTCTATGAAATAGTACAATCATGGGAGATCACTTACAGAGCTACAGGGACAAAAACCTTCTTACTATCCTGGTGGACGATAGAAGTACGGCCTTCTGCATGCTGTATTTGAGCCTGTCATCTACTCCCAGTTTTCTGAGATTGTTTGATAGACTCTTAGGTATTAAACCATTCACAGACAACACTATAGGCACGATGATTGTGGTAGGTGTTCTCCACATATCTTTGATTTCGTGAGCAAGATCAAGATATTTTATTATCTTATCTTGCTCAGCTTTATTTAAATTTTCATCGTGCGGTATAGTGATGTCTATGATGTATGTTTAACGGCATCTGCGATAAACCAACACAATATCTGGTCGATTAGCTAGAATAGTTCGATCAGTTTGTATTGGTCGATCCCAGTAGAGTTTAGTGTCATTGTTTTCAAGTACCGATACTGGATAATAATTATAGTATGGTAATTTTGATTCCTGTTCAATTAATTTAAATTTCAAAGCTAAATTTTGATGTAATATTTTTGCTACCTGATTATGTCTTTTCAAATAGTCTGTTCCGGAAAGAAGAGAACATCCAGACAAAATATGTCTTAATGTCTCTCCCTCCCGATAACAGGCTCTGTATCTATCATTTTTATTATTATTGCTGACAATAAGACGAATCAAACAAGGATCATAACGGAGTTCGTCGGTAGCCTGGAGATAGAGTCTCGGCCTCGTGAACAAGGGGTCCGTGGTTCGATACCAGGTGCCGCCAAACTCCCCGTTCACGACACAAGCCTTTAGTAGCTTACTGTGAAAGGTGTTTGAGGTTGTATTTGGGTTTATAACAAAACCAAAAAATATATCTTTAAAAAAAATTACAGCTGAAGGCCAATGCGATACCCGAAGATAACCTTAAACGATATCCAAACGACAACACAACTACAATATATCCTCAATTTTTCTTACAAATTCCTCATACTTCATATTAAAGATATCTCTAGCCAGACCATTCAACATTTGAATAGATCATTCCACTGGGGAGTTTGCCAATATGTTTGTTCTTTCATACATATGACGCGATCAACTAAGCTAACACGTTCTGCTTCTACGAAAAGCATTTTAGCGTCTCCCGTATAAATACTCAGTTTAGAATTTCAGTAATCCGTTTTATAATTTCGGTTATCCGGTATCCGATGAAACCATATTCTCTTTCATCTTTAGTATGAACCATCATAATAATTATTATTATGAGTTTGAAACAACCGCGAGTTGGATTGAGCGCATTCACACGTGAATTTAATATGATGAGCATATTCGTTCAACAATAATAATAATACCATTAATTCTAAACGATTCATGAACTACTTACAATAATGTACCACGAGGAGTTTTTGGTACCTACAGAATTGGTCTTTTCTTCGCTATTTCTTTTTATAAATTTTTCGAGTGTCGTGTAAACTACAGATTTTCGTTAAACCAAACTTATAAGACAATTGTGTCGAAGAGTTACGAAATCTGCTACAACTCATTTGACAAAAATCGAGTAATATCCTATGTCCTTGGATTCGTAATTAAATATTCTAATATATAAAATTCACGTTGTTTGTTATCATACTCCTCCGAAATGGCCGGACCGATTTTGATGAAGTTTTGTGTGCTTATTGGGTAGGTCTGAGATTCGGCCAACATCTATTTTTAATTCCCCTAAAAGTTAAGGGTGGTCCACAGCATTTTTTTTGGTCATTTTTTTTATTGTGACGCATTAAAAAAAACATACAGCCCTAAATTTTCACCCTTCTACCATTAACCCCTATTTTTTAATAGCGATATTAGTAATCTAGAAATAATGTATAATGGCAAAACAACGTTTGCCGGGTCAGCTAGTAACCTTATAAAATCACTTCTTTGAAATCAGTTTTTTTTTATAAAAAATATTGTTCGTTAAGCTAAGAAAATATGTTTTCACCAGTTGAACCTTTTGAAATAACATGAGTTTTTTGGGGAAGAGAACAGGATTAAAAATGGTATTACCTGAGTGGAGACATCCAGATGACTGAGTGAGGCGGCATGGGAGAGGGGGTTGATCCGCAAGGAACCCCCAATGGGAGCTGAAACAATACATAACAAAAATATTTTAAAATTTGTATTGACGTTAATAAACCAAATCGATAGTAAATATCAAATTTTATGAAGAGTTGTTATATCTTGTAATTATGTTATTTTATACATTGATTAATTTATTTATTAACAAAATAAACGGTCGTTGCCTCTTGTTTATCTACTTTTGTATGTGGGGTAGCCAGCGGACTAGTAATAAACATGCAGAGTACGCTGGCGTACAGTATCATTTATGACAGTAGAAAACAAAATAATACTTTATTCATATTACATTAGATTCGTTATCATATTTTACTTTTTGTACAATTAAAATCCAATATTAGGAAAATATCAGTATTATTAATGTTAATTTATTTCTTGCTTTATATTGAATACAAGCAAATTTACCTACATAGAAATACATATAAATCAAATATATATATATATATATATATATATAATGAGTTAAAATCCATTGGATTGGTCTGCAACGAGTTTGGTTTTTCTTCTCCATTCGTCTCTATTCTCAGCCAGTCTTTTCAGCTCTCCGTATGAGCCACAGTTCATGTCCCTCTTCAGTTGGTTTGCGTTTATGCGTTTCCATATAGGTACGCATCTCTTGGTCGGCCTCTGCCATTTGTCCCCTCGGTCTTACCCTCCGCGATGGCGATGAGTAGTCCTGGGTGCCTGATGTTGTGGCCAATCCAGTTAGCTCGTTGTTGGCTGATTCTCTTAAGAAGTTGCCTTTTTTCGCCTACCCTGGTTAATACTTCTTCGTTTTCGACGTGTTCCGACCAATGGATCTTAAGCATGCGTCTGTAGCACCACATCTCAAAGGCCGCCAACCGTCCGCTTTCACTCTTGCTGATGGTTCACGTCTCAAAACTATAAAGCAGAATTCTCCATACGAAGGCTTTAGTAAGGTTCTTCCTTACGCTTAGATCAATAAATCAAATATAATCATAAAATTAATATACAGAGGGGACCTCTTCCAACTATCCCAGTCATTGAATCGTAAGGCTAAGCCATGAGTCGAGATATACTCAAACATTCCCTTGAGATAATAATATGGTGAAGACGAGTACCTATTAACTATTTTTTTTTTTTTAAAAAAAGATATATCTGGGTTTTTGTTTTATTGGTGTATCATACTAGCATAAGTATATTTAAGCCATTTAAAGAACTAACTTTAAGACTAAATCCTAAGATTTCAAAGGTTACTGAATATGTTAATTAATGTCTGTGTTTGTTAAAGTTTCTGCCTGATCATGATCGAACATAATCACAAATATTAACTCTTATATAGCAGCAAGAATTATGCTGATAATGTGAATGGCAATTCATCCACCACGTCTAAGAAAAACAATTGGATCATTAAATATTATACATTCGATCCTTTTACATCAGAAAACAGTGTATATAGGTTATCGGTTTATTTGTTTGCTACTTACTTCGGTTAAATTTTATTATAGCGCGCTAGTATTATTATTATTAGATTTGAATTAAAGTGGGAATTGGGAATTCTGGTATACCTGGTACAGCATTATAATATTGTTATTATATTAAAGGCTGAGCTGATAAGAAGAACCATAAACTTATCGTCGAATATAGAGTAACTGCTCATTCTTCGGAATTCCCATAAAGTGGAATGAAGAAGCTATCAAACAACAAGCGAGGAAATTCAAACGCGTGAGATACTCGTAATAACGGGACGTCTCATTGAACTGAATAGTAAATTTCTTTTATTGTTCGAGTTTGTTTAAATAAATTTATTAAAAAAATGTAAAGTGCCTACCTATACCTAAAAGTATTTCACTTTAAACTGGTTGTTCTTAATTGGGAGCTTTTGAGAAACACGTAGGTAGTTCAAATTTTCATGAAAATGCGTAGGAGAAATCTGCTTGCATGAACGGTAGAGTAAAAGACAGAAGTGTATAAATATGTATTAAATTGGGGTTTCGGCTCTGCAAACTTTCGCTAAATGTACGGAATGTGTGAATATGTTTATTTACGTTTAGTAAATAAAATTTTATTGACATAACGTACCGTATAAAGCATGCAATATAGTTACAAAAAAATACCAAAAGGCGAACTTAGGGTATCGCATATGTATATTTTTCCAACTAATTTGGATTAAATGTGCATCTACATGTAGGTATGTATGGAGTATAAACAAATAGAAAAATAGTTTATTTATTATCCTGGTAAAATATTATTTTGAGTAATCCACAGACTACTAAAAAATACTAAATACTAAAAAATATAGTAACCTGGACGTAGAGTCTTGGCCTAGTGAACAGGGGGTCCGTGGTTTGATCCCAGGTGCCGACAAACACCCCTGTCACGACATAAGCTTTCAGTTTACTGTGGAAGGTGTATGAGGTTGAAATTGGGTTTATTACATAACCCAGATATGTTTTTTGCAAAAAAAAATGTATACAATAATAATAATAATAAACCTAAAATTTTAGAAAATCAAACAAGATTATTGAAAAAACATGCACTTAAAAGAATCGAATAAAGCTTTTTTCTATTTCAAGCATTATTTAAGCAAGGTGAAGGCCATCCTTGATATTGGACTCGCATAATAAACTTTATTGCCTACTATTGTTACGAAGGGAAATTGGTAATACAAAAGGTCATAATATTCAGAAGGTTGTATTGGAAATGAAAATGATTATTACTAGGTACTATTATCCTCAATTCAAAGATCCATACAGTATAAATAAATAGGTACGTTATATTATTACTGTTTCTACCGTCATAACGATATCTCCTTCAAGATTGGTAACCAGTAAACAGAAACTGAAAGTGATAAACATAATGGAAATCTTCTCTATTCTAATGTATTTTTGGAGGACATTTAAGTTGGATGCAGATGATACAACCAATCAAATATTTCGATTGGAGAACCATATCTACACAATGCAACATTGTGCAAAATCTAATCGGAAGAAGTGAGAAAGGCGTCCCAACATTTACGAATAGGCTCTAGGCTGTTTTAAGTGGTTCACCAATTCCACCATTCTCACTGTCAAGTTGGAAGGTCCACCAATCGAGAAACGCTTTATACAAACCATAGAAGCATTTGTCATCTGCACCCAAATCCGAGTTAAACAATAAAAATTAGTAAATATTCTAAACTGCATTCCTAGTGTTCGTCGGTATTTTTGAAAATGCCATTTTAGTACTTAAGACTAAATGGCTCTCAGGTACAGATTTTATATTACCACGTGCTATACTTATGATTCTAATGTTCAAAAAAAATCAGCAATTTAGTCACTCGAACCGTAAAAATAATTTCTTTTTTAAAATACTATTGACACTTTTATTTCGGGTATAGGTATTGATTTTTTAAAAGCTCTTTCTATGAACGCTATTACTATTCAAGTGATTATTCAGACAATGTGAGAACCACAATCATTTCGTTTTATTTCATTCAGAAATATTTTAAGTAGTGATGAAACGGCGAGCGATTTAGTCGGATAACAGGTAACGAATATCTGGTTATATCCTAATTCGGATTGCTGCTGACAGAAAGAGCTGGTCAGAATTGGTTCAAGACCAATTCGGGGGGTACCCGCTGCCGCGTATAGGCTCTGTCCACGTGCACAACCTTATGCAGCAAGGACTCCATAAGTAAAGTTAGTAAGTAATTCGGATATTCGGTCATTTTCATGATTGATTTATTATCAAAGTAGTCTCTTAAATTATTTCTCTAGAGATTTCAATATTTATTTCAAGAACTCTCTAATGTTCTCTTGATAACGTCAAGCTAGCTTGAGGAAAGCGCTCGAGCACATTATAACTTATATGAAAAATGAGCAGTGTTGTTGTTTCCAAACATTTTTATAATTTTCAAATATGTTTTTTCACAACGTTAACAAAAAATCCTCAAACGATTGGTTAATTTCCGTTGGTTTCATATTTTTTTTTGTTAGTCAGATAAAATCGAGTGTATTTTAATTTTTTTTAAATTTTTATGAAAACAAAGAGATAGATGTAGTGGCTATGTTGAAATAACTTTATTTGTCGGATATTTCAGGAGTCCAAGGACTCCTATTTATCCGTTTAGGTGACAATTTATTTATCTTTCAACTCTCTCTAGTCTGTCAGTACTACTATGCCAGTGTTGGAATCTCCGACTCTACCACGTCAGTAGGCGAGGGACCCGGCTGACGTAGCAGATCCCATCTTGAGACCCAAACATCCACGAATGCCTTGAAGTGTGAAGCGTGGGCTTAGATGTAATAAACGGCAATGAACCGGAATAACGCAGATGACAGAGCTGGTCCAAGCAGTACGGGACAGGAAAGCACTCTCCCGAGTAATCGCCAACGTCGGGGAGACCTGATACGGAAATGATAGAAGAAGAAGAACAAAAAAATGTACTAACCAATGCATAGAGTAAGTCGAGAGTAGGGAGAATCAAACTCAGTATCTCTCGATTGAAAATCCAAGACTCTACCAGCCGGTCAACAGTCACTTCGCATTATACCTATATAATAGTTTTCAAAATCAAACTGACAATATTGAACTACTGTTTGGTAACTGGCCAGATAACAAAACTTATTATATTTCATATATCTACGGCGTTAGCCTTTGACATGTTAACATTCATATTAAAAATAGAAAAACAACAAAAAATTACACAATAAAATAATGTGTCATATGAGGAACAGTATTACAGGTAAAATAAGTGTATGTGAGATAATTATTATAAGTCTTTTTCTTGGCTTTTCGCCAGCCTGATGATGAGAGCGGAAGCTCTTGAAAGCCGGCTCGCGTCCAATAAAAAGTCACCGTGGATATACTACAAATAAGTGTTTTATTTTAATTAATTCAATCTGAATTTGTATTGAAAGTTTCTATAAATAATAATATATTATATAAATTGAAATTGGTAAAACCTAGTTCGGAAGAGCAATACACGAGTCCAGCCATATTTCAATATATATTCTTAATAGGATATCGGATAATTACCAAATATCCATCTCATCTCCAACTTTACCCACTTTTACGAGCATCGATGAGGCTATTTCGTACCTATTTTATTATTCACATCCATACAAAAGTTTTAATTTCACCTTTTTCTGTACGTAGCATCATTGTATTATGAACACAAAAAAACGATTAGACCAAAATGGGAATTTTGATTACATCGATAATACGGTGATCAAACGCTAGAGGCATTTGATTGAATTAAAGGGGTCCTTTTATTGTGCGCCGATCGAAGGTAGATTTTGTAATTAATTATTTAATTAGATCGCTACATTGATTGTGAATACATTTTCAATTAAATGTTTAAAGAAGGTATCGAAACAAAAAGGTTCAAATTTAAATAAATCGATTCCGATTCATTTCAGATTCAATCCGTTTTTGTAATTAAAAGTGTGGAGATTTATGTAATTTATTTTTTTGGTAAAGTTTTTTATAGAATAAAGATACATATTCTATATTTTCTTCTTCATCTCTTGTTTATCTTCAGCTCATTTAGAAAAGCTTCTACTTCTTCTTTTTCTAGACTCCAGGTTCTGTTTTTACAGAGGTGCTTTCCCGTGAAGCATATTTACAATTATTCTCCCATCTCTTTGGTGGTTTTACGACTGGATGACGTTGCATAAATTTGCCATGAAGAGTGATGTGGAAAGTCTAAGGATGGGTTAGCCTGGTGTTCCATCCTTTATTTCTACCTTGATAGCGATGCTGAGCAGACGAAAGTTATGATGTCCAGATCAAAAACATATTTATAAGACAAAAATGAGCTTATTACAAAAACGTGATTTCTTTCAGCTAACCTAATAGATGAATAATGTTTTACATTTTAATGGAAAAGAACGGGAAACCAATTCTACGAGTAGGTACTGCAAAGACTTAACCGTATAATTCAAGATCTACAAATAAAATAAAATCATCATACATATCCGAACTCTATAGACAACAGGTTCCTAATCAAAGGCAAGCCACCCTTAGATCAGGCTCTGTCGCAGGTGTCAGGCTGATGGAGGTCAGTGTAAGAGGAAGACCTAAATATTCCTATCGAGCCTTCAGCTCGGCTGGACCATCCATGTGGAATGATCTTCCTGAACAAGTGCGTAACACGCAGTCCCTTGCTTTGTTCAAGAGTCGGTTGAAAAAAACACTTGTTTGGCGTATCATATTATAACTGATATAAATAGTATAATTCGTTGTTATTATTTTATATTATGGTGTTGTTTATAATATAATTTGCTCATTAATACATATGTATAAGGATTAAGTTACAAGTATTAACACAATATTTTAGAATGCGTCCTTGAAGGGGATTTATTCCACAAAATGGCGCATTTGTTTTTTTTTTTTTAAAAGAAATATCTGGGTTTTGTTATAAACCCAAATACAACCTTATACACCTTTCACAGTAAGCTAAAATCTTGCGTCGTGAAAGGGGAGTTTGCCGGCACCTGGCATCGAACCACGGACCCCCTGTTCATGAGGCCGAGACTTTACTTCCAGACTACCGATGAACTCTATTTATATAATAAAATTTCTATTATTATTATTAAAAATACTGAAATATGAACGGATAAAAAAAGGAATATTTCTACGGGAATCATGAATGATTTCAAGCAATATTGTATAATTGTACAACATGTACTTTGTTTTACTACACAAAGGTTTTTGAAAATCTTGTGTTTCAGCCAATAAAATGAAATTGAGCAAGAAGATACTGGAATGCTCATGATGAAACCAATGTAATATGATAAAGATACACTGTATCCGAATATCAGACAAAACGTGAGGATGTAAGGTAACCATATTGCTATATGTTTAGTTATCTACAACTTTTTATTATTAACAAAAGTCAAAATTAAATTAAAAACGTTGTATACCTACGCGTCTAACTGATTCACTGACTCGGTGTTTAGGTAGTAGAATTCCATACTTTATGCTTTATTGTCTAGAGATAGGTCTTTCATTTTGTAAGAACATTGTCAAGGAGATTGACAATGTTCTTACAAGACGAAAAACGCTCTCTCGACAATAAAACAGATACACAGTACAAGAAAACATTTGTTTTTTAATCTCGTCACGTCTGAATTAATAAAAGGGAAAGGTGTTCCGATGCTTACGAATCGGCTTGGGCTGGTTTATGTGCGCTTTACCCATGGTACTTTCACCAATAGGACTTACCTTTACTCTTTTTAAAAGTATATCAAATACAATAAAGTTATAAAAACACAAACTTTTTTGTAATAAACATTAAAATAACGCCAAATCTAAGTAGATAACTATATAAAAGCACAATATTTAAAAATGAAAATGAGTAAGACAGTATAGAATACATAAAAGCTTAAATATATTTACGGAATGCATAACTGACGTGATGCCTTATGAAAATAGTATAATCATGGGAGATCTCTGACATAATAGTATTAAAATATTTTGTACTAGGATAGTCACATGAGTTTTAAACCTCCAACTTCGCTAGGTGTTTTATTGTAATGCATATAATATAATGTGAAGAGACTCAGACACAATTTCCATATCAGAGAGTTTGCTTACATTCCAGCTACCGTGAAGAGAGAATTACTCCAAATTATTATTATCATTTTGGAGAGGATCCAAGTCAATTTGTTTTCAAGCTGCATTCTCAACAAATGCTTCATAAATATAATATATCTACAACCTGAATATAATGCAACAACATTATATTATCATGCAGTGTTAGCTTAAAGTTTAGATAGTAACTGCAACTAACTTCGCTCTTGTTAAATATATAATTTAAAGGTGGACATACACTAGAAATCCACTTCACCAAACCATGCGAAAGCGATTAAAAATTAACACAATATTTTATCTTTAAATTCACAAGAAATAGAGTTTTAAAAAAGAACACAAAGTATTTTAAAAAAAGTACCTAGATTATCGTTTTATTTAACAGTTTATAATCAAACTATGTAACCGTATCTCAAACAAAGTTTGCGGTTTTGTTTGAAAGATAATAAGAAGAAGATAATAAGATTAATATTGAATACCTATTTATAATAATAGGTTTACGAGAAATGGGAAGTGTAAAAGTGATATTGAAAGGAGAAATGTTGCTGGCAATAAGGTAAATGGATCAATCAACAATTACAAATAGAAACATATCTACCCAAGATAAAAGATTGATGACCTCTGCTATTTTAATGCCGACACTCATGTATGCAAATGAGACGTCGACATGGTTAAAGAAGGATGAAAGTGGCATAAATGCAGTAGAAATGAGATCGTCGAGAAGGATGTGTGGTAAAAGTCTAAGATAACGTGTGCGTAACAGTGATATACGAGAGGAATGTGGAAAGAAAGTAGGTGTAGTTACAAGGATGTTACATGTAGATGTAGAAACATGTAGATACAAGTAAATAAGTTAAGATGGTTTGGGCATGTGGAAAAAATGAATGAGGAAAGAATGACCAAGAAGATATATTTGGCTGAGAGGCATGGTGCTCGGAGACGTGGACATCCCCGAGGATCAAATGGCAACATCATTCAAATCAAATCCTACAGGACGGTCATGTGTTAAAGCATATTCAACAGGAGAACATGCATGAGGAATTCTATGACAGTGACGGAAATGAAAGATGTATGCAAGGATAGAAAGAAGTGGCGCTCGATCATTTCTGTCTACCCCTCGAGGAAAGCGGCGTGATGGTATGTATGTATGTATATATGGATGTTAATATTCAATTTAGATACCAACTAACAATATTTAGGCACTTAAACCTAAACACTTACGAGTGATTTTGAAGCTTACAACTTAATGATAGAAATATATGGATTTTAGGAATAGAACCTTAATGATTCTGGGAGATGAATAATTATTATCTTAATCATTAAAACAGAGCGCGATAAATATAATTCTTCTAATTAACCTACATAGTGTTGATATTATAAACATCGTAGTCATTTTGAAGAATCCTTCCGTTTACAAACTGTGGGTGTGTTATAAAATGACGAAAGCATTCAGGCATATTGCAGGCGTTAATGCCGAGGCGTTTAATTAAATGACTAGTCAAATTGTAAAATATTAGTTACATTTTTTACCACCACATGGAGCTGTGATCAAGTCAGAAACATTAACGCAGAATGAAGGATTATGAATGGACGGACTCTTCAAAATGACTATGACACTTCGACTGAAAGCATTCAAAGTCGTGCTTTAAAAATAGTACTTCATACCTAACTCGTTTTCTGGGAGTTTTAAATGTAAGCATTACTAATTATTACACGTTTTACAAATATGAAATAATTAAAATCATAATATTATAGTATATTTCTGAGAATCTTGCTACATTAATTAAGTGGTTTAAATGTTGATAATTAATCACCTGTAATTTAACGGAAACAGGGAAATTCTCTTAACCCTTGAATAATTATGTAGGTGTAGTCTATCAGATGACGCATCAATCAGATTAAGTAACCAACGTTGTATAGACATCAGTTCTTACAGTCTTTACAGGGTTAAGAAATTTAATTTATATGATGTAAAGAGAGAAAATATTAAAAGCACATGTTCATCACGAGAATATTAATTATAGCCGACTAAAAATGCAACATGTCGCAATAAACAGAAGCACACAGGGTTGCCACATTAACAGTTAAGTGCCGAATATCGGCAATGTATAAATACATGTATTTTTAAGTTCACAATATTAAACAATTTGTCTGGAGCATTCAGTAGATCCATTGACCGGAACATGTCGAAAACGAGGGGGTGTTATATAAGGGTAAGGGTAGGCAAAATAAGGCAACTCTTTAAAAAAATCAACCAACAACAAGCAAACTGAGTTGACAAAAACTTTAGACACCCGGGCCTGCTCATCACTATCGCAGAGGGCAAGAGCGAAGGCAGAAATGGTAGAGATCGCCCAAAATACACATACATATGTGGATTAAGTGAAGAAGGACGTTAACTGTGACACATAGTAGAAATAAAGAGAATAGTAGAAAAAAGTGAGGAATGGAAAAAGAAAAGCCAAACTCGTTGCAGACCAATCCAATGGATTGTAACTGATTATATAGAAGTATAATAAAGGAAGGAAATTTATAAAAAAAAAATACTAGGTTTAAGGTGCCTGTGTGACTTGAAATCGGAATTTATGAATAAAAAAACAACTTGGTTTAATTGAATACATTAAGTTAAATTCAAACATTGTCCCTCTCCTCAATATGTGTAAGTGTTTTTTTTGCGAAAACAAAATTTAATTCCTACCACCAATATGAGATTACAGTCATGACATACCAAAAACATAATTGGCAGTAAGTACTTTTACATAGAGTACCTACTTAGTATTCACATTAAATTACCTCAAGTACACAGGGTGACTTACGATTTGATTAGAATTTCTCTCAGTCTTATTAATAATATTGAGGTTTCATATTATTATTACAAGTTAGTATAATTACCTACATATTATATAATACAGGGGTCACCAATTACTTTCATTATGGGTTCGTTTTTTAAATTAAAATGACCGTTTCGGTCCAGATGGGGTAAAATCTTAACACCCCCTCCCCTCCCCTGCCCTTACAAAATACAATAAAATGAATGGGTTTCGGAACATTAATTTATTACATGGTAAATAAACAATTCATTAATGAGAGAAATGACATTTTTTGCCTTCATCTTTCCGTCCGAAGTTTGGACTGAAATTTGTGCAGGCTATTTATTGTCATTTATTATTTATTTATTTATCGTATGGCATTAAGTTACATCACATGACAAAGAATTTATAGGACATAAACAGTAAAAATAGCACAGATAGGTCTGGTTGTCAAAGGTTAAGGTCAATTTTTAAAATATATTTGGTCGCTGTTTCATTCAGCACGAAGAAATCTTTAATTTTATTGTCATTAAATCTTGGAGATGTTCATCGGTAAGTCTGTTCCGGAATTTATTTTTAATAAAGTTCATCTTGGAAAATGCTGCTTCACAAACATATTATAATGACCCAAACAAAGTGAGAAGTTTCATGACATTTTTTTTAATTCTGGGTATTTATTACCACTGCGACTGTGGGGAGGAGCAGAGTGACTCTCACCTACTGCAATGTCCGCTGATGCGGAATGCATGTAATGTGAGTGACCTGATGATGGCGAATGACAAGGCGATGTACGTCGCTGCATACTGGAGTGGCAAGGTCTGAAGTCCGGACCCGAAAAGTAAGTATTACCACATACAAATTTTAATTTTTTTCCAAAACTTATCAAATTACGTACTCGTATGTGCTTAAGTTATATGTAGTATAAAATATTAGTTTGTATTGTTAACACACGGTGCGCACTAAATAGGTCCGCCATTTGGTGACCCCTGATACAATATAATTCTGAAGTTATTATTGTTAATTAAACATTTGAGTAACTATGTTTCCAGATCGCTTAAGGAGGCTAACAGAAGGTGGATGAGGATTAAAATTGATCTAAGATAAAAAAAATGCAGCTTTCTTTTTAAATAGCGGGCTTAAATTTTTCACTGACAGGATTTGTTTCGTTTGTTGCTCAGATTATGCAAATTATTTAAAATAATTAAAGAAATTATTCCATTTTACGAGAGCTTGTGGGTTTACATCGTAAAAAAAATATATTTAATAATTTAAAAAATATATATGTACAACAATTTAACGTTGTTTATTTTTCATACTTATGATGGAACACGAGTGTTTTTGTCAAAATTATTTATTTTTTTATTTCAACCAAACATACGCCAACAGACCCAACATATACAACACCGGGTTAGTTGGAAGACATCGCATTTTAGCGATAAACTCGCCCTCTGTTCATTGAATTGTACAACTGATATTTATATGACACTGTTTTGTTTTGTAATATTGTAACCAATGTACAGTGAAGAATAAAATAAATAAATATTAAATTTTAAAAAATACAAAACGCTCGGTAAAGAGTAGGTATTAGTATTTCGTCATTACAATAGATGAAATACCTACACAATCAGTTCTAAAATAATAATACATTTTGAATTCTATGCTAAAAAACACTCCGTGATTTTTTTTTATATAGGTATATCTTAAAACTCTTACGGTTCGTACACACTTGTGGTCATTTTCAAGGTTAGGTGGGAGATTATTCCAGCAACGAGCACCCTGAACTGCAAAATTATCTGAAAATTATTGATTGTGAAATGTTAAGTTATAGTTTTGAGTCCGTGATATTAATATGTATAATTATTTTAACAATAACCTTCTAACAAAATAATACTAAATGAATATTTTGATTTTGACAAAGGTTTAATAGGTTGCCCAGACTTACATATTATTATTAAGGTAGTAAGCAATCTAACTTAATTATATTATTATTTGGTGTATCGTTATACGATATAGGTAATATTTTGAACCTTTTGAACCAAACACGTAACGGATTTGGGAAGCTCCTTTGTTAACTGTCATACTTGAGTCGTAAGTGTAAAGTTTACTGAATCTCCTGTCAAGTAAATACGATTCAATAGGTAACTACAATAAATTCTCAAAATGAAATATGTAAGAACTGATACAACCATAATCTCACGCTGTATTCCAAAAAGGGTAGACAGAGAGGATGAAATATTCATAACATTTTTCATACACGCACCTCGCTTTTTCTTACGTGGCTTACCACGTGGTAACTCACACCCCGACTTTTAGATAAATACACCTTTTTGTTACGCATTCGTCATTCATTCGTCCTATTTATTTTCGTTGTTGTTTTGTCTTCATTCATTCCTTCTACGTGCCAAAACCACCATAGTTTTTTATTTATCTAATTATTCTAGTTTACTGTATAGATATTTATTACAAACAATTACATAAAAGGTATACATTCAAGTAAGATACAAATCTTATCGTAATGACGCGATCTCTTCCAACTAACCCAATTACAACTAATCCAACATTCAATATTTTCTAAAATTACTAAAAGTAAATTGATTCTAATATAGCGAATAAATAAAAATTAAACAATTTGCCATAGGCCTTTATGATGATATTGAGAAAACTTGTAACTTTTCTCCGTAACAATGGCTTCCAATATTGTTTCACGAAAATTTCAGCTTTTCAAAGTCAAAATCAAAAGCTTTCAAAAATTCACTTTTGCCACTTTGTGTATAGAAAAAAATATTGGAAAACTCTACATCGTAATATTAAATCACACATAACCCACCCATTTCATGTAAGGCATAAAGTGTCAACGCCTCTCTTTCACTACTAGATTATAATGATGAAATAATTACACTTACCACTGGCTTACGAGAACAACGTCATAAAATGAAAAAAAATTTTTTTTATTTATTTCTACATCACACTTATCAAGACTTGGAAGACTTATTCTTTGTCGGAGACTCCTCAGAACACGGAATTCTATCATTCTTGATTCCAACTCCTCGAACTCTTGAAATATCCGGGAAATAACAGATTCTTCCAATTAGAGCTGTCCATTGTACTTGAAGCATACTTCGATTAATATACATCTGAGAATTATAGTCTTTGACCGGTTCATGGCTAATATAACAGTACAATGTAATTAGTACTAAGTGGAAAAGCAAGCAGTAGTTATGAGAAACAAGATATTTTCTTTTATCCTTGCCAAGATCGGATTACGGCTTAAAGGATTATTACTAAAAGACCGGGGAGATTAGGATGAAACTTTTTAATCACAAGGATTAAGTTAGGATCTTAGGATGTTTGGGTAAAACTATTGTCTTTGTTGTTATGTAGTATTATTATTATTGTTTATTTTCTTGTAGTTTTCCGAAAATGCAATTCATCTTAGTTTTGTCGTGGACTAATAATTTATTAAACACTTCTCAGATTAGAAGACTTTTATTTATTGTACCCCATTCATTTACATATTATTAATCTGAGTTTTATTTTTCATTTTTTTAAATATTGAATTATTAGATGGAAGAATTGCATCTATGTGATTGTAATATCGGTGAATACTTTGTAAAACGGCATATCTATTTATAACAAAATAAAAATATGTTTCAAAGTTTTTGCAAGTTACCTACTTTATTATAGTGACCTAGGCATCGAACTGCGAAGACTTTTCAAAATTGAATAAAGACATCGCATGTTGAAATATACATAGGTCATTATGAGAAAGTAAATAGCAAAACTTTTAAATACATTGTTATTTTGTTATAAATGCATTTATGTGGTCAAGATTTATCAGTATTATAAGTATTTTATTGTATCAGTATTGAAAACGAAGCCAATTTATCTACCGACAAATTCGCCTACTGTGCAAATTAATTCTATCATTGATAGGTAGAAATAACTTTATTTCTCGGATATTTCAGGAGTCCAAGGACTCCAATTTATCCGTTTAGGTGTCAATCTATTAATCTTTCAACTCTCTCTAGTCCATTAGTACTACTATGCCAGTGTTGGCATCTCCGACCTTACCACGTCAGTGGGCATTGATAATTTTATGACACTTTGTAATGATAGATAAAGTTTAAAGATATAACTAAATTCTATACTATCACGACATATCCCTACATGGGGCAGCCAGCTGACCAACTGCATGTATCAAACGCAAAAATTATTCTCCGTTTTAACAAAAAATTAAGTATGGGTAGCAAAACTGGTCGCCAAATTTAAGATGTAAAATGTGTTTTGCTTTTTCAAATCTGTATTTGACAAGACTATTAAATACGTATGAAAAATAGTGGGAGACCAATTCTTTGAATCATAACCTATTTTAAAATTTAAAGTTGTATTCTTTAACTATTTTTATATAATAAAACTTTATATCTCTTTAAGAGGCTTTTAAAAACTATTAAGATACTTAAAGATATTAAGACAGATTCAAATTTTCCAGTTGTCATGAGAAAATGTTTTTCTGACACGGATTCAAACATTTTAAGTAGATTTTATTCTGAGAAAATCTTTTGTTAGATAAATCATCTTTGAGGACTGTTAGAATTCTTTTCAAAGATTTATGACAGATTTAAAAAAAATCGTTTTATAATAATGTTTTTATTTGTTATCAGATTACCATGACCAACCTAACAAAGATGACAATTATACCTAAAATATTACTAGTTTTGTGAAAGATCATGTTCAGAGAAAAAAGAAAAGTGGCTGGTGCGAGAGTGAACGGTGCACTTCGGTCTATTGCAAGCAATAGCAATGTGTCGAACATGGCTAAAATTCTGGTGCACAACGCCATTCTTGTACCAACACTTATGTATGCAAGCGAAACTTGGACGTGGCTGATGAAGGACGAGAGTGGAATAAATGTTGTGGAGATGCGATCACTGAGAAGAATAGTAGGTAAAACATTGCGTGATGGAGTGAGGAATGAGGATATTAGAAAAGTGAGTGGATGCAAGAGATGTGTTGTGGAGAGAATGCGTGTAAATAAATTGAGATGGTTTGGTCATGTCGAGCGAATGGATGATGTAAGATTGACGAAGAAGTTGCATTTATCTGAAAGAGGGGGTGTGAGAAAGCGTGGACGTCCAAGAACTACGTGGCTTGACCACGTGGATCAAATTCTCGAGGACGGTCGCGTGTTGAGTAAGAAGAATCGGCGTGCATCTATGAGAAACTGTATGAATGTAGAAGAAGCGAAAGAAGTATATGTAAGGATAGATCAACATGGCGTTCCGTTCCCTCTGCCTACCCCACCTGGGACACGGCGTGAGTATAGTATAGTATGTTCTGAGAATATCCAATGATAGTAATTATATTTGAATGACGATGTTCTAGAAGCATTCAGAGATAAGTGGTGGAAACCGTATCTTAATCATGATTAACATTCAACTCAATACAGCTCTGCAGCCTTAGTCAACAATAATTATTAAATTGATAATGCACTATTTTGAACCCAACGAAAGCTTACCTACGCCACAGAAGGTCAATTAATAGCTTCAGGAACACGCTCAAGATTGTATGTTCTCTTCACGAGGGCTTATAAAATGGTCCAAAAGCTTTTGAAGGGTGTCAAATCGTGATCGATGAAACGTTTACGCTACATATTAATAAATATATTCACGATACAGTATCACAGAGCTGCTTATGTTTTATAAAATATATTCATCTATTCATCCAGCGGTAGCCAGCGGACCACCCGTTTGGCAAAAAATACATAATATTGTCGTCTTCGTTGAAATAAAAAAAAAGATATTCAATAAGGTTGGTATGAAGTGAATAATTGTCTTAAATAGGATATCAAACGAATCCTTGCTTTTTTCATGACACTCGAATACTTTTAAAAACCGTGGAATACATTTTCTTTGTTTTATCGATCAGATATCAATATTTTTATCCGAAAACATTGATTTATATCTCTATTGCCAGTCTATTACAAAAACATGACAAATACCTGTATATTCTATATTTATTTATTTAACACATTTAATGGCATAAAAGCCTTTTTTTACAATGATTAGTATACAAGTAATACATGCAAATAATTTTCATACAATGCATATAATATATGTTTATGCGGACGATGGTAAGTGTGAGTGGGATAGCAGCATTGTTACTTTAATGTGCATAGTCTGTAAGTGTTATAAAATAAGTTTGTATACTGGCGGGTGCTATAGTTTAATATTACTGCATTGAATAGTTGCGTGAATGTGTGTGTGTGATAAGTAAATGTGACTGCGTTTGAAAGGATTGTTGTATTGCATCGAACTATTTGTGATTTTTTTGTATATGTTTAATGGCCTTGTGCCGTATATGTTATTATAAATAAATAAATAAAGCAACAAAAACAGCAAGCAAAAAAAAAAACATTATATATTTGATGTCCTAGAATGAATTTTACAGTGTCCTTGAGGTGCTTTGGCATGTAAATGACACTTTTATTTTGTTTAATAATAATAATATCCAAACAAACCTACAAACATACATACGGATTTGAATATTCATTAGATCAGTTCTTTAAAAGGCTTTGAAAGGATTTGTAAGGCTTCTATGTAAACTATTTAAGGTGCTTTAACAATCCTCAAAGGAAAATTATACAGAGATTTGAACCAATTGTATATGGAGTGTGATTTCATTTGGAAGATTAATGTCCTTACAGCGCTGAAATATCGTGGGAGTTGTGAAAAATAGATTAATATCTATAGTTAAAGGGCTGAAATAATTTTGCTCGCAATTTGTGTATACTAAATTTAATAACATGAAGAAAATAAAATGACATATTATTATTTTCATTGCCAGGAACTCGTGCAAGTAAAATTCGTACTGAGTGGATGATAATATCTTCTTTTTCAGCCATCTCTCAACTTTATTCTTTATTATCATCCGTAGGGCATTGGTTTGGCACTTGAAATCGTCAGGCAATTAAAAACAATTTAGAGTTTCATAGCGAAACCAAACCAAAAGTCATTACGTAAAGAAATAAACATATTTTTTTGTATTGCCCCAGAACAGACCTTAATCTAGTAGGGGAATATATTCCATAATGTTGATCTTTTTGTTTGTTATTAACTGTTTTAGAATAAATTAGTAATAATAAAAAACATTTTCTTGAATTTATTTCGAGTATAAAATGTACAAAATAACTCCATGCTGTGGCATCTAAAATTTGACCTGAATGATAAATATAATTGAAGTAAACCTTAAAAATAATTGTGGTGCGTGATGTTGGACGATAGCTGAACTTTGAAAGATATAATTTTTCCTCTATTTATATAATCATGTAGATATTTATTGTCTCTTTTCTTCTGGTAAATAAATATTGGAAATATTCAACTAGTTGAAGAAAAAAAAATTATCCGGAGAATATAAACGACAAGAGAGTAAGAAAAAGGAATTTTTCAGCGTGATAAACTACACAGAATGAAACCAAGCGTGAAAATAACTATAAGAGACAAGATGACAAGAAGACGACCAACGGGCATTGATCTCTTTTCCAATAGAGGTTAAAGACATAAATATAAAAGCAGAGGTTGAAAAATTCTGTGTGACAAGGGTTACTACTTTTTCTTATAAATCTTAAATTTATTATTCAATAAACTATTTTTGAAAAAACAAACACTGTATTTTCCACTTTTACAATTTTATGATGAGACAAAATTACAAGATGAGACAGTAGGTCTTGAAAAACGTTTAAACAAATAAAATTGTAAAAGTGGAAACTACAGTGTTTGTTTTTTCAAAAATAGTTTATTAAAATGGAATTCCACAATGTTAATGATCACACATTTGAAAAATTTTCAAATTAAAGTTACCACTTGAAGAACAGTTTTTGTTTATTTTCATAATTTAATATGGAGTTTTAAAAACTAAACTTAAACTCAATTAATAAGTTTTAAATCTGCTTCGATATTTTAAATGTGACCTTAAATATGAAAAAAATCTTGAGCTTCAATGTCTAGACATACTGAAAGGATCTGTTATCTCTGCGATAGGAAGAGATTATGCTCCTAGCTGAGTCACGTTTCAAGAATATCCGATGATAATTACATGTAGGTCGAAATTAGTCTTGTTATTTCGTTAATTGAGTTCCCATTGATTCATATTCACAATAAAATACTATTCTTATGATATCAACTTATGTAATTATAAAAACATCAAAAATCTAGATCTCTATTTACATAAAGATATAGGACATCCACCTAATTGTCGGCTTAATTCTCGGCATGCATATTGGATAATAGCTGGAAGTAATAGCCGACCAACTGATGACATATATAGCGAGATCTGTGGGCAACGACAATGGTTAGAAACCGTCACCTGGCTGTAGATCCAACTATACAGCTTCCAGGGTCCACGTCACCCAAAAAACCCTAGTGCACTTTGAATAAACTAAGGTGTGCCGTCGGATGCACAGCTTTTCACCAACATCAATGAGATTCGCAGACTCTCCGTTATGTGTGTGCGGTGCTGACCAAACAAAATACCATGTGGTGAGCACATGTCCCCAATACTAATACAGCCAGTGCCAAAATGCCAGCATTTAGTTGAGGATGTACAAATCCATTACCATAATGGCGCCCTAAATGGAGAAAGTTTGTTTCCAACCTGTTTTACAAAGAGGTTCATTGAAGAATTGGATTAAAATGTCAAACGTGTCTAACAAAGCTTTATACTGTGCTCATGTAATAATAAAAGTTATAAATACTAAGCTTACGTAACCAAAGCAACATTGTTGAGGTTGTGGTGTTACGTAACAGCGATGGTACACGTCTGGGAGCTTTTAGTACTTATGAGGAAATACAATTTACTCTACAGAGAGCTTTTAAGCCAGGAAATATGTTTTTGCTTCGATAGCTTTTCCGATACAATTATATAATTACTAAGAAAAACATTTTCACAAAACAACATATTGTGCTCTTTCAGAAACTGAAAAAATCTACTTTCCCCTATTTTACATAAATCTCAAACATGTCATCTGTTATTCTTCTTCTAAAACCCCATTTACATTTCTGTACCTGAGAGCCATTAGGACTTAAGTGCATTTTTGACAAAAATGCCAAAGTTACGAAAAAAGCGAAAATAACACATAAGTCGTGAGTCTTAAGTACAGAAATGCTTAGGGTCAATACTACAGAGTCTATGTAATAAGCTGTATATATTATATACATCTTATTACTAGTAAAATGTCGAGATTTTTTCTATTAAAAAATTGAATTTGAAAATGGCATTTTAGTACTTAAGACTAAATGGCTCTGAGGTACAGATTTAATTCCGAGAAAAACGTGGCTGAAGCATAAAGAGTCCGACTTTAAGCCCGAGGATGCAAAAAGCATTACTGCTGACAGAAAGAGCTGGTCAGAATTGGTTCAATACTCACGGGGGGCACCCACTGCCGCACATAGGCTCCGTCCACGTGCACGACCTTATGCAGCAAGGGCTCCATAAGTGAGTTAGTACATTTAATACACAATACTTACAATACAAAAGTATATTGTAAATAAAACGACACTAACCTGTATTTTCGTTTTTTATAAATTCATTTTTAAAAGTAGCTCAGAAAATCATATTTATGAAATTTCCAATTTTTTATTCGTCGACTTGCTCCAAACATTCATTTCCAACCTTTATTTCACACAATTTTCTTTCAATCTCTCTTTCAAACACCAGCACTTTCGTCTTTGTCACATTCATTTTCATCCCATTCATACTGCAACTTTCATATAGGTAGGTACAACTGACACAATCTTTTGTAAATCAATTTTTAAAAATGACCTCTACATATACGAATTAATTGAGATGTTTAGTATCCATAATAATTTAATATATAAATAATAATAATATTTAGCATACTATACATAGATACATACAAAACAGGTGAGAATAATAACAATACTATCTTATATTAAATAGGATTTGGTCGTGTGTACCCTGCAGCACTGATATGTAATTCACTCCCAAAAGTAATAAAGTCCACAGTGAGCTTTTATGTCTTTCAGAGGAAATTGAAAAAGTTTGTGATTAGTGAGTGATGAAATTTAATTAATATAAGTGTGTAAGTAGGTAATCACGTAGAGTATACCATATTAGGACACTGTACATAGCTTGACCCCTTATACAAGGAGAAATTCTGATTGGGGCAATGCTTATGGTTTATCATTATGTAGTAGTTGTTTGTTTAAACTTATGTACCTATTTAATGAAAATAAATACTTGATTTATAAAGTTAAGTAACTTTATCTTTGCCTGACGATGAGAGCGGAAGATCTTGAAAGCCGGCTCGCAAAATTAATAAAGTCAATAATGGAATAACTAGATACCATGTTTCATTTTAAAAATAATAAATATGAACTTCCACCAAGAACCGTCAGTCGATAAATAAAATTTTGTTATATTTATTAGTGAGTGTTTGCGAGATGTCTGTATGATGTTGAATACATGCTAATATTGATAATACCTATATTATAGTGTGCATGGTTTGGATATTTGGTGCATTGTGTGAATTAAATTATTTAACTTCAATTTGATTTGGTATTTAACTACGAGTATGATTCTATGTACCAAACATTAGTTTTGCACCTTAGAATAAATAAATAAATAAGTAAATACCTACAAGTCGCAATTAAGGATAGTATGTACATAAACCAATATAAATACTTACCATTTAATAAACGACCTCAATTTTTTTATAGATTATTTAGGTGGGTAGTTTTCACGCGAATAAATACCGATTGTGAGTGCGTATATGGGTGAATTACTTACGTTACTTCTTACAAATCAATTTACCGTCTGAATGGTTTCAATACCGACTGTCGGTTTTAATCAATATACTGTTCAGTGACGGGATTAGATATTTTTTTTTATTTTCTTCTAATATTTGTACAATTACAGAGTGAAAATTCATGATAACAAATATGAATATTTCTAAATACAGTTAATTTTTCACTAATTTTTTTAAAGAACTCGAGCGCTTTTGTCAAAAGCTCAGTTTGACATTTTCAAGAGGACCGATTGGAAAAAAATATAAATCTAAGTTAAGAAGGAGGAATAGTATGGGGTGGGATAGTAGTGGAAGGAGTGGGTGTGGCTAAGGGCTTTAATAATGATGAAGGGGATGATGAATTTAATAATTTTGAATATGCAACTACGATGTCGGCCGGTGAAGCGTGTAGGTAATGCTGCTACGAGGTCCCGAATTCGATTCCCGGCCAGGGCAAAATGAAGAATGGCCTTTTACAAATTGTCTTGGGTCTGAGTGCTACATGTATATGTGTATAGTGCATCATATTTTTGTACAAAAGAAACAATAAACAACATTACAGTAAAAAAAACCTTTCGCTGTCATTGTACGTAACACAGTAAACAATCAAGACAATAATTAAATATAACACAAGAATACATACACATAGAAATTATAAGTATACAAGAAAAAGGAATATTGACCATCTATAGGTATATTTTATGTGTATCGTCGTGTTAGTGCCCATAATACAAGATTCATCTTAGTTTGGGACTAGCTCGATCTGTGTGAATTGTCTATCCATGTTATATGTTATGATATATGAAAAGAAAGCCATTGTGAGAATGCGGTGTATTTTTTTTTGCACGTATGGAAATTGCGTCGCTACTGGTATTACGAGTATATCAGAAGCATTAGATATCTTCAAGTAACAACATTTACTTAGAGGCTTGGATCGATGTGTTTTGCGTTCATTCATCTGGATTATATTATTTTCTCTCGTTTAGGCGTCAATCGATTTCTACGTAAAATTCTACTCTATCTGAAAATGACGAAAAAGTATTATATATCTCGGCACATCTATTTACTTGAAAGATAAATAATTTGGTAATTTTGTTTGAGTATCTTCACGATATTCATCCATGATATAAAAATAGTATTCTTATTTTGAAAGCTTAACAGCAGATTAAAATAATAGCGGAGCTTCAAACCAAGATCTTTCTATTGACAGTCCAAAATTCGATATTATTGATAACAGATCACCTCACGTCGGTATACTTATAATTTATATATTATTTACTTAAACAAGAAAAAGAAAGGGAGGCTTATTATTTTTCGAAAAAATATGTTAAAATATAAAATATTAAAATTCTCTAGGTATTATGTGTTACTTGACTTTTAAAAATTATTTTCGATTTTGAGAAATCTGCGCCAACTACGGGCGAATCAATATTGAATATTTTAGTTGATAATATATTATTGAATCTAAATAAATAAAACAAGCGTTTTATTCTACTAATGATTTAATCGGTGAGAGAGACGTCTTTCGTCTTATGAGGACATTGTCAATCTTGACAATGATTATTGACAATGTCCTCACAAGACGAAAGACGTCTCTCTCACCGATTAAATCATTAGTAGAATAAAACGCTTGTTTTATTTATTTCGATATAGAATTCTACTACCTAAACGCTGACACAGTGAATTATTGAATCTCATAAAAGATACCTTATTTGGTAGTCTCCCGGTCGGGACTTGAACCTGCAACCCATCCTTTCCACGAAGTATGTTTTACCCAACAAAGCTACCGGGTGACAAGAATCTCCGATATTCTCTCGTATAAGCCGCAATGATAGGTTCATGTGTAGGTATTGTTCAGAAACACCTAGTATTACCACCACACATGTTAGATATTCCAAGTGTAGGTAGATAGAATTGTTTCTATCTTACCCTACTTCTAGGTATTTTCCTACCGACATCAATATTACTTATTATAATTATTTGGTTCTGTATCATTGTCTTTAGCTTTGATGCGAACCTAGATGTCGCTAGATGTCACCAAACTTATTTATAAATAAGGAAACGTTGTCTTTTCTATGATTGTTGGAAGCGATCGCATGCAGCCAACCCTCAACAGAGGGAAGTGGAGAATTATAGGGAAGACTTTGCCTAAAAATATAACCAAAATGTCGTGTCACGGTGTTTGTTATCATACTCCTCCGGAATGGCTAGACGGATTTTGATGAAATTGTGTGTGCTTATCGGGTAGGTCTGAAAATAGGCCAATATCTATTTTTGATACCCCTCAAAGTTAAGGGAATATTTATTTTTTTATTTTTGAACAAAACTTTTTATTTATATGATGCCTTAAATAAATACATACAGCCCTTAATTTTCACCTTTCTACCATCAACTCCTATTTTTCTATAGCGATATTTTATTTGGTTTTACTTATATATTATTTATATATTATTATTATTATTTGTTTTTGTTTAATGGGTTAGTTGGAAGATATTGCGCTTCAGTAAACTCGTCCATTGCACAAAATTATGTATTCTATTGTTATGTTACCATGTTTTTTCTTCTTTGTATACTAATTTTGTGCAATAAAGATTATTATTATTATATTAGTATATAGCAAACGTATGTATATGGTAAAACAACGTTTCTCAGGTCAGCTAGTATCTCTATAAATATTGGATTGGTTGTCTTAAGCATGAATAAAGACGAACGAGGATAGTAAGGATAATTTTTTGGGTCACAATAAAATTTAGATAATGTTTTTTTTCTATCTTTTTATTGCATTTTATGGGCTATGCTTCTGAGAAATAACGTATCAAGATATAAAACGAAAGAAAAAATAATATGTTGTTTCGTTCATAGCTACTGAGATGATTGATTACTAAGAAGAAAGTATTTCGTTGGGAAGGAACTTTGTGTGGAACAGGGGTGGGCAGACGCACCATCGGCGATCTACAACGATTAAATTAGATGAGAAGCGATCAACGTGCATGCAAAATATGGTCACAGATATTTATTTATTAACATAATTCACAGCCTTTTAGAAAAGCCTCTACAGTACAATAACATAAAAAACATATTTGAAACAAAATAAAATCAACGTGATATAAGACAAAGAAAACATAAACTACATGGGATTCTCGAAATTATTAAAATTTCACGATATTCTCTGTTTTGTTAGAATTATTATAACCGAGTCATTTTTAAAATACTAGATATTAGGTATATTATTCACTATATCTACAGGGATTTATTGATCTACAATGTTGATAAACGTTAGGTATGATATAAAATATTATGCGATATCATGTAACTCAATTTTTGCGTAAGGTGAATGTACCTTAATATAATCCTACTACGACTATACCACAAGTGAGATAGCCGGCAGACCAGGTGCATATAATTAACCAAGATGCAAGCTGTCCTCTCCATTTCAACAAACAATGAAGACATTCAGAATAGGCGGCAAACCTGATCGCTGAATTTAAAATATAAAATTTATTAAATATTTCGACACTTGCTTTTTACAGGATACTTGAAAAATTAGAGAAAAGAGTGAAGAACTTTTAATTTGTGATATCACAATACGGAGACTCTTATTTAAGTCAGACCAAATTTATTCTGCCACGGCCTCGACTGTGGTGGAGCAATGAGAGGAAATGGCTTGAGTGTCACAATCTTCAGAATTGAGAAAAGCGACTTATATATATATAGAAGATGAATTGACGATATTGTGTGTTCCATCCAGTCATATAGGTTTTACTTAAGAAACAAAATATCTTCGAACAGAGAGAGATCAATATACAATAATCTATAGCATAGCTGTGGTTTATATTTCAATGTGGCCTTATATTTCAATGTGCCACTTATCTTGAGCCAGCCCTTAATTAGTTAATTCATTTGTTTACTTTATTTATTATACTTATCCTGAAAAAGCCCCTAATGAATCAATACATTGAATTATTTTATTTATTTATCAAAAACATGGCTTTGGCCTTTGTCATATAAATATCAATAATACAAAAACAGAAACACATATTTACAAAGAAAGACAAAGAAAAAACAAGGAAAAAGTATATATTATACATATTAAAAATATCAAATTATAGTCAGAGCATTCAAGATCATTTGATAATTCAAATGTTTTAAATTTTGAGATATTCTTATTAGATACGATTTGAATAATTTGCTTTAATATTAAATAAGGTTTGATATATTTTACAACTATAATAGGTATAACGATATGTCTTCATGAATAGGGTTTTTATTTTTATCAAAATAAGACTTACCTATCACTTTAAATATTGATAATGTGTACCTAACACTTAGATATAAGGGCAGATAGGTATTACCGAGAATCAATAATTGCCCCTTAAAATGTGGTATAAAATAGTTGTGAAATATTGATGACTAACCTAAAGTTGAGTTTATCCTAATTCAGGACTGGCGCAAGATAAATGTTACACTAAGGGTTGATACAAATATTGGGCCTCAATCTTATATTGAGGTCACCCACAAGGTTCAGATGAACGGCCATTGTGAGTTTTTATATTGTTACAAAGAATTTTATGATGATCCAGGTTTTATTATCGTCTGAGAGTACAAATTCTTAAGGTTATTTTATTGAAAGTTTTCGAAAAAAAAAGTTCAATAGTTTTCTCTAGAAAAGACGGTGAACTTATGATTATGAGGTACTCATAGTTTCAAGACTAGAGAACCATTCTTAAGAGACTCAAAAACTGTTGCCCGGCAAAAATCAATCTCCCACTCTTTTCATACATAATTAGAGACCTCTCCCTGCATACATCTTTCGCCTCCTCTACATTCATGCAACCTGGCGTGCACACACGTCGATTTCTCTTACTCAACATCCTATTTTGCATTGAGCAATTTAATTATTTTTTTTATTTTATTTTAAGGAACTTTTTTTTACATATACTGACGTGAAGCTATTTTGAACGTTTTACACTCAAAATAGCTTCGAAACAATTTTTTTTATTTCTTAAATTTGTTTATAACTGCCAAACCAATGATCTATGGATGATAAGAAAAAATAAAGTCACATTTTCATAAGACATATAATTATCTCTATCTCGTTGATCTCTAAAAAAACATATTACATTTAATCAATTCAGGCAATTTTGATAAAATTATTTGACAAATAAAGATAATGATGAATTTAAACTCGTGCAACTGTGCTTATCTGGCCACACTTATAAATTCATACTAAATATGGATTACTGATAGGGATCACGCCATTTCCAAGCGCATTATCATTCAATTAATATTGATCTTTAGAAGGACAAATGCTACTAATAATCTCCTATTATGTAATAAATATAAAAGCTGTCCACTCCATGACAACATAAAAATAAGACATTAAGGATGGGCTGCAAATCTCATCACTGAATTTTAGATATGAAATTCTTTATTTTTTCTTAGCTTATAAGGTCCACATTGCTATGAAAGAATAAAGCGTACCATATGTGTGCCATTTATAAAACATTTAAGTAAAAATGTGTCTTCAGACATTTCCTGAAACCGTCATAGTCAACGACCAACCTAAGATCTAAAGGTGCATAAATTATTGCTGAGTTTGGGGTGATATAATAAATAACACGGTTCCCATACACAGCTGTCCGTGATTTTAATGATTATACTAGCCCATGGATTGCACTCTGAGCTGATCTCAAACCACGTTGAGCAAAGTTAATATTTCAGTAATTATGTTTGAAATCGCAATAACTGTAATATCTTAAACAATAAGATATACAATCAAGTTTAATAATATTACCTTTTATGGGACAAACACACACATTTGCAACCCTTGGTAAACACGTTGATCACAAAGGGCGTAATCTAATTGTTATGCAAATAATAATAATATTATTACTTAGTTGTATAAACGACAGAACCAAAGCACATACATAAATCAAATTAGATGGCCCATTTAATTCCTGGAGCCAGAGAATGAAATGGTAATGGCGATATTATTATGGGAGAGATTCGTTTAACGTTATATTTTAAGTAATGTAAAACACGGCTTTACGCTAACTCTGTGTGGTTATATGAGTGTTTTTAATTTTTCAATATCTCCTTTCACACTCTTGATGCTGCGCGCAAACGTACTCATTAAATATTTTGCAGTCTCTGTAATATAGGAGACATGATGGTTCTGGCTGGATCATGTTTCGAAAAGTTTGGCGGTTTGAAAAATTGCGCAGAGTTAAGGTTCTTGCCTTTGAGACACGAGATCCCGTGTTCGAATCCCGGCCAGGACAAAATGACCTTTTTCAAATTGTCTTGAGTCTGGGTGTTACATGTTTATATGCTTAGTGCATTGTATATGTGTGTCGTAGCGTTAGTACCCATAATACAAGATTCATATATTAATTTGTGACTAGCTCAATCTGTGTGAATTTTCTATGCATCTTTTGTAATGTTGTGTTAAATGATAGTTGACCAATACGAGTACTGTTCATTTTATACCTCAGATAATGCAGTTAGAGCGCTAGATGTGTCGTGAAAAGAGGCAACTTAATTATTGTAAATACGCTGTGAATGGAACAAGCTGATTTCTTCCTAGTGTTTTTGGGAGGAGCGTCGAAGGGCGAGTGAACGAGTGTGAGCTTCCACACTTATCTAACGAACAGTGGAGTTAAATATTTTGTATTATTTTTCTTTTCTCAAAAAATAAAGAATAGAGAGATAAAGCATTCGTTCATTAAGTGTGAACATGGTTAATAACATTTATTTAGCGCCCAACGTAGGGTCAAACATTTAATTAATTAAGATATATTTTCTTATTATTTCTATTTTTATCAATATTAATGCTTGTAAAATTATATTGATAAAATAAACAACTTTTTGGCAGACGATTATTAAAAAAGTGTTAATGATCTTCGATATTGATAATAATTTGCTGATATCACAAACAGATAGATAAAAAATTGAAGTAATATAAGTAACAGGCTTGAATTTGCACCTCATAAAACATCTGCCGTAATGTTGAGGGGCATTTTCAATTGAAATCCAACGTTTTCTTTCTTGAACACTCCCGTTAGGTTTTATAAAGAGGTGGTAAATCTGGGGGTTGTTCTAAATACTGGCCTTGATTTTATGCCACACATTAAAAAATCTATTTGTAATGCAAAAAAGGGTTTCTTTGCAATATTCTCATTGTCAAAAGGAAGGTGGGGACTTCAATATCAAGTTGTGAAAGTATATTACAATGCTTTTTACTTGGGTATATTGGCTTACGCCGCAGGCTGCTGGGCTCACCGTTGCGAGTTTCAATATGTCCGACGTATATTACTAAGTGCACAGAGGTTTCCTCTTGTCGCCATGACAAAGGCATATAAAACATGCGCGACGGACGCACTGCCTGTGGTGGCTGGCGTGGTCCCACTGGATTTGGAGATTCAGCGAAGGGCCTGTATTTTCAATTTCAAGAGAGATCGTCCTTCAATGATTGGATATCTTGAATTGCAGCCTCCTTCAGATCCCCTTCGATTTGAATCTGAAAGTCTCGAAGCTCTTTACAATGCGTGGCAGTCCCGTTGGTCGCTATCTTCTGTTGGTAGAACAACTTTTCTCTTCCTTCCGCAAGTTAAGTGGCGCGTAAACTCTGTGTGGATTGAGCCCGAGTACTGGACAACACAATTCCTTAGTGGTCATGGAGCATTCAATGCGCGTCTTCACCAGTTTGGGATAAAATCATCCCCTTCGTGTAATTTCTGTCACTCTGAATCCCAAACGTCGGAACATATTTTGTGGGATTGTTCCCATACCGACATCAGTAGGAAATGAGAGGAGATGCTCGTTGCTGTTCGTGGTCCATCCTCTGGACCTGTAGGACATGCGGACTTAGTGGCCACAAGGAAAAACTTTTTCGCCTTCAAAAACTTCTGCACTTTCTTTGGTAGCCTAATATCCCCTTCAAGTAACTAGCGATACTGCATAGAGAAGAAGGCATATTCCCATTTCTTCCCTTCCCTTTTGGCACCAAATTTTTTTGGTGTGTGGCCGCTAAATCTAGAGTGCTCCCTCGGGGCAGCATTTCTCGCTTTAATGCGACATTAAATCCTGTTTGTGCATGTGTGTGTCGTTATGGAGATACATATCTCCAGGTACGGCACGAGGTATGTGGCGGGCGCTGCCCTTATAAAAAAATATAAGAGAATGAAGAAGTAATTTTTACGAAATACTCGACTTACGTGAATTCTATTAAGAGATATCTCGCTAATCTCACCTATTGCATAATATCTGGGTACAATTGTATTGTATTACCTATATTATAACTACGTTGTTTTACTTTTATGTTGAGTGTAAAATGAAATTTGTCTCGCTCTTTTTTTCGGATACTAACGCTATTTTGAAGATAAGAAAATAATGTAAGATGAATGGCAATATCATCATTTATATCTGTCATTAGTTTTCTGTGAATGAAATAAATCTTATAGAAATGTTAAGAACTTGAAGTTATATTAAATATAGAAAAAATAATAAAGGTAATTTAGAATAAGCAATTCCCAAAGCAATAAATGTTTTTTTTGTGTTTTGAGAACTAACGCGACGACACAATACAACAATCCCATACAATTGCAACAACCAAACAATTTGAAAAAAAATGATCTTTATTTTGTTCTCGCCAGGAATTGAATCCGAGAACTCGTAACTAAGAGCATTACCTCTGTAAGTTATTATAGATTTTGGCTGAGTTTTGTACTGATTTTCTTATAAATTTTTGACGAGTACATTAAAAAATTGCAAAAATGGGTACTGGTTTTCGTCCACAAGAATTTCAACGACCAGAACTTCTGTCTTTCGCATAACATCGTTCTTATGAAAGCGGCATCAGAGCGCTTGAAAAGTCGTAGGAAGAGATAAGTTTTTACCCTGTGTTCCCAAAAGGAGCCTTAAAAAACGAAGAAAGAGAGAGAGCATCCAAAAACAAGTAGCATGTATAGACAATTCACACAGCCCGAGCTAGTCCCAAACTAAGATTATGAAACTTGTAGGTATTATGGGTATTACACGACGATACATGTATATACACTAAACACATATAAGTATAGAAGAAAAGTGATATAATCGGTATGCCACCTCTTCTGAAGGTTTTTTGGCAAAGAATTTTTCGGTGGCTGCCATCCACCCATGGGAATTGCCGTGATGTCACGAATTAACCAACAAACATAAAAATATATATAAAAAAAATATTATTCTTAATGTGTAAACGGAAAAATTATGATAATAATATTAATATTAATTAGGTATGTTACTCGTATAATTGCTCAAACATAATTCTTATCTAAGTGTCTAAATGTTACATTAAATTTGTAAAAATAATTATTTTTATGAATATGTAAACTTAAACAGTTAGATGTATTAAATTTACGAGGGCTATCACACAAGTGGGGTAGTCTGCGGACTAACTGCATGGAAAATGTCCACATCCACATGAAATGTGCAACATGTAGATGTGCACATTTGTAAAAAAAAATCTCTCCTATGTTGTTTTTTTTTTCAATTTTTTATTTCAGTTTATATAATATTATGATAAAAAGTTGTTCTATAATGTAGGATAACGAATAATGTAGGATAAGAGGTACATTTAAATTAAGTAAATACGAGTATGTACCTAACTCTTCAGTATAAGGATAATATGTTATCAAAATGTGGTTATGACATTTTTAATCAATATTTTATTTTTATCAAGCAGGTACCTATATTATTAACAACTCTTAACCTCCTGACGTCGATCTTAGAGAATCCGGAAATTTAAGTTTTCAAATTATTTTGTTACTATGCACGTGATGCAACTATGTGTCAATATTTTTCTTTCCTTTACCCTGCCAGTACGCTCTGGATATCGGAGTTTCCATTTTTTTGTAGGCTTCTTACATCAGAAGCAAACATACTACGAGATTGAATGCATGTATCTATATTAGGGTGTCCCTTATTTGGACGAAAAAAATTTTTTTTTAGTTATTGAAACGCATACCCCCCAATTGTGTTTATTAGCCTATTACTTACCCAAATATAGAATTTAAGCTTTCTACGTTGATTGGAACCCGTGCCGACAGAGCCTCAAAGTTTTAGAAAAAAGCTGCTTAAAGCGTATTTTTAATTTAGCTGTAGATCATCATTTAATACCACTATGTTAGCTAAATATTGATGAAAACACAAGTTTATATGGAGCTTTTCTTATAATTATTAAAAAAAGTTACAATATTGATGTTAAATAATTTGGATATATCCTCTAAAAAGTCTCTTTTTTATAGTCTAGGTACATTTTTCTATGTTCATGAAAACAACGTCATAAGAACTGATTCTATTCTTCGTCTGCGATTATCAAACCATGAAAGCTTTGGATTAGTTTAACAGCTCTTTCAGCTGTGTCATTCACCGCTTTTAAGCTAGATATCTTTTTTTAAGCTTCCACAAATGCTACGATTTCTTTATACGAAAATACACCTTCTTGAAGGAAACTGCTGTCAAGTTTTAGTTGTGAAAAAAAAAAATCATTGCTCTTGACGGATACAAAATAACTCAAAAATTTTCCTATAAAAACATTAAGGCTGCTTGTAGAATACTTAAAAAGAACGTGGTAGGTATACCATATTAAAAAAATTGAGCACTACTACCAAACATATAGAGATCCAGATATCTGTTCCTTCGATCGTTCATATCTCTTACAGAAATCACCAAAGTTTTCTTTTTTTGTAAATTTTTTACAGTGGTCCCTTTGGTCTGCTCATCAATTTCATCATAAAAATTAATATGATGGCTATTTCTTTTGACAAATATCACAAAAGGTCGACTGAAATCAGCTTGTCAATTCTTTCGTTACCATTTAATGTTTTTAAAAAACACAAGTCTTGATTTGGCGCTTTCACCACCAAACAGCATTCAAGCAAGGACTTTACATAAACTACCACAATAAATAAACAAACATCTAGTAAAGTTTCTTTGTCCTTAGCGCCCATTTTAAACTGAGACTGCAATAAACATATTTTTGAAGAGTAAATAGCTCTTTCCATCCATCGTGCTTGATGCATTGCACCAGTAGATCTGATTTTTAAATTATGTGGATGCCAGAGGCTCTTTCAGGCGTTACAAAGCTGTGTAAAGCAGCAGGTGCCAACAAGGTCTCTGAAACCATACGCTTTAATCTCTTTTTCTTTTCTGCTAGTTTTTTCAGCCTCGCTTTTTTCAATTTCAGCCATTTTTTTTCCTACACCCGCTAAGCATCCTGCACGTCCTGGTTCTCTTTGCTTTTACAATAATTTATTATCTTCTTTGATTTTTAGTCTTTTGAGAGCATCGGCGAATACAATATCGCGTAAATTATCCAATTCAAGTGGAAATTCTCCTCACGGTGCCTATGAAAATCCTGAATCTTGTTGCTATTTTTTGGCAGCTCTTTCCAGACCTAATAAAAATCCCCTGACCTCTTAACACGATTATTAACAGCTCTATTAGGTATTCTAGCCTTTTTCCAGAATGTAATGCACACGCGAATGACTAGATTTTTGCTTTCACTAACATTCTACTTAATATCGCGTATGTCGAAAGACGGAACTACGAAAACTTGACGATTGGACTGTAATTTTGCACCTGTCATCTATTTATTTATCTTCACCAACCAAGAAAATACTTTTTATATTACCTACTCCTTAGTTCTACTGACATCTTTGAAACATAAAAAAATCCGCGATAATTACCAAAAAAGCCGAGACTGAGTGACAGTAACAACGGGCACTCACTGCCCCTGTGTGTTTTTGTATGAAACTTGTATGAAGATGTTTCCGTGCAAGTCGGCACGGGTTGCACTGTTCCGAATAAGATAAAAATTGGTTTTTGAGTGTTTTAGTACCAAATGAACAAAATAATAGCCTATGCGTTGTAAAATTAAAACTTTGAAAAATAAGGGACACCCTAATCTATATTATATTGTGTACATGATCTGGATGTTTGATTATTTATGTGAGTTTTGCTGATTTTTACTGATTATGCATATTGAACATCAGTACATAGTGCGCCTTATTATAAATTAGTGAACTTTTATTGATTGTTATATTTGACGTACGACGTGCTATTTTTATTATTTTAAATTGTTTTGATTCATAGTATTCAAGTATACATGAAAGAATTGTATTTTATTGTTATATTTTTGGATTAAATTTTTGTATTTGTACATATTTTTTCTTAGTTTTTCCCTAGATCAGATTTTAGTCTAGTGGGGCAATGTATTCCATAATGTTGTTCTTTATGTTTGTTTCTATGTACTATTTTGGAATAAAAAAAAGTAAGTAACTAAAAATGGGAAATAAGTGAACTGTCTCCAGGACCAACGTTAGGTGGTAATGAAAAACACGTCAGACGACTAAGGGTTAAGAGTATTGCAAAACTTCACAAAGAGTCAAAGGTGTGTGAAGCTATCTTGATTTTAATTTTATATAAGAAGGTGCTTATCTCAATTTGTTATCGAAGAGTGTTTTTTTTTTTATATAATAATCTATCATATTAAATAATTCGCACGTACACTAATACACTAATACGATGACTCATAGCAAAATACATTTCAATATACAGGAAGAGTTATGCCAGCATCCTCCAAACACCACTGCTCTTAGACAAATATATTTTTATATCTGTTTCATAAGTCTGCAACGAGCATAGATTTTCTTCTCCATTCCTCAGTTTTTTTTATATTTATTTCTCTCATCTATTAATAGGTTTATTTTATTTATTCTTATGTTTCCTTTTTCAATAAGTCAGTACTTACCAAGAATGAATGTGAATAAGTTAAGATGGTTTGGGCACGTGGAAAGAATGAATGAGGACAGAATGATCAAGAAGATATATTTGGCTGAGAGGAATGGTGCTCGGAGACGTGGACGTCCGAGGATCAAATGGCAAGATCATTTAAATCAAATCCTACAGGACGGTCACGTGTTGAGCACATTGAACAGGAGAGCATGCATGAGGAATTGTATGACAGTGATGGAAGCGAAAGATGTATGCAAGGATAGCGAGGGAAGCGGCGTGATGGTATGTATGTAAATGTATGTATTCTTCTTGCACATCATTTTCATAAAAAAATGACAAAGAAATTACATTAAAAAAATGTGATGATATGCAGTGGCGAGATTATCACTGTATAAGTTATTTCTTCCATCTAACCACTGGCCTTAGCCTTTTTAATTAATAAGATTCGAACATAATTTTTACAATACTTTATTCATACACAAAAACAAACAACAAAAAGAAAACCTTTATCAAGTAACATATTATTATGAAGACCAACCTTAAACAAGAGTTGGAGTCTTTTTCATCTGTGGGAATTCAAGAATATTAATCTTAAGAACATTGGTAGGTACAAAGTATTAAAAAAATAATTTTTAAAGGAAACATAAAAATAAGGGATCTATATAAAAATAGATAGCACTAAAACTTATAAAAATATTTACAAATCATTATTTTCTCCTTCAAATGGTGAACTAGTAAAATAATAAAATAACAAGATTAAAACGTGTTGTTCTCTTCGTGTCATTAAAACAATACATTTATGATTTCATCGTTGAATTAAAGACGATTTTATGAATATATAAAAATATTATTAATACAACAACTTATACATACAACATTGACGGAGACCCACTGACCACCAGGATAGCTCAGAAGTCTGGGGACTTCCATTTATATTATTTGTACACTAACAAATTTGTCCACACAAGAGGTGCAATGGTGAGCAGCCTGAAGGACTGGCCGGGTCACAACTCCCCGTGCGGAATCTTTTAACTACACTCATTCACACACATACAATAAAACAACAATAAATGCATTTCCAGATAGAAAAAAAGACATATGAGAGCAATTCTTTCCCGGGTAAGTCCATGGAAAAACTTATACAATTTAGGCACATATGTAAAGTTCTAATTACATGAAAATAACCACTACTCTCATAATGGGGAACATGCATGTGTGAGGAATATGAATAAATGTTATCAATTTTTAATAATAAATATACGCTGATCACGAATATCCTAATAAGAAACGATAAAATAAAACTTTTCATTCATTATTTTCATTTAAAAAAAACATATTTTCTGTTATTGAAAAACTCCGGTGTGACGTCGCTAGGCGCTATTTTGTATTGCCACACATTTCACTCTTAGTACTGTTTGTAGCGCCTGATATTGTCAAACACTGCTCCGCCACGAGTGGACCTTTTTGCGGCGAAGTGCGAAAATTGCTTTTTTAAATGGTGATAAAAACCTTAAAAATGCACATTTAAAAATATAAAAAGGACCATAATTTTTCTTATTTTCTGTACTATTTTTTGGGTTGAAATTTTTTTTTTGTGAAAGTTCCCCATTATTATATTTAGGTATGTGTCTATCGAAAACTAAAACACTTTTTGAAACTAAGGTCTCTAGGCACTAAAAAAGTAAAATTAATATATATTGAAGAAAATCGATGCTAACACAGGTTACTAATCTTAATGCTCGTTTTATCGAACGCGATGTAACCACAAAAATGAAAGGATTTAAAAATTATTAAATCAAAATGTCGTATTGAGAATTTATATTTTGTTAAAGGAGAAGTGTGTTAATGGATTTTAACAAAAAAATCGTTATTTTTTTGGATTTTTGACCAGACGCCTTTGCTGATTTTCACATACGTATTTGCTTGTTTGTCAAGGAGATTATAAACATTTACAGGACTTTTGTTAATTTAAAGAAAAAAAACTATTTATCGAACTTAATGAATGTTCAAATGTACCCCAGCTGTGTTCAAAAGCAGTACAAGTTGGGGCAGTTTTGCAAATTCAATAAAAAGTATTTATTTAATTTATTTATTTTATTTCATCAAAATACAAATACATAATTTTTTTACACAATATAATGGATTGCCCTACTAGGTGAGACCTGTTCTAGGGCAGTATACAAATTATTGATAAAATAATTCTACAAAGTTAGTTAAAATCTCAACTACATAATTATATGAAATTTTATCAGTGTGAAAATTTGATGAAAATTACAAAATATACAGGTATGAGTAAAAATTGTAAAAATCCTCCTAAACTATATCTATCTCCCATATTATTTATTCAGGTTTATAAATTTAAATTCTGTACGTCTAATATCATCTCATTTAACTCGCTATTTGGAATATTTTGATAGATACTAGCATTTCTAATCACGATACCGTTTCTCAAACCCCTGGTCGTCTCCATCGCTGATACAGTCAGAATCCCGTTTTCATCAATATCATACGTTATTTCAAAATGAATCGATCCTGCAGGACCTAGTGGAAGATCGTCTATGAAGAATCTACCCAACAGAGTGTTACCTTCTTCTGTATTACTATCAACTTCATAAACAGTGAATTGTACGTTCTTTTGATTATTCATAACGGTGACTCCTTTTACATGGTGTGTTACTGGTATCTCTGTATTTTTTTCAATAATCACTTCAACTCTATCTTCGTTACATTCATTAACTGTTGCACTTCCTATCGAAAATGGTGTAATATTGCGTAATTTTGTTTTTGTTATATGTATATCCTCAGACATATAATCTAGGCCATTAATTGCAGCACCAATAGCTACTGCTTCATCCGGATTCAAAGTTATATTGATTTTACTTCTGTCGAAGATATTTTCCAGCAAATGTATTATTTTCGGAATTCTTGTAGATCCTCCAACTAACACAACTTCGTTAATATCGGATGCTTTCATTTTAGCTTCACTGAGAGCTTTTCTAACGTATTCGATGGTAGACTCAAATAAATGACCGTTTAAATTTTCAAATATAGCCCTAGTTATTTTTCGACGGTAATCATACGTTTTGTATTGCAGTGATACTATTGCTGTTTCACACGATGATAACTGCTTTTTAGCATTTTCACAGCTTTCTCTTAGTATAGTCAAGGCGGTCTTATCATTTGAAATGCCATTATTTGTTTCTATTATATCTTCTTTACAATATTGGAGTAATTTCGATGTAAAATCTTGACCCCCCAAATGACCGTGTCCTGATGTGGTAATTACAGATAATATTCCAGCTTCCATCGTCATTATAGTAACATCTAACGTACCGCCCCCCAAATCAAAAATAAGAATTTTGTTTTTTTCAATATTCTCGTCATGACGATTTTGATGAAAACACAATGCCGCTGCTGTAGGCTCACTAATGAGTTTTATAACTTTGAGACCTGCAATTTCCGCAGCTTTCATTGTAGCTTTTTTCTGGCCATCTTTGAAGTATGCTGGTACAGTTATAATAGCATCTTTGATAGGCACTCTTAAGCGTCTTTCGACACTAATTTTCAGCTTCCTTAGCACTAATGCACTAACTGTTTCTGGACAAATAATTTCTGACCTATTTTCATCTTCTTTGAAAATTCTGTAAAATGGTTGGCCTTCCACACTGATAATTTCAAAAGGCCAAAGTTTTATATCTTCTTGAACACTTGTATCATTGAACTTTCTCCCAATCAACCTTTTAGTGTCTGAAATAAAATATTATCTCGAATAAATAAAGAGAGCTTTAATAGATTTAGTAAATAGATGTATAGAATGATTCATCCATTTTTTTTTTAAATATGTGTGATTATCTTAAGAGCATTAGTTTTTAAAAAAATAATAATGTAAACGAAATTATGAAAATATAGCAGCAAGAGAGACTATATTATCATCTAATTTGAATTTATATAATATATAAAATTCTCGTGTCATGATGTTTGTTAATACTATCATATTCCTCCGAAACGGTTGGACCGATTTCGATGAAATTTTGTATGCTTATCGGGTAGGTCTGAGAATCGGCCAAAATCTATTTTTCATACCCCTAAAAGTTAAGGGTGGTCCATCCCGATTTTTTTTATTTTTTTATGGTTAAGCATTAGAAAATACACACAGCCCTTTCAGCCTTCTACCATCAACCCCTATTTTTTAAAAGCGATATTAGTAATTCCATCATTTTCAATACCGGTCGATATTATTATATTGTATATGATGCAATTTGAAACAAGTGTTCCTTTCTATCATTGTTTGTTAATTCGCTAAGAGAGACGTCTTTCGACTTATAAGGTCACCCTTCAATCTCTTTACTGGCTCAGATGTCCGAAAGAGAGTTGAATTTAAAGTGTGTTTGACAGTATTTAAGGCACTTCATGCTATGGCCCCAGAATATATCATGGAACTCTGTGGTAGACAAGCGTTAAGTCATAGACAGACAACACTTAGGTCTTGTCAAGATATTACAACTAAATTGGAGGTGACCAGTACTGTATCGAAACCAGTGTACGTGGAGCGTGCTTTTGCAATATCGGCACCTGTAGTCTGGAACAGGCTTCCACAAATGATCAGAGAAACGCAGGACATATCTCGTTTCAAGAACCAACTGAAGACTTATCTATTCAAGAAATCTCACGGAATAATCCAAGCACAACCTTAGTTAGCAAAGAGCGCCCTTGAGGTGGATTTTTTTTCACAAAACGGCGCTTTACAAATCATCCAAATAATAATAATAATAATTATCAATAAGCAGATTGATAATGACCTTATAAGTCGAAAGACGTCTCTCTGGGAATTAACAAACAATAGTAGAAAGGAACACTTGTTTCAAATTGCATTATTATGGAATTGTACTACGTGTGCACCGACACAATTAATAATATAATGTATATGGTAAAACAACGTTTGCAGGGTCAGCTAGTTTCTCTATAAAATTGTATGTATTAAAATGAATAAATACCGTATATTGTGTTCTCTGGATAAGATTTTATGACGTTTACGGCAGCGTCTCCCACTAGTATGTCCGAATCCACGAATGAAACACAGGATGGGGTTATGTTTTTCCCTTCATTATTGTCGATGGCTCTCACAGCTCCGTTATAGTAAACCGCGACACACGAATTTGTTGTTCCCAAGTCAATGCCGATGACTGGACCTTTTGAAGACATTCTGAAGACACTGAAGCGCTTGGCACAACTAGAGTTTACTTTCGAATTTCGAGATTGTAATTGAATAATATTATATAACCTGTATTATAGACACTCCCATAGTGTTATCATGAAGAGCATTGGTCGACAAACTGTTTTCCAGAGAGCCCAATATCAATAATAATAAATACATTTTTATAATATAAAGTAAGCTGACTGGTGTAGCGCAGAGGTAACGCTCTTACCTTTGAATCACGAGGTCCCGAGTTCGATTCCAGGCCAGGGCAAAATGAAGAATGACTTTTTCAAATTATCCCGGGTTCGGGTGTTACATTTATATGTGACTAGTGCCTTGTATACGTGTGTCGTCGCATTAACTACCCATAATACAAGATTCATATCTGAGTTTGGGACTAGCTCCATTTGTGTGAATTGTCTTTACATGTTATGTTACATATTTAGGTATATGCGATTATGTATTAAAAAAAGTCTCGCAGCTGTCACATATTTTATCCTTCGAAAATTAGTAAAATAATAAGCACATTTTACATATAAATTCTGCAATGATGTTTGCCACTTATTCTGAATGTCATAATTTTGTGTTGACGCGGAGAGGAGATCATACATGTTTGTTGCATGATAGGTACGAAAAACTTACGGAAAAGAGTGGGATACCAATTTTGCCGCAATCAAAGGGTCGTATGGGCGGTTCTTTTTTTTATCAACAATACATCGAGGAAGATAAAACTTGGTGGGTGCTTTGGCACGTTAACAACACTTTAGTGTTGTCCAATAAATTCACAAAACTGCGGTCTACCGCTTGGTTTTAACAATCTTATCCATGTTCTCTATGTAACTCAATTTATTTATGAAAAAATACTAAACTACCTTTTGAAATAGAAATCACAATGAAAGACATGAAACTCCAGATTTTATTTGTTGGTAGATATTTGGTATAATTGCAAAAAAAAATATTTTCGAAAAATATTATAAACGAATGACGTAAATGTTATTTCATATTATATAAAAGCTATGACAAAAGTTTACTAACTCCTGACTCAGTTACATAAAGATTGATATGGTTGATAAGATAATAGTAAGAAAAATATACCAACACAACCATTCAATTTCACCTAATATTACTTTACGTTATACCATCACGGTATAATCCACATATGGGGTAGCCAGAAGACCAGTTGCATGAAATAAACATGCAAGCTGTCTTCTCCATGCCAATATAAAATCAAGACAATCAGGATGGGTGGCAAACCTCATCGATGGATTTAAGACATATAATTTTTGAATATTTTCGACCCACCCACCTTTCACAGGATACGACTCGAAAACTTACAGAAAAGAGCGGAATACCAATTCTCTGCCGTGTGATCCACACGGAACATAAAGGAACACGTTTTGAGACATTTTGAATCGATCGAGTGACCGTTTTGCACAATATTCTACAAAGTTTCAGTTTTTTAGGAAAAGACCAACTAAAAAGCCTTTTTCAAGACTACTGTACGCAGTTTACTCAAAAAACGATAGCCATATTAAATATGCTCACGAAAACACTTTTCTAACATATTATATATGTATATGCGATGAACGAAGGTTTTACATATCGGATTGGTAAACGTACCATGGGTAAAGTGCACTTAAACCAGCTTAAGCCGATGCGTAAGTATTGGAACACCATTCCTGCTTTTTACTTAAGGGAGTTTGCACAGTCTGTTGGTTGTGCGGATGAGGTGTCAGGTGAGTAATATTCTTTATACATTATATAATATATTTCGATAAAATTATTGAGGTAAATAAAATTTTTCAAAGTAAGTTTTGCAATAAACGAATGATAAAAATATTAAAAATTACTAGAGTTTGTTATCTCGTTAATGCGATCTATGAACCTTATCATTTTTTTATTCGTAGGTAACTTACATAAATGTTAAAATTTGATAATATATGTTTGTATGCACACTTATCAATTGTGCGATTGTTAATGTAGATAAAACAAAAAAAAATGTAAAGTTTTACGATGTACTTTAATTTTAGTGACCAGGTTTCGACATGTTATGTCTTTGTCAAATCAGCTTAGTAACTAAAATCTTTGATAAGTTTCACGATGTACTTTAATTTTAGTGACCAGGTTTCGACATGTTATGTCTTTGTCAAACCAGCTTAGTAACTAAAATCTTTGTAATGTTTCACGATGTACTTTAATTTTAGTGACCAGGTTTCGACATGTTATGTCTTTGCCAAATCAGCTTAGTTTGACAAAGACATAACACGAGGTCAATGTAATGAGTATACAGTGCTTTACAAATTATCCATATACCTACCTACCTTTATATAAGAAATAGAACATTGTCAACATAAGTAAAAATTCCCAGTGTTCAAATTTAAAATAATAAACTTTTTCTAAATGAAAAGCATCCTTATCAAAAGCCCTTTGTGAATGGACACTAATTTGTTTGGAAAGCTGGGAAGTTGGGTGTCATTAATTTCAACAGACGAATAAAGTTCATTATTTATCTAAAGAACTTCAGACTGTTTGTTTTCAACAAAAGTAACGAAATAATTGAAGTGTTTAAAATTAATTAATTACAATTGGTATAAGTAACTTACTTTTTAAATGAATCTTGTATTTTTCTAACAAAGGTACTACTACTATACCATCACGGCATATCATGAAAGTAATAAACATGCAAGCTGCTTTCTTCGTGCCAATGTTCTTTGAAGCAATGTTTCGAGTGAACTTGTTATTTTCAGTCATCAGTTGAGATAAGGCCATCGTGGCATTTTTCGCCTTATTAATAATATATCTTGGGCATCCATCATAATTTTGGAGATGGTTTATGAATTACTTTTAATCACCAGAAATTAATAAATCCAAAATTGTGTAATTATAATCGGTAGTGTCAACCCTGTATTCAGGAATATTGTGACGAATAACTTGCTACCGGAATATCGTCTTTAATTATCTATATATTTATTCTTCGCACGAAAAATAGATTTATGTATAATGCTTATTTATCCACGCTTACCGAGATTTCCAAACTCACGTTTAATAGTATAGATGGTTTGGGCACGTGGAAAGAATTAATGAGGACAGAATGACTAAGAAGATATATTTGGCTGAGAGGAATGGTGCTCGGAGACGTGGACGTCCTAGGATTAAATGGCAAGATCATTTAAATCAAATCCTACAGGACGGTCACGTGTTGAGCACATTGAACAGGAGAGCATGCATGAGGAATTGTATGACAGTGACGGAAGCGAAAGATGTATGCAAGGATAGAAGGAAGTGGCGCTCGATCCTTTCTGCCTACCCCGCGAGGGATGCGGCGTGATGGTATGTATGTATGTATGTACGTTTAATAGCATAGTTGTGCAATGGATGTTAGCGCACATGAATCCCGATATTTACTTTGATTCGAGCACTGTTTTCGTACAAAAATAATTAATACAAAACAAATACCTACTATGAGACTCAACTAGCTTTGATTATTGCAACTAGGGAATCCAATCCCGCAAAAGCGGGATCCCGTAAATGCGGGATCCCGCACCTTTTTTGCGGGATCAGAAATGCGGGATTACTCATGCGGGATCCCGCACGCGTGCGGGACTGAAAAAAATATTTAAGAATGGGCTCAGACGACATTCTGATTATTTATTAAACCCAGCACAGCCTCAATGATAAGTTAGTTAACTATTTTGCCTTGGATCTCGTGACTTTTCTATAGAATTTGTATGGAAAATAATTAGAGTTTCCTAAATCGTGTGTCGAAAAAAATTTCCTAAAATGTGATCGCAGCAACAACCGATGGTGCAGCAGTCATGAAGAAAGTTGGGAGATTATTATCAGCGCACCACAAGTTATTCTTTGCACATGGGTTGCAATGCAACTCGCTGTTCTTGAAGTTCTATGCAATCAGAGACAAGAAGAAGAAATAAAGTCAAGTTGAAGTACTCGAAAATAGACCGGATGGTGGGAGTGATAATGAAAATGATGACGAGCAAGTGTCGGTAGAGGAAGACATTCAAGAAGGAGATTTGCTACCACAATATAAGTATTGTCAGACCAATAGATTTTTCAATGAAAATCATTATAACTTATTCCATTTTTTGTTTTTACTTTTTCAAAAAGTCAGGAAAATTGTCAAGCTTTTTAGTTCGAAATCTCCAGTAACAAATGATCTTCTGCAAATATATATATTAAAGCAGAATGCTGCAAAGAATTACAGCTGATCCTAGATTGCCGAACGCGCTGGAACAGTCTCGCATCAATGTTATCGAGGTTCAACCAAGTCAAACAGTACATACTTAAAGCACTTATTGATCTTACATAAACTGACATCATCTTCATTTTCATTCACTGATGAAGAATTTATAACATTGAGTAATATTGAACGAGCTTTACAGCCAGTGAAGCTTGCTGTAAATGTCTTATGCCGCGAGGATGCAACATTAGTTTCTGCAGAAACCACATTGCGTTTCATAATAAACAAACTGGATCGACAAAATACCAGCCAGAAAATACCTTCAAGCCAGGAACTTGAAGGGTCGCTATCTCGCCGGATAAAATAACGCCGCACATCAATGACTGTGCTTAGAAAATCTAACAAATATCTAGAAAAAGATTCAGGATCTACAAATGTGGTGGACGTTCCATTCTTTCATCCAAGCAAAGTTACATTTCGAACTGAAATGAAGTGTTCAATCGAGAGACTGTTGTCAGACACGCAGGTACAACCGGAAACTCAAAACCAACAAGTTGATGACAATGGCGATGAAGAAGACACGCCTTTATCGAATCTATTAAATGATGAGCCTTCGTCTATACTAGAAGATGAATTAGAGCAGTCTCCGTACAGAATGGATAGTCAAGTAATATGAAGTCAACTCCACCTAATAGCATGGAAGCTGAACGTGCTTTTTCCGCCGCTGGCTATTTATGCAACAAGATAAGATCAAATCTATAAGATGAAACTTTAGGTACCTACTTAATATCATTTCTTCGAAAGTATTATCAGAAAAAAGCTATATTTTATGCCTCTAAAAGTCGAAACTAATAAATATGTTCAATTGTTCATACAAATTACAAATCTATAAGGTGAAATGTTGTATTATATCGTTCCTTATAAGAAGCTGATTATTTATACCTCTAAAACATCATTATTTCCACTTGTTAATTAGTAATATGAGTAATAAATCTGCATAATAATAAAAAAAATATTAAAATATACTCGTCTTTATTCAATATATTTTTTAAATAACTAAGTATCTACTTGAAACAGGTTTTTTTATTAAAAAATCTCAATCCCGCAAATCCCGCGGGATCCGCGGGACTGATGACCTCAATCCCGCAGGCTTGCGGGATCGCGATTTTGATGCGGGATTGGATTCCCTAATTGCAACACCGTGAAAGTGATGTTGAAGTTGTTGCCATATGTAGAATAATTTTTTGGTCACCACGTTTAATTATTTTTGGCAACCAAGTTTTCCGACACCGGGAACACTTTTCCCGATATTTTTTCTTGTTGTTTTTGTGGTTTAGCAAGCACTCAAATAAAATCGGCAAAAAAATCTAACTCGAATACGAATTTCCTAAAGTTAGATTCGAGTTAGATTTTATTTTTGCTGGTTTTATTTAACTCGAATAATATAATATATAAACTTTGGGAAATATGTATTCGAGTTAGATTTTATTTTTGCTGGTTTTATTTAACTCGAATAATATAATATATATACTTTGGGAAATATGTATTCGAGTTAGATTTTATTTTTGCTGGTTTTATTTAACTCGAATAATATAATATATAAACTTTGGGAAATATTTATTCGAGTTAGATTTTATTTTTGCTGGTTTTATTTAACTCGAATAATATAATATATAAACTTTGGGAAATATGTATTCGAGTTAGATTTTATTTTTGCTGGTTTTATTTAACTCGAATAATATAATATATAAACTTTGGGAAATATGTATTCGAGTTAGATTTTATTTTTGCTGGTTTTATTTAACTCGAATAATATAATATATAAACTTTGGGAAATATGTATTCGAGTTAGATTTTATTTTTGCTGGTTTTATTTAACTCGAATAATATAATATATAAACTTTGGGAAATATGTATTCGAGTTAGATTTTATTTTTGCTGGTTTTATTTAACTCGAATAATATAATATATAAACTTTGGGAAATATGTATTCGAGTTAGATTTTATTTTTGCCGCTTTTATTTTATTTTTGCAAATAAAAAAATTATAAAAAAAAAACAAATAATATTATTGTAGCAACAATTTTCCTACATAGAAAACTATATTTAACAGATATCTGACATTGGGGCCTACCATCTCAATGAGTTCCAAAAAATATAATGTGTAAATGTTTTTGAGAAAACACGTTTACATGAAGTTGCTCGCTTTGCTACTTTCAAATATTTTTTCTGCGATTGGAATAAGGCTGAAATGAGAAAAAACATATCTGATAAAAGCTCAAGGATAACGATTTCATTTGAACGCTAAGACAATAGGTTATTATTCCCTTAATACTTTCACTAAGTGATGGTGATTTCTATGAGCGTTCATGCTAGAAAAAATATAATATCAAACTTTTTACTGCTTATTTATCTAAATTGCCTTCAAATTGCGTTTACTTTTTATTTACTCATGTATGATTGAATTTATTTATTTTTATTTCAAGGGTTGTTTAAAAAATGTGAATAATCCTATAACATCAAATCAAATATTTTTTTATCAAATTTAAAGTTTGTGAAATAAACTGGGGTAACCACTAGATCAACGGAATGCAAAATACACATAGATCATGGTAACCACTAGACCAAGTAAATGCAAAATACACACAGATCATCTTTTCATATAATTGATTGAAGAAACATTATTGTTTTTGGACGAAATGTATTCGATATATATTTATTTACTAGCTTTTATAACCCGGCAACGCTCGGGTTTAAAAACAGATATTCATCCAAATATGTGAGTTAAAACTACACAATCTTATTGAAAAACTGAACTTAAAATCTATTTAGCAGCAAAAAAAGTACATGTCATAATAATAATCAGCTCTATGCGTGCCAAAATCATATATACAATACATACCTACAGTTTGTCAAAAAATAGTTGACAAATAATCGAGGGCGCTGTTATCTTTCACATTGTAGCCCTATTCAAACATTGATTGTGTAAAAACGAAACCTTGTAAGAGAACCTACTTTCACATTACATTCATCACTTTCAATTCTCACTCTTTCTATCAGTCTCTTTCCGTGCATACATTTAGTTGCTGACTCTTTTTATTATTCACTCTTTTAGTTCCAGACAAAAAAAAATCCTATAGCTAATAATAATAAGCTAGAAACTCTCCAAGTAAATGGACTTTTTACATACATACATATATACCATCACGCCACTTCCCTCGCGAGGTAGGCAAAAAGGATTGAGCGCTTTTTCCTTCTATCCTTGCATACATCTTTCGCTTCCGTCACTGTCATACAATTCCTCATGCATGCTCTCCTGTTCAATGTGCTCAACACGTGACCGCCCTGTAGGATTTGATTTAAATGATCTTGCTTTTGAACCTCGGACGTCCACGTCTCCGAGCACCATTCCTCTCAGCCAAATATATCTTCTTTGTCATTCTGTCCTCATTCATTCTTTCCACATGCCCAAACCATTGTAACATATTTATATTCATCCCTGTAACCACACCAACTTTCATTCCACATTCCTTTCGTAAATAACTGTTACACACACAATCTCTCAGACCTTTACCACACATCCTTCTCAACGATCTCATTTCTACCACTTTCATCCTTCTCTAAACATGTCCACGTCTCACTTGCATACATGAGTGTTGGCACTAAGATAGCAGAGTGCACTAACCATTTAGCTGTGGTAGATATGTTCCTATTTGCAATTATTGGTCGGATTGCACCATTTACCTTATTGCCAGCAACTTTTCTCCTTTCAATCGCTTTCACACTTCCCATCTCTCGTGAACAAACTATCCAAGTACACACATTCGTCAACTTGCTCTAACACTTCGTTGTCAATCATTACCTGTCATACTGTTCTCTCACTTCCTCTTTCAAAGACCATGACTTTGGACTTCTTTTACATGATAAAATCATTTAATAAATACTTAGCATTTTCACCTTCAGAAGGTTAAATACTGGTTAAATGGCTGCATAATGATAGACATCATCTAACTAAGGATATCCTCACAATTACACATCCATGAAAATATGCTGTTAACTGTAATATTTTACATTAAAGGGAAAATAAAACAGACTCGTAATTATAATATAAAACTATTTAATAAAAACAGTAAAATAAATATAAGAAATATGTAGTGTAAAATTCGACAGTGGACCGGTGTCAGAACCGTGGAGGAGCTGTTTCGCGCCGCCCAGGACAGGGAAGCTTTCTCTCAAATGGTCGTCAACGTCGGGGGGACCCGGCAAGACACATGAAGAAGAAGAAGAAGTGTAATACAAATGCACTTTTTGGCGAATGGAGTAGATATCAAAATCATCCTGGACGGCCTTCCCTATGTTTTCTTTTATAATTCTTCTTATAGAACTCACAGATAATCCTGAAAGAAAAGAACATTGAAATTCATCAGCAATACAGTAATTTAACTTCCTAGAAACACGGGATTGTCATATAAGTGAGTCATCGAGACATTCCATACACAATCATTTAATGATGCATTATTATTAAGCATCTGAGACATTCACTTCAGCTTTTTATTTAGCTTATTCTAATATTCGGTAAAATAATTTGCCTTTTTAAGTAAATTCATTACATTAAATATATTTTAAGAAGGCACAGAATTGAATAGTAATCTTGTAATAGAAATACAATTAAGAGTCGTCAAACATAAAAAAAATACAATTTAAAATATTAAGACAGTGCTTACAATGTTTTTTGGAAAACATTGTTAATGTACCAGCGTAGTTTTTGAGCTTCAAACTCCGCTTAACACTGGGAATATTTCTTGAAAACATTTTTTGTAGATACACTACGTATTGTTTTATTCAGTTTTATATTTTTAAAGTCTTTTAAAATCAAAACAAAGTCACAAAATTTACCGGATCACCAAACGCCATACAATTGACAGATCGGACAGTGTTGCCAGTGTAACTAATATGTGTTTTATCATCGGTAGATACAAATACCTGTTGCATTGTGAAAAAGGGAATGGTGAGAAAATAATTATTCTAAAGTAGCATTCACATTGCTTCACACTGGATGATCATTCAGAGTGTCAGGGTCAAACCTGTTCATCGAAAGTGAACACGTTTGTTCACATTTGTTCATCCTATGCTCTCACTGCCATGTCAACACTCTCAGTCATGTTGTATTTTGACATATTTTCGTACAAAAATATAATTAAATAAATAAAAAAATGAAAAAAAGCCCTTAAAACAAATCAATATAGTTCTCGACTGCATAATAATTTTGTATATGATTCTGACATTCTATACAAATTCATAGAGAATAAAACAAAAAATAAGATAAAATTTGTTTATGGTCGTTTCAGTGAAAGGTGCTTTCATCGAAATTATGACGGGCTGTTATCGCTTTCATCCGTCATCGCTAGTGATCATTATTGATGAAACGCCCGTTCACACCTTTTTATCTTGGAGGTTCATCCGGAGTGATCACTGAAAGTGAACAAATGTGAACGACCCTTTAGAAAACTGACGATATTTATTCCTATACTATTTCGAAAATTTAGCGATGGGGGGGGGTAGAAATTGAAATATGAAACAGAATTGTGAACAGTATGATTTATATCATTTTTGGGTAGATGGCGCTCTTGTAGCTGACTGAACCCATAACTTCTCCAATTTTTTAATCAAATATAATAGTTTATCGATTAAGTTTTTATTTATTTTTATTTTCCGACCAAAATAAAGTGTTTTTTTTATTTGATAGTTTTGTTTTTTGTGTTTGTTTCTTAAAATTAAGTGATAAATTTTAATAAAATTAAATCTAATACCTAAAATTTGTGACAATAAAAATAGTTTACATGATTTGTATTTTAAGAGTAATAAAAATAAATTAAAGTGACAAATAATATTGTAAATGCGCTCTTGAGGTGATTTTATGGATGGAAGGGCTTTGTTGGTATAGATTGTTAAATGATAAATATCCTCACAGATCCACTGTGTACATATTTTCCCTTTCTTCCATATACAATTTGCAGAAGGCTTGATAAGTAAGAAAATTAGTTTGACTCTAAATGATTATATGAAATTACATGCTGTGATTAAAAAGGAACGAAATGAAACAGTAATATTTTACTTAGATGAAAATATGCTTTCACAAAGTTTATTCACCCATGATAAAATTAACAATAAAAATGTTAGTAATGTGTTAGACTAAAGTATGTTGTTTGCTGGACGCTCAATAGAGATCTAACCTAGCTAATTATTCACTACTTCCACCAGACATAATTGTTAAGGAAATATTCATCGCCATCTACCTATGATCGTTGTAAACTAATACCTAGCTAGTTACCAAGATATTTAGTAATTATTTTCAATGCGTGCTTCTTGATACTTCAGGTAGATGTCGCCACACAGCCCCCTCCAAGTGAAAAATGCAGGTTTTTCACTGATTTGGTTGAAATATTTTCCTTCCAGACCGCGTGATGTATGTATGTGGTCTGTCGACTGAGTTGTTAGCTTCCTCTGGATGTTCTATGAAGGCTGGTTTACATCGATCCAACGATACTTTTTTTTGTTCTCCATTTATTTTTAATATGGCAGTTTTGTCATCCCTCGAGCAAACTTCATAAGGCCCCTTGTAAGCTGGAAGCAAAGGTTTATATATTCTATCGTCTCTCAAGAAAAAATGTGATGCCTTACCAAGTTCTGGATGTACGAAAATATTATCCTTGTGGTGATGTTTAATAGGTTTCGGTTTTACATTCCTCATAAACGTTATAAGTTGCTGTGTATAGTAAGTTGGATCTGCATTTTCTGTGTTTTCCTGTAGAATGTCAGCTGGCATGCGCAGTGAATTTCCAAACATCATCTCTGCAATGGAAAAATTATGGTTTTCTCGTATCGTGCACCTTAAACCAAATAAGATTGTTGTTAGGGATTTAGTCCATGGTATAGGGTGATGTGCTTTTATAGATGTTTTGAGTGTCCTGTGGAAACGTTCTACTAATCCATTCGTCTGCGGATGATACGAATTGGTTTTGACGTGTTGGATACCTATTCTGCAACAGAAAGATTTAAAATCAGAAGATAAAAATTGACGGCCTTGGTCCGATATGATCTTCTCTGGGACGCCGTACTTTGTGATCCAGTTGTCCCATAAAGCACGTATTATTGTGGTAGCTGTGATATCTGCTATTGGGATTACCTCAACCCATCTGGAAAAACGATCTATAATTGTTAAGCAATATCGCATACCTTCTGATGGAATAAATGGACCTATCAAGTCCACGTGGATTGTATGGAACTTTCCGTTAGGTAGTGGAATTGGAATAATTTGTGTTTTTGTGTGCTTGTGGATTTTTGCTTTTTGGCATGGTATGCACAATTTACACCATTTTGTGCAATCACTTTTCATATTTTTCCACACACCTCTCTGGCTTATTGTTTTAATTGTATCCTTGGTACCTGTGTGACTTAAATTATGGATACTGTGGAAAAATTGTCTTTGTAAAGTTTTAGGTATATAAGGTCTCATGTTACCATTATGTGTGTCAAAAATTATTTGCAAGCCTTGAAAATTGTTTTTTATTAAATTAAGTGAGTGATCTTTTGTTTTTAACATGTCTAAAAGTTCTATGTCTTTTAATTGCTCTCTGGATATTTCATCTAATGATATGTTATGATTCATTTCTATCATTTCGACGCGTGAGAAAGCATCTGCGACAACATTTGATTCACCAGTGATATATCTTATATCGGTGGTATACTGGGATATATAATCAAGGTGTCTTTGCTGTCTGGGTGTTTCTTTAGCATAACTTTTTTTACTGAACATGAATTGAAGGGGTTTATGATCGGTAAATACTGTAAAATCTCTACCTTCTAGGTAATGTTTGAAATGTCTTATAGTTTCATATATTGCTAATAGTTCTCGATCATAAGTGCTATAAGAGCATTGTGCCTTGTTAAGTTTTTTTGAGAAAAAACAGATTGGTTCATAATTATTTGATTCGTCTGTCTGTTGTATAACTCCACCAATGGCAAAGTCTGATGCGTCTGTCCACACTGACAGTTTTTTGTTTGCATCAGGAAAACTTAACTTAGTAGCATGTAATAAAGAATTTTTTACCTCTTCGAAATCGTTATTTGTGATTTCGTTCCATTCGACAGGTCTATTGTCGTTTTTGGTTGCCCCTTTTAGATAGTCGTTCAGTCTGACAAGCTTTTGTGCAGCCTTCGGTATAAATCGTCTGTAGAAGTTGGTCAGAGCGATGAATCTGCGGAGATCCTTTATTGTTTTGGGTTTTTTGTACTCACTTATGGCTTTTATTTTTTCTGGAGCTGGTCCAACTCCTGCTGCTGATATTTCATATCCTAGAAAAATTAAGGATGATTTGGCAAATTGACATTTAGAAGGGTTAAGTATCATACCATTCTCCTGTAGTCTTTCGAATAGAGCAGTCAGATGTCGTATGTGAGTTTTTTCGTCGGGTGACGCTATCAGAATGTCATCTATATATGTGTGTATTCCTTCTAGTCCTTGAGTGATGGTGTTCATGTGCCTCATGAACGTCTGGCACGCACTGGTTACCCCAAATGGCATGCGTAAAAACTCAAAATTCCCGAAAACGGTGGTAATTGCTGTCTTCTTGATGTCTGCTTCGTTGACAGGAATCTGATGGTATGCGCGTTGGAGATCTATCTTAGAAAAAATTTTACAATTGTGCAAATCATTACAAATATCATGAATATGTGGAAGTGCATATCTATCTGGCACTGTCATAGAGTTAAGCTTACGATAATCACCACACGGGCGATATGTACCGTCACTCTTTTTTACCATGTGAAGAGGCGATGCCCATTCACTGTTTGAGGGTCGGCAGATACCTTGAGCAACCATGTTCTCAAACTCTTTTTTCGCTTGCTTCAGCAGTTCTGGAGACAAACGTCGAGGTTTGAACCTGAATGGGTTGCCACGGGTATCTATGTAATGTATTGTAGAATGTTGACAATCAGTATATGGTCTATTTATATCAATCAGTTTGGGATATTTTGCTAATAATTGATGGTAAGGGTTATTTTTATCTAGTAATGAAACTGACGAAATATCATTATCAATACAGTTTGTGTTGTAACCTACGACCTTATGTTTGTTAGTATTGTCTATCAACATTTTGTTTCTAATATCTACAATTAAATTAAAGTGATTCAGAAAGTCTGCGCCGATAATTGCGCGTGGAACGTCTGCAATGATAAAGTTCCATCTGAAAATTTTCTTTAGACCGAGGTCTAAATTTAATGTGGTTGTGCCAAATGTCTTGACCACTGTCTCGTTCGCTGCAAAGAGTTTTAGGTTATCTTTACCCTTTAAACTTTGGCGTAAACATATGGAACGCGGAACTAAACATAGTTCTGAACCGGAGTCAATCAAAAATGACGTACCTTGTATGCGGTCCTTTATGAAGAGACGAATTTTCGTATGCAGTTCACCCGTCTCGCTAGTGAACTGTTCTACAAGTTTTTTGAGTTAGATGGTTTGTTTGATGTAAATGAACACGGAGAAATACATTTGCGAGCTTTGTATCCGAATTGTTCATGATAGAAACACAGTTTTGTACTATTATTACAAGTCTTTATATTATTATAACTACGATATTTATTTTGATTTTGTTTGTAAGACGCGTTGTTGTTTTTGACAGAGCTGTCAATATGTGAACTATGGCGGGTGTTGCCATGATAGAAATTTTTTCTATGAAAATTATTTTGATTTTTGTGTTGCAACTGTTTGCTAAGATTGTCGAATTTCTCAGTTAATTTAATCACTGATTGCTGTAAGGAAATAACTTTACTAGAATTTTTATCATCTTTAGGTTGAATGGAAGCTACTTCTAAGGGTTTGTAAATTGATGAAACTTTGTCTGCTAAAATTGCAATTTCTTCTAAATTTCTGTTATCGCTTGTGATATGGGCTTGTACCTGTTTTGGTAATTGTTGCATCCACAAATATTTTATCGTGGTGGTATCTAAATCTAAACCGACGGCTAACATTTTCATTTCCCTTAATAATTGTGACGGCAATTTGTCACCTAGTTGAATCCCCGAGAAAAGTTTTTCTCTGCGATTATCTGGAGATTCGCCCATTCTTTGAATGATTGCGTTTTTTAATCTGCTGTACATGGTATTACATCTGGGTAAAAATAAGATATCTGATACCTGACTAATATGTTCATGGTTGAGCTGAGCGACCAAATGTGAATACCTGGTGTCTTCCGCCGTTATATTGGCTAACTCAAATTGGTTTTCTACCTGTAGAAACCAGAGTTCTACATTGTTTGTCCATATCGGTGGGATTTTCACGGACACTCGTTCTGAAAATATCGGAAAATTTGTATTAATTGTTCCTTCACTAGTACTAGCTTTCGCTGGGTGGGAGGTTGAATCGAAATTTTTGTTAGGAGTTGTCATTTTGTATCAAGTGTATGAGAAGAAAATTTGAAGTTAATTTATAGAATTGAAAATATTTATTTTATATTTAGATAAAATTAAATGGAATGTAAATTATTTGAATAAAATTGATTGATATACTTTCTTGTTTGATTGATTGAAATGTTTGGGAAAAATGTTTGCAGATGAAAAAATATTTGTGACAATAAAATTTTTTAGCAGAAAAAATTGGTACCCTGTCGACTGGTCTCAAACAGTGAATGTTCACAAAATATAATAATAATTAATGCTACTTACAAATAAAATGCTTTGTGTTATATTTAAAATCTGGAACATACAATTATATAAATAAGTACAATAAGTTATGTTCTGCCTTTGGCAGATTTTTTAAAAAGACTTGTAGTCTGAAATAAATAATAGTAAAAATATTTTTAAAAAAATAATAAAAAAATATGTGGCATAAAATATGTGGACGGTTTTCTGTTCTTTGCTTGATTAAAAAATACGGAGCTAAAATATCTTTTTTTTGTATTTTGTTCCGGGACTCTATATGCCTGAAAACCGTTCACAGAGAACTCTTCTGAACGCAGCAGTAAAGGTGAATAAAATTAGGAATTGATTAATGAATTGTTATTTAAATTGTTTCGTTCGATCACAGTTTGGAAATAAAGTTAAAATCAAAATTGAATATAGAATGTATTGTAACAAAAATTTTTAAAGAAAAAAGTTTTTTTTTTTTTTTTTTTTTGTTTTTTTTTTTTTTTTTTTTTTTTTTTTTTAAAAGAAAAATGTAATAAATTCGTGTTCGTTCGAGGTCACCATTTATATGGATGGAAGGGCTTTGTTGGTATAGATTGTTAAATGATAAATATCCTCACAGATCCACTGTGTACATATTTTCCCTTTCTTCCATATACAATTTGCAGAAGGCTTGATAAGTAAGAAAATTAGTTTGACTCTAAATGATTATATGAAATTACATGCTGTGATTAAAAAGGAACGAAATGAAACAGTAATATTTTACTTACATGAAAATATGCTTTCACAAAGTTTATTCACCCATGATAAAATTAACAATAAAAATGTTAGTAATGTGTTAGACTAAAGTATGTTGTTTGCTGGACGCTCAATAGAGATCTAACCTAGCTAATTATTCACTACTTCCACCAGACATAATTGTTAAGGAAATATTCATCGCCATCTACCTATGATCGTTGTAAACTAATACCTAGCTAGTTACCAAGATATTTAGTAATTATTTTCAATGCGTGCTTCTTGATACTTCAGGTAGATGTCGCCACAATTTCATTACAAAAACAGCGCAATATAAGTGATCTAATAATAATCATGTTGGAGTAAAAATTATATTTTTCCCATGTGTAAGGTCCCATTGTGCGGTATTTTCTTGGCAAAATGCAGGTAATTTTGGTCACACAATCTGGCAACCCTGATTTTGACACTAGTATCTCTATGCTTATTATGACAGTTTTGAATTGTTTACGTTTAGTGTTAGAAATTCTATAATTATTTTGAATTTAGAATACTTTCATGAAATTTAAAATTACTGCAAACCATACAATAATAATTTTATTATACGAAAGTACAAATCGCGGACATTATTCTTTATTTGAAATGTAATTATATTCCTAAAAAATAGATGTAACGCAAATAATGCTTTAGAGCCACAAATTTCTTTTCAGAGTGAGTCATAAAACAGAATTATAAAGTTGGTATGCAATTCTAACAATTATCTTTATCAATAGACAGTATCTTAATATCTAAATTTTGAAAATCTTATGTTTTTAGATGCATGTTTTGAATAAATGAAATACTTCTAATGAAACAGATTGATGCAAGCATAATATTGAAATGATATCCTTTACAAAAGTGCCTAACTACCATTATGTTAAATGCAAGTTTTAGAAATGTTATCTATGGCTTGGTATAGTTATATTATATGATGACATTATATTATGAGATAATTAAGAATGATGCATCTCACACCCTTTTCTGTGATTGTTATAACAGATAACTTTATTTAGAAATTAAAAGAAACTCAGAATATCCTTCAATAAAATAAGAACACATATAAATAGTATTGTTGTAGATATGAGTTTTTTTATTTTATTTTGATGTTTACCTTACTTTGACAAAAGAACATTGAAGCATCATTGAATTAGTTCTGTGTTTTTGATATTATTGGTAACCATATTTTGAAATAAAAAGAAACTGAATATCAACAATAAAATAAGAACACATATTAATAGCATGGTCGTAGATATATGAGATTTTTAGTGATTTTCAAGTTTACCAAACATCGACAAAAGATCGTTGATACATCATCATTTATAAATTAAATCTTTATAAAAGTATACATATTAAATGTTTTCAGCTCGCCTACTGGATGATACATATCGTACAGAGGACATAAAAGTCAAAAAACAAACAAACTAATGAACTGATGTACCAACCAAAATATTAATGTATTGTATTCTATGTCATTCATGTCGGCCATTATGAAATTAGCCCAAGATGTCAAAAATATGCAATTTTAACTTGCATAATTCAGGAGTTTTTATCATAATCAAACACAACAGTTTATAACCAAAATAATCCCCAAATGTTTAGTTTCAGTACTGATGTATTTCGCATCACATCCATTGTGAAATTAATTCAGTACACTGAAAAATGTTCGACCATGAATATTGCTACTTACAAAAACTTTCATAGATTTTTCCATACAAATTTTATTATTATAATTTCTTTATCAATACATAAGATATTTTAAATGTTTTTGGCCTTGAACGTGCCCAGGAGATGAGACCTCGTATAGAGTGTATTATTTTACTTCTGTCTTTCCTTATTTCAGAGTCCATAAAGGACATACGCACATACGAACCGACTCAAATATTTATGTGTGGATTTATTTATTTTATTCTTCTTGCACATCATTATTCATATAATAAATTAAATAAAGCAATATACCTACATAATAAATTTATTTTTTTACATAAAAAGACTAATAACACAAATAATATTAGTTCACTTAACATTTTTTTAAATCTGTAATTAATTAAACTCTTAAAATTATTAGTTCAAACAATATTGAGGTGTTTTTAGAGCAAAAAATAAAAATAAAACAAAATATTTACAAGACTGCAAAATCATGAAAAAAGTCCATTTGACCTTTGATATTTTTTAAGTAAATTTTTTAATAATTTGATACAGTAAATATCATGCACTCATCTAAGTTATTAATTTTTAAAATGAAACACGATATATAGTTATTCCACTATTGATATTCCACACTCAATAATGGAATAACTATATACCTACTTATCGTGTTTCATTTTAAAAATATTTAAATGAACTTCCACCAAGAACCATCGGTCAATAAATTAAACATCTAAATTATCATGAATTGAACATTTTGGCGTGACTCTCAACGATTTGCAGACAGCGCGTTTTGCGATATTTCGGGCACATTGCAAGAAGAAAGCATGACAACCTAGAAAAAGTAATTATGACTGGGGTTGTAGAAGGGAGGAGGGGAAGGGGCAGAGTGTCAATAAGATGGAGCGACCAAATTAAGGAGGCCACACAGAGCTCACATCACAGGGCCTTAGACATGGCAGAGGATCGCTAAACATGGAGACAGATGGTTTACAGAACGAGGCATGATGGTCACTATCCGAGGATTGAGGGACCGACAGAGATGATGATGATGAACTTTAAATTTTCAAATTTATAGTAGAAAGCTTTAAAAATGAGATTATATATTTAGAAATTACACTTCCCTTAGATCTCATAGGGTTAATAAGCTCCATTTAATAGTTAATGCTAAATTTGAATGATAGTAGAAGATATTAAGACATTTTACGGAAGAATTAATGTTCATATTATTATTATTATTCAGGAAGGTTTAAGAAGTTTCTATTTTGTCCATTTAACCTTATTCAAATCGCCACTCGAGCAAGTAGTCCCCACAATAAAGGCCACTTCATTACAAATTCATTCGGGCTTGAGGTCCCTCATTGTTTGCTACAACACTCGAGTGAGTGAGTAAGATATTATTATAGTAAGATATGTAGGTACTGTGTGGTTTCATGCCTGGTGGCAAGGGTGAATGATTTTCTAAACACCATATATACTTAATTTGTACAATTATTATGGTTCCATTATTATCACTCTTCTTGGATAAATTGAAACAAGATTTTCCTTTATTATAAATAGACTCTCTCTCTCGCTTGAGATTGGCTGGTCACATAACCAAAACGGACAACGACAACCCTGTAAAACGACTCACACTACAAAGACGAAGAAGACCAGGAAGGCAAAAACTGTGAAGGATAGACTCTGTCAGCACCGATGCATCTACACTGCATATTACAAACTGGAAGACAAACGCAAAGGACAGCTGATGAGAGTGGAAGAAATTTCTGGATTCAGCTGAGGCCCACCAAGGGTTATCGAGCTTATGATGATGGTACAATCATAGATTCTCAACTCAACTCAACGTACACTTCGAGAGAAAAGGGCAAGAGATTATGGAACACTTATTTAGCACATAATTTCACTGTGACATACTTAACATGAACTTTCACCAAGAACCGTTGGTCGAAAAAATCGATTTTATCACGGAGAGATTGATTGTCACTGGTGACGTAGATAGAAGGGACAAGAGAGCGTGAGGATAAGTCCTGCGAGGTGGATAGACATGATCGTAAATGTTTTAGCTTTTATGGGCACGGAGAAGACAACTTATGTGTTTATTAGGTAGTCTTTTACGAGATATTCAGGATACCTTATCGATGAACTGAAGATGTTAAATTTCTTTGAAATTTCAGAGCTATGAGCTATGAACAAAGCATTAATACCGTAACCGTAGTACATAATATTATTAACCTACCTCTGCGCACCAACTTTATAACCATGACAATATATTTGAGCTTTATGTCTCGCTACGTGAGTTACCTACAATAATGTCAAGCCATTGACCCAGTTATATCACTGAATATCGGTTTCACAGTGAGTTTATGACAAAACCCCTTGAAATAACACACTTTATAAACTGTTATAGTACCTATATTGTAGTACTGTAGCTGAAACCGAAACGAATATCTTGCGAGATAATAATAGAGATAACGGATCTTTTGTGGAGTACCCTGCAAAGAATTGTTCTCCCACTTTTTGCTGTCAGTTTTACAGTGTCCTGTTATAGGTTGGTGTCCGGAAAATAAACAGATTCTACATATAAAATAAAGCGATGAGCTTTGTCACCAATTTCAAAGTCAATGTGGAAGTATTAAATAATATATGTGTTTTATTAATTTCACATGCACTTCCGCCAAGTACCGTCGGTTGACAATATAAATTACAATATACATATTAATAAATAAACCGAATTGAAGGGATACCAGATCCTTAACGGATATAATCCGTTTCATCTTTAGTATTATTGAACTTTAACAAAAGAGTTCGAAAATGATGGACCTATAGGTACAATTCACAATCGAAGCGAGGATGTTCAAAACATTAGACAAATTTATATCACCATTAAAGTGAATTTACGCCTGTACCACACATTTCGAAATTTATAGGCATTTATGTTATAAGCATTAATATTTATATACCTGGCGTTATCAGGATAAATAAATTTGACGTTGTCACTAGAACAAGGACCCGTTAAACGTTTAGAATATTTACACATTTTTTATTGTTTAACCGGATTTGGATTCAGATGACAAAACTAATCAGAAATCTTGATTGGAGAACCATGTACACAATGTAAAATTGTGCAAAATCTAATCGGAAGAAGTCCATTTCAGATCTGAAATATTACATCACAATAAAAGATGGTTGGTTCTGTGATTTCGATAAAGCGTCTCTCGATTGATAGGCTTAACATCTTGACAGTGAGAATGGTGGAATAAGTGAACGTTGTCCATGGACACCGAAAGTGATCACTTAAATCAGCCTAGAGCCAATTCGTAAGCGTCAGGACGCCTTTCTCACTTTTTCCGATTAGATTTTGCACAATGTTGCATTGTGTAGACATGATTCTCCAATCGAGATTTCTGAAGGGCCCGTAAGTTATAAAACTGTTTTGAAATATGGCTGAGAGGTTTGGTGCTCGAAAAACGTGGTGGTTCGAGTTTGAAGAAGTTTGAATGGCAAGACTATTTATTAACAACCAGATCCTGCAAGATGGACAGTAGGTGTTGAGCACACTAAAAAGGAGAGTATCTATGCATGGAGAACTGCATGACAGAAACGGAAGCGAAAAGAGTATGCAAGGATTGTATTATCATCGCCCTCTACGCTCCTCGCGGGAGCACAGGGCAGAAACCAGCCCACGCCATACTCGAATAAGGATGTTTCAATGAAAATTTGCACAAGGCATTGACAAGACTCGTGACAATTCTCTCACAACAAATTGTGTATTATTTTGTTCTGAATATTTAAGCAAACATACAATCATATAAAAGGACTAAAAAAACTGTATTTTTTTTTACCTACGAGAGTAATTCAATACCTACTCGAACCATTTCTCGATAAATTTTACGACGAAAAGACATAATTGACTGCCTAGTTCTATAACTCAACAAGTCGAAATGTTATACATACATTTGAGAAATCGAAATTTTTGTAATAATGGTATACCTATTTATATTATTATGCTTTAAAAATGCGACGAGAAGTGTAATATACAAAATAATAATCACACTGTGAGAGGCTTTATGTTGTCTTTGTTCCGTTCAATAGTTAAACAATTGGAAATATTTATTTGTAGAATTGAAAATAGGTATATCTTTTTTTATTTTTATTTATTTTATTACACTAATAAATTACAAATCTTAAACATATTTTCATTGATGCTGCCCAACTAGGTATAACCTGTACTAGAGCAAACATCTCACAAATATATTAATCATATAGAAACATATACACAATCACAAAAAACATTCATCTCCTATATTTGCACAATCACATTCATAACAAGAAAAACACTGCTGTAAACCATCTATACATGAAACAACACACAAACAAACCATTTCTCCATATAAAACCAGAAAAAAAACAACATATACCTCAACCACACACATCACAAATCCCACACGACATACTAACACACGTATATCACCCCACATAAAACACAAAAACACAAAACAAATCATGGAACAAATCCTAAGATATCTTGCAATCTCTCCATTGGCAGATCAGACACCCACCCATAACATGCTATTTGAAATTCAACAAAAACAGTGATTTCTCTAATCTTTAGAGGCATGATGTCAAACAGTCTAGGTGCCATCCACATAAACTGTCGCTGTCTGAATACTGTAGATCTGAATGGAATGATACAACAAAATGACACCATCTGTCTCGTGACTCTATTTTGCTGTGATCTCCTCCAACCCTGTGTAATTGTGTAAAACTGGACTAGTGCTTTCCTAATATATAGGTGTCTCACAGAAATTCCATTAACTAACTATTTTATATATAAAGGGACCGTGTATCTTTTATAGTTATTTGTTTGTGTAATTGATAGAGTGAAGTTGATAACATATATAACCATTAAACAAAAAAAAATGAGAATTTCAGCTTGTTGAGTTGTGGCACTGGACAGTCGAATAAACTCATAATAACACGATTGTATTTTTGTATGTTGACTGTTGGTACATTATTTTAGGCCTTATGAATGTTGTTGACATTTCAGTTATTGAAATTCACATTAAAAAATGTATAAATAAGCAAAATATACAATAAATAATAATGTATTCATAGATGTTTATGTCTCTCTTCTTTAAGTTTACGATGAAAGGATGATGATGAAAGAGGGGGTATGAGGAAACGCTGACGTCCAAGAACCACGTGGCTTGATCACGTGGATCAATTTCTTAAGAACGGCCCCGTGTTGAGTAAGAGAAATTGGCGTGCATGTTTGAGAAACTGGATGAATGTAGAGGAAGCGAAAGAAGTATCTTAGGAGAGATCTATGTACATGGCGTTCCGTTCCCTCTGCCTTCCCCTCCTGGGGCGTAGCGTGAGGGTATAGTATTGTAAAGTTGCAAACTTCATCACATATTTAAGAATCACGGTGTTGCTTTTCGTAAAAAATATGAGATATTTAGCTATGTACATACAACCTGGTGTTCGACCATATTATATTGAGCAATTACTTGGTAACCATTCAGATAAGCTGTCACGAAGCCGGATACATTTAATAATTAGTGGGTAATCAACAGTTCATTTCTAATCAACAACATTACTATTAAATTGCGTTCTTTCGATACTTATAAACGCTAATTTATCTACAGATAAACATATATCATACATACATACATACCATCACGCCGCTTCCCTCGCGGGGTAGGCAGAAAGGATCGAGCGCCACTTCCTTCTATCCTTGCATACATCTTTCGCTTCCGTCACTGTCATACAATTCAAGATTTGATTTAAATGATCTTGCCATTTAATCCTCGGACGTCCACGTCTCCGAGCACCATTCCTCTCAGCCAAATATATCTTCTTAGTCATTCTGTCCTCATTCATTCTTTCCACGTGCCCAAACCATCTTAACTTATTTACATTCATCCTTGTTATTACACCAACTTTCATTCCACATTCCTTTCGTATATCACTGTTACGCACACGATCTCTCAGACTTTTACCACACATCCTTCTCAACGATCTCATTTCCACTGCATTTATGCCACTTTCATCCTTCTTTAACCATGTCCACGTCTCACTTGCATACATAAGTGTTGGCACTAAGATAGCAGAGTGCACCAACCTTTTAGCTGTGGTGGATATGTTTCTATTTGCAATTATTGGTCGGATTGCACCACTTACCTTATTGCCAGCAACTTTTCTCCTTTCAATATCGCTTTCACACTTCCCATCTCTCGTGAACAAACTACCTAAGTACACACATTCGTCAACTTGCTCTAACACTTCGTTGTCAATCATTACCTGGCATACTGTTCTCTCACTTCCTCTTTCAAACACCATGATTTTTGTCTTTTTTGCATTCATTCTCAATCCATTAATCGCACAATTTTCATACACACACGTCATCATTCGCTGTAGATCACTTTCACTTTCAGCCATCAATACCAAATCATCATAAACATATATTATATACAGAAATGTCTATCTATTATTCGCATCTTAGTTATCAGACATGACACATAAAATTTACGGGTTTTTATCAATTTTCTACCGAAATAAGATTACTAAACCGTACGCACTTGATAACTTAACAGTCTTATCTTTTCTGAACGATTTTACACTGTTTGAATAATAATATAAACTTATCTGCTTTCTTTGCACTTGAAAAAAAAACACACCCCGACTTGAATAATAATATATGTGAATACCATTTTAAAATAAGATACTAAGTACCAGAATATTGAAATTAAGAGGCAAGGTTAAAATGTGATTATGAGTTAAAATTATTTTAATTGAATTAAAATGATGTGAATTGTTTACAGAAATGAATATTCACACATGTGATGTAAACAATTTTTTTTGAGTTTGAAAAAGACAACATGTCGAAATCTGGTCACTGAATAAAAGAGCATAGTAAAACTCTACAAAGTTTTTTGTTTTTATTTACATTAAATTATATACAATTTTTTTAAATTAAAATTACACCTGATATATGTATTGAAAAAAAAATATAAAAAAATAAATGAAGAGGGCTCTGAGTGCCAACTTCAATATCTCTAAAAGGCATCAAACGTAATAGTTTGGCAATATTCATAGTCGCCTCACTACGAAATAAACACAGAAAACACCGTAGTGCGTTTTTTGTAGCATTGGCATACCTACCTAGGTGCAAAGAAACGATCTTCATACTTTTATCATTTTTTTGTTTTTTGGCACTTAGTGTCCTATTAAAAATAGTATTCATGTATATTTAATGAAGTTTAAGTTTTTCATTTCAATTTAAAAATGCAGTATGATGTAATGATTGTTAGATATTTTGCTGAGACGATTATTGAGAAAATAAGTTTTACTTAACATAGATTGCTCTGTTGTCAAAAGTTTGTTCGGTGAGTTGTAAAGTTCATTACCTGAAACGAAGAAAAAGTCTAAAGTCTTCCCATTTGGTTAATCTTGTCTTTGTGTTGTAATTTGACATGATACGATATGTTTTGGTTTTAATTTGTAATTTTATATGATGCAATGTGTTTTGTTTTTATTTTATGATTTGATATGATGTAGTATGTTATAATTTTATTTTATTTTATAATTTGATATGATACGGTGTATTTTTATTTTTTTTATTTTATAATTTTATGTGGTGTGTTGTAAATTTATTTTATGGTTTGATATGATTCAATATGTTTTATTTTTATTTTATGATTTGACATGATGAATGTGCTGTAATTTATTCTATAATTTGACATGACAGTGTGTTTTATTTTTATTTTGAAATTCGATGTGATGCAGTGTATTGTAACTTTATTTTATGGTTAGATATGATACAGTTTTTTTTATGATTTGACATGATGCTGTTGATATGTTGTAATTTTATTATGTGGTTTATGTGACACAATGTGTTTAATTTTTATTTTTATAATTTGAAGTGATGCAGTATATTTTGTTTTTGTTTTGATTTTAATTTGATACGATGGTGGTGTTGTACAATTGTTGTTTATAACTATGTATTAAAGGCGTAAGCCGTATGTATTATTATAAATAAATAAATAAATAAATAAATAAATATATAAATAAATAAATAAATAAATAAATAAATAAATAAATAAATAAATAAATAAATAAATAAATAAATAAATAAATAAATAAATAAATAAATAAATAAATAAATAAATAAATAAATAAATAAATAAATAAATAAATAAATAAATAAATAAATAAATAAATAAATAAATAAATAAATAAATAAATAAATAAATAAATAAATAAATAAATAAATAAATAAATAAATAAATAAATAAATAAATAAATAAATAAATAAATAAATAAATAAATAAATAAATAAATAAATAAATAAATAAATAAATAAATAAATAAATAAATAAATAAATAAATAAATAAATAAATAAATAAATAAATAAATAAATAAATAAATAAATAAATAAATAAATAAATAAATAAATAAATAAATAAATAAATAAATAAATAAATAAATAAATAAATAAATAAATAAATAAATAAATAAATAAATAAATAAATAAATAAATAAATAAATAAATAAATAAATAAATAAATAAATAAATAAATAAATAAATAAATAAATAAATAAATAAATAAATAAATAAATAAATAAATAAATAAATAAATAAATAAATAAATAAATAAATAAATAATTAGTACCATGAAGTACCTGCACACAGGAAAAGCAGTGAATTATAAAATAACATTGAAATAATCTATATTTTCTAGTGTTACTTTGTGGAAATTCATTATAAAAGATTATTTTATAAAATTAAAACACTGTTTTATTCTAATACGGGGATTGTTTATTTGTTATAAAATTTTCGACTACAATGCAGTCATCATCAGTAACAACAACACAATACCAAAATTATAATCAAAGACATATAAGTACCTAATAATAAAATATTTAAAGGAGGAGTAAATTACAGTTGGTAGGTCTGTTTCAAATATTAAAATAAGACTTTATGACAAAAATAAAACACAAACAATATTATGTATAGATATGTAATAATAATAATGGGGAAATATTTAAATTGACGACCAAAAAAACAAATGGTCGACTAATAATAAATTTACTATTCTAATATTATTTGTGCGACAAAAAAGTTAAGTTGGCGACTACTTTGTGACAGAAATTCATGACTGAGCTGGATAAAATGGGTGACTGTAATACTAGGTGAGCGACTGAAAATACTAAGCGGGCGACAAAAATACTGAATGAGCGACTATTTACTTACATCGAACGGTTGACAGAAAATGCCAAGATAGATAAATGTAAAATTAAATTTTCCAAATTGTGGCTATATATAAGCTTTTTTTTTATTATGAATTGCTTTTATTTATAAAGTAAATCGGCAGCGAGGGTCGGACCAATATTCTCTTGATCAAAAATACCTATTTGCTATCCGGCTGGCGACAACCTTTATTTTCACGATATTTTCGGTTTAATAAGCACGTCATCTTAAGTCAAATGCAACTCGTTTTAAAAATAATATACTGTCTGAAAAATTTCCTATTATTTGTCTGCGAAAATTCCGTCACCCATGTAAAAAATTACAACACAAACTGTATTTTGTTGTGATGCAGTGGAGATGCGATCGTTGTGAAGAATGGTTGGTAAAACGCTGAGTGATAGAGTGAAGAATGAGGATATTAGAAGAATGAGAGGATGCAAGATGAGTGTTGTGGATAGAATGCCCGTGAATAAGCTACGGTGGTTTAGACATGTTGAACGAATGAACGAGGTAAGAATGACAAAGAGGATATGCTTGTCCGAAAGAAAGGGTGTGAGAAATTGTGGACGTCCGAGAACCACGTGGCTTGATCACGTGAATCAAATTCTAAAGGACGGTCGTGTGTTGAGTAAAAGGAACTGACATACGTGCATGAGAAATTGTATAAATGTAAAGGAAGCGAAGGAAGTGTGTAAAGATAGATCTATTTGGCGTTTCGTTCTCTCTGCTTACCCCCACTTGGGACACGGCGTGAGGGTATGGTATAATATATTTAGTTAAGTTGTCACACACTTTATTATTACATAGTCGCTCACATTAAGTCGTTCAGTTAGTAAGGTTATGTGTGCATTTGAATATTCCGTCTTTTGTTTAAATACCATCCATAAAATACGTGTTTTCGTTGTTCCTAGACACAAAAGATATTAAAATTCTTGTAAATTCAAATTCTTACTCCACATATTTATATTAATTTATATTAATATCTTAACCTTTTAACATTTCAACATATCGACCACTTTAAATTATTTTATATCTCGTTCTTGACTTTTCTTTACTGACTGACATTCCTCAGGTGGTCTAATAATATTACATACCTTTGACTTTTTACTTTTAATTTTTGACATATATTAAAATTACTCGTATTTTTTGACATCTCATTTGTTTCGTTAAGAATATTTCATGCTGACTATGTAAAAGATATTATCAAGTTGACATATAAAATATATAAAAAAAAAATCCGTTCGTTTTCCCAATGAACCTATGTTTAAATTTTTATTCATTTGTGGTTCTTGTTTTATTGTCCATTTTATGTGTTGTGTGTGTCAATACTGTTTGTGTACATTATTATAATTATGTTAATATTTATATGTAAAAGGCCCAGGCCGTGAATAGATAAATAAATAAAGAAATAAATAAATTAATCCTTTTAGCTTTAGAGTAATTATTACACTTCCGAAATAAATTATCAATTTTTTTGTGGATTCTTATCATAAATATTATTATAATAGATTTAAAATAAGACATGGTTTACTTTTCACTGTTGATTTTATTATGTACTTGAGATAACATTTTCAAGAGAACTTTGCAAGTTTTGGGTTGCCATTTTTTGGTTTTCTCGTATATTTTTTTTAATTGAAAAACACCGAAAAATTGTACAATTCTCGGTAAAAAACTCGGTACAATTAACTTTTCAACTAATTAAAGGTCAAACAAAATTGTAAATTAAACTGCCTCATATTTATTGTGTAAAAAACTCCTTTAAACAAGAAAATTATTTTTAGGTACATTGTTTCTGCAACCATAATAACTTTTGTTACTTTGTCGTATTTTTATGGTTACATTTTTTTCACTCCAACGATATAAATAAGATTTATATACCTATTTTAAATTACTTGTGAAACTTGATGGCCCTGAAAGGGTTAAATATATATTAATTTAAGTCTTTGAAAGGATAAAAGAGAATACTAAAATACTACCAAGAAAGAAAGAAAGGAAAATTATATTAAATTAAATTATGTCATCTCTAAATATATTGGATTAAATGAATTTAATATTACATTTTTTACCATATGAATTTTTCACAAATATCTGTAGGCAGCTCGCAGGTGTTTCCAAAATATCAAGATTAAGTCATTCAACATCTACAAGTCAGCGATGAGGAATCTCACCCTTCTTGAATGTCTTTATTTCTGTTGTCACGGAGAGAACTATGTAATTTCTTGCACGCAGTTGGCCTGTTAGCTACTCTACTTTTAAATTTATTTAATAAATTACAGATTATTATTATGGCAACCCCGTGTTGTGCTGTTGGTTATAATTTTTGTGTGTGACGTAAAACGTCTGTGTTTTTTAATACCTTACATCTTTGGCCTTATACACATGCATACCTAAATTTAATTAATTTTATATAGTTATTGCAATATTATTGTGCTATTGTTCCTATATTTGTCAACTTTGTCGTTATACAAAAAAAGCTCCCAGGTCGTTTAATGTATGAATAAACAAATGAATACCTCTATATGAATAAACATACATATTTATTAGATTTAAAATAATATTACACGAATATAGTCGAGGCACTATATCAAAGTTGTATATTGGACTGTCAAATGTTTCATGGTGAATATGATGAATGGGAGGAATTTTTTGTGTTGAACCTTTGAGGTTATTGTATTATGATTAAACCGTCGGAAACACCTTTGCATTTTGTACCTACATGAGATATTTTCATATAAATATAAAAATATTGTAATTGTGTCAAGCTGAGAATATTCTATTTTATAAATAATCAAATATTTATTTATTTAACCATGTAGAGTTTTACACGAGTTGTTTATAAAAGAAATAACAATAAAAAAAAACAAACTTGGCACAATTTGATATGATAATAAAAAAGTATGAAATGCACAACGCGACATATTATTATATAAAAAAAGATTTCCTATTTATATACCATACTATTCCCTCACGCCGTAACCCAAGTGAGGTAGGCAGAGAGAACGGAATGCCATATAGATCTGTCCTTACAAACTTATTTCGCTTCTTCTACATTCATACAATATTTCTCATGCTCGCACGTCGATTTCTCTTACTCAATACACGGCCGTCCTTGAGAACTTGATCCACGTGATTTTCATACGCCCGTGCTTCCTCACATCATTCCTTTCAGACAAGTATATCCTCTTTGTCATTCTTTCCTCTTCCATTCGTTACACATGACCAAACCATCTCAAGCATTCTATCCACAACACTCCTCTTGCATCCACTCATTCTTCTAATATACTCATACCTCACTCTATCACGCAAGAGATTTCCACTATACATACATACATACCATCACGCCGCTTCCCTTGCGGGGTAGGCAGAAGGGATCGAGCGCCACTTCCTTCTATCCTTGCATACATCTTTCGCTTCCGTCACTGTCATACAATTCCTCATGCAGGCTGCTCTCCTGTACGATGTGCTCAACACGTGATCGTCCTGTAGGATTCTTGCCATTTGATTCTCGGACGTCCACTTCTCCGAGCACCATTCCTCTCAGCCAAATATATCATCTTGGTCATTCTGTCCTCATTCATTCTTTCCACATGCCCAAACCATCGTAACTTATTTACAGTCATCCTTGTAACTACACCAACTTTCATTCCACATTGCTTTCGTATATTACTGTTACGCACACGATCTCTCAGACTTTTACCACACATCCTTCTCAACGATCTCATTTCTACTGCATTTATGCCACTTTCATCCTTCTTTAACCATGTCCACGTCTCACTTGCATAGATTTCCACTATGTATTAAATAATCACTTTAAATTTAAAGAGGTCGCTTACGACCGGTTTCGACACATTTGTAACATTCACAGCATAAAAACTGAGTACAAAATTAAAGTATACTTATTATATAAAATCATTTTTTATAAATCTTTAACTCTTAGTCCGTAAATCTATCTTGAGGACATTTAAAATCCTGTCACGAAGTTCCTTCAAAGTGAAGAATAAGGGGAATAGATGATAAGAGAAAGAGTATATAAGGAATGAAAAATCCTTTAGTAAAGAATATAATATAATAGGTACAAAGATATGTACAATAAATTGTACATAGTGGTATAGTAGAAAAAATGATAATATGCAAAATTGTTTAAAAGACAGGCTTATGTCTCCATTGATGGTGAAATAAAACAATTTTATAACCAACACCAAATTCAAAAATTAAGAAAACCTCTAGCAGATTAAATTCCACATTCTTTCATGACAGTAAATTATTTTGGCAGCGACAACAGTGAAGTTAGTCCCAGGACGTGAAAAGGGTGTCTATCGATCTGTCGCGCTAGACAATCATTAGGTAGGTACTAGTTTTAGAAGCAAGTGTATGAAATCTCTCCCTTTCACCAGCCATCTTGAACGGCGCCAAAGGAATAACTTATTGATTTATAACAAACTTTGAGCCGATAATAAAAGAAAAAAATCTCTGTTTGTATATCTTGTGTGTTAAAGGTTTTGTGCTTTTGAGATTCCAAGCGTAGAGATTTTAGTCTGTTAGCTTTTTAGGGAGGACAATAATAATACGTTGGTGTAGAAATTGAATCGGAAAAATGGAAGTCTCCAGACTTTCATGAAAAAGTTAAACGATAGAAATTTAAGTGCTTAAGACATCGATGATGATGATTGATTTGGCATCAACAGAGTGGAATAAGTTCTAAGTGATCATATATAATATTTACAGAGAATTGGTAAACTAAATTAATTTATTGTAGGAAAGAAAGAATATAATTATAAGATTTGACTTTTTAAAATGAAAATTAACTGTTATTTTTATTTTGCAGCTTGCAGCTTTGTTGCATAACATCATACATTTATGTCAGTAGTGAGTGGTAGAATTGTCGAGGCATTTTTATAAGATAAAAGATGAAGTAGAATGAAATTAAATTAATATTTATTTGAGTTCACTTGTAAAAGACATTTAATTTATTCTACGTGAAAATAAGTACCTGTGTATGAAACTCTTCAACTCACTATGATGAGAAAGTTTGAAGGATGAAGTGGTACAGAGTTGAAGACAAAACTTACAGCTACATAATGTGGAAGAGTGATTTGGAGTAAGGCGTCTGAAGGAGCTCTTTTAACTGCCGCCTGACAAGAAAGCGTTGAGGCTAGACTGATCATCAAAGTTGATTGAAGAAATTTCATATGGCATAAAATAAAAAAAGAATAATACAAAAATATTATTTAAGCTTTAGACGACGCCGACGCCGGGATAAAAAGCTTTGAAAAATGTACATGTATTATGAATCTTCCTTCTTTGTACATATCTATATAATATATTTTCCTTTTCTCGTTCAAGATTAAATCTATAAAGAATCTACCTACTAGATAAAATTACAAAAGTTCCACAATACAAAAAAAAAATTTACAAATGAAAATATTCAAGTTGAACCTACATGATTTTTTATTCTGGTAGGTATTAAGTAGAGCTGAAAAGACTGGCTGAGAATAGGGAGGAATGGAGAAGAAAGACAAAACTCGTTGCAGACCAATCCAATGTTATTAAATATATGTATACGTTCAACAGAAGAATGGAATAGAAAGATTCATTAGGAAAAAAAAATTGTAAAACTTTTATCTCCCTTTATAACTGTTATCGATTTTTAAAGGTAGGTTATAGGTACATTTCAGATTTTTTTAATCAGTTAATTTTTTTTATTTATTTATTTATTGATTTATTCTTTTTGCACATCATCATTATACGACAGAAATTACACAACAATATATTAAACGAAATATTGAGATGATATGGAGAGGCAAGATTATAACTACGAAATGATTTCTTCCAATTAACCACGTCACTATTGTCTTATTGTCGACTTGTTACTATTGTCTTCGATAATTTATAATTATCACATTCTTTATTGTCAGTTTTTGGGTATTATGTAAAAGGCAGTAGGTGGTCGTAAAACTTCCGCATAAGACATTTGATATCTTTATGATAAAATGAAGTTATCACGTTCTTCCCCTTAGTTCTTCATTTTAGAATTAACAGAAACTCCAAACAATAGGGTGTCGCTTATGTGAATGCAACACCTGATTCTTACCACACAATTGCAACACAATCGTTTACAGGTAACAGTAGGATCTCAGTAATACCTACGATCGTAGCAACTTTGTCGGTAGGTACCAACCTGGTATTAATGTAGATACATACAATCTGCTAGTACAGATGAGCAGATATCACACATTATTTCACTTTTGTTTCAAACTTAAGTTCGTACTTTGGTAGTAATAGTATCAAACGTGTGGGTTGGAGCTTTTGAAAATAGCAGAAACAATTCGACAGAATGTCGTATGTAAAAAGTTGAACGTATTTTTGACATTTTACACTTGCGTGAGTGAAGATATTATTAAGAAGTCTTTATAATATCTTCACTCGCGCAGGTATAGAAAAATCCAAATGTGAAAACTACGCTTATTATTTCTAAACCAATGGTCAAAGCAACGCTGTAAATAGGTGAACAGTATCGTTCTCTGGCGCCATGTTGTGTTTCATAATCTAATTATTTTTATTAATTTATTTTATACAATACACGGCGAGAGCCTTTTACATGTTAAAAATACAAGACAGACATAAAAAGTTAATTCACGCAGAGTGATCACGAAAAAAAGAACCATATATAATAATTATAATATTTTTTTTTTTTTATTAAATGAAAATAGTACATTGAATAAGAAATATATACATCATAGGATAATGTGTCACGCCAAATCTAAAAGATTTGTCGGCTTGTTCTCTTATAACATACTATATACATATATTAACCTAATACGACATTAACCTAAATACAAAAACAATTATTAGTTATATATAAATCCACACTTTATTAACCATTCCTTGACTAATTTTTTTGCAATATTTTTACTCTTGCATTTCTTAATAGATACCGGCATCATATTGAGTATTTTTGGTACGTTATATTCAAATGTTCTTTTTCCGTATTTATTATTGAATTTAGGGACTACATATCCTTCATTAAATTTAAATCTTGTGTGATGCATATGTCGAGGTTTTTCTTTATATTCGGTTTTTGAAAACTGGTCAAGGACAACTCTCTGCCAAAACAAGCCTTTAGCAGATAATACATTTAACTTTTTGAAATACAGAGAAATATTATTTCGCGCCGCGTTGCAAATTTCTTTTTTTACTATAAGTCTTAATATCGATTTTTGTGCGAACATTACCCTTTTCAAATTAGAATTAGTACAATTGCCCCAACTACCAATACCATATCTGATTAAAGATTCTGCCAAAGACTTGTACACAGTAACAAGTGTGGACCTAGGTACAAAATATTTTATCTTAAATAACATACATGCTATAGATCTTAATCGCTTACAAATAATATATAATTATGTTATTTGAAACAAGTATTTCTTTCTACTATAGATTATTGATCCTTTCTACTATAGAACTTATTAGGTCATGATAAGTGGAAAGACGTCTCTCTCGTAATCAATAATCTACAGTATGTAGAAAGAAGCACTTGTTTCAAATTACATAATTATGGAATTCTTCTACGTGTGCACCGACACAATTTAACGTTATAAAACCCAAACACAACCTTATACACCTTTCACAGTAAGCTTAAAACTTGTGTCGTGAAAGGGAAGTTTGCCGGCATCTGGGATCGAACCCCGGACCCCTTGAACATGAGGCTGAGACTCTACCTCCAGGCTACCGACGAACTCAAATCGTATATATGTACTTAAGTCAAATAAAACAGAAACAATAACAAATAATCATAATGAGGAAATTTATTATAAAATTACTCAAATAAATATAATTATAAAACAAATAATATGACATATTAAGAAAATCAACTTTTTATTGTAATACCTTAGGTATCTTTTTCGGATCTTCTACAACTTTCTGTAAAAAAAAAAGCTATGAAAATCATTTAAATCAGTCGTTGTAAAACTTACCCATTAGCAAGTAGAATTTTCATCCACTTCTCTAAGGTATATCATTATATTGTGTATCCCGAAACGTCTCTATACAATACGAACAACTTCCTACAATCTTCTTATACGCTTTGTGACACAATAGAAACAAAGGATTATACCTGCATACGATATTGATAAAGTACCTACTCTTAGGAAAGATTCTATTCTTCTTAAAGCCATCCACTCATTTGCGAGTGATTCAGGTCGAAGGAAAGATTTAAGTTTGACTTTAATAATAGAGCTAGTCACCTGATAGACAATGAACAGTTACATAATACTATACTATACTATACTATACTATAATAAACTATACCCTCACGCCGTATCCCAAGTGGGGTAGGCAGAGAGAACGGAACGCCATGTCGCTCTATCCTTACATACAAAGATTTGAGCGTCTCTGCGCCAATCAAGTCACTTTCCACGACATTCCTCCATGACAGCGCGCTGATGATACAAGAACGGTGTTTTTGGAACATTTTTGGATGAAAAAACAATGCATTTTTTGGCACTTTAAATTTTCAAAACATGACCAAACCAGGACTATGATCTTTTCTTATTACAGAGATTACAGATCTTTGCTAAGTTCTGCTTTGCTTTTGTGACGTTCTACGAATGTAATATTATATTATTCCCCTTTACAAGACAAAAAAATAATACGAATGAGATGAACTCTATTCCAAAGACTCCACGGCTACTTTGTTATAAAAAATATTGTACGACAAATTGTATAAACGAGATGAAAGCCAAAAAGAACGACAATATTATAAGGGTTGTTTTTATTAGTCTTTTTTTATTTTCCAGAAGTAGTAGGTAGCATTAAGGGGTGCTCAGAGATATTGTGAGGAATGTACACACATCCATGTTTTTTACGACATTTTATTATTATCCATGTTTATGTGTGCTCTGAGTCAATTGTTATTATGAAAAGCTCTGAAATTCAGAAAGCTTAAAACTAGAGATGCAACGAATAGTATATTTGACCGAATACTGAATACACATTCATTGTACAAGTTCATCTGCCGAATAACCGAATATTCGGCAAAACAATGGCGAGAGCGTACATCTTCGTGTAGGTAAATCATAGACATAATATTATGTACTAGACTTGCAGCGCATTTCATTTTTTTCGATTTTTTTGTATTCCAACATTAATAATAACAATAAGGATTATTATTTGATTTGATTTGTTTGTGCCATTCAAGACCAAGTAATAGTCACAAACAATTTTTCTAAATTTACAATGAAACAAAATATTTCGGATAGATGCAGAGCCTGTTATCGGGAGGGAGTGACATCAAGACATATTCTGTCTGGATGTTCTCTTCTTTCTGGAACAGACTATTGAAAAGTCATGATCTAGTAGCAAAAATATTTCATCAAAATTTAGCTTTGAAATTTAAATTAATTGAAGAGGAATCAAAATTCCCATACTATAGTTATTGTCCAGTATCGGTACTTGAAAACAATGACACTAAACCTTACTGGGATCGACCAATTCAAACTGATCGAACTATTCTAGCTAATGGACCAGATATTGTGTTGGTTGATCGCAGATGCCGTAAAATATACATCATAGACATCACTATACCACACGATGAAAATTTAAATAAAGCTGAGCAAGATAAGATAATAAAATATCTTGATCTTGCTCACGAAATCAAAGATATGTGGAGAACACCTACCACAATCATCGTGCCTATATAGTGTTGTCTGTGAATGGTTTAATACCTAAGAGTCTGTCAAGCAATCTCAGAAAACTGGGAGTAGATGACAGGCTCAAATACAGCATGCAGAAGGCCGTACTTCTATCGTCCACTAGGATAGTAAGAAGGTTTTTGTCCCTGTAGCTCTGTAAGTGATCTCCCATGATTGTACTATTTCATAGAACATCATGGAAGAATCAACTCGAATAATGTTGGGGTTCTACATTTTGAATATAAATTTATTTTAATATTTTATGGTTTTTGTTATTTAATGTTATATTTAAATTTTATTGCTAATTTTAAATTGTGTTTAAAATGTAGAATCTAATATTGTTTTGTTAAATAAATGAGATATGAAACAATAATAATATTGTGTTGGTTCACTACATATCAAATTAAATTAATTAATTAGATATTTGAGGATTAATAAAATTATGCATCTGCAGCTGACCATGAAAAAGCAAAGATCTACAAGCTATTAGTTCCTTCCAGTTTTACATTTAAATTATTCGGCAGAACACCGAATAATTGACTAAATATTCGGTATTCGGCCGAATAGTAAAAATGTTGCCGAATAGGCACATTACCAAATAGTTGCCTAATATTCGTTGCATCTCTAGTTATTATGAAAAGCTCTGAAATTCAGAGAGCTTAAAACTTTTACGACGATTATGATAAAATACAAAAGATATTATTATGATCATTGACCACAACTACTACAATGCAGATGTTTTGATGAATTTAATTTGTTTTTAATTACCATGTTTATTACACGCAGCTGATCTTCTGGCCACCTCTTTTGTGGGGTAAATCGTAATGATATAGCAGTAGTTGAATTTAATTACCTGTTTTCTTTTAAGGTTAATAATTATACCTACTGTTGTTTTTTTCATTGTAAAATTGATGACAGAATGAATACCTTGGTAACCCGTTGAATTTTTACTGGGTGCATCAATTTGTATGCCTATATAATTATGTATTCTTTAAATTGTCCGTTCTGTTCTTTCAACTGGCCAAATCCGCCTTTGTGGGAATTTTTAAAGCTGCTACACTCTCTCTTTAATGCCCCTTTTGAAAGCTCAGAAGTCTGGGGACTTACATACATTTATCTGAAATCACATGTGAGGTGTGAGGTGAGTCTCTCTTCACTATTCGAAATCACGTGGATTTAATGAAAGCAAATAGCGTGTGCAAGGACAGGAGTAAATAGCGCTCGAGCTTTTTTGCCTACCCCTTGAGAAAAGTGGCGTGATGGCATGTATAAATGTATGTAACGTAATAAACAAGCGAAGAAAGAAACCTGAGAATGTAAAACACAGAAAGTCAAATAATGAAATATTGCACCAACGACATTGAGTCTTCATGTCGTCTGCCATACAGGGTTTTGAAATATTATTTAGTACACCACATCCATCATCGGAGATACTGGTGACTTTTTACATAATCGATTTGTGCAAGATACCAGTTGGATACCTATTTCAATTCCTAAACTTTTATTTTTCTTTGTTTGCTCTTTATACAAATACTCCTTTTTGGACCACAATATGCTAGTTCATAAACTTTCATTCGATACATTTTTATTATCCAACGCCCTTACCAACAGGGCTACTCTTGACAAAACTGAACACGATCTTAATCTAGTCTTGATCTTGATCATACGACGCACGAAGTGGCTATTGGCCAAAAATACACGCAAACCGATGGCGCGTTAGCGGTACCGCGGTGTTTTTGACCATAGTCCCTTCGTGCGTCGTATGATCAAGACTAGATTGAAAGATCGTTTTGAGTTCGTCGGAAGCCTGGAGGTAGGGTCTCGGCGTCGTGAACAAGGGGTCCGTGGTTCGATCCCAGGTACCAGTAAAACTCTCCTGTCACGACACATGTCTTGAGCTTTCTATGAAAGGTGTATGCGGTTGTATTTGGGTTTATAACAAAACCCAGATATACCTATCATTCAAAAAAAAAAAAAATGTCTTTTTTATAGTAACACTCACCAATACTCCTCATTTCAAAAAGTTTGAGGCGTCAAAAGCATTAGTTGGTAAAACTACCAGCCTTAACAATAAAAATCAGGGGGTGTCAGATGCACTATGTATTTATTATAATCCAACAGTGAAGTTTCATTTAGGTGCGAGGTGCTATCACCTCAAGAATGCGGTACAATTCAACAATTCTAGAATATTACATCCACATCCTTGTATAAATAAAAATAAATAAATAGATTTATTGAATTTTATATTTATTGTTGAATCTAACCTTTACTCTTATAAGTTAAACGTGTGAGTTATTCCGCGTGACTGACAAGTTTCGTCAGAGGATTTGTAAGAACTTTTCAATGATACTTTATTTATTAACTTATTTGCCTTGTCACATTCGTTTTAGAAGCACAGAGTGAGAAATTATCAAATGAGAAATCTTTAAGTGCGCAGTTTTAATTATTCTATGAGTTGTTCTAAAGTTATTTCGATGTTTGCGATGAACTCGCCTTCCGTCTTTCTTATTATCATCATCATCATCTCTGTCGGTCCCTCAATCCTGAGGATCGTGACCATCATGCCTCGTCCTGTAAACCATCTGTCTCCATGTTGAGCGATCCTCCGCAATGTGTAAGGCCCCGTGAAGTGAGATCTGTGTGGCCTCCTTAATTTGGTCGCTCCATCTTATTGGCACTCAGCCCCTTCCCCTCCTCCCTTCTACAACCCCAGTCATTATTACCTTTTCCAGGTTGTCATGCTCTCTTCTTGTAATGTGCCCGAAATATCGCAACGCGCGCTGACCGCAAATCGTTGAGAGTCGCACCGAAATGTTAAGCTCCATGAGGATGGACTCATTCTTATAATATGTTAAAATAATTTTTGTGTGTAATTGATTGTATCCAATGTAGGTACAGTAAAGAAAAAATAAACGATTATCTTAAAAGTATTGAGGAATACTTACTAGTCGGCGATGGATTTCCCACTAATGTGAAAAAAATACACTCTCTTCTACAATGTTGTCAAAAAACACGCCGGGAATACAAATATAAAAAGGTTCTATAGTTGATGTGGAGTAATGCATTAGGTACGTGAAAATGATATCGACCTGAAATATTCAAAGTATTGTAGAACCATTAATCATAATAAATTATACTCGTCAATACTAAAAGTATCAAGCGACGTATATGTTCACTAAAGAAAGTTTGAAAAAAATACGATCCAAATAAGTTAGAATAATAAATTACCTCTGTAGAGCTAAAATATTACTTTTTTGTTTTGTAGAGTTTTACTGCTGAGGAAACAAAAGTCGGTTCGCGACCCCGAGGAAGGCCACCAAAAACATGGAAAGACAGCTGGTCTTCAGTATCACAAGAGACATCAACTTCCGAACTAACAGATCCATGATCTACAACACAAATAAGAAGGAGTTTTACTTTGTGTTTTTACTATGAACGCTATGAATTTTGACAAGTTGAATGATATCGTGTCTTTGCGATAAACTCGCCTCCTGTATATTGATTACATCTAATTTGAATGCGTTTTTCCATAAAATTTTATTATTGTGATCAATCTACTGTAAAGAATGAATGAATAAATAAATAAAATGATTCTCTCAAAGCCTTGATTAGTACGCGGAGGATGACTTGCACAATTTATTGTTTGTGCGGATAAGATGTCTGTTGATTAATATTTATCTTCACTCACGTAGGTGTGAAACATCATTATTAGTTAAATTGCGAAAACTTAGTTTGATGTTCCCTATGATGATGTGCCCTATTAAACTTTAACTTTTGCTTTTTTTCTCAAGACTAAGACATTTCTGGTAAGAGTGGAATCTTCGCTGGTCCACATGTTGAGTGTATTAATTGTTAACATATAATGTCATGACTGTTTGATTCTTTAATATTGTGAAAATAAATAAATAAATAAAAATGAAAGGAATTATTGTTAAAGTTTACTAGGCCAATTGCAGTCCAAAATCAATCCGACGCCCTGAAGTAGGTACCTGGGAAAACATCAAAAGGGCACCGAAGTACTTCCAAAAGTTCACCTAATAACACGTAGGCGCTAAGAGTAACCCAAAAAGCGACTGACTCTTGCATATCCATAAATCTCTGTATACTTTGTCAATTTGTCAAAAAGTGTGGAAGACCAATTTCTTGTCAACACCCGGCAAGAAATTGGTCTCCCTCATTTTTTCTAAAGTTTTAAAGTGTCCCGTAAAAGGCAAAGTTTTAAAAAATAAAGCCATTTTACCGAGAATAAAATGGTTGGATCATGTAAACCAGATCCTAAAAGGACACATGCAAATTTAAATTTGCAGGAGAGCATGTATGATGAATTACATGAATATGATGGAGGTAAAAGTCGTGTGACAGTTCAGGAGGAAGTGGCTTTCCATCCTCTTTGTAAACCGCGCATGTGACGTGATGAGATGAATATAAATTGAAAAAAGTGTAATGATTTTTTTTTGTAATTTATTTTACAATAGGAATTTTCTTCAGTATTTTAAAAGTTCTAAAAATGTTTTTTTTTTATTATTTTTATTTTTAAATCATCTTATTTTCCACATATAATTATTATTATCTGCCTGAAAGGAAACGAAGGAAAAGGAAAGGAATCGATAAGATAGTATAAAAGAATATCAATAATATTATATCAGTTGTAAATATTATTATTTTTTCTTATCCTTCCTCTTTTCCACCAACTCTTCTTATTTCTTAATTTATATTGGAGTGGTTTCGTATCAAAATCGGACAATACAAAAAATGAGATTTAATATTATTTCTCTATGCTTTTAATCCTGTTTTAGTCCTGTTTAATTAGTTTGGAGCAACGCCCCATTCCATCTATTCTGTGCAACTTTCTTCAGCTCTTCGTACGATCCACAGCTTGTAGTATCTTTGCATAGATTGTCGAGGTGCTCTCGGCATGGGCACTCTGTGTTATTTTTACCTTCAGCTATCTTTTCTTTTGTTTCTAATGGAAGGTATTTGTGTCCAAACCATCTGGCGCATCTTTCTGAGATGATCTTGATTAGGTGCAGTCTTCCTTCGATTCTGTCGAGAATCTCGGTATTTTAGATGCGGTCCTGTGTTAATAATTTATGTGACATGAATGACTTTGTATGACTTTGTTATATTTGGATCACGTTTTCTTTAAATGTACAGTTCGTTTGGACCATAGTCTTTATAAAATCATGGATGACGTTGAACGACCGTTTGATATGACTCACGTACTGAACTCTCACAGAATATACAAAAAATATTCTTCTTCTGTAGGTGCCTTGTTAGGTTTCCCCGACGTTGTCGATTACTCTGGCATAAGCTTCTCCGTCCTGCGCTGTCTGGAACAACTCCTCCACACCTCCCATTCCGGTCCAATCTCGTATGTTGCGCAGCCACGATGTCTGCCTTCTGCTAGCTCCCCGACGTCCCTAAATTTTGCCCGTCATAGTCGATCGCAGAATATGGTACTTTTCTTCACGCATTAAATACCTATGACCCAGATACGAGATCTAACGCAATTTGACATCCAACACAAGTTTTCTGTCCATTCCAGTTCTTTTTAGCACTTCTTCATTTGTTACCCTATCAGTCCAATGAAAACGAAGCATTCTTCTATGAAGCCACATTTCAAAAAAAATATTACCTTTTTAAAAAACTAAATTGTATTATAATGTAATTATTTTAAAATTATTTACTTATTTTCAGAGAATATCAGCGTTAGTTTACAAATCAGTCAAAATCTAATAAGTTTCTGGACTCTACTAATATTACACTACAAATCGATTTGTCCAACTTTAATACCATACTACACATTTATTTCATAGAATTTTTATCTATACCTTCATCAAACCTCAAATGATACAAATAATACCATCCTTCAAGGTTCTGTGAACATAAAAACCTTTTTTTTTGTTTTGTCTGGAAGATAGCAATATTTCAGTTTTATTATAGGTATGTTCAGTTATATTATTTCCACCACGATCTAAGATATAAATAATAATCTTAAGGAATACAAACGATATGAGATATTTCACTTCACATAAAATTTTTATACCAATGTTTATGCTTGTTTTATTTTTGTAATATCAACGTACCTTAAATAAATGCCCGCTATACGACCTGTCATCTATGTATAGTGTGTTTTGAATTTAATGCATTATTTTTATATCTAGAATTCATTTTGTACGATAATATAGTACCAACTTTGTTATTTTTGAACCTTCCTACTTATTTTTCTTTTTAAGAAGTGTGTGTGAATTTAGGTTTATATCTACGACATCAAATTAATTTTCAAACGATTCCATGTATCACCCTGCGAAAAATTGGTCTCTCATTCTTTTCCGTAAGTTTCCGAGTGTCCTGTAAAACACAGGTAGGTATTCGAAAAAACTGAGACATTTTACATCTTCAATAAGCGATGAGATTTGCCTCTTATACTGAATGTATTATATTTTTGTTGGCACGGAGAGCTGGTGTGCTGGCTACCCAGGTTTTGGGTTTTGGCCAGCCAATTCTTCAGGCTGCCCAACATGGCACCTCTTATGTGGACAAATTTGTTAGTGTAGTAATTTAATCGGATAAATGGAAGTCCCCAGACTTCTGAGCTATCCGGGTGAGCGGTGGGTCTGCTTCAATGCTGGCTACCCCATTTTTGCCATTTCGCTGTGACGGGATGGTAGTAGTAGTAGTGGTAGTAGTCAAATAATTTCAAAACCAGATTTCAAAGAACTTAGTTAGTACTTTAAATAAAATGAAATTATACGGAATGAAAATTATATTTTTTTATTTATCCTATTGTACCAATCAATTACTTAGTGTCATTCTTTGACAATGAAAAGGAATCCATTATTAGTTATCGGAAATTCTTTTCATTTTGATAATTTTCTCGTGAAATTTCATCATTTACGCATTTCTTTTTATGTTTAATGATATTTCTCGGCAAAAAAATTAAATAAGTCCTTTTCTCATCTCGATGAATTGAAAGTCCGTTTTCATATTTAGAAAACAATTATATTTGACTGATCGGATATTCATGTTAATATTTTGCAATTTATCACAAGCGACTAAAATCACGGCCATAATATTAATTAATTATAAAATAAAATATAATTAATTAAAAATATAAGGTCTCTTTGCGAGAAGGATTCCCAGACATATACTTAAAAACGATCGCGTGTCGAGGAAGAAAAATAAACATATTGAATATTATGCAACCATGAGGAACTGCATAAATGTGGAGAGAGCGAAAGTAGTGGGCAAGAACAGTTCAAATGTAGATGTGCTCTATAAATGCTTCAAATTTTAAGGGGTTTCAGAGTTTGACCCAAACAAACATTGCATTATTGATAGTTGTCACCATCTTGAGATTTATAATGAACTGGAAATGATTTTATAAAGGACTGTCGCGTGTTGGAAAAAGAAGAGTTGGCATACATAGGCTGACATGGGAGGATGAGGTGAGAAAAGACGCAAACCAACTACTACAAGTCATAGACTAGAAAACCGCAGCGGGGGACAGGAGGAGTTAGAGGCGAGGGCTGATTGAGGCCAAGGCTCGATATTTTATTTTTATTTTTATTTTCACAATATTTAGAATCAAACAGTCGTTACACAATATGTTGACAATTAATACATTTAACATGTAGACCAGCGAAGATTCCACTCTTACCAGAAATGTCTCAGTCTTGAGGAAAAAAAAGTAAAAATTAAAATTCTCTAAAAAGTCAAGTTAATTTAAAAACAACGATAATACAATACTTAAAACAATACAAAAACATAAAAACATAAAACATATGAACTGTATGGCCATCGAAGAAAAAGTTGAAGTCGCGTGTCATCACACAAATGAATGTATCTTTCTATTTATACCATCACAACATTCCCATAAATGGGGTAGCCACGTCTAGACTGCATGCATGTATTATATTTGACATATTATAAATTGTTGACAGTTGACACTTTATGTCATTAAAAGATGGGTTATTTACGTTTTTCGCTTCATCTTGCTTAAGATATATTTAGTAAAAACAGGTTCCAGGAATGTATGTTTTCGTAGAAGGAATCAATTTCCTTGCTGTAAATGTATTTATTTATAGTTTATTTATTTATTTTACAACATAAACGGCTATAAGCCTTTAACAAAAAAATATATAATTTACATATAAATAGAAAAATATAAAAAAGTAAACATACAACCAAGAACTTTATTATCAATGGAGAATAAACATTAAAGTTAACAAAAATCCAACAAAATAATAAAATAAAAAACATTTGAGTAGATAAGAAAACATTAAAATAAAGTAAATACAGATAAAAAAAAAAACAATATTTTTATCAACCCAGAAATACATGCATTGTATCCTATCATTTCTCGTGAATAATCACAGAGTACCTAAGTGACGTGTGTTTGCTGTGCTGATGATTCAAAAATATAAATCTCCTTACCTACTAATAAATTAATACCTATTTTTTATCGCTAGCCAACTAACTCACTAACTATACCTAAGTAAATTCCTATTTCATCAGTGTGGCGAAATCGTGTCTGTCTTCCCGCCTTTAGTAATTAAACATAGTACCTATTATACATGTACACATTTCGACGTATGGTGAAATCAAAAAGAGAACGTGGATCACGTGGGCATTCTCTGGGGCAGCACCAAAACCTTGTGGAGGGGTGGTTACAGAGCGGGGAGGACATGCGCAGTAGCGACCCCTGGGCGAGCGCCCCTTACTACCATCAACCAAGTCAGTACTGATATTATTCATCATCTGAACTTCATCGGAACAACATCGACTCTGATGGACCACTAAGCAGTACTGTCCCCAACCATCACAACGAGAGGCGACTTCTGGAAATACCCAATATAATACACTCTCTGCCATACCATCCTCAGCCGAGGCAGGGTCTGAAGCAACCACCAACAGATTTCGTAATAGATTCCTGATTAATTTTGAAACCATACAAATTCATGCTTATGCTCTTTTTTTTGTTTTTGTCTTTAGAATATATTATTTTTTTTTTTGTTAAACCTGTTCTCATGTTTTATTTCTCAGCCATCTCATTCTTCCGATCCATGTCAATTAATAATAAAAGTTGAACTTTGAGAATAATAAATCAATTACATATACATAAACATTGGAAATGAAAACAATAATACAATATATGAAATAGGTATTAAATAGTTGATGATAATTTCGTAGATATATTTCATAAAAGTTTAATAATATTACAACAAAATTAATGTGTTCACAAATATTTGATACATTATTGAGCATATATCATATTATATTACAACCATAATACTTATTATTATAAATGTCGTTTAAAACGACTATCCTCAGATACCGCGGAATTAGCATGCACAATTTTTTTACTAAAGTCACATCGCGCATCGTAAGATAAAGATCAAGGCATGATTAAGATTGTATTTAGATTGTGTCAAGAGTAACCCTACAGATGAAGAAATACAGCATATTATTACTTTCATTGTTGGTCCAAATGTCTGGAAATATTTGACCAGTAAAAAGTAAAATACTTGAACATATTTTCAAAGTATGCAAGTTAAATTGGAGTGTGTATGTAGGACTGTAGGTATACCTACGGTAAAATAAGATATTATGTTGATTTTACTATATACACATATAATTAAAGATACTCTACTATCCTATGTGGTTGTCGTGAAAAGTTTGGCTTTACCTCTTAACACGAAGTAGGTGGAGTCACTACTTAAAACAGTGCTTCTAAAGTAATCCTTTATGGTTAAACTGTATATTATAGTAATTATATACATGTTTAATATTCTATTACAGAGCAAAGTTTGCATGTATAGACTTTTGATATAAAGAACATTAGATTCTGATATAGATACTATAGTAGTAAGAGAATAAGCCACATGTACATTTAGCCAAAAAGAGCACTGCTCTTCCATCCGCAAGGGTTCCGTCGGCCTGGGCGTCCCTCTTTCACTATACACCGTTCCTATGACAACGACATCAGAGCGCAGGGAATGTCGTGGGAAGAGACGCTCTGAATGGAGGAGGCTGGTTTCTGTCCTGTGCTCCCGAGAAGAGCGTTGAAGGCAATGATGATTACATATAAGTAATACATATCTGACAAAAAGTCATCAAAAATGCATGCATACTATTATTGTATGACTTATTTTGTTTTGTTTGTACTGTATTTATTTGTAATACCTGATTGAAGTGTTTTAAATAATATTTTTTTTTTAAATAACATTTTTTTTTATTGTTTATTGTGATTTGTTGTGTTATTATGTATGCCTACACTTGCTCACACCAATTTTACTGTTTTTATTTGATAAGGTTTTTTTTTTATTTTTATATACTCTTTAACTTAGCATCTGTTAATGTTTATATCTATACTAATTTGTATAATACTGAAATGTTTGTTGTTGTTATAGTTTAAATTGTGCCAACCTTACTATTAAAAGGCCAGTGGGCCGTTGATGTATCAATAAATAAATAAATAAATAAATAAAAAAAAATATTTTTAGGAATTGTTTTTTACGTCTTATTATTTTTTCTTTCTTAATCTTTTTGTTAATAAATGAACTTCAAATTTATGCCCATTAGTTTGTAGGGAAGGGATCTTGATTGGTTTGCTCATTGTTCTAATTACTCTAATGTTATTAGTATTTATTTATTTATTTATTTATTTATTTAGCATCAACAGTACACTACAGACAACATATATACATAATAACAACACAATATAGTCAAATAAGGAATCAATACATTGCCCCATTTATAAGTGTACACATTATAACAATTTGTAATATATTCAAAGCCCATAAGGTTGTCACATTTAAATAAAAAAGGAGAAAAAAATGGAAATTGATAGACAGGAGTTTACATAAATACAATTTAAAAAAAAAAAACAAACATGAACAACAGTTGTCCGATCTTACCAAATGTTATAGTTACTCAATAAATAATATTAAACAATCAGTGCTGTCATTCACATCACAACCTAACCTATTTACCTGTTCTATACACATATACGAAAATATGAATCAGTGTCACAAATGAAAATATAAAGATAAGGAAGGAAGTAAAGGGAAAATTATTTGAGATGCAGAGAAACCCAAACTGATATTAATCTTATTGTTATAAGAGTATTAATTGCCGCTTAAAACTTGCAAAACTGACTTTTTGAAAACGCGAGAACTACCGGCGAACATGTCAACACCTCCGAATTTAGTATTATATGTAGGGGAAGAGGGGGCAGAACCGGGTATCTAAGGAAGAGAGGCCGTTTTACCAATCACAACAAACTTTTATTCAAAATAAACATCTGACATGAAGAACACGAATGTTTTCATTGCATATACACATATAAAAATACAATAATCTAAAAAATAATCGAATAAAGTCATGAAATGAAATGTATAGTAAAATACGGTTTTGCCCCATGGGTTGGGGCATAACCGGGTAGGGCTGTGGGGCAAAACCGGGTACAACTTAAAACTTCTAAGAAATCAGAATATTAAGTTATTTAGTCAGAATCCGACAATAGTTCGTTTTCTATTTCAATATTATTCAGAGAAAGAGATTTCTTTTTCTTCTCGCCTTGATTTTTTTTATTCAGTGACCGTTCCTTTTTTTCTTTTTTATATTTGATAGGATGATAGCTGATTTTAATTCATTATAATAGGGAGAACTTGTCAGGACTGCCTTTTTCCACGTTTTGGTGCTTTTTTTCTGTGCACATTGCCAGGATGTCATTTGGTTTTAATTTCATTAACTGGCCATGTCCAGTGTTAAGCTGTACAGAAAAATGATCAAGGGACAAGAAGCTCATTCTCTGTCTTTCACGAACATCTGGAAAGAACTTGTATACAAGTCTACCCGTTCTTCCAGTGGTCAATCTGTCTAGCCAAACACTCATTGTCCTCTCACCAAACCTGTCGATTGCCCTAGATATATCCCTTATCCCAGTTCTTGCGAATATATGAAGATATAAAGTGTCGTAGCCATTCTTCAAATATTTTTGACTGAATCCACCCTATTTTATGACGTGCAGCCACTGTACCTGGTGGAGCGCCATTCATAAGTTCTGGCTTCATTCGTTGCCGAGGGATAATCAAAAGCGGTGTTACCCACGTTCCTCCAGCAGACACACAAATTTCGGCTGTTATAAGTTGACCTCTTTCAGCAGATGCTATGCTGCCTACCTGTCGTCTTCCTTAAAGCAATAATCTTGCTTTGGGTGTCAGTAACGTCTTGTAAAGTGATAATCACTGCATTTTATCATAATATATTATTTTGAAATTGTTTTGTTTACTTTGTTGCGATTAATGATGCTGTGCAAAAAGAATAAATAAATAAATTATTTGTTCTGACAATTATTTTAATGTCTCTGTAAGCTTTTAATTTCAAGTATAAAAAAAATATCTTTTACACGTGCGTCGTTATGAAGAAGCAACGAAGATATATTGTTTTTAACATTTTATTTTAATATATGGTACAATGGTACATACCTACAAAAGACAGGGGCAAAACTGGGTATACCCGATTCTGCCCCTCCTTTGTGTACCCGATTATGCCCCAAGAGCACGTGTTAAAACTAAAGTGTGTTTTTTTTACAAGCGTTACAACACGAATATTAAAACACAGTTAAATGAGAAGAAAAATAACTATTTTAAAACCGTGCATATACAAAATAATGAATATCTATACATACACAAAGTGTAGGCAAATTCAATATTGGTGTCACAATTAAAAAGTACGAAAAACAGCAAAAAATATTTTTAGAATATGCTTCTGCGATAACGAACACTACCACTCACGTCCAATTTTGTGCATCGACTGACACCATTTAGAAGTGCATTTGGGTTGTTTGATCACGGTCTATATTCGTGTGATATTGAAGATATTACTAGTACCCGGTTCTGCCCCGATACCCGGTTTTGCCCCCTCTTCCCCTATTGACAATCCGGTGGAGAGGGTTTCTCAAACCAGCATTAGTACGAACCCCGCTTAAGTGTAGGGGTCGATTTGATCTTCTAACCGAAGGCACACGAAAACCTACCTTAGATAACAACTGTGGGACATCAATATCTGAGGTGCAGACTCTACGCAAAATACAAGCATCAATTAATTCTCGGCGCCCCGATAAGTCGATTAAGATTTCGTTAGTTGCAATGCGGTATCTCCGCTCGTACATTCGTAGGAATTTACGTTGCAAGCGCTCAACAAGTAGGGGCATTTGGTGTACCTTTGGACAGTTTTACCTTTGGACAGTTGTAATTTTAATAGGTTGCCATAGATTTAAAAATCTGCAAATTCACAAAAATATAACATTTTTGTGATATCGCCACTTAATCGTGTTTGGTATGACATAAGTGCATTAATTTGTCTGGGATAACAGTTTGAAGATTTTTTGATCAAAAAGTAAATTTTTCACTCATTTATATTGTTTCTATTATTCTGGTTGTTTTGTTGGTGTTTCACATATACAATATGAATATCAAATCATACAAGTTTTACCTCTGTGAATACATTATTGGTTTACCGCTGTCATAACTCCAACTTGTTTGGCGCCTCAAAATACCTGTCAGTATCGAAATTTTTGTTATGTTGTACCTATGGACAACGCTGCTGTTGTACCTCTGGACGCGTCCAAAGGTACACAATCATTCGACAGCTTTCGTTTGGTAGAATTATATTTTGATAAATAGAATAAATTTATTAAATATTAATGAATTTGCAACATTTTTATGAATTAATGTAGATATAATTTTGTAAATTGTGTATAATTCATATTTGCATCAACATCACAATATAATATTATTTTTTGTGTCGCATAGTAAAAAAGGTGTAAAAAGGATTCAACCCTTTGTAGAAGATATAATAAATGCAATTATTGAGTGTAAGTAAGGTGAAAGCATACGAAAAGTAGCAGCAAAGTATAAATTATCTAAATCGACACTTCATCATTATTTAAAAAAAAGCTCAAAATCACGATTACGTTTTACCAAATTACGCTGTTATTAAGTGCTGAAGAACTCAAGCTTTATGACTATTTAGAAAAAGCTGCGTTCTTCAATTTTGGGTTAACTGTGGCACGAGAAAGAGAGATGGCATTCCAGTTTGCTGTTGCCAAAAATAAAAATATGGCACAATCATGGAACATAAAAAAAATCGAGTTTGGAATGCGTTTGTGGAGTTAGAAAACGTTTTCTTCAGCTATCGTTGAGAAAGCCAGAGTCAACAAGCTTAGCGAGAGCAACTATATAGTGAGTTACAATCCATCGGGTTGGTCTGCAACAAGTGCAGATTTTCTTCTCCATTCCTCCCTATTTTCAGCTAATCTCTTTAGTCTTACGTATGTGCCACAGTTCAAGTCCTTCTTCTCCTCTTTTTGTTGCCTCCTTTTGCCTACCCTGTTTAACACCTCTTCGTTTTTGACCTGTTCCAATCAATGGATCTTCAGCATGCGTCTGTAGCACCACATCTTAAAGGCCACCAACCGTCTGTTTTCACTCGTGCTGATGGTCCACGACTCGCAACCATATAGCTTTTATAAAACAAACGTTGTCCAATTCTTTGATAATTTGAAAATGTCGAGCTACAATTTAGATGAAACGGGCAACTCCAACGTTTACAAACCTGGTAAAGTCTTAGCTCCTAAAAGTTTAAGAAAACTTAGAACCATGACAGTAGCAGAAAGAGGAGTAAATGTCACAATGATTGTTTGCATCGATACCAATGGAAATTATAGCATTGCTCCGATGCTTATTTTCCAAGGGTAAATTTTAAAAGCTATATGCTGTTAAGCGACCCACTTAGATGTATTGGTAGTGCAAATCCAAGTGGTTGGTCAAACGAAAAAAAAATCTGGTTTAAATAATCCAGTGTTATTGATTATGGACACGAATCTCATAATCGATTGAAATTATTGATAAAGCTAGAGATTCAGGAATAGTAATTTTGACTCTTCATCTCCATACTTCCCACAGAATACAACCGTTAAAAAAGTGTCTTTGGAACACATAAAACATATTTACCACAATGCTGCAGAAGAATATAATATGATCATGAATCCAGGGAAATCCATATCGATATACGAAATTAGAGGATTGGTTGGGAAATCATATCTCCGGTCATTCACAATAGGGAACATTGTGTCAGGATTTAAAAACACGGGTATCTGGCCAATGGATATAAATATTTTTAAAGAGGGACATTTTTCAGCAATCTAAATTAATTCTTTGATTCACATCCACTTTTCTGTCCTAAGGTACACACATAGCTGTCCGAAGGTACAACCTGTCGTTGTACCTTTGGACAAAAATGAATGATTTCAGAAAAACGCAAATTTTGTCAATAAATAAAAATGTAAGAAATGACAAAAAAAAATTGATGACAGAAATATTTTCAGACTACTTATTTAAAAAAACTATTTACCAATATCTCATTTCGTTTAAGAAAAAAAAAATATTGAATGTGAAAAAAAATAATTTGTCCTAAGGTACAACAAATGACCCTATAGTTAAGTAGCATTCACATTGCTTCACTTTGGATGATCATCCAGAGTGTCAGGGTCAAACCTGTTCATCGAAAGTGAACACGTCTGTTCACACTTGTTCATCCTATGCTTTCACTGCCATATCAACACTCACAGTCATGTTGTATGTAGTTTGACGTACTTTCGTAAAAAAATAAATAAAAAAAATAAAAAAAACACTTATTAAAAATTAAAACAATTTAGTCTAGTTCTCGACCGCATGATAATTTTGCACAAGATTCTGACTTTTAATACAAATTCATAGAGAATAAGACAAATAATAGAATACAACTTGTTTATGGTCGTTTCAGTGAAAGGACCTTTCATCAAAATTATGACGAGTGGTAATCTCTTTCCTCCGTCATCGCTAGTGATCACTATTGATGAAACGCCTGTTCACACCTTTTCATTTTGGAGGATCATCCAGAGTGATCACTGAAAGTGAACAAATGTGAACGCCCCTTCAGGTATATAGCTGTATGATACATAATAAAGAATAAATAAATAAATAAGAAATGTTTCTTATGAAGTGTAAAATAATACATTGTGTGAATTGTCTATCATCATCATCGCCCTCAACGCTCCTCTCGGGAGCACAGGGCAGAAACCAGCCTCCTCCATTCAGAGCGTCTCTGTGCCAATTGCGTCACCTCTTTCCACGACATTCCTTGCGCTCTGAAATCGTTGTCATAGGAACGGTGTACTGTGAAAGAGGGACGCCCGGGCCGACGGAACCCCTGCGGACGGAAGAACAGTGCTCTTTTTGGCCAACTATCATTAGGCATTCTCAATTGTCTATACATGTGATGTTTTGTTGTGTTATTTTGTAAAATATTGACTGATGTTAAGGATTTCTTTCTTGTTGTTCTGTGGAAGTACTTGATGTTCTAGAATTGATGAATTGAACAGTGCCCTTGAGGTGTTTTGGCACGTAAACGACACATTGATTTTGTCCAATAATAATTATATAAATTAAAAAATAAGCAGGATCGCTGAAAGATAAGAGAAATAAAAATCTCGTGGAAGATATTCTGAAAACCAGTCAAGATAATAAATAACATAAAAACTTTAAGACAATAAATATTAAGTTCAATTTGAAATATTATTTTGATAGTAAATATTATATTTAGCTTTATTATTTCACGGATCAAAGCTAACGAAGCTCTAACTGTTTATTTCACGCATTCAAAGAAATATTTTTCTCAGCGGAAATTGTTCTACAAGAAAAAGGAAATAGCTCTAAAATACATAACAATATTTATGTTGACGTAAAAATCAATAAGTTTACTTTTAAAAGATTAATATTATTTATCAAAAGCGATTTTTTTATTATTTTGTAATTCAATATTACCTTTTAAGGTTAATCCCTACCTATCTAATTATCAAATAGGCAATTTTTAAAATTATTTTTAAATTTTTTATCAAGTGTAGGTAGGTATTTTGTTAAAGTTAAATAAAATTAAAATGCGTGATTCTTTTACATAGTACAGCATTAAAGCTTTCTGTTTCCTGTAAGTTTACAAGTGTCCTGTGTAAGGCTGGTGTTCGTAAAATATCCGTGTAAGACATTAAATATATATAATGAGTTACAATCCATTGGATTGGTCCGCAACGAGTTTGGTTTTTCTTCTCCATTCCTCCCAATTCTCAGACAGTCTTTTCAGCTCTACGTATGAGCCACAGTTCATGTCCCTCTTCAGTTGGTCCATATACGTATCTCTTGGTCGGCCTCTGCCATTTGTCCCCTCGGTCTTACCCTCCGCGATGGTGATGAGTAGTCCTGGGTGCCTGATGTTGTGGTCAATCCAGTTAGCTCGTTGTTGGCTAATTCTCTTAAGAAGTTGCCTTTTTTCGCCTACCCTGGTTAATACTTCTTCTTTTTCGACGTGTTCCGACCAATGGATCTTCAGCATGCGTCTGTAGCACCATATCTCAAAGGCCGCCAACCGTCCGCTTTCACTCTTGCTGATGACATTTATGTTATTCAGTAATAAGGTAAACCACCCTTCCTGAATGTCTATTTGTTGTTTGAAGAGGGTGGAATTTTGTGTAATAAAGAGGACAGTTTGAAAATTTAATAAGTGCAGTTAATCTGCTGGCGGTCAATTTTCATTACAGGTTGTCCAGTAGTACCCATTACGAAAATATGTAGGTATTGATGATTATACTTGTATTAATTTTTGTTATCTTTCACTGTGTACCGCCATGTAAAACGATGTAAATGCATAATTATGCCATGAAATTCAGCAAGGTATGTAGAGGAATAAATCATTATATAATATCTAAGTATAAGCTGTTCCGCTCCTCAAGCTCATAATTTGTATATCCCATGATATCTTGTAACAGTGTACAGTGAAATATTTAAAAAATAAATACTACTGCGATCATCAACATATATTTTTTATCTGGATACTATTGGATAACCTATAGTAGAAATATACCAGAAATTTAGATCAACGATTATGTGTTTACTAAAAATGAATGTGTTTTATTTTCAATGTAAATAATTGGAAAACACTTGTATCCAAAAAGTGATAGCACAGGTAGTATTAAGTTTGAAGTAAACAACAGAACCCCTATGAATAAAACGATCCACTTTGAGTTGCTTGAGAGCCTTCTATTACAAAGGGTGTGTCTGTGGTAACCTTTAAGCTATAAACGAAAGCGGGGGATGGCTATTACGAAGGAAATGAGTTGGATTATGGAACTTTCTCTCAACATATTATATAGAACCTCCCTATGAAGGTTTTGTAGGTATAATAGTATAACCATATCGTGGAATTAATGTTCGCTTGTGTTGTTTTCGAGGTTGGAACACAACGTACTACTCGTATTATTGCTGAAATCAAAAAAGGAAAATGTGTTTTTCTGTAAGTAGTAGAACATCATCAAATATCGTTTAAGTGTAATATTAAACAAATAAAGGTAATGAGTTGTGCAACCATTTTTGAAAATTGTAAAAAAAAATAGTTTGATTAAATGGTATAAGAAGCACTTTTGTTAACTAATTTTACTTTAGTCAAAGGACCGTGTATTTCTAAAAGTTATTTGTTTGTGGAATTGATAGAGCGGAGTTGTTTTTTATGAATTACCAATCAAATCAATTTATTTGAATATTTTGATATGTTGATGTGTGAAACAGGACCTTCATTATATTGTATTCAGAACCTTCATAGTTATAATGTAGATACTTATTTGAAATGTTTTGATAATATTATGCAAACAAAACTAAGTATTCACTCGCTATAATGTATTTGTGTTTGTCATACATATTATTATAGATTAGGAGAGAGTCTTCTCCAGCAGTTGTTGAACATTTACTCACGACTTTACTTTATATTATGGTGCTTGCTTTGTGAGAATGTTATTGTTTGCTGAGAAAATATCAAGTCCTATGAGAGACAAAGAATTCTACATATGGAATTCCTACCGTTATAGGTTTAAACGGTTTAGTCTCATACATTATTCACCTGTACCAACTCACAAAATGTAGAAATATCTCTCGAACCATGTCTCGAATGTTTATCTATCTATCTATTCCCTCACGCCGTATCCCAAGTGGGGTAGGCAGAGAGAACGGAATTAGAATTTTTATCGTTTTTATTACATTTTTACAACTAACCACTGTATGAGGTTATATGTATATGTAAATTTAACACATGAAACTACGTACCATACAAGGCTAAGAAAAAACAACGTCACCAACGTCATCGTCCAGGTATCTCAGAACAATACCTACATGTGAAGCTGTCATCGGGGTTTATAAGAGAGTATACCGGAGCCTTCGGCAAGTCGCCCAGTAGCTTAACTGGACAAAGCACTCCCCGAATAAGGTGACGTTGTCGTTTCTTAAGCCTTATTTGCTAGTTTCATGTTTTAAATTTACGTGTTAGAATTTTTTTTATGTCTTACAAACCATATCAAGTAAATTTGTTTTTATTTGAATGAATCTGAGTTAGATAATTAAAACCAGATTCACTCTTTAGCAAGCAATAGAAAAATATCGAAAAACGGTGAAATTAAACCTAAGATTTCTCCATTGAAAGTTCAAGACGTAACGAGCTGCCGCTTTTAGGTTTCTCTAAAATATATAAAGCAAAAATATTTCAATGATAAGTTCCTATTCTCGTAAAGATACAAGGGAAGAAAATAAATAATTATACACAATGATTCTTTAGTATTCTATTGATATTCATAAAAATATAGAAATGTCGTACGAAATGTAGATTGAAAAATAAAAATAACAGAAAATTACACAAAACCAAAAAGGATGGAAAAATCAAGACAAGATATTAAATCTACTATTTATACAGTGTTCAGTCTTGATTTTATTTCGAATCAAAGTGTTGAGAATATTAATTTCCAAGTCCAGCTGCACATTGAAAAGAAATATTCAGATTATATTACATAACGATATTTTTATCTTACTAGAATTTTCTTTATAATAAACGTTCGTTCTTGATATACCTGGATACATTTATTTCATCGTTATACAAAACTGGCTATTACCTTGTTTTGAATTGAAGGGTTGGTAAAACTTTATGTGACAGAATAAGAAATGAGGATATTAAGAGAATAAGCGTGTGCTAGAGGAGTGTTGTGGATAAAATGCATGTTAATAAATTTAGCCTGGACATGTGGAGCGAATGGATGATTAAAAAACGTGTATTTATCTGAAAGAGGGAACGTGAAAAAAGCAAACGTCCGATAATCACGTGGCAGATTACAGGGATCAAATTCTCAAAGAGAATTCTGCCTCTGTATCTGCGAGAGGAGGTGAATGGAGAGAGTTTTAAAAGAAGGCTGAAGACACACCTTTTTGCTGGGAGTTTCGGGAGATGGATACGATATACAGCGCCCTTGAGGTCATGTTATGAGAAAACGGCGCTTTACAAATTGTCCATATATATATATATTTATAAAGATGGTCGCTTGTTGAGTAAGAGAAATCCTTTAATATCCTGGAGTTTGTCGGTAAAGTCGTAGTCCTTGGACGTAGAGTCTCGGCGTCGTGCACATCAGGTGTGTGATTCTAGGTGCCGGCAAACTCACCTTTCACGACAAAAGCTTTTAGCTTACCGTGAAAGTAGTATAAGGTTATATTTGGAGTTATTACAAAAACCCTGATAAGTATATTATATTTTTTTGAAATAAAATATCTAGGATGTTTGATTTTAATGTGATCATGACTGCTCACATGGAGATTTTCCTATCTGGTTGTATAATGCTGAGAAGTTTAGATGGCAATTCCACCACCGAATATAAAAAATAATTCAATTTCCTTGTTAACAAGATTATGCGTATACTAAGATACATTGACGATTCTCAGAGAGGCTGACATAACAAATTATTTTTTCTATAATTATAACTATAATTCAAGGCCCAGTATTTACTTACCGATAAAACAATCCAAAAAAAATAGATTTTTTTTTATAAATTGTATCCTCTATATTCCCCCTTAAAGACAACTTGTGAGTTTGTCAGCTTTATGTTGTTGTGTATTTGTCGACGAATTGTTCTTTCGATGAATTGTTGTCGGTAAATATTATCCCTCGGGAAATTGTTCGGATCCCTCGAATTGTTATATTATATAATATATCGTTACTCATACCAATATTTCCTTCAATACAAGTATAAACGAGTTGTCCCGCTGGGATCTATTAGAAGCCCATTACTTGTAACTAGAATTTCTTTCGTTTACACTACATATGTAATAAAATACAAAAATACTGTACTGTAGACGTATGTACAATTGTACATACATACAAACCTATGAAATACACTAATTTATTTAAAACTAGACAAAAATGCGTTATCTATGCTTTAACCAAATATAATTATATAACTACTACTGCTAAAAAATAAACCATTCAGGATTGGCGCCAAAAACCATCGCTGAATTTAAGATATAAAATGTCAACATCTGCCATTTACAGGACACTCGAAAACTCATGGGAAAGTGTGGATTACCAATTTTTTGCCGGATACTCCACGCAATAATAAATATTAAATCATCATCATCATCATCGCCCTCAACGCTCCTCTCGGGAGCACACCAGCCTCCAGAAACCAGCCTCCTCCATTCAGAGCGTCTCTGTGCCAATTGCGTCACCTCTTCCCACGACATTCCTTGCGCTCTGATATCGTTGTCATAGGAACGGTGTATTGTGAAAGAGGGACGCCCGGGCCGACGGAACCCCTGCGGACGGAAAAACAGTGCTCTTTTTGGCCAACTATCATTAGGCATTCTCATATCATGGCTGTGAGTCTTGGCACTTAACCAAGGCTCAGGAGCGGAAGATACTAAGCTTTGAAAACGGGTGTCTTAGAAGGATTTTGGATGTCAAATGGTATGAACATGTTACAAATGATGCTGTGCGCCGGCGCACCCAGCAGAGACCTGTAATCTCCGTAATACAGGAGAGACGATGGTCCTGGCTGGGACATGTTTTGAGAAATATTAAAACTTCGTACAAAATAACTGGTTGAAAAGTTAATAACTAATCGCCTGATGATGGAGTCGAGAGTCTCTTAATACCTACATACTATAGTAAGCGAAGTTAATAAAGTCACTTGGAAGATAACTAAATAGATACATACCTACTATGTTTTTTTTTTTAATTTATTTTGAAATGGACTTCCAACAGTAAGTAGCTTCAGTCAATAATATCTACAAAAAACGAGTAATCGTATTTAAGAATATCTTATATTTATATCTATAAAAAAATCAATGGTCTACTTTGAAGGCATGGAACAATTTAGAGAAAAATACTTTTTACGAGTTTTATAATATTTTCTCTTTTCTTCATTTGATATCCATGGATTATCTTATATTGACTTGTTAAATAATATCTTTCGACCCAATATTTGAATAAATTTGTAATATATAGGAATAAAACGTGCACAGAATACAGTGTTTGAATATCGATGGTTTAAAGCACAGAAGACACATGTCCACATTTGACAGTTTCAAGATAACAGATTATAAAAGTTTGAGATTCTTAATTGATTATCTTATTTTAAATTAATGCAGAAGATGTCATTGATAGACATAAACTTTTCAGAATTAAGAAAGTCTATATATTATAAATGCATTCTCAAATATCTTACTTGACATGTTACATCTGTGCACTAAAAAATATCATTTATGGATGAAAAATAAAATGTTGGCCGATTCTCAGGACTACCCGATGAGCCCACAAACTTTCATAAAGTCGGTCCAGCCGTTTCGGAGGAGTATGATAACTAACACAGTGACATAAGAATTTTATATATTAGATTTCGATAATGATATACATAAGTATTATTGGTAATTATGTTATCAGGACATAGAAAACGTTGAAACTGATCTTGAACATAATTTACTAACTCATTTTATCTTAATAGTGGACATTAGTCTTCTGTGCTTTAAAACATCGATATTATCCAATATTTTCATATTGAGGTAAGTATTTAAGTACCTACCAGCCAAGTTTTATTAGTATCGAGGAAATTTTGATAAAGTAGAAATTCAAATAAAAAGAAACGTTAACAAAATAACCTAAATTTCATTCTCTCGAATGGGTGCACGCAAATTTGTAAATTTTTATTTGTAAAAATAATAAAACTATGAAAAATCAAACACAACAAGAATAATATAGATATATAAATTATTTTTCTTCAGTACTATAACATTGTAAAGGGTCCCTTTAGTACTTATCATGTCAAAGTGTGAAAAAGTATACAAAGAACAGCAGTAGGAGTATTTGAACAAAATCATTACACCTCTAACTACAAGAAGATATGTTCAGTTTTGATACCACTTAACATATATATTCATAAACAAAGTAAAATATTTATTAAATTATGTTCTTCACAAACAATTATTATTCTTGACATTTGAAAACAATCAAGAAATTTTCATCAAAGGGAGCTTTTAAGATAAAATTGGAAATATTTTATTCAAAGAACAAACTTGGTTTTAAATATTACAAAGGGCATTTCATGATTTGCTGTCAAGATATTATTAATCTTAAGATATAAAAATAATGTTTGTCTGTTCGTTACGAAACTTATTAAAAAAGCTGGAGAATAATTTTTCTACAGGAAATCTCCAATAAAAGTTGGTTAAAAAGACAACGTTTTTTTTCATTTATAAAGACGGACTGGCCTGGACGTTCCTCTTTTACAATTCACCGTTGCTATTAAATGTTGTGTTATATAAATGTTTAGAATATTTACTAATTTTTTTATTGCTTAACCGGATTTGGGTGCAGATGACAAAACCAATGATAAAGCGTCTCTCGATCAGTGATATGTTACAACTAGATTCGCAATGTCATACAAATATTCTCTAAAAATGTGTACCCAACCGTCGAGGTACAACACCTGAGTAATATAATATATTCATCTCTTTTCTTATGTATATATTCATCTCTATCTACCGGCCTTTGTCGTCTGTAATAATCCCCATTCTCATATTGTCTATCTCTTGTTATCTACAAACAATTTATATGTGTGTCGCTTTTTTTCAAACTAAAATTGCGGCACCAAGGACCGCAAAGAGATTTTATTGATGGTACATGTTTGAGATTCATATTGCAAATCTAGGTATAACATATCACTGCTCTCGATTGGTGGACCTTACATCGTGACAGTGAGAATGGTGGAATTGGTGAACGTTGTCTAGGACACCGAAAGTGATCACTTAAGCCAGCTTTGAGGCAATTCGTAAGCGTTGGGACACCTTTCTCACTTCTTCCGATTAGATTCTACACAATGTTACATTGTGTAGACATGGTTCTCCAATAGAGGTTTCTGATTGTGTTATATACTTTACCGTCACGTCGTATTCCAAGAAAGATACGCCAAGAAAACGGAACTCTATATTATCCTATTTTTACATACTTTTTTCACATCTTCCATAACTATGCAATTTCCCATGCGCTAATGTCGATTTTTCTTACTCAGCACACGCCAATCCTTGAGAATTTGATCCAGACTGACTCTTCAGGCTTGCCTAATGGCATGCCCGTGAGGAAAATTAAAAATTAAATTGCAGATAAATAGGAATTTACGACTCCTGAGGTTCCCGGGTGTGAGGTGGGGCTTTTTTAATGTAACAACGACAGTAAAGTACTGGAAATCTCACGTGGAGTGGTTACTCAATTAAAGCAGAGACTGGTTTCTACTTTGTTCTCACGAGAGGAGCGTTGAACTGCGATTGAGTTTAAATATGTGAAAATTTTATTATTATTATTATTTGGATGATTTGTAAAGCGCAGTTTTGTGAAAAAAATCCACCTCAAGGGCGCTCTTTGCTAACTAAGGTTGTGCTTGGATTATTCCGTGAGATTTCTTGAATAGATAAGTCTTCAGTTGGTTCTTGAAACGAGATATGTCCTGCGTTTCTCTGATCATTTGTGGAAGCCTGTTCCAGATTACAGGTGCAGATATTGCAAAAGCACGCTCCACGTACACTGGTTTCGATACAGTACTGGTCACCTCCAATTTAGTTGTAATATCTTGACAAGACCTAAGTGTTGTCTGTCTATGACTTAACGCCTGTCTACCACAGAGTTCCATGATATATTCTGGGGCCATAGCATGAAGTGCCTTAAATACTGTCAAACACACTTTAAATTCAACTCTCTCCGGACATCTGAGCCAATGAAGAGATTGAAGGGTGGCAGATATGTGTGCAGAGCATTATACACAGTTTTATAGATAATTTGTTCTTAATTAAATCAAATGAGAACAAATTAAGACCCATTTTTCATTTCGGTTCGCCGAGTGAGCCAAGTTATAAGGTAGAAGCTAGTACCTCAAATTATTATTTTATTTCAAAGATTGTAAGGGTTTGATAGCCGGATGTGATTAAATAGGTACCTATTTATCATAGTAAGCTTACTTTGTTCTGTTATATCCGGTCTGATGTCTATTTCAAGTAGGTTTATTCTAATTAAAATCTTAAATTAAGGGAGTAATATCGTCCTAGCTGTCGAGATGAGATCGCTGAGGAGAATGGTTGAATGTAAAACGATGCGTGATAGAGTGAAGAATGAGAATATTAGAAAAATGAGCGGATGCAAGAGGAGTGTTTTGGAAGAATGCGTGTAAATTAGTTGAGATGGTTTTGTCATGTGGAACGAATGGAAGATGAAAGAATCACAAAGAAGATGTACCTCTCTTAAAGAAGGAATGTGTGGAATCGCGTGCGTCCGAGAACAAAGTGGCTTGACCACGTGGATCAAATTCTCAAGAACGGCCGCGTGTTGAGTAGGAGAAATCAGATGAGAAATTATATGAATGTAGAAAAAGCGAAAAAAATATGTAAGGACAGATCTATAATTATGGAGTTCCATTCTCTCTGCCTACCCACTTGGGATGCAGCGTGAGGAAAAATTATCTTCTTTATATTACATATGTTTAATTCATTGCGAAGAAAATGATAAACAGAAATGAAAATATAAATATTTTCTGTGGAGTCTCTAGTAAAGAAATGGTCACTCATTCAAGTAAATATAACATTATTTATTAACTTATTCTTTTTTACCCTCATTATCATATAACAGTGTTACCAACATAATAATATAAAATAAAAATGGCGCTATGAAAAGCTTGTGTCTTATGACTGAAATTTTACGATAACTACCTTTCAAGATGAAGTTGAAAATTATATGAGAGAAAGTGAGATTTTTAATTAAAACCGTTTATTTATATACCCTAGGGCAGTGGTTTCAAACCCTCGGTACGCAGAGCAATTGGTACCGGGTTGCGGGAGAAACATGAAAGTCCACCTTTTTCTTTATTAGTTTTGTCCTTATTTTCGGCATTTAAAAATAAGTGAAGCGAATTTGTGAAACCATTCTCAACAAAACAAAAAACGAAGATCATAAAATACGTCATATTTCTAAACCTTTTTGAAACTCTGACAACAGAGGGGGGGAAGGACGAGTAGCCATTTACGGAGAGTATCAAATACTGCAATCTGAGACCATAAAAAAGTCCTCTCTTTCATTTTTCTTTTGCAGACAATCAACGTCTTCCCCATAGTGTGCCGTGGTTTAATTATCAAACGTTTAAGAGTCTCCAGCGAAAAAAAGGTTAGGAATCACTGCTCTGGGTTAAGTAGCTTACATTCGTTGCGAAAAAAAATGTTGAGGCACTGAGAAAAAATAAGTAAAAATATGGGTTTTTCCAGGGAACGTAACAGATGATGTCAAAGATTTTTTTCCATAATAAGTAGAGTTGTAATACAAAGTGATTTAATCGGATACCAAATAACGGATATCTGATGAGATCGCAGGCCAAATAGCCGAATATTCGGCTACGTCAAAATAGCTTTTTTTTAGCGCAGGCATACAATATTATTCAAAGTTTTCAATTTTATAAAATCATTACAGAAATTTGGTAAAATATCTGTCAATAACGGCATAGACTACCTGACGTTTTTGAAAATTTTAATTACTCATTTCCCAACCTATGTAGATATTCTTACCATCACGGCATATCATGCAATGAACATAAGGGTTGTCCTCACGTGCCATCCTGATAAGTTGAAAGACGTCTCTTTCACGATCAATAATTTATAGTAGAAAAAAGACAATTAAAATAAGACCTAATTAAAATAAGACATAAAGGATGAATGGCATACCTGATTACTGATTTAAAAATGTCAAATGTCTTATATTTGAATGCTTTCCTTATACCTGCCTTTGACAAATCTACTACTTGTGTATTTAAGCTGCGAAAATTGACACGTTCTCGCAACGTCGTCTACATTCGAACGAAAACGTAACGCTTAAATGTGTTTTGACTTGTACAGATATTGTACATTAAACAATAGGGAGGAAGTTATAAGTATAGTTTACAATAAAAAAAATTGAAAAAAAAATAAAAATAAAGGCGCAACAAGAAATAAAAGACGTCTAAATTCACCTCCTTCAGTTCTAAAAGGATGTAAAGGGTCCCTTTAGTAATATCAAAGTGTGAAAAGGTATATAAAATACAGCCATAGGAACACTCGTTTCTATTCTCTTTTTATTCTCGAACTATCCGTTTTCCATTCGGATAGCAAATTCAGGTCTAGTCTATCTATTTCATCTATATGTTGTAAGTATGGAGGAAGCAGTTAATTCAACTGCCTGCCATTGCGTTAGAACGACGCGTTACCCATAATGTGATGAAATTTATCATATCCAAAATGTTACGATAAAAAAACGTGGAAAAAATATTTCGATGGTTTTAGAGCTGAACCTTACTAATGGTGAGATTTTTAAGATGCGAAATTTTAAGTCTATGTTACGTTTACGCCTCGGCATGACTAAGCTTATTAATATACATACATTTTAAATAAAGGATTCGTGTGCTTATTTTTAAACTTTGGCACTTTTGTTTACTTTTATGGGAAAGCACCCGAAGTTCAGTGAATTTTGAGGACGTAGGTTCGACGTTTTTTATCATTGCTGTAAGCCATCCGGGGCACTGCCAAATAAGGTGGCGTTGTCTTTTCTAAGCCTTGTATAGGTAATAGTTTCATGTTTTTATTTTAAGTTTCAAAATATATTTCTAATCCCATACAATGAATAATGGAATAGAAATTGGATGGATGTAGAGGAAGCGAAAGAAGTATGTAAGGATAGATCTATATGGTGTTCCATTCTCTCTGCCTAGCCCCACTTGGGATACGGCGTGAGGGTGTAGTTAGAAAGATTTTTTTTAATAATAAAAGCTTAAATTGACACATAATGTGCCGTAGAGCATCCGATAAAGAATTGGTCTCCCACTCTTTACCGTAATTTTCGAATGTGTACAGGTGATCGAAAAATAAAGAATTTTGCATCTCAAATTCAGCGATGAGGTTTGCCACCCATCTTGAATGTCTTAACTTTTTATTGTCACAGAGAAGACGGCCTGCTTGTTTCCTAGATACACGCAACTGTTCTGCTGGCTACCCCAGTTGTGTGATATTCCGTGATGGTGTAGTAGTAGTAGTGATAAATTCACACAATCAAATAAGATTTTTTAGCTTCTTCAATCTTTTTGTCTTCGTATATACCTACTATCTTTAAAGAAATACTTAGTATGACATAAAGATAGAGTTTTTAACAAATGTTTTTAATTTCTACAAATTTGTGATAAAATCAAACGCACTAAACAATACATATCTGACTTATGACACGCTCAAACATGTGCATTCATAATGAAATAGTTATACATTATATTATTTGATTTCTTTACCAGATGGTTTATCGCCTTTGCACAATCTTTGCTCCTAATTGGACAAAACTCAAAATTATTTCTCCACATTCTATGTAGAAATCCGAAGCTGGAAAAACTTTCCCCTCGCTTCATTATAACGACTGTGCTCTGGACAAACGCTTCAAACCACATTAGTAAAACTTTGTAGGAGAAGCAAAGATTGTAGGATAAAGCAAATGCCATATTATTGTCATATTATTTGACTATCTTATTACAATGTAGTTTTTTATTATGTCATAAAAATTCAAGAGAAAATATTCAAGAATTATCAAGTTATAAGCAGAGAATAAATTTTTTTTTTTGATTAAGTTCTTTGTACTGACAGACTTATGCAAAATGTAAAAGAGATATGTATTAAGTCGTATGTTTGGGTTATGCGGTTTGATGGCTTTTATCTCGCCCAAAAATTACGTCTGGATGAATATTTTTTGGTATTAATAATGAAACTCATGCAGTTTGAGTCCTCGATTCGATATTTGCAATTCAGTCCTAGCTAAAAAAAATATATTCCATTAATTGTATCGGCATTAACTTTTTAACACTTCATTTTAAATTTTCAAATAAAATAAAATAAATATTTACTATTTGGTTTTGTGTAACTTTTGAGCAAGACTAACGCACGACCAACGCACGATAGTATAGATCAGCACCTGATGATGCGAACTCGGAGTCCGCGAAACCGGTCATGCGTTAGTCTTACTCAAAAGTAACACAAAACAAAATAGTAAATATTTATTTTATTTGATAATTTAAATATTAAATATTTTGCCTTTTCTATAAAAGCTAAACGTTTGGGGATTGAATCATTTAACCAGAATGTGTACAAGACACAAAAATGATTGATTTCAAAACATAAAACCACTTTTGTCAAAATTGTGGTTTGATGCCTTTGTCCTGAACACAGTTGTTAACATACTGTTAGGTTGGTAGGCTGTGATTATAATGAAATCTTTCAGCGGATTGAACAGTAGGTACTACAGCCTTCACACATACATATGTATATACACACACACATAATAGCAACAACCTTCTCTTGTTACCAAGTACTAAGCGAAGGCGACATGCGGAAAGTAAGGGTTACGTACCTACCTATATAATTATATAAGTCAGTACTCTGCAACCTTTTCTCATCTACGGCACACCAAACTTCTTCCTAGAATTCCGCAGTACACAATGGTCTCGAATATTAAAATACATATTTCTACCCCCCCCCCTTGCTAAATTTACGAAATGGTATAGGAATTTGACATATCGTCGTTGCATATTCAAAAAGAGACATGTGCGCACATTATTATTTGGGTATACTCTTTTAAAACTATTCATGAAGGCATTAAAATATTGTAGTTTGGACTTTTTATTCGCATGTGATATTATTCTTTAAGTATTGAATTTAAATATTTGAAACTAAAAAATCACTTTATAAAATGGTTATCAACGACGATTTATTTCAAAAACTCCTCGGTTTTCTAACAAAATATTTTCTCACAGTATCTTTTTATTCAGTGTAACAGGTATTTGTACCGACTATTGTTTATGTCAAAGCCGGCGGAGATACCTACTTATTATTTGTAAACAACAGCTGTGCGATGCATCGAATGAAGTATTGTCATTATTATTTACTACCCCGTCTTTATATTAAGGTTCATTTTGCTGTGAATCACCTCATTATTGTTTATTTATTTTTTTAATACATATATCATTGTTAAAAACTCGTTGTTCCATGTTGGCCTAAATCACTCGCAAACGAGTGGATGACCTTGAGAAGAATAGAATAGAATACCTACTTATTACGTCTTTACATTAATTTCTACCCTACCATAGCAGAATTTTCAAAATAATAATAATAAAAAGGATAATTTGTATTTGGCGCCGTTTAATGATCCGTAACCATCTCAAGGGCGCCATGGCTTTTCTTGAAAAGCAGTGTTTTCAGCTTACTCCTGAACGTTACAGTGGGTTGGTTCTATCTTAAGTCCACTGGCAATCGGTTCCAGGCAGTTGGCCCGGCAACGCTAAAGCTCCTCTCTGCTAATTTGGAATTGTTTGCCCTGTTGGGCTCCACAAGTTTGTTGACAGCGGTGGAAGCTGATCGCAGTGGTCGCCTCAGAGTTTCATTGAGGCGACAGAGTTCAGCGAGGCATAGAGGTGCCGTGCCGTTCAAGGCTTTGTGGACCGTGAGGCACAGTTTGAACTCCACCCTTTGAGGTACACTTTGAAAATAGTATAGGAATTTCAAATATTTCAAAAACTCCTCGGTTTCCTTAAATATTATTTACTCGAGTCATTAAGTATCTGGTACTTTTACCGAATATTCGAATAATTAAAAACAAAATGGCCGCGTATTTGGCCCGCAGCACACCGGCTGCGGAGCACTGATATAAGTATAGTATACGTATATTATTATGCGTATAGCTAGCTGTAGGTGCTGTGCGAAGAAAAATAATAATTCCTTAATCGTATTTCGTAAAGAGACAAAGTCAAAAAGTTGTCTGATCGGTCATGAAAAAATATCTCATTTTTTGAAAATAATGGATCTATTTTTACCTTTATCATTTTCTCTTATTTATGCTTAATTTTATACTTTATTATAGCATCATGGCATGTCCCACAAATGGCGGCAGCCAGCAGACCAGCTGCATGTGATAAACATGAAAACTCTCAAAGTTGATATTTTTCAACCGACGGTTCATGGTGGAGGTTCATGTTGAATTAATTATATATAAAACACTTTTTATAGTATATCCACTGGGTCAATTTAATTATAATTAATGAAAACTGTCGTCTCCGTGCCAAAAAATAAATAAAAGCATTCAGCATGGGTGACAAACCTCATCTCTGAATTTGTATGTAGGTAAATGGTCTGCATTTTTTCAAACAACTGCCTTTTAAAGGAAAATCGAAAACAAACGGAAAAGAGTGGAAAATCAATTCTTTGCATGGCGCTTCACAAAACATTACATATAATAGTAATTGTTATCATAAAAATATCAGTTATACAATTCAATATAAAGAGGGCGAGTTTATTGCTAGAATGCGATGTCTTCCAACTAATCCGGAAATCCAAGCAAACAACTTGTCTCACAAAACAATATTTTTGTTATAAAACAATTAAAAGGTAACAGTTTACTTATTATTTAACACCTTGTGAATAAATTGAATAACAAACCAGTTAGCGTTTTTATTAACTATTAAATTAAGAAAACACACCATCCACTCGGACAGCGCAGACGTCTGAAGATTTCATTTTTTTAATCAATGTTCTGAAAATTAAACCAAATATAAATTTGACATTGGCATCTTATATTGTAGACAAAATAATGAGAAAGCCTAAGAGCCTAGTTTTGAGTGCGAGAGTAAGAAAGATAGAAATTAGGACACGTGTCAACTTTAATACAGAAATATAACAAAAATATTCTGTAAATAAATGCGGTGAAGGGATGACGTTATGTCAAAATACACCCCCTTCAAAATACTAAGAGCTTTTTCACATCACAAAACTTGAGATGGATACCTACTGGGTTACTACTGACCCGAATTTTCCTTTAAATCATAAAAAAACATCATATTTGGAACATTTCACGATCTCTTTGATCTCGTTGAAGAATACTTTCCAAAAGTGAAAACATTTTTTTCAATATCAGTTTTCACAATTTTGTAATGTCTTAACTTTAATTTAAAATATCCACCCCCTCCCTTCGTAGTAAGATTTTCAATTTGGTAAAGGAATTCTAAATATTTTACGATCTCCTCTCGGTTTTAATAAAGGATATTTCATTTAATTTCGAAGGCTTCTTTTTCAAAATATTGTACTTTTGATGATTATTTTAATTATATTTTTCTCATTATTCAAACATCATAAATTGGTCCGCTGGCATAAGGTTGGGTAACCCTGTAGTAGATGATTAATTTGACAATTAATTCAAAAAAAAAATTTTTATTGCTCATATGCTTAGGTACATATTGTGTTCTCACTTTATCTTTCCTGTCTTTAGAGCATGTCATGGTGCACTTGTCTTATATCAACTTATTATTAATTTATATTTTATAAGAATTAACCAACTTTAAATACACTTCGATAGATTGTCAGCAATGGCATCATTTTGAACATGTCAAAAATGCTACTGTACAATACGATTCTGGTACCGTATGCAATCAAAAAATGGACAGTGCAAGAGGAGTTTGTGAATAGAATACTTGTAAATAAGTAAAGATATTTTGGATATGAGGAATGGATGACCAATAGGATATACTTCTTTGAAAGAGGGTGTCATAAAACACGCGGGCGTCCGATTACTACATGGCCTGATCACGTAGATCAAATTCTCAAAGACTGTCGTGTATTAAGATAAGAGTAATCGGCGTGCGTGTATGATAAATTGTATGAATATAGAGGAAGCAAAAGAATTATGTAAGGACAGAGCTATATGGCGTTCCATCTTCTCTGCTTAGCCCACATGGGACACGAAGTGAGGGTATATATTGACTTTTAAATACCACACGTTTAATATAATGGTTCGCCTCGTTGGGATTATTTTAACGTCTCTATGTGCGGTGATGTAAGAAAATGTCTCTACATTTCTACATATTAATATTTGAATATTATCTCTACACGGTTCATTGTAGAACGCTCCTGGTTGATATTATTTTACTCAGGAGAATTAAAGAATTAAAATAATATGTAGATATTTACATAGATACATCCTTATTAATTTAGTCAATTTGCTCTCAGCGTTGCTCCAGGGAAAATAATTTTCTTTTATCAAGAACAGTTTTGTACTATCATTAAATTATACCGTTTGACATTTTCCACTACTGCTATTAGTATGACATCACTGCATATTCCATGAGTGGGGTAGTCAGTGGATTAATATTGCTAGTAATGAACCTGCAAGTTATTATATTATATATGAGCTACTATCACACAACTATACTAGACTCTTGCTCCGGGAAAATTAAAGTATATTAGTTGGGTTAGTTGGAAGACATCGCATTTTAGCGATAAACTCGCCCTCTATACATACATTGAATTGTATAAATGATATTTTCTATTTTAATTTGTATTATTGTAAACAATGTACAGTGAAGAATAAAATAAATAAATAATATTAGAAAAATATTGTTTGGTATAATCATCAAGAGGGAGACCAAAGAATACCTGGATGACACAATGCAATAGAATCCTGCGGAGAAATGGCCATTTGTTGATGAGAAATGGCCTGGATGAAGATGATATAAGAAACAGAAGAATTATCAAATAAAATAAAATAAATATTTATTTTATTTTATTTGATAATTTAAAATGAAGTGTAACAAAGTTAATGCCGATATAATTAATGAAACAGAAGAATATTTAACTTCAGAACGAGAAGAGCCGACCCCAACAGCCTTCAGCGGCAATAAGTTGGGACAGTGCCAGGAAGAATAAGAAGAAGGTATAGGTATTATCATTATAACTGAAACTACATACATAATACTGCGATAAAGCCAGAGCATTCTTAGAACAAAAATTATGTGAGAAGAAAAAAAAATTAAAAATTGCGTTATAAAGAAGGTTCATATGTAACATCAGTGCGCAAACACTGTTATCTCTTTCCATAAAGATCTGATATTTTTTTAGTACAGTGAATGATAGAATGTTTAAGAGAAACTGAAAATTTTAGGATCAATATGAACGTTAAAAAAGGGTATTTATCCAAGAACTATGGTTGCGCATGGCGGCTGCTACAAAGAGCGCCTGCACAATATATTAAGTAATTCAAAAAACGTGAAATAAAATAGGTAGGTATTAGGTAGGATTACGTTAAAAATCAGTCGTTGGAAGTAATTCAAATCTAGTAATTATTATTTCAAAGTTACTTGCTTCGTAAAGTAAAGTTTTGTTTTATCAGATTTAATAACTGACTCGCTCGCTGTTTCGCAGTCACTGATGTCTAAATCACTTCCTAAGAGATGGAGGCGGAATTTCTTGGTTCGTCGCACTTGAAGATCAGCTGATAAACAATAATTAACAAATTATAATGTTATATCTTCTAATTAACTTAATAATTATCAACTTATTCTGTTATGTATTAATAATTAAAGATAAAAGTTTAGTTGTAATTAATTTAAAGGATAATACCTTGTAATTATTTTGTGCCTTTATGCACGTGTTTTACCTATAAAACTCCCTTCAGAGAGATTATTTTAGATAAGTTAAGAGAAATTTGTGGATACAATAATTAAAAGTAGTAGGTAAAGGTATTGTTTGATCATAGACAATATATAACTTTTAAGGATTTTTTTTATCAATACATATCATACAGTAAAGAATGAATAAATAAAAAAATCTATAATTTTTTACTTCATTATGTTGCAAGTGCCGATCATAATATTTTGTATCTTACCTTTGTGTATTTCTTTTAATATTTTTAAAAAAAGTTGTCAAATTGTAAAATCCATTACCTGCAACAAGAAAGAAAAAATAAATTAATATGCTGCATTGAATTACAAATCAATATATAACAAAAAGCCCAAAACATACAAAAATATACACTACATTATTTTATACCCTAAAATGTATAAGGTTTCATGATTGGAATGATAAATGGATAGAGACAATACTAAATCAACAAGAAGTAATATCGTTATTCAATTTGGCGCATCAGAGCAAAGAAATATAACACAAAAATAAATAATAATATCGAATTTCATTAAACTAACTTTTTTATAGAAAGCTCCTTTATTTCCCCTCAAAACATTTCTGCTGCGTTTGAGAAAACTTTCATATGAACTCGAGCTTCTTGTTATAATGTTTCTCATAGCGCTAAAAATACTTAAATGTATGTTTCCATGCTTCGCTGTAAACAGCAAATGGCAGACAGCAACTGCAAGATGTCGTACAGTTACGTCACGACAGCAATGCATTATATGCAGCACTTTATTTTTGCTGTTTTTAACCCTATACGGTATGCCATTTTCAGTAAATCAAGTATTAGTTTAATGTTGCCATAACTTTTGAGAATTACATAATTTGATAGATACCGGATGTCTTCTTGTCAGCGACTCTATTCTATATTCAAACATAGCGTAATATAAATGGTTTAATATTTGAGGCATTCACGATAGAGCAATAACAATCTATATTTGGTTGTTTTAGATACGTTGATTTAATTTGTTATTTTTATTATTACTGACAATAAATAAGACGATTCTTACAAGGATCATTACAGCTGTAGGCCAAAGCAATCCCAAAAGAAAACCTTAAAAGATATCCAAACGATAACACAACTACAATATATTCTCGCGTTTTCTAATAAATTCAATTTCGTTATATGCTAAAAAATATAATTATTATAGCTACCACGGTTTCGGTGGAGACGTGAAATATTTTCAGTGAAGACATAGGTAAACCACTGAAACCATGCAATTATATTTTCTTAGTATATAAAAATAAGCATTACCTATATTGTTACCAAAAACAACCAACTATGTTGAAGTCACCACATTATCTTTAATGAATCATTTGTACGTTTGGAAGGTAAAGACGGAAGCTGTCTCATAAAACAATAATTGTACAATACATTGCTGCCGCTAGTCATGACGTCAGTGAATTCTGTTCTGCAGTTGCTGTCTGACGTCTGCAGTTAGGTTCGGAGACATGTCTTTATGGTGCGAGTACATAAGTTGGGTTAGTTGGAAGAGATCGCGCCTTTGCGATAAACTCGCCCTCTGTATATTGATTGTATTTAATTTGAATGTATACCTTTTATGTAATTGTTTTTTATCAATGTACAGTAAAGAATGAATAAATAAATAAATAAATAAGTATAAACTTTTTCATTTATGATCTTAGTCTAATGTTTATTATCGTGTTCTTCATATTTTCATACATTTTTGTACCTTGTACTAGCTACAGTAAACTCGACTTTATTGAAATAAACCTTGTTACCATTAGAAAAAATCATACATTCTCAGAATTTGTTTTGAAAAATATCTGTTAATAATATATGAAGAATAATTTATCAGTTTCTGTAATACGCTCCTTCGTAAATAAAATAAATACACAGCATCACTCTTCACCACTTCTTCCTCTCTCTTTCTCACCCTATTTTCCTGTTTTCTCTAGTATCACAATTAGTTTTATTTTTTGATATTTATATAATGTAAATATATTGGCACGAAGAGGACAGTTTTCATGTTCCTTACATGCAGCTGATCTGCTGGCTACCCCACTTGTGGGATATGCCGTGATGGTATAGTAGTAGTAGTAGTAGATATGTATAAAATGCCTTATAAATTAAGTTTGTGTAAACACTGTAATTGACCTTATTATCTTTGTTATTATGACTAAAGAATTTTATGCTTTATATGCTATTGTTTTGAAATAAATAAATAAATATCAAATAATTTCCCAAAAAGGAGGAAAACAGTGGACTAACTGCATTAAATAAACATGTATGTCTTCCTCTCCGTGCTTATAAAAGTTAAGATATCCAGAATGCGTGGTATAATAATTCATCTCCGAATTGAACTTGTCAAATTTGATGTCTGATACGGAGTGCTGTACGAATTTCTGTCTTATAAAGGACACTCAGAAACTTAACTTTGTCAGCGTTAATCTTCATCATTTATCAAAAATACACTCAATGAATATAATATTTTTTTATAGCACAAATAAAGTAATGAAGAAATTCGCTCCACAACTAAACAATCACAAGTGAGATCAGATCCCGAAGATTGGCATGGATTGGCCACGTCGTTAGATCCGGAGAAGAAAGGGCGACTAAAGGTATTCTGCAGGGTATACCCGAGGGCAGGAGACCGTTAGGCAGACTAAGACAAAGATTGTTAGATAACATCAACCGAGATCTAGATGAGCTCAATGCAAGAGACGACTGGCAGTCCACTGCTCGGGAAAGAAAGGCTTGGAGATCTATTGTTTCGGAGGCAAAGGTCCTATAAGGGCTGTTCGGCCATCGGAAGTAAGTATGTTAGTAAGCACCAAGAAGACAATCTGTTTATTTGTTGCATGCGAGCTATACTGGCTGAGAGTCCCAGAGAGAGTGGAGTTCAAACTGTGCCTCACTGCGATCAGCTTCCACCGCTGTCAACAAACTTGTAGAACCCAACAGGGCAAACACTTCCAAATTCGCAGAGAGGAGCTTTAGCGTTGTGGGGCCAACTGCCTGGAACCGATTACCAGCGGATTTAATAAGAAAGAACCAACCCACTGCAGCGTTCAGGAGTAAGCTGAAAACCCTGCTTTTCAAGAAAAGCCATGGCGCCCTTGAGATGGTCACGGATCATTTAACGGCGCCAAATATAAATTGTCTTTAGATATTATTATTATTATCTCATATCTCATTTATTTAACAAAACAATATTAGATTCTACATTTTGAACACAATATAAGATTAACGATAAAATTTAAATATAACATTAAATAACAAAAACCATAAAACAATAAAATAAATTTATATTCAAAATGTAGAACCCCAACATTATTCGAGTTGATTCTTCCATGATGTTCTATGAAATAGTACAATCATGGGAGATCACTTATAGAGCTACAGGGACAAAAACCTTCCTACTATCCTGGTGGACGATAGAAGTACGGCCTTCTGCATGCTGTATTTGAGCCTGTCATCTACAACCAGTTTTCTGAGATTGCTTGATAGTCTTAGGTATTAAACTATTCACAGACAACACTATATAGGCACGATGATTGTGGTAGGTGTTCTCCACATATCTTTGATTTCGTGAGCAAGATCAAGATATTTTATTATTATTATTATTATAGGCTGAATACCCAAAATTTTTAGAGATGTAAACACATTTAGTCTTGAACATATTATTATATTCAGTCACATATTTATAGGAATATAGAAAATGTCAAACCTTGTTATTGACAAATTGAAAAAAGAAGGTGAAGGAAGGTATGTTAGTTTTTTGTAACGGTGGAGAATGATCATATTTCTAAATTTTTGTTTCTATCGGCACTCCCAATAATTTAATATGTATAAAAGAAAACACAAAAAGTGATCATAGTTGACATTTGTTTGGAATATTTTTTTTTCCTGAATTTGGATACAATTATTATCATTAGGTATTATTACTACTCTCATGGCATATCTCTTTATCGGGGTAACCAGCGGACTAACCGAAAGAAACAAATAAGTATACAGATTTGCTCTCTGCGCCATTGGACACAATGTAATTGTAAATATATAGAACCTGTTTATGACAATGAACATGAATACAAAAGGCAAAGAAATTATTTTAGGTACACACTTTTCTGAAATTTTTGAGAGTTCTGTAAAAAGGCAGGCATTTCTAAAATGTCACAATTGTTGTTTTTTGTTTTTGTTGTTTGTTTGTTTTTTTTTGTTTCATTGTTTTTGTTTCAGCAATGAAGCAAAAACCCGTCCTAAATAATATTTTATTTGGTCCAATGAAGACGATTTGCATTTTATTTATAATATGCAATTTTATTCTGCTAGTTATCTCGCTTATTTATTAATTTATTTTTAGCATATCTAATAATATACGGTCGATTGTGGGACAAAAAAAAATATTTTTCGTATTATACGTACCTATATGTATAAGCATGAGTAATTTCAATTTTCATCTCTTAACTGAAATGTGTTTATTGTAATATAGAAAAATTGAGACGTATTCTATGAATTATTCTCATCAAAACTTCATCAGTTGCAAATCAATATTTTTTACTCAGTATTTCCTTTTATAGAGCTTTCGTCAAAAAAAAAATATATATTTTACATTTTCCGAACTCAGAGCCTTATTGATGATACAATTTCGGAGATATTTAGATAAGAGTTTTGGGTAGATATTTAAAATTCGCTGTGCGTGGAGATACCATTTTTTTCAATATACTTACACAAAGCTCATTTTGAAAATCGTCCTTTTATCCCTAATATTTCAATCGGTTGCAGGAGATTGAAATAGCTTTGGTAATCGAACGATGATGTCTCTTATTATGGCTTTTTGAAATTAATTGGCAATACATTCTACTATAATGAACCTTCATTCAACTTCTTTGCCATATTATCTGTATCTTGAAGGGGAATTGTATTTCGTCGATTTTCGAGCCAAATTAAGATATTGCCATGAACAAAGTATTCTAGACTTCTTTGTACCATTTTTTATGGCATAATGAAAACCAGAAATGTATTTTTTATTACTATTTCATATCATATTTAAAAAAAAAATAATATTGGATTCTACATTTTGAATCTAACAAAAACAAAACATTGATATATAAGATCCAAATTTAGATGAAAAATTATGTGAAAGTTTCCGTCAGTCTTTTTTTGAAAGGGCAGCGCCCGCCACATACCTCGTACCGTACCCGGAGATATATATCTCCATAACAACACATACATGCATAAACAGGATTTAATGTCACATGTATAGTATGTACAGTGTATTTTACTCTAATATAGAGATGCTAGTATAAAATGTAAAACAATTTATTGAAAAATAAGTCGATTAAATTTGAATTTACATTGAGCGTCTTTAAAAATGTAAAACAGTTTATTAAAAAAATAGACTTCAATTATATTCGAATATACATAGATTAAGCGTCTGTTAAAGTTTCAAATGAGGTATTCCAGGAATTTCCTCTTGAGGTATCTTTTTTTCTCTCTCACCTATCACACTTTGTGTAATAATAACAACCCTAACTTACGTATGAGATATTATTTCACCCTGATTCACCCCTTCTTGAAGGAAAAGGTACTGACTCGGAAATGTTTTTAATAATATATTGTACGATGTACAATGTACATTGTACAATATAGGATTATGTACCTACTTATTGAAGAAAATGAGAAGAGATCTTGAAAATTTCGTCAATATCAACGACGTATTATCATAGAACAGTAACGAAATAACAGTTAAATAATAATGAGCGTGTGTGTTATGTTATGGTTAAATAAAGTAAGGAAAATAATCTTAGTAACTAAAGTAAAGAAAATTGAGCGCTGAGACAAAGTATGGTGAAAACTGGTTCGGTCTATGTACCTTGGTACGGGCTCATGCCCAGTTAGGTATGTAGGTTTTTATGACTTATATATTTTTAATACTGTTCTATAAATGAAGGAGTAAATATATAATAACACTTTATTGATAAAAATAAAACATGAGCAATTGGCGAGCTTATTGCCTGGAAACAATATTTTCCAGTTAACCAAAAGTACTAGCATTCTAAGAAATTTTACAGTATTAAATAATAGATGTAGGAATCTGGTTTTGACTAACAAAGTTAGGTATTTTGTACTACGTTATTCATTGTGTCGGTGCACACGTAGAAAAATCCGATAGTTAGGTAATTTGAAACAAGTGTTTCTTTCTATTATAAGTTATTGATCACGAGAGAGACGTCTTTCGACTTATCAGGCCATTTTCAAGATTGATAATGACCTGTTAAGTCGAATGACGCCTCTATCGTTATCAATAACACAATTTATAGGAGAAAGGAACACTTGTTTCAAATAACCTAATCAGGTCACTACACCTATTATTAAATACCGTAAAACTCAAAACAGTTTGTTTATTTCCATAAATTTAAATGGAGTTATAAAATAAATGTCCAATCAATCAATTCAATATCAATATTATTAGAGTTATCTGGCAGCGTAATCACTACCAGCGAGCTTCTGCTTGGAAATTCAAGACTTTATCATCAAAGTTTACTTCTATAGATCGATGGTAGTACTAAGTATAGAGTGTTAAATACTTCAACAACATATTTTTTTAAAATCAGGTAAGTACATCACAAATATGGAAATAGGTGTCTATGGTAACAAACTAAGTTTAATATTTTCACATTTTCTAGTATTTTACGTTGTTATAAACGTTTTAATAACATTTTTCAAACCATTATGCAATTTTATGGCATGGAATGTTTTATTATTATTTTATGAAAGTGGCTAAATCATTTTTCAGGTAACTATGTATAAAAAGATTCGTGGAAAATATTTTTAATATTAAAAACATTTTTTCTTACAGAGGATTGAAATATTTAATAAAAAAATGTGTCTTCTACGAGAATATTTAATTTATGATGTTGTTTTCGATGATGAATTTCATTTATGATGACGAGTTATATTTTTGAATAAGCGTATAGTTACAAACATATTTTGCTTCTTGCGTACGGTACAGAAACAAAACTAATAAAAAATATTACAAAATAATAAATTTCTCCTTTTAATGTACCTTTACAAATTGTTTCAATGTTTTACTTTGTATAGAATAAAAGATATCTTTGAAAGTATTTATATTTAATTTTAATTGCAAATAAATACTTGCAAAGGATGGTTTCATACCTCCTATCAAAGCTTGTATTAATTCAATTGTTGAAGGGTGTTTGTGTTCACACTGTGAGAATTCATATTCAATAATTTATAAACAATCAAAACACTGTTATATTTTCACCATATTTATTCAAACTCTAACGTTTTTGCCCACTTCAATGGGCATTCTAAAGAGTACTGAAACTAGTTTACCCCGTCTCACCTAATGTTGTACCTACCAATGCCACTCTCCACTCTTCTACTTCAATCCCTGCACCCACCCCTCTCCCTCCTCTGTAACCACCTTCAATTTTTGTAGGGGATATTTTACTGTTTCAGTACTCTTGAGAATGCCCATTGAAGTGGGCGAAAACGTTAGAGTCTGAATAAATATGGGGAAAATATAACAGTGTTTTGATTGTTTATAAATTCTTGTATTAATAATTAATAGTCGATTCACTTTATCACGAATCAGCACTAAGCTAATATCAGTATTATATTTGTCAACTGTACTCGCAAATAATAGTGTTCTCCGTATTATTGTCACCTGATGGGTAGGATATAAATTACTTGTAAAAATTCCTTGTTTGTTTAAGCAACGAACATGATAGATCTAAGTATAAAAATGGAAAACTTGTCATACAAGCATTGCTATTAGATACATACGTTGACGATAAATTCGAAAAAAGAAATGTAGTAAAACTTGTCTACCGTCGACATAAAAAGCACAATGTAATTCAGAGAGACAATAATGAGACGAATAAAACGAATGTTTAAACATTCATTAAACAAGTTAATTAAAATGCCCGACTCTATATAAATATCTCACGTAACACAATTAGAAGTTAGTTTTGTTGATACATACTATATATTTAAATTAATACATACATACATAGGTTTCTACTTGCAGGAATTCTAACCTACGTAGGTACGCCTGAAGAATTCAAGGAACTTCGTACTTAACTAAAATATTAGTTTTGTCAAAGATAAAGATATTGTAGTTATATTAGTATAAAAAGAGTTTCTGATTAAAAAGCTCGTTTTTTTCAGGATCATCCTCAGTCTTACGTTTTTCTTTATGCTTTCCTTTTGCAAACATCGGAATAAAAAATCGTCTTTATAAACGAATCAAGATTTTTTTAAGGGCAGCGCCCGTCACATACCTCGTGCCGTATCTGGAGATATGTATCTCCATAGCGACACACACATGCACAAACAGTGTTTAATGTCGCATTAAAGCGAGAAATGCTGCCCCGAAGATTTATTCAGTGTATAAAGTGTCAAAATTTCTGGGTTATTATGTTTTATTAGGTTAGTTGGAAGAAATCGCACCTAGGCGAGAATCTCACCGTTTGTATATTGATTGTATTTGTTTTAAATGTATTTTTGTGTAATCTTTGTACATTCATCATCATCATCATCATCTCATCTCCGTCGGTCCTTTAATCCTGATGATCGTAACCAACATGTTTCGTTACCATTATGAACAGTAAAAAAAAAAAATATAAAATATTCGATTGATTAAAAGTAATCGCGCCTTTGCGATAAATTTTTTCTACACATTTTATTGTTTTTAACGCACTTAGGTATGTAATTAAATTAATTTGAAATAAAATAAAATTGAGAAAAATGACCATTGATTGCTTATAACTTTATCATCAAAGCCCGATTAGGTAACCAACACAGAATCAGGTAATTACCTAGTGTTATTAATTAATTAGCCACAAACTAAACAAATTTTACTCCGATGACCACAAATATTCATAGTTGCTAGCCCCTTGAGCTGTTATAAGTTTAATTCCATAAGATTTAGAGGTTTTGGGAGTAGCTTAGTTTATAGGTTAAAGTTTAAGCTAAAAAGATACCTCAAAAGTCCTTTTTGGACAAAGCTTCGAAGCAACAGGTAATATTGAACATGTTATTAAGGCTGTTTATATTTATGTTAATTTTAACAGGCAAGGCTACGAATCTCAGATAACTAGTAAATGAGTGGATGACTTTTAATGAAAACAATATAAAAGACTACGAAATATTCCCGAATTAAAAAAATTCAAATTGATATAAGTATGTTTTTTGGTGTTTAATAATTTTGAAATCAATAAATAAAGTCAAATTGACAAAATTGTGTTGAAAAATGGTGAATAATTTTTTTGACAATAAACTTTTTTTTACTCTCTTGTTAAATAAAATTTAATAGGTATACCTTCACAAGTTTAACAAATTTTTGTGCCCGCCTTTGGGGTGATTTTCAAAAAAGCACCTAATAAATTGACAGAAATATTATAAATATTATTTAAATATCTGTTTCTCACTCGAAAACCAGCAAAAAAATGCACGAGAGACTAATTCTTTGCCAGAAACAATAAATATGTATATCTACGAAAAAAGGATACTTCAGTTTATTTAAAAAATTATAGAAAATTATATCAAACATACTATCGATGAGGCTAATTTTCACTCAACGCATGAAAGTAACGCTAAAGGGCGAAAACAAAAGGGCGTAAGGGCGTTCAGTGTGAGTGGGTTGTATTGTCGGTGTGAGTGTAAGAGATGTAGTTTGTTTGTTTTGTATCTTATTGCTGAAGTGTACACTTTTAAGATGTTGGAACATTAATATTGCCAATACTTATATATGACGTGGATGTAATGTCCTAGAATTGATGAATTGTACAGTGTCCTTGAGGTGCTTTATCACGTAAAAGACACTTTAATGTTGTCCAATAATAATAATACATCTGTATTTCATATTATGTCTTTCATCTGTTGTGTTCTGTATTGATCTAAATAAATAAATAAAATAATTAAAGAAGATAATAAAGTTAACAGATATATTCATTTATTGTCTTTAAAGTTTTTCCGGGATTTTTAATGTAAAATCTTTCAAAATTCATCAGGACACATCACTACAGTATTTATTGTCCCCGTAGCGTTTCCAGTTAAGGACTTTCTGTACTTATACCTACACCAGGATCTTCTGAAACACTTCAATGTTTATTACCTTCGTCTTCTTCAGCAGACTTATTATGATAATGCCAAGTTGGGGCTAAGATCCAACAGTAATCAACTTTTCAGGAGAAACGGTCGGCTTTAAAGCGGTTATGTAATCCTCAATTTCAAACCGTTAAATGAAATATTGAATCATGTTATCTAATAAATTATTTAAATTAATAATTTATACGTTCTTGATTTATGACAAAATATATTTTATATTATTATTATAGTCTTTTAAAACAAACTTTGCACATCATTACAGCGTTCGGCCAACGCGATGTACAAAGAAACACAATTTATAATTATAATTACATTATACCCACATATAAAAATCACATAATAATATACCTACAAAAAAAGATCAACATTCAATTTTCGTTGCCTCAATCAGAGCAACAAATTCCATTATATATACACTTAGGAAATATCTCAAAGTGAGATATGTCTACGGTTTAAATTTAATAATATCACATCATAACTTTCTATGTATAATAATAACACACGATATTATGTAATAATTTATTAGACATGAATTAGAAACTTGGTGTAAAGTTAGTTAATGTATTAAATTACACACATTATATATGTAAGCCAAACACCTATTCATAATTAATTAGTGTGCCTATACAAACTACAACATTCCTTGTTTGTGTTCATATTTATAGTATGGATATTGATCTGAGGGTTGTTATTTATGTTAAGTTAACAAATGACTCATACAACGCGTGAGCGCAAAATGCCATATACATGGACGTACTCGGTATCACAATTTTTTTACCAGCCTCAAAACAGAAAAAAAACCATTTGTGAACTCTTCCTCCCGGATGCTACTCCTCGCAGAGCACTTCATCGCTCGTCCGCAGCGTCCATTGATAAGCAGAGAGAACGCAACAGATACAAGGTTACACAATTCATCGCAGTGCTTTCGGAGTTGCAGGTCCTGTGAGGTGTGCTGATTAGCGGCGCTGGAGCTACATCATCAAAGAAACAGGTTATCCAAAATCATCATGAAAAAGCAATGTAATTTTATTTGATAGTACCTACGCTGGACGAGACGATTCCAACACGCATCCCATTCTTTGCGCGAGATGTGCTTTGTTCAATCAACCTACTAAGGGACATGCTGAAGGCTTTGAAATTCTCTCGTATAAACCACAATGATTGCATCACATGTAAGTATTGTTCTGAGATAGCCAGGAGGACAAACGGGGTAGATTACTGACCAACGGACCTGTCGTGCGCTTTACGAAGCAATCCATAGGCACCGGGGTACTAGTCATCCTCATTTCCGAATTTCACCTCCACGTGGTGTCCTCTGGTAACTTGGGGTGGGTGCGGGGGGTTGGGGGCACTTGTGTCACAGCGACTCGTATGAACCTTAAGGCCAACGAAAACGGAAGACTCACCAACACGCTTTGCAAGCGCGGTGTTTTATTGCTAAAAACCCCTATGGACAGACAACAAAAGAAATGGCCCTCAGTTCCCAGTAGTCTGCCAACCTCTGACCAAGGCAGCGGCCAGGTAAAGGCGCAGACAGAGGGTGCTAAGAATCCCTGGGTGATTTTAGGCTGCCACGTGAAACTAGACCTAGCCACATATAATACAAGGACACTGAGAACGGAAGATCACCTAATAGAACTTGAGGAGGAACTCAAGAAAATCAGATGGGATATACTTGGTTTGTCAGAAGTGAAACGTCGAGGAGAGAACTGTATGACTCTTAAATCTGGACACACATTCTATTATAAGGGACTAGATAATATCACACATGGTGGAGTAGGTTTCCTTATACACAAACGACTTACTAAACAGATTACAACAATTCAAAGTATATCGGAGAGAGTCATATATCTCATCCTAAAACTGAATTCTAAATACTCTGTTAAAATTGTTCAGGTGTATGCACCCACCTCTGACTCTTCTGAAGAAGATATCGAAGAATTTTATGACGACATAAACAAGAGTTTACGAGAAAATTTGACACATTACACGCTGATCATCGGAGATTTCAATGCCAAACTAGGAAAAAGAGAAGACCCAGAGGAAGTAAACATCGGAAAGCATGGATATGGACAGCGTAATGAAAGAGGAAGATTACTTTTGAATTTTATGCAGGAACAATGTATGTATGCTATGAACACATTCTTCCAAAAGAAGCAAAATAGAAAATGGACATGGATGAGCCCAAATGGACAGACAAAAAACGAAATAGACTATATAATATCGAATCATAAATGTGTCGTACAGGATGTCAGTGTTCTAAACTCATTCTCAACTGGTAGTGATCATAGACTCGTAAGAGCAAAAATCGTTTTTAACACTAAACTAGAGAGAGTAAAATTGATGAAATCAAGGCGCTCCGGGGACATTGGAAAACATATACAGAACAATATAGAGAACTACAAAGGATGTATAAATGGTGAGTTATCAAAAAAACCCATAAACATTAGCGAATCATTGAACACATTGTATCACAACATCAAGGAAACCATCCAAAATGCCATTAAAAGTATGAAATTTACTAGAAAATCTGAAGACAAAATATCTCCATCAACCAGAATGCTTCTTGATCAGAGGCGGTTGTTGAGAAAGGAAAAGAAATACTCAACCCCTGAATATAAAGAACTTCATAAAAGAATAAGAAGAGAGCTGAGGAAAGATGTAGCACAGTATAATGAAAAACTTGTAGAGCGCATTATTATGGAAAATGGAGGAACAAAAGTATTCCAGAAAAAGCTTGCTAATGGAAGACAAAATATCATAGCGTTGTGTAGAGAGGATGGAAGTGTCTGTAATAATCTATCAGAGCTACCGAGAGTTGCTGAAGCTTTTTATAAGAAACTATATTCCAGCCAGGTTCCGGAAGACATAAACACCCATGCACCGAAACCCATAATTATGAATGTAGGATCAGAAGATATTCCCGAGGTGACAAAAGGTGAGGTGCTCCATGCAATGAATAAAATGAAGAATAACAAGTCACCGGGTGAAGATGGAATTGTCATTGAGGCAATCAAACATGGAGGAGAAACACTACTCAATATGATAACATCACTATTAAATAAATGCCTAGACAGTGAAACAATCCCAATGGAATGGAATAACGCTACAATAATCCTCTTGCATAAGAAAGGAGATAACAGAAAACTAGAAAACTATAGACCTATCAGTTTGCTCTCACACCTGTATAAATTATTTACACGTGTCATTAATAACAGACTTACTATGAAATTGGATGGGTATCAACCAAGGGAACAGGCAGGCTTTCGCAAGGGATTCGGAACCAGCGATCACCTTCAGGCTCTAAAAAACGTAATCCAGAAACATAGCGAGTATAACATACCACTGAGCCTCGCATTTGTGGATTTTGAGAAGGCCTTCGACTCCATTGAAACTTGGGCGGTTATGAGAGGTCTAAAAAACTGTAGGATTGATCAAAGATATACGAATCTCCTTAAAAATATCTACAGCAGTGCTACCTCTACCATCCAACTCCATGAACCATCGAACAAAATCAATATCATGAGGGGAATTAGACAAGGAGATACCATTTATCCAAAGCTATTCACATTGGCACTGGAGAATGTTTTCCGAAAGCTGGACTGGGACGATTGTGGCATTAATATCGACGGAGAAAGATTGAAAAACCTTAGATTTGCAGATGACATAGTGCTCTTTGCTAACACAGATATGGAGATTGCTCGAATGTTAGCTGACTTGAGAGATGAATGCGGTAAGGTAGGATTGAAAATGAATATGAGTAAGACAAAAATTATGTCTACCACAGGCCTAACCCAACCAATTACAATCGATGGTCAAAATATTGAAAGAGTAGAATCGTATGTCTATTTGGGTCACACTGTCAAACTGGGTAGGGATAATATGGAAGCTGAACTGGAAAGACGAAGAGCTTTAGGATGGGCTGCATTTGGCAAGCTTTCAAATGTCCTAAAATCCCCAAACATTCCCATTCACCTGAAAACGAAAACATTTGATGCATGTATACTTCCAGTGCTCACTTATGGGTTCGAAACATCTGCTCTGACAAAAAGAATTATCAATAAACTTCAAGTTACACAAAGAGCAATGGAGAGGAGGATGTTAAACATCTCACTCAGGGACCGAAAAACAAATGTTTGGATACGGGAAAAGACCAGGATGACAGATGTGGCTCAAAGAATTGCAGAACTAAAGTGGAACTGGGCAGGTCATGTGGCACGTATGTCTGATAATAGATGGACGAAGAAGGTACTAGATTGGAAGCCTAGAACAGGACGCAGAAGCGTGGGCAGGCCTCAGACAAGATGGTCCGACGATATTAAGAGAGTGGCGGGCCTGCACTGGAAGAGAATAGCGTCCAACAGAGATTTATGTAAGTCCAAGAGGGAGGCCTTTGTTCAATACTGGACACAAGAAGAAGGCTGAGGTAAGGTAAGGTAAGCCAGTATGAATACCATTATGCTAAATATTTTTCTATCGACATACTACTATGCATATTAATCTTTTTGGGGTTCGAATCATTGATTAGTCTTGATACAAACCCAAGGTCTATAATTATCATTATGGGTACTTTATGACCTCTTTATGCCTGCGAGGAAAAAAAATGTTTTAAAAAAAATGATTCACGTGTATTCATTGTATTTTATTTATTTGAAATGCGAGTATAATACAATTAAATTAATTTATGTAAAATCTTTGTTTTCCTTAATTGAATTCTATAACTAAACTGCAAAGCTATAATTATAACCATGGTAAAGTTTGAAAATACAATTATAAGAAATTATTCCCAAAATAGTTTATATTAATTTAAATCCAGTGACTTGTTTCCCTTGTCAATTGTTGCGTAATGGTTATTACATAATAATTTATGTATTTACACCGTAAATTTAAATGTAATATTTCAATTTATAGGCATTCGATGTTATATGGTAAAATAAATTATGAAATATGAACAAAAGGCTTTAAGCAATATTATATTTCAATCCCAATTTCCGCCATACATACTTCATATTCAAATTTACCGTTTGATTGAATGCAGGAATAAAACTGAGCCTCCCATAATTTAAGTGATCTTACGATAATTGAAAGACGTTATTTGTGACAATCGTAATGCTTTGAATTCGTTGCCATGAAAACAGTGCACTGTAAAAAAAATCGTCTGCAGCCGTTATCAAAACACATTTCGTAGCTAAGATACAGAATTACTTGTGTATTTTAGCTACGAAATTGATACTTTCTCGCAAAATCATATTTAGACGAACGACTACATAACGCTAAAATGTGTTTTGACTAAGGCAGGCTGCTGGAGTGTGTGTTGGAAACAGTTTATATTGTAAAAAAAGCTTCGATCCGGCTGTTCACAACCTAATAAAGGAAAATCAAAGTTGTTTATTACTCAATTTTTCTGAACTATCGGGTCTGTTTGATGATTTAAGTTAATTTCTTTTGAATTTGCTGAATAAAAATCATTACATTATAAATAAATTATGTAGGTATTTGTTTAGGTCATCTTCCTCATTCGCTTTTCAATCTTCTTATCTAAACAACAAGATAAACCACAACCTCCTCCATTCAAAGCACACATTGAGTAAGTGATTTCTGTTGTCATAAAAATGGTGTACCTATTGCAAAAGAAAGAAGACCATGTCATTGGAATACTTGTGGACTAACAGTTCACTCTTAGTATCATTTACAGTTTAGGTTCAGTTTATTTTCAATGGGTGATTTAAGCTCCAACTTGCGAAGTTTCTGACAATATTTTTAAATGTATTTCCGTCAAATATAATGAAGTAAATTATTAGGCGATATTAGGTGAAGTATATAAGTACGGTAGGAATAAGTTAAGTTGTGTTGTAGACGGATATAGAGCGCTTTTACAATCAAGATATTTCATGAAGGAAACGAGAGGAAATGAACATTTGTACAATAAAATGATTTATTCGCTCGTTTCTCAATTGAAATTAGATATACGCCTAGACGGCGGATTCACATCAGGAAATTGCTTATAAAATTCAAGCAGTTCCGTCAGAATCAAGCGAAAAGGAAGTTGAATATTAACTGAGCGGTAATCAGAAAATGAGATGAATTTATTTTAACCAGAAATGAAACGATGATAATACACTTAGAGTATAATAATGTGCATTGTACTAAAAATAGGATACGAATGTATAACACCTAGGTATTTAATTTATTATTTTGATAATAAAATATTGTTTTGGCACATAAGGCACATTTGGAACTTACTTTTTGATTTTGTAGAGATTTTAAAAAAATAAATTACATTTTGAACTATCTATGAGATTTTAAGTTCGATCCTGAATGTCTGAATTTTTAATTCCTTAAACGGATTAAAAAGACGTTGCTCAGATTTCACCTTTAATTACATAGAGGAGTTGGAAAGGGTTAAAAAGCAGAATTGTACTTAGAACCAATATATGTACTCGTAAATATCAATAAAATAAAAAAAACATAACAGATATAAATTAATATTTATTCTGAGTGGCAAAGTTTGTATTTTTAAACAAACAAAACTTTCAAAATCATTTCAAAATCCTCTTAAAGCGCAATATAGAAATGGAATAAAAGTTCATTTTTCTCACAGGGATTGAATAAATACTAAAATAAAATATTATTCCGTACGTAAACTTTAGCACTTATTCATTTTCATTATTATTGTACGAAAAAATAAACAGAGAATTTTTTAATATAAAAAGCTTGTTTCCGGGAAAAAGGTAGAATTCATTAATTAATTACAAGGTTTGTAAAGGTAACCACAGTTGTCTTTTTTTTTACAAACCTGACATTACATAGTTATTTACTTAATAGAGTTTATTCATTCTTCACCACAAAAGATTATTTCTCTTTTAAGAACTTTATTAATTTTGTTTTTCTTTATGCTCAACTTGACCCAATTTCTAAGAAAAATTTTAGCGAAGTTGAAGTTTTTCTATAGTAAGATTTTATTTTGAATTACGAGAAATTTGAATTTGTATACTTTTATTACCATCATTCAGTTGTATATTTTGTACTAAATCCAATAATTAAGTTACATAATTAATTGATATAGGTTTTTTACTTACTGTATTTTTTAACTTAAGGAATACATACTATCAATATCAACAAATCAACTAGGTGTAAGCTTATAATAAAATTTTAAATAATTTATTCTATGAATATTTACTCTGAAATCTTTAATAAATAATTTACAAAAATTAGATTTACCGGCTAATTTATACAAAAAAATCAAAAATCTACCAGAATAAACACTTGTAATACTGTTAGAAAGTTTCTGAACACAGATATTTTAGGCACAATGCTTGTATTTTGAACCTGCATTTTGAGCTTAATCCTTTGATATCCTGTATATCTGGATAGGTGAATTTTTCCCGGCATTAGACCGTTAAGTTTTTGCGTGACCATTACTAATCATAATATTATTATGAAGACTTGTCTGGTCGTATAATGCTGAGAAGTGTGGATGGCAATTCTGTCGCCTCATTAAAACCAGAGACAATACATCACCAATATGGATACATACAATGATGTATTCAGATATCCTGCGTTGACCCTGTCCATTTGTATTGTCTCAGTACTGACATCGTTATTTTGACATATCAAAAATATTTTGACATTTTGTCTATGAAAAACATATATTTTATTTTTTTATTTTTTTTATTTTTTTATTTTATTTTATTTCACAAACAAACGGTTATAACACAAATGACAATACACAGACAAATCAATTACAATTAATAAACCAGCAAAGTTTGTAAATTTATTTATTTTATTCTTCACTGTACATTGTTTACAATAATACAAATTTACATAGAAAATATCATTTATACAATTCAATGTACAGAGGGCGGGTATAATGGTATTTGGTATAGTATAATGCAACATTAACATTTTGTAGTAAACACGAGAAAAAAAACAGATATTTCAAGAAAAAAAAGAAAGCTTCAAGCACGTGCAATAAATCATCTCCAATCAAGAAGGGAATAAAGGAATGGGACAGGAAATTGGAGCAGAAAGGAAAGCATCAAATGATTAAACCCCAAAAGACCCCGAAGTCACCAGGGATCTTTTTATAGTGTCATTGAAATGTTCCAAGGATGTATCGAATATATCTATATTGTTAAAAAATGAGTTGAAATTGTTACATGCTCGGTATATGAATGAGCTCTGCAGATAGTTAGTCGTGCAAGAAGGTTGTTTAAATGTTAATGTGGTTCTAGTCCGTCGTGTAGGGCAGTTAATTAGTAAAGTCTGTTTAACAAGTCAGCAGAATCAACAATGTTGTTCATAATTTTATATAAAAAAGTCATGTCAGCCACAGTACGTCTATTTTCTAAAGTCATTATTTTGTGATATTGGGCTGAAAGACGGTAATTGTCAAATGCAATTTATAATTACCTACCAAATGACAGAATATGTAAACTTGACCGAGCATTGAAAGATTTATAATCACAAAATGAGCACTTTATGTGCGTTTAAGTTTTTCCAGAATTCATAATATTTTAGGTAGGTACTCGTACATAGAAAATGTTTGCACCCTAACTCTACCACTGACTAACTGCAAATATTATTATGCTTTTAACAAAACATCCACCTCTTTTCTGCTTAAAAGCATGCTTGCAATGTTTTGCTTACCGTGTTAGTAAAGTAATCGTTAATAAATATAATTAGCAGCACTAATTACATATTATTATTTTTAAAACACCGTAGTTCGTGGTTTCACGTCGTTAAAGTTTGTCCATATACGTAAATACGTAGAGAAAAGCTTTGTGGAGAATCTTGTAATTAAAATGACTTTGTAGCGGTAAGCTTTAGGTTAGTCAGGATAACGTTGAATAAAAATCGCTAGTGAGCTTTTTTATTAGATAAATAACATTACATATTTTATTGAATATTAATTTCGCGATCATTTAACAAAGGTACAGTTTCAAAGCGATCAGAAAGATAGCAATTGAGATACCATTGATGTACTTAAATGTTAATTATATGCAGTTAGTTTACCTGTTGTCCTTTTTGCACCAATAGAAAAGAACACATTTAGAAAAAGTGCCATACCTCATCGCTGCATTGAAGATGTTTCATGTTACAGGAAAATTATTCGAATCTCAATTATTCGAATTGACAATATTCTTCGAAAAAACATTTGTACGAATTCACTTTTTTTCGAATGACAATTATTCGAATGGCAATTATTCGAATCCACAATTATCAGAAAACACAATTGTTCGAATTCTCATACGTTATATTGGTGACAACAATTATTCGAAACACAATTTTTCGAATTTTTATTATCAAAACAGATAATTTTGCTCCTATTTTCGGCGAAAAGTGACTCGCTTAGCGAAGTAATATTATATAATACGACTCAATCGATTTATTTAAATAGTGTCAAACGTTTGGAAAAATAATTTAAATATATTTATAATAAGGTATGAACGCAATAGCCTCATTTTCTTAAGAAACTAAAATAACATTAAATTTGTTGTTTATGAACTCGTCCACAGTTGGATGAGGTATGGCTGGGGTTTCATATGAAACGTAATATAATCGTGTCAATATGATCTGCTTTTGAACATCAAAATAAAATGAATTTAGATTAATATACAATAGTTTGAAGAATGAGGTTTTCTAACAAATGTTAGTCGAACAATTCACTTTCCATTAATTGTAATTCGAATAATTGATAGTCGAACAAATGTTATTCGAAGATTTGTTCAATCGAATAATAATTTTTCGAACAATTGTAAATTCGAACAATTGTATTTCGAAGAATTTTCATGTAATCGTTTTTATCACATCATAATATTTATATAGATTTTGAAAAATTGTATCCTATATATTTACGAGATTTTTCAGAGCTCCCTCTCTATACATGAGATATCATCAACGAGGTAGAATATTGTGATATTGAATTCAAATGTATACTGCACCTAATTGTAATTGCGTTTTGAAATGAACAAAGAAAATTATTATTATTAGCAACTCGTATTATCATTCAAACACTTAATGATTTATTACGTATTTATAAATAATTTATTAATAATAACTTAAATACTAATAATAATTTATTACAGAGACCTATTTAATGATAAAAATCAAAAAATATATCCTGGAATGATTGATGCAGAAATCCTGCTGTGAATGGAGACGCTTTTCGGAAAACTTGTGCTCCTAAGAGGAAAATGAAGGAGCAAATGAATTAATAAATAAATAATCTGTCTAAGATACTTTATCATTTGCTTTGTTGGTTATAATAATGCGACTCATTCTGAACGTCTCATTTTAATATTGGCGTGGAGAAGATAATCTGCATTTTTATTACTTGCAGTTAGTCCGTTGACAAACCCACTTGCAATGGTATAGTATTTTATAGTACTGCTTACTATTATGTGGGGAAATCACTTTTAATTACATTTCTAGTTACAGCTCAGTCCATTAGATAACGAGGCGTCTTTGTATGTGAGAGAACAGGAGTATATATTATATATGCTGATGATGTCAAGAGTAGGTTAGTATATAAGTTTGTATTATCTAAAGAAGGCAGAGCTGTGACCCATTTCTTGGCCCATTCAGTTCATCTACTAGATATGTACGTACACTTTATGATATATTATGACAAATAGAGGGTGGTCTTTCGCGCTATTGAATTGTACCTACGTACAAAACAATATTGTTATATAAAATATTTTTCATTTTTTTATGTATGTTTTTAGCATTTTTAACTTTCTTCATTTTTTCATTAAATGAAGTACCTCAAATTTAGTTAGGTATGTACTTGTTTTATTCTTTTTGCACATCATCACTTTATAACAGTGTATAAAATCAATACAAAATTAAAAATATTAAGACGATGTATGTTATGTTTATTAGTTGGTAAGAAAGGGATCTTGATTGGTTTGCTCATTGTTGTAATTAATTGTTATATTATTTATTGTTATAATTGTAAGATCTATAAAGAATAAATAAAATAAAAAAAATAAAAATAAGGGTCGGTGGAGCACCCGCCTAAGAATCTCTGGAAGTTATGGGTTTCAGGTGTTCAAAAACATATATTTTTCATCTTAAATTCAGCGATGAAGTTTGCCACCTATCTTGAATATCTTTATTTTTTGTTTGAAAAGAGAAAACGTTCATTCAAATTCTTTATTCAAAAAATATTTTTATTGTTCAAAAAAGTTATTTGAAAATATAGGACGAGTCAGTTCATCAACAGATAATATCAAAAAATATTAATCCAGTAATTTTTTAGTTGGTTACGTAATTTCAAAGCTTATAATTTATGTAATGTTATGTTATTCAATTAGCAATTAATTAGTAAATAAATAATTTATTTATTAGTTTACAGCTCGTATTTATAGACAGCAAATAAATCATTGAATTAAAATAAATAATTTCCGTTGATTAAATATGTACTGCATTACAATTTACATTTACCCATAACACTCGTTATTTATGCATTATGTTTGTTTTAATTGGTGCAGAATGGTAAATAGTTAATTAAAATTTAATGTAGGTACCTACTTTTAATTTATTATTCCATTTTCATCATTTAATTTTTTTTTAATTCTATCGTTGATTATTTAGCAACTGAATGAAGCAATCGATACAAAAGTATAATATATTTAATTGGGTCGGTAAATCAACATGGAAGGAGAGCCACCGTCCATCTGGATACTGACGTAGTCGAATCAGTAATTTTGTCCGCACCAAAGATACCGTAGGGGGTAGCCTGTCAATACCCCAGTGTTTGGAATTTGAGTATTACATTTATTTTGTAGCACTAGTGAAGTAAAGGTATCCAGAAACTTCTTTTAGGCATTCAGACTAGTAAACCTGAGCGATGCCATTACTTGAGAACCAACAGATAATTAATTCAAATTAATTTTAATTCAAATATATTTATTATTGATAAATATACAATTCCCACTGGGGAGAGCTTTAATTGATTTCATCGATTAATTTAAAATGTTGTTAATTTCAAACAATTTTTTTATAGTTTCAGAGTCATACAATTTTTAAACAGTGACAATATGCTAAAACACTTGAATAAATCAAGACTCTATCTCATCTTTTACGGAACATAGTTTTTCTTTGCCCTTGAAATTATACAAAAGGGCAATCGATTTTTCAATATTTTCCTCAGATTTTTTTGTTGCTACTTCTACTATTCAAATGATAATTTTGTTGATATCTTATAATATTACAATAATATTCTTCTATATTTTGTGAATAATATTATACTACTTTTTCTCATAAATAATTAATTTTATTATCTCTATAAATCCCTATATCCCACAAGTGGGTTGAGACTTTCTATTTATTCACATACTATCTTTGGGATGAACCCATCAATAATATAGATCTCTTTGTCATGATTATTATACATATTATATTTTCTTTCTTTTTTCTTTGGGCGAATTTTTTTTATCTTTGAGAATAATTACGAGTATGTAAGGATATCGGAGAAGCCTTTTTAGAAAATGAAAAGGTAATTAGGTACTTTAGATATATTTTATTTATCTCCGTCAAAAATATTAAAAAAAATTGTAAAGCTTAATATAAATACGGGATACAACTTTACTATCACAAAATAAGACAAAAGTAAAGTAGCCAGCAGCTCAGCTACATTTTATAAACATACAAGCTGTACTCTTCGTCCAACATTTTTATTAAATCATTGACGACGGGTGGTAAACCTCATTGTTGAATTTTTAATGTGCAATGTCTTTATTTTTTGGGACAGAACATCCTTTAACAGGACACTCGAAAACTCAAGCAAAAAAGTGGAGAACCAGCTCATTAACGGTACTCCTCAAAAGTGTATACATATACAAAATATTTGAATTTACAAAAAAACTAAAGAAAAAATATTAAAAAAAACTCATTTATCTACTAACAACATGTTGAACCGCAAAATTTTATTGATACTTTAAATTTAACATCGTGATGTTCATAAAATTCTTTAAACTTGAGTTGCTTCTTCAGATTATTTTACCGCTCCATACCTGATTAATTATTTCTGGTGACGTTGTATGATTTTCATGCAGAAACCTTAATTTTACCTTTATAACAAGATATACAAATGAAACACGATATTTGTTAATTCAATCGTGACTCAACTTACGAACGGGCTTACAAGCATAGACTCGCTAGATTGGTAATGCAGTACAAAATAATATTCTTAGAATCTATTTACAAATATTCCAAAATTTGTATATATATAATGAGTTACAATCCATTGGATTGGTCTTCAACGACTTTGGACTTTCTTCTCCACTCCTCCCTATTTTCAGCCAGTCTCTTCAACTCCACGTATGAGCCACAGCTCATGTCTCTCTTCAGTTGGTCCATATAGGCGTCTCTCGATCGGCCTCTGCCATTTGTGCCTTCGGTCCAACCCTCTCCGATTGCGATAAGCAGTCCTGGGTACCTGATGTTGTGGCCAATCCAGTTAGCTCGTTGTTGGCAGATTCTTTTGAGGAGTTAGTAGTAGTATAGAAGTAGTAGCTGGTTAAAACTTCTTCGTTTTCGACGTGTTCCGACCAATGAATCTTCAGCATCCGTCTAAAGCACCACATTTCAAATGCCGCTAACCGTCCGCTTTCACTCTTGCTGATGGTCCACGTCTCGAACCCATATAGCAAAATGCTCCACACAAAGGCTTTAGTGAGATTCTTCCTCACGCTTAAATCAATATTGGGGAATTCCAAAATTTTAGATTTTTTTTTTTAAATTTGTAATCATAATATACCTAATAGAAATATTACGCTGCTTCACTCCATAACATAAAGATGAAAATGGTCTATTTTCTACTCTTAGTCCTTTGTGTAGAAACGCTTTATGCAAACCATAGAAGCAACCGTTTTTTGGGATCTCATATTTCAGATCTCAAATGGATCGTAAATTTCTCCAATTTAAATATCTGATTGGTTATGTCATCTGCACCCAAATCAGAGCCCGTAGACAATTTGTACTTAGCGATCGTCTACTGGCGAACTTTTCGACAATCTACCTACACGTACCGTATAATTATGCGTTATTGTTGCAGTTATTGACGAAAATTCGTTTGTAGGCGATCGCCAAGTACAAATTGTCTACGGGCTCTGGTTAGACAATAAAAAAATAGATAATTTTCTTAACATATATTTTTGAAACAATACTCTTTAAAAATTGGTTGATATTGGTCGCATAATCAATTTTTCCTTTGAATATCCAGTCCATATTAAAAATCATTGCTTTCAAGAGCTTAAATACTCATCGTACTGATAAAAGCGCTCGAATTTACAAAAGTACCGCGAAAGATACATAATATTGTTTTTGCATATCAAATTTCTTTAAAAAGTGTTCTGAATTTTAAGATAATTCACATTTACCAAATTCGTATTTTTAAAACAAATATATTCCTTAGATACGAATAAGGGTAAAATAGAAAAAAACTTTTCCGTAAAAAAAGCAATCATGGCCAGTTTACAAATTACAAATTTCCCCAAACTCGGTAAGCACTTACTAAATTGTAAAGATTTTGTTTACGCAAAAGATTTGATAGATGACGCAACTTATTGATTGGATGTAAATGTGGCACAGATAAATAAACATGAATCGGAGGCTATTGGTTTCTGTGAAGAGTAGATTTTAGTGATGAAATATATATTATGTATCTGAGAACTAATCCAGTAACCGGTTTTTAGGCAAGGTTTCCTGTTTGAAATTGTACTCCAACTATCTGCTTTAGAATATTGGCCAAGATGGAAGATTTCGCTTCTACGATAAACTCGCCCATTGCACAATATAGTATATTTGTTACAAACTATCAAATAATTTTGAAATTGATTTTGTTCTATATTGTGAAATAAAGTTTATTATAATTTATTAATATTGGCGTAAATTAACTTAACCGATATTGGTCAAACTTAACCGATATTGATTCATCATAGTAAGACTCGTATAAAAAACGTTCAATCAGGTGCAATATTAATAAATTGTCCTAATCACCTTGCTTGTTCTGGCGCGCATGCGTTGCCGCATTGTTTGTTTTGGGTGTTTTTTAAACATTTATTTAATGTTTTATTTTTTGTATTACTTCTAATATAAATGACAACCTTGTTGGCTAAGTGTAATATATTTAGCAAAGTGTCAAATTATGCATGCAAGTTGAGTAGGATAATGTATTGTCATTGTTTTGTGATTTTGTATATTATTTCTGCTCATATGTATATTCAAATGTTTTATAATCCAAATAAATGAATGAATCAATGTTATGAACTAATGTTAAAAATGTTAAATTAAGTGCCGTAATTTTTTTAGGAAATAAGAATAAATAGGTAGGTACACAATTTAATTTTCCACACGTTAAATTGCTTTTAACTAAACACTTCTTGATAGTGGCTGATTATTTGACCACCGGATATCTGGATTTTTGCTCTCCATAATCCGGCTGAACTACTATCTGTCTTCACACTAGTAGAGGCGTAGAAGTAATATTGATAACAATTCGACCTATAGAAATAAATAAAAACAAACACGAAATTCGGACTCCGCAAAACCGCAAACCCAAACAATATTCAATTATTGCTTCACCTTCAATTTTGATGCTGATTAAAAAAGCTAATTTTATATACATATTTTTTGTTTTCTGAAATTGAATTAATACATAGAGAGACTAATTGCAAATTTTTGTACTTTTTTAGAAATTTAGTATTCAAACCTTGCATACTCTGAACGTTTTAAGAGTTTATTCAGTTTTCAATATAAAAAAAAACCTTTATTATTAATATTTGGAATAGTACGTGGCTTGTTAGTTCGATAGTTAGTTAGTTTGGAAATTGTTCGAGATGTATGTCGCTTAAAAAGTAAAGTCTATCTATCATCAATATCATGGCATCTTTTGAAATTGCGGAAGTTAGTGGACTAATTTGGGTGTAATATAAAACAAATACTCCTCTCAGTGTCATTCAAAAATTTGACATTTAGGATAGATAGCATACGTCATTGCTGAATTTAAAATTTAAATATTAACATTATTTGTGAAATTTTTCGAATACCCAAAATAAGCCTTTTGCAGGACTCTTGACAAGCACAGAAGTGAATGGGATTTTATTTTTTCAAGGATTCAAAACTCGCGGATCAAAAAGAAAGTGCCTTCATTTAAAATAACGAGGATAAGGTCAACCGGTTTCGTTTATAAACCGACATTATTTTTTAACGATATGCAGTATTTTTTTCAGGAAAGCAATAAAAATAACAGACCTTTCCTATCCCTTCTTTTTTATTATATTTACGGTAGTTTTATTAGGTTTATTTAAATTTATTTGCATGTAAGGAATTCTTTCCGACGCACAAAATTTTTACGTGATAATAAAATTATATTTGATTTACATTTTGCTTAGTATGTTTTTGATTTATTAATAGATAAGAATATTTTTGTAATTTGGAGGTCGAGAAAAATCGGGCTCACAAACAATGATACATTTATGTAGACATAACATTATTTTCTCCTCTCATGAATATGGAGGAAACGAGAAAAGAATCTGACGAGAGAACATACTAACAATATTTTTAAAAAGTGTCTTGTAATTTTTATCCGATTTTGAGAATATGTGTAACAAAATTTGATACTAAACAGACAAAAAAATGACAATTTTTATTTTTTGATCCAAGTCTGTAATACCAAGTGTACTAATTCACTTCATTTAAATTTAATGCAAAAAACCAAAGTTATATAAAAGTCTTCGTTATGATAAAACTTCAATTCGATATTTAAACTTTTTCTTTCTAATTTATCGAGCGAAAGTTATTGGTAAAAGATAAACAAATCTATTTTTATTATCACTGCATTCTTTATAAGTGTTACAAATAGACAAATCACACCAATTATTTATTTTTCGTGTCGAAACCCAGAAAACCAATCAAACTGATCTCCAAAACGCACAGCAGTTGAAGATGCGTCAAATATATCCTCCATTGTGCATGCGACAGGGCACAACGGACACTTCAACAATTAGTTGAAGTGTCCAAACTTTATCACCGCAGCTCCGGATTCGTCGTGTAGGAAACTCTATCGTCCTCGATGCTCACAGCAGTTGCCTTCTCCAGAGCTCAGTCGGTTCAATGTTTTCCATGTCCTATAGTCTAGTTCGCATCTTGCAGCAAGGCGTTGTTCTTGAGCTACGAAATTTTCACATATTAGCGGATCTTCCGCTTACCTGCGTAGACGCTAAATCACACTTATAAGCATGCCAGTAACATACTAATAATAAAAAACGTATTCAAGATGAAAGATAATTGCCATTGCCAAAATAAAGAAGTAAATATCTCAGACTCTTTTCTTTAAGATTTCTATTATCTTGTGAAAGCCAGGTACCTATTTATAAAACTTGACGTATGAAACATAAGCGACGAAGTATGCCCTCCATTCTGAATACCTGAATATTTAATTAGCTCGAAGAGGATTTATTATGATCATTACATGAAGTTGGTCCTTTGGTTACTCCACTTTGTGGGAAACGCCGTGATGCTAAAAATAGATAGAAAGTGTAACTATGTAGTACTTTTTGCCTTGTTTAATGTTTGTAAAATATATGTAGGTAGCCAACGGCATTAGAAAATAATAATATGTATGTATGTAGGAAGCTAGTCGTAATGAGATAAACTACAGCTAACACTTCCAACGCCGCCATTATTAATTAACGTAATTATATTGTAACTTTATAATCCGAACTAAATACCTACTTTACATTGTACATACTATATCACATCACCGTCCCATCACGCCGTTTCCCTTTTGGGATAAAAATGATAGACAATTTATACTGTGCCATTTTGTGGAATAAATCCACTTCAAATATCCTTTCTTTCAGCAATTTACATATACTTTTGTGGTCAAGGGACCTTGCATCCTTTGTGTCACCGTGACCATAATGCATCTATTGTGACAAGAAAAAAAAACACGGTTACTTGCTCATGTTAATTTTGTCTTGACACTTGACCGAGGCTCGTAAGCGCAAGGTGTTTGCTTTGAAAATAAGTATCACAGAAAAAAATTGGATGTAAGGTGGTAAGGCTGACGGACCGAGCGTTGCTCTTTCACAATACATCGTTCCTACGTCAACGAAGTCAAAGCTTATGGAATGTCACGTAAAAAGGTGACTCAATTGGCGACGCTCTGAATGAAGGAGGCTTGTGCTTCCGAGAGAAGCTTTAATGGGCAAGATGATTATGACTATATTTTACCTTATAGGTATAATGGTACTAGACTAGAGAGAGTCCAAATATTAATAATTTGTCACCTAAACGGATAAATAGGAGTCCTTGGACTCCTGTGGGCCTAGTCAAAACACATTTTAGTGTTACGTTTTCGTTTCGTTTGAATGTAGACGACGTTGCGAGAACGTGTCAATTTCCGTAGCTAAAATACACAAGTAGCTACGAAAATTGACGAGTTCTCGCAACGTCGTCTACAATTGAACGAAACGAAAACGTATCGCTTAAATGTGTTTTGATTAAGCTTACTGAAATATCCGACAAATAGTTATTTCAACGACTTTACTTCTTGCCATAGTTAAATACCTATTTATCTTCTAAGCAGATCTGGCTACCCTACTTGTTGAAGATGTCGTGATAAACAGATACCTATTTTTTAATGAAATCTAGATGTGAGATAACATTTTAAAAATATTTTTTTCTGAACTTCCCCGATTTTATAAAACACCAGTGAAACTCTGTACTTTTAATGGTTTCCTAGTAAGCTTCAACTGTGTTACTATGTTGTATCAAATATAACTAGGGATGTAGGTATGTTTGTAGGGGCTGATGCTCAAGGGAGACTGTGTTGGTTGGTCCACCGCCTCCCGCTGGTGCTACATTGTAGTATACACTGCTAGCACTACTACTGCAATGCGAACTAATTAATCGTTATGGTTGGTAGAGAGACCATCCCGCCAATGAAAGTCTTCTCAAACTGTGTTTAGAATCAACAAATAGGTTAAAGGGAAATTGGTTAAGTTGAAATTTTATGTATTCATTTTGTAATACTCTCTCATTTTTTCATACACATATGCACATAGAGCTTAACATAAACTGTAGAATTGAAATAATTTGCAGATTATTAGATATGATTATTAGAATACGTATGTGTATTCAGGATTTTCTCCAATAATTTCAAATAACACGGGCACCAAGTGTCTGACCTGTTTCTGTGTCACAATGCGTTAAGTTGCATCTGTTTAGTCTATTTGTGGAAAAATGCGTACTAATCTACAAATACAATCTCTCTACAGAAGGCAGAATATCAGCCTTCTGTAGAGAGATGCATTTATATTACTTGTGGTATTTCCAATATATTTAATTTTTGTGAAGATGATGTGGTATATGATGCCTGTTCTTAATATAAAACTGTTTGTATTATTTTGTTTGACATGTTTCATTATCCAAATTAAATTGTTTTTATTTCTTTTTGAAATCCTGTGTACTCCTAAATATTAAAGTTTTCTAGGATCGTTGGATAGCAAACGAGTCTATTCAGCAGTTTGAAGATAATGATGTGTATAGGGAAAATCCCGACATTGGTACTGTTTAATAATTCTTAAGCCATTTCCATGGCGCTGATAAAGAATTAAGTGGAGTTGGAGGTGATTTCACATGACAAGTCCGGCAACACTCACCGAAAGCTTTCTGAAATAATGCATTAGAATGACTGGTTCGGGGAGTCTATTTACGGTCAGCGCTAGATGAATAATTCTGTACATCAATACAGAGTATCATGAAATTACCAGTTATACAGATCAATATTCAGAGGGAGATTTTTTGCTAGAATGCGAAATTCTCCGACAAATCTGGTTTTAAGTTACTTCTTTTTTAAAATCCGTAAGGATGTTAAGCACCTGCAGCTTATGTATTTCAATCAAAAAAATGTCTTTCGAACTTCTGAAATGAAGACTCTACGTGCAATCGCGGGAAAAATCCTCAGAGACAGAGTCAAAAACACCGAAATAAGAAAAAACTGTGAAACTGAAGATATTATTCGGTGGAGCAGAAAGAGAAGATAGTTCTGGAGGAACCACGTGGACCGCAGGAGTAGTGACAGATTAGCTCACATCGCCGCGAACGAGACTCCACTAGGAAGAAGATTGCCTGGAAGGCCACCAAAAAATGGAAGGATACATAATTGGTCTTCAGTGTCGCAAGAGGAAACAAATTCCGAACAGACAGATCAATGCTCTACTACAATCAGAAGAAGAAGATGAAGTGACAACTGAGTTTTCATTTGACTCCACTCGGCTCAATAGCAACATGTACATAAAAGTAATTTTTGTTTATTAACAAGAAATAATCAGTTTCAGGAGTACTGAAATATTACCAATTCTTTATTAACCTGCACTTTTAACTTGCCTTCTTTGTTCAGACGTGGACGCAATTTAATCAAAGCATTACAGAATTCTACCCTCGCTAGTAGAGAATGTTTAATCCGCCTTATGTTATTTTACTTATATTTTACTATTTTATTTTCTACACCAGAATATTGTTATCCTTAAAGCTCATTTGTTTTATATTTTACGAAGCTTAAAAAATAGGTCAATATACATAAAAAAAGTTCGTAGCTTTTCTGTATTATAAGTATATAGTTAGCTTTATTACTTAATTGTTAAAAGGTACCTACTTTTCATTACCTTTTTTGAAGATTTATTTCATGCAAAAAATACCTTACATAAACAATGTAAATCTTTAATGGGTACTTAATATTATCGGCAACATTAAGATTCAGCGATTATCTTAATTAAATAATTATTATTATCGCTCTTGCTTACCTTTAAATATTGTTTGTTGTTGAAAAGTACGTACTCAATTAAAGTTAAATTATTGTTCTAAGTAAATTTGTACAGTTATGTAAATAGTAATTAATGTTTAGAATTTTATATATTTACATAAATTATTTTAGAATTTAAATTATAAGAACATCATTGAATTTTGAGTAGGTATAAGAGATAATTCATTGACTGATACATAGATCCTTGTTGAGAAAAAAATTAAAACTTATATAATATAATAAAAATGTATGATCGTGGTGAAAAAAAAAATGAATCTATCATTTTAGTGATGGGTTCGTAAAGTAGATAAAATAAATACAGTTATTGGTAAATAATAGTATCGTAGTACAAGGCAATTGTTAATTACTGGTTTGCTAAAGTTTACGAGCAATAATGACTAATATTCGTTAAAACTCATGTATGTTAACGACAACTTGCATATAAAATGCAGCAATTAGAAATGGCTTTTTATAATCATATAGAAAACTTTAAAATCTATTTCGGTGCGTTAGTTATTATAATAATCTTCAATAACAAATTTCCACAAAGCACAATTTCCCGTACATAAAATTTAATAATTATTTATTTGTGACAGTTTTCTTTGAAAAAATCACTTATGACTTTTTTCATCCTAAAACCTCCGCAGTTTAAATAATTACAAAACACCTTCATTAGTTTTTCCAATCCTTGTAATGAGCTGAAATTACAAGGAGGAGAAAGCTTAGTAAATAATGAAGCTAACGTTAGCTGTGGACTTTTTCTTTTGTTTGTATATTAGTGAGGAAAAGGACTTTGCGTTGCACCTAATTAAAATTAATTGCCAGCAACCTAAGCATATAACTGATAGAAGAGGCGGTGGAAGAAAAAGCTCTCCTGTGACTCAAGGGAGAACGAAAGGTAATAAAGAAAAAGTCTCAGCTTTGCAAACAGTTTTTTTTTTATTTTGTGCAAGACTTTTGCAGCTTTTTAATTAATAAGAAAATTTAAATAAGAATAATATTACTAACCGCCTTCCTACTCAACGTACTTATATGTTAGTTAGAAGATGTTGTTGGCAAAGAATTAGTTTGGATGTTGATTCTGGATGATTTGGTTTCAACGCCGAATGGACAATCCATTTAGTGCTTTAGAATCTAAAATTTACAAATCTAAAAACTATTTCATCGAAGACATATTCTTTGTGTTGAGTTCTACAGAATTAGATTTTCATTAATTAATAGAGCGAGCTAACGAGTTAACTGGTTTGGCCACAATATCAGACACCCAGGCCTGCTTATCACCAGCTTCAGAAGCAAATTAAAAACTGATCTTTTCACTGGCGCCCTTGAGACGGTCTAGGGATTGTTAAACGGCGTCAAAAATAAAGTCATCCAAAATCATCAACATCATCGCGGAGGGCAAGACTGAAGGCAAAAATGGTAGAGGTCAACCAAGAGACACATAATTATATGAACCAACTGAAGAAGAGCATAAACTGTAGCACATAGGTACCTACGTATGTAGAACTCAAGAGACTAGCTGAAAATAGGGAGAAACGGAGAAGAAAATCCAAACTCGTTGCAGACCAATCCAATGGATTGTAAGTCACTATGTTATATAGTTGATACATAAATACATACATACCATCACGCCGCTTCCCTCGCGTGGTAGGCAGAAAGGATCGAGCGCCACTTCCTTCTATCCTTGCATACATCTTTCGCTTCCGTCACTGTCATACAATTCCTCATGCATGCTCTCCTGTTCAATGTGTTCAACACGTGACCGTCCTGTAGGATTTGATTTAAATGATCTTGCCATTTAATCCTCGGACGTCCACGTCTCCGAGCACCATTCCTCTCAGCCAAATATATCTTCTTAGTCATTCTGTCCTCATTCATTCTTTCCACGTGCCCAAACCATCTTAACTAATTTACATTCATTCTTGTTATTACACCAACTTTCATTCCACATTCCTTTCGTATATCACTGTTATATGTAGATAGGCATTAATTATCGTTTGGAGCCTTGGTGTATTGTAACCGTTATAAGAAACATTAAGAACTTATACAAACAACTGTAGATCATATTGCTTTCATTTAAGTACAAGTACCACTACAACTTATATATATGGTTTTTATGATAACGTGAAGCGCAAAACACTGACAGTTTTACGACCACCATTTAGCACTTTGCGAGCAATAAATAATTTTTACTGCAAAAGCTTTTATTTTATACATATTTGTATTGGCATCATTGACGAGTATCCGATCAGTAGGATATCTTTATTTTATTTTTTTCAAAAAAAGACTACATGATGAAGAAAATAAAGCAAATTTATTCACGAAAGAGAGGTCTTTCGTCTTGTTAGGACATTGCCAATCTCTAACAAGACGAGTTTGAAATATGCTCCTTATTGCTTTGTTAAATAAATTGTAAATGGAAATAAGCAGAAAAATATTGAAATATTCACAAAATAATCCATGCAGATGAGATCATGACAGAAGAGAAAGAAGAATTGAGAAAAGTATATATTTATCTATTCGTCCTTTTATAACATGCCACACTCCTTGACGGGTAGACCAAAAGATCGAAACACTAGACCAAGTGATCTCAAATTTCTTCGACCACCAACTTTGTGAGAAAACTAGACTATTGTGCCTCCTCTAGGGCGTAGGTATCTTCTTAGAAGGCAGCAGCTTTTTTAGCGTCTCCCAAATCTCTCAGAGTGTTCTCTCGCCCCCTTAAAAGGCTCCAGCACTCATTGGGGGCGAAACTACCCCATTTGTGAACCGATGCAGAAGACTTACCTATTTTGACACACTTGTTGTGGGACAACATGTTAAAATTATCTTATAATATGAAAAAGACCTTCCATTAGTCATATAAAATATTGAACGATAGTAGGTTGCCCTTTTTATTGTGAACCCACTTTACCTGACAATAAACATTTTTGTACCTATATTTATTTACTTATTTATTCATTCATTAACTCACTTTTATATTATACAAGTACAATTTTAATGCGAGGTTAGCCATAAAACAATGTTTTCACGCCGCTGTCTTTACTATCTTTGATTTGTGATTAATTTATAGCATTGTTTCAATATATCTATCTATACCCTCACGCGTAATACCAAGCGGAGTAGGCGGAGAGAACGAAATGACGTATAAGCCTTTATTTAGATCCTTTTCTCGTTTCCTATACATTCATGCAATTTATCTAACATGCACGCTGATTCACATGTTCCAGCAACGTAGTTTTAGGACGTCGACGTTTTCTCACACCCCCTTTTTCAGATATATGCACTCTTTTTATTTTCCTTTCTTCATCGACTCGTTCCACATGTCTAAATCATAGCAACTTGTTAATACGCATTCTTTCCACAATACTCTTTTCACATCCGTTCATTATCCAAATAAGCTAATTCGACCGACCTTAACGATCGCATCTTCACAGAATTTATTTCACTTTCGTCCCTCTTCAACCATGTCCAAAATTCGATAACACTGTCGGTACCGGAATGGTATTGTGCACTAGCATTTTTGTGATGTTCGATTCATTGCCTTTGCTGAAGACAATGGGATGAAGTGCTTTATTCATCTAGCTTCAGCCTCTTTTTTCATTCTATATCTTCCATGCCTCACAAACAACCTTCCCAAATAATTTATATCAATTAGAGTACATATAACTTTTATTTTTTTGCACGTAAATCAAATCATTTCACTTTTATCTCTTCTTGGGAACACATAGCAGAAACAAGATCCTCTCTATCCAGAACAATTCCTTACGTTTTAACTTTTTTGCTAAAAAAAACAGCGTTTTTTGAAAGAGTAACGTGTAAGCCATCAAAAACTTATTAACAGAAGAAAAGTGTTCTTTTTGACTAGACATTTTGAAATATGACTCAGGTACGAATGCCATCTCTTGCTTATACGATTACTTAAACTACGGATCTTTGCTTAGTGGTGATTTCGTTATTTTAGCTACAATGTGTAAAATGAGTTAATGTTTTATCAAAGCGGTTCATTTGTTGAATTTCAACGTAAAACAATATTCAGTACTTCCACTTGACTTGTCTAAATTAGTCTCGAGCCGTCAAGAGCTACATCATTTCATCAGGTAAACACAAAACATTTTAATTAACAAAAAACCAAATTTAAACTTAAATTAACATGAAATAAGTATCGTTAGTCGACGATATTGACTAGGAAAAGGGTCATTAATAAAGTGTTTAAAATGTTTTTACACAAAAAATCACCCTTGTCTTTTTGCCTTTAATCTGAGTACATTTTTTTCTTTAAACATTGCTCCAATAAAAATAATTTCAATTTCTCTGTTTTGCAGGCAGATATATTTTCATATTTTACTTATCTATTTTTATTTAAAATATAAAAATGTCATTTTATCTGACATTGTGAGAGATATCGCTACACGTACGGTCTGCGATTTAGCTGTCACGTACACATTGCTGTATTATCATAAGATGTACCTTTTTATGAACTGCCAGCCTGTTATTATTATCTTTTTTAGCATTATTATTATGATGGACATTATAATATATGATAAAATGAATATTAATTCATTTTATATTTTACATCATTGTCCCTCTAATGTTCCTCTGGGAGTTTGAGATAGGGTAGTTTTTTTCTGTAAGAGCTGCGCCCGCCACATTCCTTGTGCCGCACCTGGAGAAATGTATCTCCAAAACAACACACATGTACAAACAGGATTTTATGTCGCATTGAAGCGAGAAATATTGCCTCGAGGGAGCACTCTAGATTTAGCGGCCACACACCAAAAATTTTGGTGTAAAAAGGGAAGGGAAGAAATGGGAATATGCCTTCCTCTCTATGCAGTATCGTTAGTTACTTGAAGTGATATTAGGCTACCAAAGAAAGTACAGATAGGGTTATTATTATTATACCTAATCATATAGGATGTATTATTCACCGCAATCTACAGTATCTATTGTTTTACCCCTACTCAGTTTTACTGGCCTTGGCTAACCTTACTGGCTAACTTACTGGCTAACCCTCAAGTCCCAGACTTCTTATGAAAATAGGATTTTGAGGGAATCTAAGGTATGGAGAGACTCCGCTTCTACCCAGTGTCTGCCTAGGGGTTTGATTCTTGTGAATTCTACGGAATTCAATTGAATTCTACGGAATGCGCCAAAGGATGGCGAAGAGTCTCAGCCTCTTCTTCACAAAATCTGCAAATCTTATCAAGTCCCAGTTTAGTTAAGTGCTTCTTGGGTCTGTAATGACCTGTTACGAAGCCCGTCACTGCTTTAAGACTTGAGTTACTTAGGTGAGTAGGTACATGCTTTAGTTCTTCTAGAGTCGTTTCCTCCGAGTAGTTCTTTGGCTCACATAAGACAGGGTTACTCTTGATTCATGTTGAGAAATTCTTGGAGTCGGCTTCTTAGCTTTAAAACATTCTTAACAGTAATATGTGAAATACAAAAAAAGGCCATTTGGGCTTTCAGGTATGAAAATAAGTTTAAACAAGACAAATGGTGCCGGCAAACTCCCCTTTCACGGCACAAGCTTTTAGCTTAGTGTGAAAGGTGTATAAGGTTGTATTTGGGTTTATAACAAACCCAGATATATCTTTTTTTTAAAAAAAAAAAAAAAAAAAAAAAAAAAAAAAAAAAAAAAAAAAAAAAAAAAAAAAAAAAAAAAAAAAAAAAAAAAAAAAAAAAAAAAATCATACAAAGTACAATTACAATTCTAAATCAACATTTTGTATCAGAGTTTATACAGAGAAAGAATAATTCCAATTCTTTTAGTTTTCCAAAAAGAAAGATCGTAGTTTGATTAAATCACTGACTCTAAAATAATAATATAATTTTCTAAGTTTTTTTTCATAATCTGCCATGTGCAAGACCTTTTGGTTTTATAAAGGTATTTATTTATTAAGAGTGTTGCCTTAGGCCATTCTAAGCAAAGGGTTTACTTTTGGAACATTAAAGAAAATATTATTAAACATCATACTTAATTTATTTGACGTGCAAATTAAAAAACAAATAAAAAAACGTTCAGGAGCAAGTTGAAGACATCGCTCTTCCAACATAGTTTCCCGCACCCTTGAGATGGATGCTCAATTAAGTAGCACCGAATAAATCATGACTTGAGAAGTTTTCGCACCCCACCTTCAAGTCTGGAGCAAAGATATTATATAAAAAACTGTGATTACTTCCATCTAACCTCGATTGCACTATTGCACCAAGAGGGTAACTTGTATTTTTTTAATGCAACGATGAATGCAACTAATTCGCTGATTAACCTAGGTGAAGGAGATATCTAAAATGACATTAGTGAATGAATTAATACGAGATTTTATAAAACCCTCAAAACACATAACAATAATTCATATACCGAGCATGTAACAATTTCAACTCATTTTTTAACAATAAAGATATATTCGATACATCCTTGGAACGTTTCAATGACACTATAAAAAGATCCCTGGTGACTTCGGGGTCTCTTGGGGTTATTCCAATTTCCTGTCCCATTCCTTTATTCCCTTCTTGATTGGAGATGATTTATTGCACGTGCTTGAAGCTTTCTTTTTTTTCTTGAAATATCTGTTTTTTTTTCTCGTGTTTACTACAAAATGTTAATGTTGCATTATACTATACCAAATAATTTTACAAACTTTGCTGGTTTATTAATTGTAATTGATTTGTCTGTGTATTGTCATTTGTGTTATAACTGTTTGTTTGTGAAATAAAATAAAGCAAAATAAAATAAAATAAAACACCACCAAGCGTAGAAACAATATTGTACTACAATGATGTTTGTACATTAACTATATGATTGTACTACGTGAAATATTATGTTAGAAATACAAGCTGTGCACATAATATTATGTACAATATGGACAACGTTATTTGCAAATATGTACATATTACGGATCAGCAGCACACTATAATATAATAAACTATATTGTATTGTATCGCGTTATATATAACAATATGTATTGTACTGAAAACGGCTACCTATTGTACTCAGTTACGCTTTCGAGTTTAGCCTTTGGAAAATGTCCGTCATTGTTCGTTCGTATCGAAAGCTTGAAATGATAGATATATATTACGTAACGATATAAACAACGTATATAATTGAGTTTTATATTACTCATAAAAAAATTCAAATACCTTTCTCTTTTCTTTGAAGAATAAACTGTTTTTTTTTCACTAAACGTAGGTATCTTTAATTTTCGGAATTTCTTTTTGTCAAATAATTTAGTTTATTTGTTTTTTTTAACAGCTTTTGCCCACACAAATGTTGTAAACAGACATTAAGTACCACGTAGAAGTAGTTTAACTAAAGATGTTTTTTTATTTGTCGTGGGAAATGTCACAAGAATCGTCACCTTGGGAAAAGCAGGGATATTCAAAATGAGATCAAAGACCATAATTATTATTATTCACCAAATAGGTGGGTTATGGGTTCTGAAATATACCCTTGCAGTGGTTATTCATACAAAAGAAAATTTTCAAATAAGTTGTTAAGGTTAAGTTAAAAAAAAGCCATTGGTTATGACGCTTATTGATTTGTTTTTTTGTTTTTTCAAATGTGTATCTGGGTATTTGTTACAAACCCAAATACAACCTCATACACCTTTTACAGTTAACCTTATGATAATGAGAATAAATATTATTTCCTAATTCAGAATTTGTTTGAAAGAAGTGAGCTAAGTCGATATTTTACTCCAATATCTAAAACAAATATTTCATTAATAGTTGAAATAAAAACATAAAATTTATTGAACAACTTATAAAATTTACACGTCTAAAGTAACACTCATTAGAAATATCGATAAAAATAAATATCTGTGTTACAAAAGTGACCCGTACAATGAAGTGAGAGAGCAGATCAATAAGGCTTCAGTTGCAGCTGGACTTCTAAAGAGTACCTACCATATTTATGGAGAAAGGCTGCATGTGAGTTGATAGTAAAGCCCGAGTGTGTAAAACTTGGATTAGATCTATAATACAGAACATATTATAATGTTGGAACAAGAAGAGACACGGTTTGCAATAAAAAATACTTTAAATATCAAAACTTAAGCTCATATTGCGAGAAAAGCTCTCAGAAACATAATAAATACACTGAGATTAGAAAAATATGAGGCACGGAGAATATTGTAAGATAGAGTTGGAAAAAGAGACAGTTCTGGAGAGATAATGTAGATCCGATTGCCAAAAAGAGAATCGTGCATATAGCTGCAAAAGAGATACCCGTCGGTTTGGGGTCCAAAGGAAAATACCATTCAGGTAGGAAGACAGCTGGTCTTCAACATCACAAGAAGGAGAAACTTTCGAACTATCAGATCGCTTATTTAATAATCAATTACACTCTCTTAAGCAGCACTTATATTTCTCAGAACTGAGTGTATTTGATAAAATTTGGTAGTTATTAATAAAAAAGAATTCGGTCTTAATTATTCGTTTTAGAATTATCAAAAGCCGCTTATCGGAATTGAATTTCGAAAGAGTACACGTACTTACTTTGTATGAGCTTATAAAATAATAATATTATTATATAATTTATAATATTTTATCTGAGGTAGCATCAGTGAACGTGCTCTTCATAAAGTTTGCTCAGCAACATATCTGTGTACAGTTTAAAGCACGACTAGTGGATTATTTCATTGAAAAAATAAAACAAATAACAGTTTATTTTTATCTTCATACTTCATGTTAGATTCAAAACGTGTGTCCATACACTGTTTTTTATGTTGTTCGAATCTCATTTTCCTACTATTTGTTTGCAGTACAAATATAGCTTTATACTTAATATTTTATATTTACATACCTACCTTAGAAAGTATTGATTTTTATTTATTAAACTTATTCCAGATAAAGATAATTAATTCTCCATTCCCTACTCCCACTGCCGCAAATAGGCTACGTCCACGTGCACGACCTTATGCAGTAAGTTTCCATAAGTATGTAAGTAAGTACCTAATACTCCATTGCCCCACGGTCCACAATGTCTTTTTTTTCCAATGAAGGTCAAGGGAACTTGTATCCCTTGTGTCACCGCGACCATAGTAGATCTATTGTGACATCCTTCTGTGTCATATCTCACTCTCAAGACCTACATGGGTCATGTAGCTCACGATTTGTCTTGGTGTGAGAAGCCTCACTTTCTCTCCAGCAGTGGTCCTCCGAGGATGTGACTTCGATTGCGAGCGAGTGCGTCACAATTGCAGAGGATGTGGATAGGTGTCTCATTATCCTCTGAACAAAATCTGCAGACTGGGGTATTTGACAGTCCTATTTTTGTCATGTGTTTCACAATGTCTTAAGAAAGTAGAAAATGCGGAGTGTTTATCATTACTAGAAAATGTTTTAGTGCAGGATACAAGGCGCCTTTTAATTAAGGAAATAAACGACATAAGCCAACAACAAAAGTTAATAAAAGTGAATAACTTAAGAAGATATCGTTTTTATCTACTGGTTTTTATCGTTCCTGTTGCTGACAAAATTTTGGTTTCTAGGCGATATTCGCCTAGTTGATTTCATACGTATTTAAAAATTAAAGATCTACCTGGATTTGGTATCCCGAACATGTTCAGAGTAAGCAATATGCTCGTGTTGTAACGATGGAGTTGGTTGGTTGCGAGAGAAATCGAATGCGGGATATCTTGATTAACAGTCATACTCTACGCCATTAGGCTACCGGCCACCACAATAAAATAAACGCCAGCTTTTTACAGGGCAGTCATAAACTTTTGGAGATATTATATCGGTACATATTACCTATACAAGAGAAAATCGTTTCAAATCTATACTTAAAGTGGCTCAATGGGGAATTTTATTTTCTTCCTATTTTATTGTACCTGGATGATAACCATTCTTTGAATCATTTCTCTATGAATATCTCTACTGCAGGTATAAAACTTAACTATACAAGCCTGGTTTTGTACCAATAATAATATGTGTGTAGAAATTTCAGCATGCATACACAATATTTCATGAGCAGCAATAGCTGGACCGTACATATTATTATTATTATTATTATGTTGCTGTGCGGTACTACACGTCGCTTATGCTACGCCTCTACGATGCTACGCCGAACGCTACGAAAATACACATTACAACCACTACGTGCGGATTAATATCGTTAATATTTTATTCTCAACACGTCGTTGAGCACCTAAATTATTATAACATGTGTATGTATGCACAGCATAATCTGTGTTTCAAATATCTGCTACTCTTTTGGACTTACATATGTAGATATATCATGGACAAAATACATAGCAAAACTTGCCACCTGATATAGTAATGTCCCTCTGTCGCACAAAATTGCACTAAATATAACTAGGTACATAACATTTAAAAAAAAAATTAATGTTGCGCAATTGCTCTTTTAACCACTTGACCTTAACTTATGTATTAAAATTGATCTCTATTATTTGAAATTCTTATGTCAACTTTTTTTTTAATCAATTTTTTATTAACTTATGAATTTTAACTTATTGACTTTTAACTAAATTTGACATTTTTTTACCACTTTCATTTCTCTTTATTCCTAATGTCTTGACCAAAGTTTTTTAAAAAAATTGTACCTTATTTTATAATTATAACATGATTAATGTTGTATATTGTCTGTTTAACTCTCGTTTTTTTAGTCTAATTATTTTGTGTCTTTTTTGTAACAGATCGTTCCTTTGTATACATGTTTTGTATGTATACAGAGGTTTAACATGTGAAAGGCTTAGGCCGCAAATATTTGTAAATAAATAAATAAAAAAAATTAGCATATACCTAGTACAACTATGTGAAAGAAAGGGATACCCTTCTGAAAGTTAAATCAACGTAATAATAATCTCATGTGTAATGCGACCAATCAAATTTTTCGACCAATGTTATTTCTAGTCAATCAGTTTTAAATGAGGATTAGGTCAAAAATATACGTTCATATCTCCCTCGTCGTAAAAGTTTGTTACTGTTCATACAAAGTTTATTGATGGATCGTATATATGAAAAGTGCACCTTTTTACAACAATCACAATAATTGTTTGTTTATTATATTATAAGAAAATTTATCAAATCACTCGCAAACGAGTAGATGGCCTTGAGAAGAATTGAATAGGGACTTCACTGTTTTTTAATGTTGGTGTTTTTTTTGCATGGCCTATTGGTATGCGTAGATAAGAGACCATTAGCATCTTAATGTTATGGGGTGAAACAGCATAGTATAATAATTAGTTTATGAGGTTTTCATCTTTAATAAATTTTTATTAGATTATACATTTTAAATATTTTATAAAAAAATGAATACATATTATAAAATATTACATCGAATAACAATTTAAACAGTGATCTATAAACAAATGTTTTCAGATCTGTATAGTCTATTGGTGTGTTGAATCTAATTTGTTTATTACATAATGTCTTAATTAGTTTCTTGCACATTTATTACTGATTGTACTGTTAGCCTCCACACAGGCTTTTAGCCTAGTGAGGTGGCAAAGTGGAATTAGTTTTATTGGTATATTATGGATATTATTTTCTGTCTAACTGTATTTGATTGTCTGTGCTTATTTGAGGAAAGAAACAAATTTGAATTTGAGTTATACAAAATTTAAATAAATTCATTTAAGTACCAAAAAATGTTCAATCTAAAATGGAAAACAGTGTATGCGTTTTTTTTCTGCCGTACCTATCTAATAGGTCAATGTTTTTATTAATAGAAAGATACAAAATTTAAAAACAAAAGTCCAAGCATTTGATTTAACATCACGACTCTGCTATTTGTTATGCAACCAAACCTCATATTTAAATACTATTGAACTGATAATTTCAAACAAGGAATTGTTTTAGATAGGTGTGTTTGTTAACTGGTGTTATATATAAAAATAACTCGAATTGCTATGCCAACAAATGTAGAAAATTTCATTACTACGCGAGATAAAACAATGTAATATAATAATAAGACCAGAGGAATCATAAAAACCAGACAAGTGAATCCAATCTACATACATACATATTGTGTAATATGAAAATGAAACAACAAAAGCGAATGTACGCTGTAAAATAATGGACAGGTTCTGTCTGAAACAGAAAGCTTTCAAAATACGTTTGTACGTTATTCGATCATCAATATGTATGTCAAATTTGCAATTCCCACTCGCCTTCGTGATCCTGTCAGGATAAAAAATATATTTTCATCAATTAAGTATTATTTCACTAGATTTTCATCCATGCATCTAAGTCAGTTAAAATATAACAAAATATTTTTTTATTCGAAATAAATAAAATAAATGTTTTATTCTTCTATTTGATTTATTTAACGAGAGATACGTCTTTTGTCTAGTAAGGACATTGTAACAAAGAGATTGATAACCAACAAAGAAGATGAAAGACGTCTCTCTCGTAAGTAAATAGAATAAAACATTTGTTTAATTTATTTCGCTGTGGAATTTTACTACCTAAACACTCCGAGGTCGCATTATCAGGTGCTGATCTATACATTAGTATACATAGATCAGTATCTATAGATCAGCACCTGATGATGCGAACTCGGAGTCCGCGAAACTGGTCGTGCGTGAGTCATACTCAATAGTGACATTAACCAATAATAATAAATATTCATTCATACGACTCTCAACGATTTGCTGGCAGCGCGTTTTGCAATATTTCGGGAACATTGCAAGAAGAGAGCATGAAAACCTAAAAAAAGTAGTAATGACTGGGGTTGTAAAAGGGAGGAGGGGAAGGGGCAGCAAATTAAGGAGGCCACACAGAGCTCACTACACGGGGCCTTGCACAAGACGGAGGATCGCTCAAGATGGAGACAGACGGTCTACAGAACGAAGCATGATAGTCACGATCCTCAGGATTGAGGGAGCGACGGAGATGATGATGATTCATTTTATTTGATAATTTGGTGAAAGTTTTCCATGGACATTGAAAATGTTTATTTAAGCTAAATTAGATTTTATTGGTAATCGTTGGGAAGTCTTTTTTGCTTCTTCCGTTTTGTAAGACAAAAAATGTCATATGCAAGGATAGGAAAAGAAGTAATCCTTCATTCCTTCTGCCTACCCTACGAGGATAGCGACGTGTTTATATGTATGTTTATTTGTAGGTACAGACTCTATAAGACGGTTTTTTTATAAATATAATATTATTTTGTAAATAAACATCCAAACATAATAGAAATATACACGTGACTTATAAATATTTACTCCAATACGTGAGTAATTGAAAATTCATTAAATAGAAATACATATTAATTTAGATGAATACCTGTGTAGGGAATATAGGACGATACATCTCCTAGAGTAGGATTACCTGCCTATTCTCTGTCAACTTTATTCACAATGACAAGATGATTGTTATTCTGGCAATAATGTCTGGCTCAATAGTGTTACTTACAATAAGATATTTTAGTGGTTAAATTTAGTTTTCGTATTTTGCTGATTTTTTACAACTGCGTGAGTTTGCACAAACTGATGTATGTGCGGATGAGTTGTCTGTTGAGTAGGTAAAAATTTTAAGAGATTATTGGTGTTCACTCACGAGTGTTATTGCTTCTGTTTAGTTTTCGTATTTTGCTGACTTTTTACAACTGCGTGAGTTTGCACAAACTGATGTATGTGCGGATGAGTTGTCTGTTGAGTAGGTAATAATTTTAAGAGATTATTGGTGTTCACTCACGAGTGTTATTGCTTCTGACCATAGAGTTTATCTTTTCATTTATTTACACCATCATTAGCGGGGTATCCAGCGGGATAACTGCATGTAATTAACATGCAAGTCGTTTTTTCTGTGCCAACAAAAATTAAGACATCATGATGGGTGGTATGCCCAATCGCTGAACCGAAGATGTCGAATGTTCTAAGCATGATGTTTTACGGGCACCAGCGTCTTACAAGACACTTGAAAACTAACAGGAAATATTGGGTTAATAAACTGAAGGTAAGTTTGCATAATGAGTTAGTTAATGGGTTAGTGATTAAATCAGTGAGTGTGTCCGTTTACCAATTTAATCATGAAACACGAATGACACTGAATGAGTCGGTAAATGGGTTATAAAAAGAGTTGCTGTAAATTTCAGTTCATCTGTGCAAATAGATGATGAGCTATGTACGTCATCAGTGAGTGAGTCGGTGGGTGAGTTTGTAATCGAGCCAGTAAAAGAAATGTGTTGATTTCATGTTATACTGTTTTTTTTGAGTGATTTTTTGTCTTTCTTTGTTTTGTTTTTGTCTTTCATAGTTCTTGTCTTAAGTCGGGAAATGTCTATCGTGAATATTATCTATAATTGTTGAGATGCTGATTTATGTAACATTAAGTTCGACAATTAGTGGACCCATACTGTAATGGTGTGTCCTGTAATGCCGGGTTATATTAAAAGATTGACTGTATCAAATGCATTAATAAATAACTCTTTTCTCGTACTTCTTAGTCACAGTTAGTTAACCAGGTATAAATAGCATTTTTGTTTGTATATCCTAGTGTTTGGAGTAAGTATCTTTACTACCAATTCGCTATTGATTTGACAATATCCATTTAAGGTAGGTTTTGTAAAATCTACCTACACTATATTGAATCTAGATACGAAATCTCATGAATATATTAAATTGTATTGGACACTCGAATGCGGAAAGGTAAAAAACATTTATATCTATTTATGTCCATCTGAAGACGATCCTTTTTAAACTGAACGGGGAAATTGTACTTTCTTGTATTTTAATGGGAAAACAAGTACTTTTATGTATTTTTATTGTAGGTATACTAACAGATAAAATGTTTAAATCTAGATTATCTTGCGATTGTGACAATCGTCAAAGAAGAAACCTATTTTTAATCAAATTGTGCTCTCTTCGCTTTACTCTAGTTTGATGATATGGAAAAAAGTTCCAGAAAGCCGCCAGATCGTGTCTTGTAAAGTTATCTTGATAGCATTACATGAAAAAGTACCTATTTTATTTATTATAATTAAATATCAAATTCTGCTTAGTATCTACCGTGGGTTGACAACATTATTTTGCTTTTAAAAACATCTAAAACTAAGATATATTAAGCTGAAATTTTAAGTTAACTGAAAATACAATAGATTCAGCAGTGACATATGTCACCCATCTTGAAGGACAGTTAATCTCCTGATTATCACACTTGTGAGAGATCCCTTAATGGTGTTGTAGTAGTAGTTGTAATATTAGTATAAATGAAAGTCTGCAATGGATTGAGAATGAATGCAAAAAAGACAAAAATCATGGTGTTTGAAAGAGGAAGTGAGAGAACAGTATGCCAGGTGATGATTGACAACGAAGTGTTAGAGCAAGTTGACGAATGTGTGTACTTAGGTAGCTTGTTCACGAGAGATGGGAAGTGTGAAAGCGATATTGAAAGGAGAAAAGTTGCTGGCAATAAGGTAAATGGTGCAATCCGACCAATAATTATTGCAAATAGAAACATATCCACCACAGCTAAAAGGTCGGTGCACTCTGCTATCTTAGTGCCAACACTTATGTATGCAAGTGAGACGTGGACATGGTTATGTTACGTGGACAAGTCTGAGAGATCAGATAAAAGAGAGAAAGGAATGTGGAATGAAAGTTGGTGTACATAATAACAAGGATGAATGTAAATAAGTTAAGATGGTTTGGGCACGTGGAAAGAATGAATGAGGACAGAATGACTAAGAAGATATATTTGGCTGAGAGGAATGGTGCTCAGAGACGTGGACGTCCGAGGATTAAATGGCAAGATCATGTAAATCAAATCCTACAGGACGGTCACGTGTTGAGCACATTGAACAGAAGAGCATGCATGAGGAATTGTATGACAGTGACGGAAGCGAAAGATGTATGCAAAGATAGAAGGAAGTGGCGCTCGATCCTTTCTGCCTACCCCGCGAGGGAAGCGGCGTGATGGTATGTATGTATGTATGTAAGTCTGCGACTCTTACGACAGTATTTGAATGAGCTATAAAAGGTTTCATTGTCTTCTGTCTTCGAGATTTTTATCTGTCTGGACTTAAGATTGACAATGAAGTCATATGAGAATCATACGGGAAGGTCATAGTAAGAGATGACTAATTAAAAACAAAGAGCAATATTCAATGTGCTAAGTGAAGAAGTTTTCGAAATCTTTTTGCTCTTGTGCGGAGTTTTGGGGGCAACATGAGTTTATAATTAGTTTCTTTGTGACATTTACTATAGATGAAATATTATTTATTTGAAAGAAAACTCTGCGAAACAGAATTAAAACTTGGCTTAGGAATACAATAATATTCAATAAGTTTCGCAGAAGATCAGAGAATGACGTATTATTATTTTCAATATAATATAACAAAGAATGTGTTAAACTTGTATTTTGTTATTCGTTCGTTATACTTTATTTGTTCTCTATTCAATTTTGGAAATGACGCTTCTATTGTGTCTGAAAGATTCAAGTATCTACACAAAAAGTAAGTTGGGTAGAAAATACATAATAACATATCAAGAAGAATTATATTTATACAATGTTATATATATTGTAAGTTTTGTTGGTAGCTTTTATAGTAAATCTGTTGTCATTGTTCATAATGTTATTCTAGTCTATCGGTCAAAATAATATTATATAACTATACAGATTGTAATAAACTAAGTCTCTCGAAATGCGAGTTTTTCTCGGCAGATCCCACTGGTGATAAAATTTAGTAAAAAAAAGATAACGGGAATATCAAGATGGTTAAAACTATGTTCCATAATATCAATATTCATAGTATTTTCTTGTACATAACTATGTATATATTTCCTTATTTATTCTTCATTGTAAATTGATTGATAGCACAATCAATATACAGAGGGTGAGTTTATCGCAGAGGCGCGATTTCTTCTAACTAACCCGAATATTAAATTTAGGATATTGAATGAATGAAAAATTAAGGATGCACTTATTTATGTGTACTAACTATAATTATAAAAACAAACAAATCAGAATATGGCCAGTATTAGAATTTCATAAATAATCCCTCAATAATCTTTGCTCAAACAGGTAGGTACTAGGTAGATTTCAAAAAGACAATTTGTTTGGACAGTTAAAATATTAGTGAGACAGCTGTTATATGGAAAAAAAATAATACATATAAATTTTATATATTTATTCTTCACAGTGCCTACCTCAATTGCTTATATATATATAATGAGTTACAATCCATTGGATTGGTCTGCAACGAGTTTTGACTTATTTCTCCACTCCTCTCTATTCTCAGCCAGTCTTTTCAACTCCATACATGAGCCACAGCTCATGTCCCTCTTCAGTTGGTCCATATAGGCGTCTCTCGGTCGACCTCTGCCATTTGTGCCTTCGGTCCTGCCCTCTGCGATTGCGATGAGCAGTCCTGGGTGCCTGATGTTGTGGCCAATCCAATTAGCTCGTTGTTGGCAGATTCTTTTGAGGAGTTGCCTTTTTTCGCCAACCCTGGTTAACACTTCTTCGTTTTCGACGTGTTCCGACCAATGAATCTTCAGCATGCGTCTATAGCACCACATTTCAAATGCCGCTAACCGTCCGCTTTCCCTCTTACTGATGGTCCACGTCTCGCACCCATATAGCAGAATGCTCCACACAAAGGCTTTAGTAAGGTTCTTCCTTACGCTTAGATCAATATTAGGGGATTCTAATATTTTGGATTTTTTGTTAAAGGCAATTCGTGCCTGGTTTATTCTGCTCACAATTTCTGATTTGGAGCGTCCGTCCTGGTTTATTCTGCTGCCCAAGTACACGAATTCTCTTACTTGTTTGATGCTCACTCCATTTATGGCAATGTTCGCAGTCGCTTCCTCCCTTCCAACGACCATACATTTTGTTTTATCTTTATTTTTATCTTTATTTATTTGCTTATAATATAATTTAAGTTAATGTATTGGAATAAATGTAGAAAATTGTTTATCAATGATCTGAGTAATTTTAGATTTACATTAAAGCAAATAATGTACAAGTTGAAGTTGTGTTATCTTCAGATATAAGGGATGGAAAATCGATTAAGGGAGGTATATTATTATTATTATTATTGAGGAAAGGGTTTTGTGTAATTTTGGGGAGATTAAATGTCGCTTTAAGGATGACGATGAACTTTTACTTCTAAATGAATGATGGATGGCGCTTTAAAAGGGATTTAAAGGAGCCGTTATTAATGTTGTTTTGGAGAGTTGCAAAAATAAAAACTAAATTAAGGCTTCGTTTAAGAAGATTGAAATCTACTCATTCATCAATTTACTTTTGATATAAAATCTATGTGAGAATATTAGAGAGGAATTACTCTTGTTCCATTGAAAGCCGTATTTTTTTACATATAGTTTATTAGACTAATCTAACTTGCAAAATAAAACAATTTTTCTGTATTTCGTTACAGTTGGACAACTTAATGTACGCACTTAAGTTGAAAGATAAGTTCAAGGTACTGAAATATTTGTTTTGTATATGTTGCAAAATACTCAATATCTAAAATTTACCGGTTAGAAAAGTTTAAGAAGTACACAGATAAACAGAGGACTTCCCACAAATATGAAAGTTCGTTAAGTCTCATATTTGGGCTACATTCCGCGGAAAGTAATATAAGCTTACACAGGTAACAAAAGAAGACTCAAGGACGTTGTAAAGTGGAAGAAAAACAATATTCAGGGTGCGCAGTATACATCAGTGAATAATGGATGTGAATGAAGTGTTTCAAAATAGCATAGCAAGACAAAGAGAGATTTTTATTTTAAATGTTTCTATGTACACATGTCTTGGGGTGTCTGAAACAGCAAACAGAGTATCATGTTTGCATTCATAGCTTTATAAAAATAAAATATTACGCAAAAGCTTGATAATAATCTTCTAAAATAATAAAAAAGCTACGTAAATAAACAGGGTGATAAATAAGTCCGCAATATTTGAGTAGTCTCATAAACAATGCCACAATCAACGGGCACAAACGTTTCAACAACATTTTAATGAAAAACAGCCTTCATTAATTTATTTTAAGTTTTGATTTTAGTCTTTCATCTCCTCATTTACATAACAATCATCATTGTTTTGTCTTCCAGATAACACTTAAAGCTTTCAAATGTTATCTCTGAAGTATTTTTTTTCATCTTCACTTCATTATCAGAATAAACAAAGAAAGAGTGTCTAAGATTAAAGTAATAAATGAACTATGAAAAAATACGACGAACGTTGATTGTTGGAAGTTTTTTTTTAATTCAAGAACCATTTTATTTTACAATTTTCTCATACAGCTTGTTTGATGTCGCTTTTTTTCTAATTTCCCCGAGGAATAGGTATAGAAGATATTAGGATTATAATTATGGCAAACAAAAACAAAATATAATCTCTTTATCGGAAGTCTTAAATTATACATTATACAAAGGGCTAGATTATAACCGGAGGGACTTTCTAACAATCAACCTTATCTGTTTCTTGAAGTATAAAATGAAAATAAATTAGTTTTCGAAGAAATTAATAAATTCCGTTGAGTCACCGCTAAAAAAAGCCCTCCCATTCTTTTTTGTAAGTCTTCAAGTGTCTTGGTCAGATTTTAATAGAAAACACTATACATAAGTCAACGATGAGGAATGCCATATTTCTTTCTGGAGTGGCAAGGTCTGAAGTCCGGGCCCGGAAAGTAAGTAAGTAATGTCTTAAATTCTTTTGAAGTGAGGACGATAACTGAAATTGTCATTGCATAAAGTAAATTCAGTGACTGCACCACTTGTGAGAACTATTTGAGTGTCTTGTAAAAGGCAGGACAGCTTTAATTCAGTGTTGAGGTATGACACTCATTTGGATGTTTTTATTTTTGCATGCTAGAGCGCTGGTTACCCCATTTGTGGAAAATGCTGTGATGGTAGAATTTATGAATGAATAATTAATCAATCTAACTAACGCTTAGTGCGACAGAAACAATGTTTATCATAATCATTAAGTTTACAATTTTCCGAATTGAATATTATTTTTCTGTACATAAATAAATACATTAGAAGTAGAATCATAATGTGCTAGAGATATCGTGGAATTAGTTGACTCATTTGGCACAGATAAGCTCTGAATGGACTACAATGAATTTCAACGATTAAAATAAAGTTGCCATAGCTTGAAAATGCTCCAACACTTTTTCAACATAGGTCGTTTAAAAGTAACATAAGTATTATACTAAAGAAGTTAACTGCTTAAATTACATATTTTAACTCTCGTTACCAAAGCTATTAAAAGCTTTTGTACACCTTCTGGCGTAGATTTCATTTGAGTAAAAAGCTGAAATTCACACCAACATAATGCAAAATTAAAGCAAATAATATAAATTTACATGCATTCAAATAACCGCAAATGCTGATGCAAATGTTAATTACCGTCGCACAATTTGCGGACGCATAATTCAACGCGTCGTGCATCTAATTTGCGGATGATATTAAAGTGTCTGATTTTTTACACACGTTATAATTTGCGCCCTTGAAGTGATATTATCACAGTACGGCGTTATATAAATTGTCATAATATTAATTTGATTAATGTTGTAAATGTAAATCAGAAGTCATGATTTTATGATAAAAATTATTGTTTAGTAAATTTACTGACTGATTATTTACTTAGAAGTAATAACTTACTGACCTACGCGATTCAAGTATAACATTGAAAATAAAAATACGTGCCAACAAGATATTCGCACTACTCGCTTCTCGCATCACTGATATTTGCAAATGCGGATGTGAATGTCAAAATAATATTGCGGATATGAATGTCGAAATAATATTGCGGATATGAATTTCAAGATAATATTGCAAAACATTCATTACATCACTAGTTAAGATTTTTTATTCACTGTTCATTATACACTAGGCGACTTTATTACGAGAGTAATGAAATTTGAATTTTTTCCGTGTTATAAAACATGTTCGTTTGTACATACAATCGTACACAGCAATTCTCCGTAGAACTGGGTTAATGGGGTTGATGTAATTGCATTTTCATACATATTACATGATTATTACCAGAGATGAAATTTATATCCGGTCACAGAGTGAAAATTCATACTGATATGTTCTATCTATCTATATATATATATATATATATATATATATATATATATATATATCTATCTCAGCCTTCTTCTTGTGTCCAGTATTGAACAAAGGCCTCCCTCTTGGACTTCCATAAATCTCTGTTGGACGCTACTCTCTTCCAGTGCAGGCCCGCCACTCTCTTAATATCGTCGGACCATCTTGTCTGAGGCCTGCCCACGCTTCTGCGTCCTGTTCTAGGCCTCCAATCTAGCACCTTCTTCGTCCATCTATTATCAGACATACGTGCCACATGACCTGCCAAGTTCCACTTTAGTTCTGCAATTCTTTGAGCCATATCTGTCACCCTGGTCTTTTCCCGTATCCTGATATGTTCACAGAGTGAAAATTCATACTGATACGTTCACAGAGTGAAAATTCATACTGATACGTTCACAGAGTGAAAATTCATACTGATACGTTCACAGAGTAAAAATTCATACTGATACGTTCACAGAGTGAAAATTCATACCGATGATAGTATTTATTATTATAAAAAACACAGTTATTATTTCACTTTAATTTATTGAAAGAAACCTCGAGTATGTCATTTCGTCAATATTATACTAATTATATAATACTATACTAGAGTAAACCCTCACGTCGTGTCCCAAGTGGGGTAGGCAGAGGGAACGGAACGCCATATAGATCTATTCTTACTCATTTCCTTCGCTTCCTCCACATTTATACAATTTCTCATGCACGCAAGTCTGTTCCTCTTACTCAAAACACGGCCATCCTTGAGAATTTGATCCACGTGATCAAGCCACGTTGTTCTCGGAAGCCCGCACTTCTTCACACCCTTTCTTTCAGACAGATATATCCTCTTTGTCATTTTTACCACGTTCATTCGTTGCTCAACATGCTCAAACTAGCGTAGCTTAGTCACGCGCATTCTGTCCACAACACTCTTCTTGCATCCGCTCATTCTTCTAATATCCTCATTCTTCACTCTATCCCGCAGCGTTTTGCTAACCATTCTTACAGCCACAAGCCATAAACATGTAAGCTGTTCTCTCCATACCAACAAAAAATTAAGACGTACAAGATGGGTAGAAAACCTCATTGCTGAATTTAAGATATAAATTGACTTAATTTTTGTGCCTTTGCCTTTGACAGGATTCTCGAAAACTAACATTGAAGAAAGATCCACCTCACACCCGGATATCTCAGGAGTCGTTAACTCCTACTTATCCGCACATTCAACCAAAATTGTCATCACGGGCGGGCCATTGGGGAGGCCAATGAAAACTAACATACATTGAAGGACCCACCGACCACCCGGATAGCGCAGAAGTCTGAGGACTTCCATTTATCCGAAATTCTACACTTAACAAATCTTGTCCACAACGGAGGCGCCATAGTGGGCAGCCTGAAGGGCTGGCCGGCCAAAACCTCCGTGTGAAATCTTTTGACTAAACTCCTTCGATGTACCTCTATACGAGAGAAGCAAACAACATATATGAAACAAAACAAAATAAAAGTATACAAAAACATTCTTAGCCAATTTTACAAACCATACAATAACAATTAAACAGAAATAAAATGAAATAAGAAAAACAAATTTATATACATATTTGAGCACAAGGCAGAATTGAGGTGTCCAGAAACTTTTCCAGGTTTTTAGGTCGGCGAGCACGCGAGTCGCCGATACCGTCAACGCTGCAGAGACGCTTCCTTCCCTAGGGGACATCCCACCCAGACCTAAGACTGATGAAAACTAACAGAAAATAGTGGGAGACCAATTGTTTGCCGTGTGCTCCACGAAAGAAATAAACAGAATGAGTAATCTGAACAAAGTCATGACGGTGGCCGAATATCCGTCAGCCGGGCGTCTTGTATACCTACCGGTTTTTATTAAATCACTACTTTTTATGATCGCGGCAGAACTTATGTTATTATTGTGTGAGAGATAAACTTACGTAATTGACATAATAATATTAATTTGTTTATTACAATTGTATGATTCATTTTTATTTCCATTATGATGAACATTTAAACATCTTTTTAAATCACCCGAGAAATAATTGGTCTCTCACTCTTAACCGTAAGTTTTCGAGTGTACTGTAATAGTGAGATGTTCGAAAACATAAAAATATATGCAAACTGTCTTCTTTATTCTAACAAAAATGAAGACATTTAAGATGACTAGCCAACTTCATCGGTAAATTAAAGTTGTAAAATGTATTTTTTTTAGTATTAAACACCTATATTTTACAGTACACTCGAAAACTTACAGAAAAGAGTGGGATACCTATTCTAAAACGAGTGCTCCACGGCTTAGCATAAATTAATAAATATGGTAATAATTAGTAAATAAAAATGTTTTACTGCTTGTAGCAGGTTAAAATATGAAAAAAAAATAAACCAAAATGTGTATACAAGTGTAATCATACTATACTTTTTCCATCCTATGTTCTTAAGAGGATTGTTAAGGAGCAAAAGAAAAAACAAATACCTTAGCTTTATTTAGGTGTATAGGTACTTATATTCGTTCTTGAATATTTTCAACATGAGACAACCAACATACATCTTCTCGGATAAAATAGATAATAAAGATCCAGCAATGTTTAGCGTTGAATCCCTTAGGAGAGGAGCATACAAAATGCACTGAAAGGAAATAAATTGAACATCTTAGAATTCTTTCCGGTTCTTAGGAAATACTTTTTCACGCACCACATCACACAAGTACATTTCATAATAGATTCCTACGCAAAGAGCTAATGCAAGAGGGTTAAATACACACTGAAGATTCCATATCCCGTAGTTGGGTCAATAATCTGTTCTAATAATACTCAGATTTATTTTCATTTGTTTATTTGTACGTCATATTTCACTGAATATTGATTAGAAACAAATTTTCACAAAAAACATACAAATACAATCATAAAATCAATAAACAGAAGGCGAGTTTATCACAGAGGTGAGATTTCTTCCAACTAAACCAATTTCGTGAAACATTTACACAAAGCTTTTAAGGAAGGAAAAGAGGAGGTGCACAACAGAAGAGAACGAAGGAAAAGTTACTAGAAAACACATGCCAAATTTAAGGTGATAAAGTGGTCTTTGACGGCCCGCTTGAAAGCGTAAAGATTGAGGAGTAACCTTTTTCTCGAAAGTAAACTATTCCAACAGCGTAAGTAAACTATGCCATGAAAAAAAAATGAGTTTGTAAAAAGTTAGAGCTATGGGCTGGTATCGCCAGAAGACATTCGCTATTGGATCGTAAGGGTAAGCCATGGTTCAAGAGATGCTCAAACAATATTGTACTAAGTATTTAGTTGAATAACCAATATTATTGTGCTAAGCTCTTATATTACGTTCGATACTACAAGACTTGCAACATATTTCAGACAAAATACAATAATATACAGCTTTGAATTTAAATTTATTAAGCTTTGTTTATATTTTCGGCATTAACTATATAACAATTTCTAGACATATTGATATGGTTTTAGATTCACTATGTTTCAATTATTATATTTAATGAGCTTTATTCGCTTACGCGGTTTCGGTGGAGCGTTCACCATTCTTCGAGCTCGAGTATCTTTCGAGCCATGGCTTGCCCTTACGATCCAATAGCGAACGTCTTCTGGCGATACCAGCTCATAGCTCAAACTTTTTTACAAACTCTTTTTCTGTTCATGGTGCTCGCTGTTGGAATAGTTTGCCTTCCAGGATAAGGTTGCTCCCCACTCTTCAAGCTTTCAAGCGGGCGGTCAAGGACCATTTTATCACACAAAATATGGCTTCTGTATCCTAGTCCCTTTTCCTACATATTCTTCTCCTTTTTTACCTCCTCTTTCCTTTCTTTAAAAATTTTTCTTTATGTGAAGGTTTTATGAAATTGGGTTAGTTGGAAGAAATCGCGCCTCTGCGATAAACTCGCCCTCTGTTTATTGATTATATGATTGTCTTTGTTTGAAATGTATTTTTGTGTAAATTTTCTTGTTATCAATGTACAGTAAAGAATAAATAAATAAATAAATAAATAAATAAATAAATAAATAAATAAATAAATAAATAAATAAATAAATAAATAAATAAATAAGTAAATAAATAAATAAATAAATAAATAAATAAAAATTAACGAGCGTTTATCTAAAACTATTTAGTGTATTCGAACTTTGAGATGTTATAATATAGGTACTTTATTAAGCTTATTATTGTATTTAGTGTATTGGAACTTTGATATGTTATAATATAGGTACACTTAGGTTTGATTTTATGTAAGATTATGCATCATTGTTGTGGTAATTTGATGATTTGTGTATATGTCATAAGACGCTAACGTTTAACTAAATTTTTGCCATAATTGTTGCCTTACCTATTTATATTTAAATACTCAGTAAAAACACAACACAGACAGTAATCACAAAAAAACAAATATAAAACTTTTCAAAGGTCGGTTACCATCCAACAACATGTGCCATAATTTATTGAAATATTGGTGATATTCGGGTGAGAGATAGATATTACCGATTGGATATTTAGGTATACTGAGTTATTTATTGTTGTGATCAAATGAAGACTTTTTTCCTATGTGTAAAAAGTGAAAAAAAAAAGTTTTTATATCTACAGTCCTACACCTGTTTTTCTAAGAACGTCTAATCAATGCTGACAAATACGTTTGCTTTTTATTCTTAAATGTAAATCTATGCCTTACCACTTATAAAAATTTGGAGAAAGTGAAGTTCGTGGACGTATTCTGTATGTCCAGGAGCCTTTTAACGAGCCACATTGGACAGAAATGATTTTGTATTTGTTTTGTTTTTATTTTTTTGTTTCTGTATTTTGTACTCTACTGGCAGTTAAAAAGGAAGAATGAATTCAAAGATGGACTGATCAAGTACAATAATCATGTTTAATTCTTATTATATGATTTTTTGTAAAATCTTATTTGTATGTTGCCCATTTTATTAAATAAATAAAAAAGCCATTTGTACCTTCCTAACAAGGTATAAAATCAATCTGTAGCTGTTAAAAATTCAAGTGAAAACAGATATATAGATCATTACATCACTTTTCTGCAATATATTCTGAATTTCAAGTACACATTTATCCTTATTTATCCTTATTCATCACTAATGCTAAACAGTGTCCATCGTGATTCGTTTGCATTCGCTATTTTCATTCATTTCCCATCTATTTATCTCTTAGGTTGGTTTATCCAGAATACAAAACAGACAGTTTATAAATTCGTTGAATGTTTCATGAAACTACATTACATTCATTATTCTATTTATAATAAAGGGTGTCTCAATAAGATTGCACTTTTAAAATTTAGTGTAATTTTTTTTTCGAGAAAATGGTAACATTGAAATTTGGCAACTGTCATCTTTGTTTATTCCGATTATTAAAAATTTCACGCTTAACGAAAGAGCAATGCAACGAAAGAAGTTATTCTGAGACCGCTCGCAAACTTCGCGAAATTTTCAGTCGAGCAAGTGCACCTAATGTGTCAACCATTCGAAGTGGTCAAAAAATTTGAGGAATCTGGGTCAATTATGGACATTAAGACTCCTTTGCGTCTATGTACTGGTCGACTTTTTGAAAACATTGATGCTGTAAACGAAAGTGTCGTCAAAAACCCGAAAACATCATTTCGGCATCGTGAGCCGTAGGGGTCGTTTGTCGGATATTTTATTCCATAATTAATTGGATCTTGTCTTCTTTACTACCAATAAAAATATCTCAACGCTAAAAAAAAAACGTATTTTTATTTTAAAATAAAAAGTAAACTTTTACTGAGACACCCTTTACAAACAACAATTTCAACGAAAGCTGTTATAGAAAGTTGAAAATAAATTTCTCTGCGTGTTAATACATACTTTGTCCATGTTTAGAAATATGTTATTTTGTTGAAATACACAAATTACGTTGGTCTACGTACTTTCTAACTTATATTGTATAATAAAAAGTTATTTATCCTTAACATCCCCTGTAGAGTTTGAGACAAAATTTGATTCCATAACTATGCTTATTTCAGAAAGCTTTCACTTCGAAAAAAGTTATCATTTGTGACCAAAACAGAGTCTTTTTATACGAAAACAAACCCTTTTAAGTGTTATATATTTGTTATATGGTGATAGAATTTGTTTGTTGAGTAATTGATGATAGAAATTAATTTAAATTAAGGTAATAAAAAATTAAACACTGTATAACTTTCACTAATTATTATAATGCTTAGAAGCTTTTCGGACCAACGTCCATCCTCAGTCATTTATATATAAATAAATAATAGAATGTGCATTACTATATCATCATTGTTTATTCACTTGCCTCTTCAGTTTTCATCGTAAATAAATAATTGTTGAAATTCCGTAATTAACGTAATTTTCATGTCAACACAACAACCGAAATCAATATTAATTCCGTTTCTTAAATTTGTTTAGTTTAACACATGTCAATAAGTAAACAAAAAATATCTTAAGTTTTATTGATTTTTGTAGTAGTTCAGTTTGATATTGTTGAAAATAGAAAAAAAATGTAGAAAAGTCAAAAAAAATATTTTTATTTATTTATTTATTCTTTACTGTACATTGATAACAAGCAAATTCACACAAAAATACATTTCAAACAAAGACAATCATACAATCAATATACAGAGGGCGAGTTTATCGCAGAGGCGCGATTTCGTCGAGATCTCGTCGAGAGAAATTTTTTTGAAAAATCATCATTATTTAATGAAAACTGGTAGATATTACTGCATTGAGTACTTAATTTATGTGTTTTGGTTTATGTAAAGATACTATTTTATGAATACATTTATTTATCGACCGGTGTGGCACGGAGGTAACGCTCTTGCCTTTGAGTCACGAGGTCATGGTATGATTCCCGGCGAGGGCAAAGAGAGGAATGTCATTTTTTAAATTTTCCTGGATTCTGGTGTTACATGTAAACATGTTTAGTTCATGGTATATAATATGTGTATCGTCGCGTTAGTACCCATAATACACGATTCACATCTTAGTTTGGGACAATCTCGATATGCGTGAACTGTCTTTGCATGTTATGTTATTCAATTCAGACACAAAAAAAATAATTCTTTTATCACAGCAAAAAAAAAAATGACGCTCAAGTTCAAATGAAGTAAGAAAAAAATTGGTCGAATTAAAAATATATTTAATGAGAAGAAAATACAATATCAAATTAAGAAAATATTTAAACTTTATAAGTCGATTAAAAATGAAAGTTTATTATAAATTTGAAAGTAACAATAACATTTTATGAGACAAGATAAAATAAAGATAAAATTTGAAAAATTACCTTCATTAGTGTTCTGGGCTTAGGATATTATTATTAGAGAAGAAGTTTACCCTGGATACACAATGAGATATTTTCAGATACGCTGGAGACATAGTAAGATATTTGTCAGATATGCAGACTTGCGCTTAACATTGTTCTAAAGTTTACCTCTCGAGTAAGTCAACTATACTCACATATGAGAGGTTCACATGCAAAAGTGCATTGATATATTTTTCAAAAATATTTAACTATGAATTCAGAAATAAGTATTCTTAATTTCATCCTAAATAACATTGAAGTTTAATCAATATATTAAAAATTTACCTTCATCCTTGAGTAAATCAATTAAGAAAAAGAAACTGGTTGAGTATGATACATAAACACTCCAAGTAGACATAGAAATGTTCAGTTTTGTTTCCAATGTTTTACAAACGATGTGAATTTGCATATGAACGTTTGATTTAAGGAATGTTTTGGAAAAAATCATATTAGGCAAAAAATAAACTTATAAATTATCTTAAAAACAATAATTCGTAATTCATGTTCTCGCTAGCCTGATTGTAGAATCTCGGACATTCAAAAGAGAGACCTGGGTTTGAATCCATCCGCTGCCGACTTACTGCACGTTCATGATACAAGCATATTGCTTACTGTGAGAATATTTGGGATTTATAAAAGTTTTTCTTCAAACTAGATTTATCTTGAATTTTTAAAAAAGTACTTACCTACTTAACATATAAAATTATTTGGATGTCTGGAGTGAACCTATTTGGGTTCATTTCAAAAACATTTTTTTTGACATCTTTCTTTATTCTTACAATATTATGAAAACTGAATTGATGAAATATGAATAAATCACTTTTTAAATCGTCGATTAATCGTCGGATACAAGTCGGCGATAATATCTCACCCGTAAATGTGAAGAGTGCCTTATAAATTGATATATTGCCAGTAATTGAGCCGGAACCCGGCTATCTCCTCTTTTTCATACCATACTGACATTGACGTATCAGGGTTTCCAGACCCGCACACGAAATTAAAACATAATGTCCCTGGATAATAATATTATGTGTAGATCTGGTAGAATTGGGAGAAAGAGGGCAGTGGCGGCAATACTAATTACTACCAATCAATTAATTTCATCCAAGTAATTATTTTTAAGCTTGTCCGTTTATTGAAAATAATCATTAATAATTATTTTTACCTTTGGATAAATCGCCGTCGTTATTTTTATTTTTAGATCATTAATCACTTCAATAGAAGAACAAAAGAAACCAAGTTTAAACAGTAAAAAAAAGAGTTGAAAAGATTTTTTTTCATATATATCTACTACTTCTAGACTATCGCTGCATGTAATAAACATAATATGTTTAGATTGTCTTCTCTGTGCCATTAAGACATTATGAATGGGTGGCATGCCTCATCGCTGAATTTACCAAAATTTTAATTGCCTTATACTTGATGTCTTACGAACTCCTACCCTTTACAGAGCACTCGAAGACTTTCGAAAAAGAGTGGTTAACTAATTCTTTGGCGGATACTCCTCAAAATATTATAAGTTTTAAATTTAAAAATATTTAATAGGTACCTAGGTATATCTTTTGAAAAAAAAAACATTTAATCACGAAATAAAGAAATTTCTTTACTTTTCCATTTCTTCCCTTCTCTTTTTGCACAAAAAAATTTGGTGTGTGGCTGCTAAATCTATAGTGCTCCCTCGGGGCAGCATTTCTTGTTTCGATGCGACATTAAATACAGTTTGTGCATGTGTGTGTCGTTATGGAGATACATATCTCCAGATACGGCACGAGGTATGTGGCGGGCGCTGTTCTTTAAAAAAAAACTCGATTTGACAAAAAACTTACGGGAAATAGTGGGTGATCTATTCTTTACTGAGGACTTATATATTTTAAGGCATTATATATTTTAAGATGACATTTAAATGTTTTTGTAGAATTTTTCTAATATGAGACATGCTCAGTTGCTCATAGATATCAAAGGGATGATAAGAGGTAGGTAATACAAATATTATCATTTGAAATTTTCACTCGAGACATTCTGAAATCATCAAATATGTATCTACTGAAAACTTGCTGAACATTAGTTTCATATTCAAGCTTTTGATATCAGGTATGTGGATATGTTATCAGATTTGACATGTAAGTTCTACAAATGGATTCTTAACTTATTTAAAAATATTGATATATCTTAAATATATTCTAAATTCTACAGGCGTAGTTTCTTAATAGAAACACTTGAAGTGTGATTAAAAACAAATAAAAATAAAAAACAAGACAAAAGTGGTGTAGACTATTATAAACTAACTCACATAGAATCTTTCTGCCTAAATCACTCGCAAACGAATGTCTAGCTTTGAGAAGAAGCCAACTATCTGTTAATATTTTACTTCCTTTACACCAAATTGAAAATATACAAAGAGATAAATCTTAAAATGTTTTTCGTGTGAATACAAATACAGTGAAGCGAAAATTAGTTTGCATTTATACCTACTTTGTTATTTTTTATTCCTGCGGCATAAAAAATATTTTTCTTTTATCATTCTTTTGTGTCGAGAAACTCTTTGTATTGAGGAAAAAAATTATGATAACTAATCAAAGAACCATACAAATTTTGAAAACAAAATGAGAATTTATTTTTTTCACTCTACCCTCATTCTATAGTCCAAAATAAAGAGGTAGAGGGAACGGAATTCCACACTAGTCTATCTTTAAATCTTTCTTTCGCTTTCACTATATTCATGCGATTATTCATACAGGGACCCTGATTTCTTTTACTTAAAAACTTGGTTTACCTGACGTCTTCAGACATCTTTCAGATAAATACACCTTCTTCGCTATTCTCACATTAAATTCTATTCGCTCCACATTTATAAACCACCTATTGATTTTTTCATTATTCAAATAAATTCAGACTATGTATGTATCTTCAGTGTTTCTAACACGGCAGTGAGATTCGTCTAGTTACTCTGTTTATTTTTAATATCTAAACCATTGCGGCATTTCTTAAAAGCTAGTAAAATAAACATACCAGCCATCGTTAGAGGGTCAATCAAAATATAATATGGGGGTGCATAAGTTATCGCTGATTTGAAAGAGTTAAATTATCCTCAATTTAACAAACATTTCTCAATATTTTTTTAGATGTTACTCATAAACAAGTAACTACTTTTACTAGTTATTGAATTACAGTTCAATGGTTGGTTAGATATTCCAGATTTAAGCTCGAGTAAAAAATCCAGAAATAATTCTCCAATTAAAAATTATTAACATCGGAAAATGAAAGATTTTGGTAAGACGTAGGAAGGAATTATTCTAGGAAAATATTATTTCAGGATATTACTAATTTGTCAAGAATCTTTTATCTTCATAAAAAATAATAATTCAAGTAGGCATTTAATAATGTAAAGGTAAACCCACGTACCAAATTTTCAGAAACTGTCAACGTAAACATTTTCAGTACATATTATCGTGAATCTTGAAATACTGAAAAATTGTACTTGGTGCACGTGCGCTAAGGAACGTCTTTGAGTTTTATATTATCATTTATATGATAAACCCACATTCTACTATAAACATCTTATTCTGAGAATCTGACTAATATTAAAAAAATAATTTGCCTGATTTCATTTAAGATAGAAACATAATATAATATTTCTAATCATCACCATAGATATCTATACTACGATGTGTAAGTCCTCAGGAGAATGGTGAAGTCGTATCTAGTTGATAAATTATTTTACACAATTGACGGAATGCTTAATGAATAGAAATGTTTGATTGCTTTCTGATATAATTGTTCCTTTTGTGTAATCAATTGAATATTAATTGACGTTGAAGATTCGGACTCTTGACGTTCGCGGCTTTGAAAATATTCTGACCTAATACTTTTATATTTAAATTATTTAATGAACTGTTTTATTGCATAATAAGGGCCTAAGGACCATTAGAAATAATAAACAATAGGTATATGTAACACTTATAACATAATGATCTCTACTACATTTACCTAGACACACACGTACATAACATATTTAACATAAAATGCATAGACAATTCGCACTAATGGCTTCCGTGAATTCACAATTCACCCATTCATACATATAGACAATTTATGTACACAGATAGAATTAGTGTGCACTTAAACCAGCTTAAGCGGATTCATAAGCATCGGAAAACCTTTCCTGTACCGTAGAGCGTCCGGAAAAAAATTGATCTTCCGCTCTTTTCCGTAAGTTTTCGAAGGAAACATTTCGAAAAAACAAAGATATTCTACATTTAAAATTCAGCGATGAAGATGACCACCCATGCTGAATGTTTTATATTTTTATTTGCATAGCGTAGACAGCTTGCATGTAATAAACATGATCTGGTCTGCTGGCTAACTCACGTATAGGATATGCCGTGATGGTATAGAGAGAGATAGATACCCAAATCAAATTTTATAATACATATTGTTTTGAATACAAACAAATTTTGTTCACAAAAACTGTAGTCAAATAATAAAATAGATTGATAAAAATTGAAATAAGAATTTAAATTTTCATTTAAAGACATATTTCATCAATCAAACTCCGTACAAACAATTTGACGGACATGCTAAAAGGTGTATAAGACATTTCTGTCGGCCGTAAAAAAACATCTTTAAATACATTTTAGGCTTTATGTTTTTCACATTCATTTTATATTACCTACTTTACTATACCCTCGCAGAGAGAAAGGGACGCCATATGGATCCATCTTTATATACCTATTTCTTTCGCTTCTTCTACATTCATTCAACTTCTCATACACACACGTCAGTTTCTTCTTCTCAACACATGGTCTATTTGTGAATTAGAATCACGTGATTTTTGGACGCCCACGTTTCTCATATCCGATATCAGATAGGTATACCCTCTTTGTCATCTTTTTCTCATCCATTCGCTCCACATGTCGAAACATTCATTCTCATTCTTCTAATAACCTCATTCCTCACTCGATCACGCAGCGTTTTACCAACCATTTTTCTCAGCGATCGCATCTCCACTGCATTTATTTCACTTTTGTTCTTCTTCAACTACGTCCTTGTTTTGCTTGCAAAATAAGTTTGAAATAAAAATTAGCATTTTATATTACTATTTTGTTTAAAGTTGAGAAAAAGATGGTAAATATTCTAATAAATAGTTTTATTAAAGCTTGTTAATGAAAGTCGCACGTTCAAAGTTAAATATAAATTACGAAACTGAAACACAAGAACTTAACAGTCGTTTTGTAAATCGTTTAGATGTGGGTACATGTAAAACCAACACACAACCCATATTTTTGCTTCGATTAATGTGCTTTAATTTAACCAAAGTGCCACTTAAACATTTGTAGTAAACAGAGATTTATAATTCAGTCACCACATAAGAGCACAAGTTGTAAAATTTTAAATCAAATGCTTAACCAAAAACTTGGGCTATTACATTATTGATAGTTTACATCGATTATTGACAAAATTCAAAATTCAGCGATGAGGTTTGCCACCCATCCTGAATGTCTTGATTTTATATTGGCACGAAGAGGACAGTTTGCATGTTTCTTACATGCAGCTGATCTGCTGGCTACCCCACTTGTGGGATATGCCGTGATGGTATAAAAAAAAAAATAATAATAATTCAAAATGCCTTAAAAACTTTTATTCAACTAAATATTAATTATGTACCTAATATAGAAAATTAAATATCATACATATGCCTTTTAATTCCATACAGTTTCAATGTTATAAGCTTATGAATGTGAAGTTTGATTACATAAACATCTTAAAACCAGTGCTGACTAATTACTTACCTAATAATAATTAACTCTTTGGATAGTAGCGCGCCCATACAGGAAAATAAAAAAAAGATAACCTATTTTAAATTTGATTTGTGGTTTGTGCTGACAATATTAAGAAAGGTTGGTTTAACATAACGAAATAAATATTAATATTGGAATTATTAATTGATTTGTATATCCACAATATACCTACATGTTAACGATTTTAAAAGGTAACTATTATTTATTATTCTTATATTATTTGTGAATTAAAATATTAGTTACAACTTTATAGAGTCTACTAAGTGTCAGCAGTACAGGTATTCACTATACACATTATGGTTACTTGGAAGAAATCACGCTTTTACGATAAACTCGCCTTCTGTATATTGATTGAATGATTGTTTTTGATTTAAATGTTTTTTTTTTATATAAATTTGCTTGTTATCATTAGACGGTAAAAAATGAATAAATAAATAAATATAAAGAATAAAAGATAATATTCAAATTAAATCAAACACTGTTTCATTCCACTATGAGAATAGTGAGTGTTTGGTTTAATTTAAATATTATCTTTTTTAATGCATTTCCACAAAGTTACACTTGAAAATATAGAATATTTATGAAGAATAATTTCTAGCCTCTCTAAATAAACTTGTTAATGAGAGAGTAAAGTAATTAATATCGGATTTAACCCTCCAATTCCCAACGTCACCTACAGGTGCTGCGATTTCAAAAAAATATTAAAAATATGTGGAATTTTATTATTATTTTTATTTTGGTATTATATTTTTGTACAATGATTTTACAATCCAGATGGTGACCCTCAGGTGCCACCTCCCCCATAAAAAAACTACAAAAAATTATCATTTTTTGTCGATCGTCCATTACTTTGGACTCCATATAGACCCCGTATACAAAATTTCATAGGAATATTATGATTAGGTAAGGCATGGGAATTGGAGGGTTAAATCAAAAGCTTTTGCAGTATAAATAATGTTTACATTCTGTAAGTTCTATTAGAAAGCTGTTAATAAAATCTCAACAGTTGAACAAGCTTTTATTTTTCCAGGAACTAACCATCACGTAGTTATATGGCGTCGTATCTAACTTATATTAATTAATTAGTTATTCCACGATTTACGTAACTTCTGAATTGAATATTAACTATTTTGCTTAAAACACAGTAGGAAAAAAAGACTCTAAATTATAAAACCTAATAAAGTAAATGTAAATACATAAGTTGACAAATGCACCAGATTTTTTAAATTTATTTACGCTTGAAGCGAATGAATCCAAGTTTGGGTAAATGAATTTTATCCTATTTTTATTATTTACCTCCTCAACTTATTCCCTTGCACTCATGAATAAAGAACTCTCCCATTTATTTCCACATTATCCTGCCTTGTACCTTATATTTAGTATTTCCACAGTGATTTTATTGATTTCGAGCCAGCTTTCAACATTTTTTTTTCTTTCTTCATCAGACTAACCTAAAGTGAAGAAGATACATACAAATACACAACACTCCTTTTGCATCTACTCATTCTTCTTATATCATCATTGTTCAATGTTCAATCTATCATGCAATTTCTTACCAGTCATTCTTCTCATCAATCGCATCTCCACTGCATTTATTTTACTTTCATCCTTGTTCAACCACGTCCATTTTTTGCTTGCAAAAATAAGTATTAGTACCAGAATGGAATTGTGCACAAGCATTTTGCCATGTTTATAACACTGTCATTACTGACAATGGGTCGAAGTGCACTGTTCACTCTATGACCGGCCACTTTCTTTCTCTAGATGCCCTTATCGCATCCTTCTTCCATATCTCACAAACGGACTTCCAAAATCTACATTCATCACCAACCTTTATTTAGTAAATCTTTCTTTCGTTTTCTCTAACACTAACTTTTTAGTCTTCGTAAGATTAATTTTTAAACCATTCGAAATGCAGCTACAAACATCCAATCAAGATGTTATTCCGAACCTAAAATATTTCTATTTATATCGTCACGTCTTCTCGTCTTAAAAGGGGTGATATTATTGCTGCTATTATTATTATTATTACTGACGGGGTTGGAGTGATGAATAATCAATAATAAAGCTAGTAGCTATGGGAAGTTACTTAGGAAAACAGTCACCAAACAACGATTGATTGACGGACAAACTGAAGATTGATTTCAATTGTCAATTAGATTGAATTAAAAAAAAACGTTTGAATTGTCATAAACTATGAAAATTATTATCTATATGTTTCTTGTGAATATAATTACTCGTATTTCATAAATCTATCTGGTTTATCATCGCATCTCCCAGAAGTGAGAAGGTCAATTTACCAACTGCAAGTGTTTAATTTTTTTACAGATCATAATTTCCATCCACAAATAATTATTAAGGCATTCAGAATAAGTGTTATTTTTCATCGTCCGTCATATGTCCAACATATGATTCAAAACATTCCATACCCATGCATAAAATAATATTTATGAGTCCTCAGCAATTGCCAAAATCGACAAACAAATAAACAAACACAAAATAATACTAACTAAGAAACCTGATAAATTTAGTTATGTATGTAATGAAAAACGATTTTCAGTTTGTATTATAAAATAATAAAAATACCAGAAGATATCCCACTGCTCAGCGTAATATAATAAATAAAAAAAATCTCAAGAAGGGAAATAGATTAATCTTGTACGAAATCTTACCTGATTATTTCCTTTGGACGATAATAGATGAAAGCGACATCTAGTAATTAATTACAGAAGTATTATACATATATATATTTTTCAGGGAACTAAGTTGAAAATGTCCTCGCAAACTGAACACGACAGTTGGATAGAAGGATGTTTTATCTCTTTTTATTGATTACTCACTCTTACACGTTCAACTCAACGCTTTGACCTTTTGGCTAAGACATTATCAAAGAAATTACCACGTGCCAAAGAGATAATTCTGCGATAAACTCGCCCATTGCACAATATCATATAGGTACATGTATTTGTATCACATTGTTTTATAACTTGGTAATTATGTATGCTTCTTATTCTGCGATAAAGTTAATAATTATTATAATATTATTAAGAATACAATAAAACCTTGTCATTATTAACGTTGATTTAACATTTGAAATTAACGTTTTATAGCAGACAATTTTCTCTCATTTTTAGGTAAGTTTTCTAATGCCCTCTAAAAGGCAGTTGAGTGTTCGAAAAATTAAGATTTTTTTTTAAATTTATTCCAAAATAGAAAATGCAAACAAATACAAAAAATAACATAATGCAATACATTGCCCCACTAGACTAAAATCTGTTCTGTGGCAATACTAAGAAAAAATGCAAATATAAAAATACAATTGTAAAATACCTATAACAAAATAATACAACAACTCTTTCGTGTACACTTGAATACCTACTATGAATCAAAACAAATAAAAATAATGAAAATAGCACGTCGTACGGCAAGTCATTTAGTACGTGTAAGTTGTATTAATGTAATTTATATTCAGCGATGAGGTTTGCCACACATCCTGAATGTCTTAATTTTGTTGGCACTGAGAGGATAGCTTGCATTATTTTTTGTGGATAAAATTGAATTTAATTTCAGTATTTATTGTGTTTACATTTATTTTGTAAAACTCCATATTATTTCATGTAAAAAAACAAACTGTTTTAGTTTCACTGTATTTACTTATTAAAATAGTGACCTGGTTTCGACTTATGAAGTCATTGTCAAACTATTTTTTTATTAATTAATACAGTTAAACTAAAAACATTTTTTTTACATAAAAAATAATTAATTTGAGAATATTAAATGAATCATATTTTACATAAGCTTTTTGCAGTACAGCCAACATTCCCATTAGGGAGTAGGCAAAATAATTATGTTTTCATGTTTGTATTTTATTTTTGATTAAATTAAATGTATATCCACAAATAAATTACTACTTATGTATATATTTTTTTTATTTATTTATTTAAAAGAAACCCTCAAACAGCAGGTAGAATCTGCTGGTTTCAGAAGGCCATTATGTTACAAATTACATTAAATTTAAGAACACTATATCACACTATAACTATATTGTATATATTCACTTCACCATCATCGCATTGTAGGTATCAATATCATTAAACATTATTTAACATCACACTGGTTATATCAAATTATTCTTGATAAGATTCTTAACTTTCTTAGTGTACTGTTTTATATTCTTTGAACTTCTGATGTCCTTTGATATTGCATTATACAGCAATGTAGCTGTGTATTTGAAGCCATTTCTTCTTCTATTAGTTCTTGGCAACTCGTTTCTTAAGTCAGAAGCTGCTCTTGTTCTGTACTGATGTATATCATTATTCAATGTCACTTTTAAATTAGTCTTAGTTAGTCCACTTTTAACTTTATGAATTGAATATACAAATTCAATAAACAATCTATACACGTACCTTATTGAATACGAAACAAAGATGAAGGAAATCTAGATGAAAGAAAATGATTACCATAAATTTATTGATGTATACAAATTTAAAATAATATTTGGTACTTATAACTTTATTAATTTGTTTAATTTAGTATTCAAAATTCATTTGTACAAAACAATGAATATTATGTAAATATAAATTTCTCCCATGTCGACACTCAAGTAAAAAATTTGTAAAGCATATTATTAGCATAATCAAATCAGGTTATAACTAATCTACATTTTTTTTATTTAAAATTCTTAAATATAATCCAAAGAAAGTGGAAGTGATACAAATATGTTGTGCGTCAACGCATTAATCAAAGCTCTATAGTCTTTTAAATACACTTGTTAGAGTGTCCATTGTGCCTTGTCACTTGCACTATGGAGGATATTTTTGACGCATCTCCACGTGCTGTGCATTTTGCACAGGACTGGAGATCAGTTTGATTGGTTTTTCGACACAAAGGTTCAAGCAGACTTGACGTCCCTCTTGCACATAACACATTTCATATATAACAACGAAACCTGAGTGCTAGGAATTTCATAGTTCAAAGAGGTGAGTTCCATTGGAAAAGATGCTCTGAAAGGAGGAGGCTGGTTACTGCCCTGTACTCCGAGGAGCGTTAAGGAGTGAGAGATTTCAGAAAAATATGATGCATATCAACAAGATGGTTTGATAATGTGGAAAGACTGCAGGAGGCATAATGTGGGGGCCCATAGACAGTCAGATGACAGACACACTGAAGTGGCTTAGCGGGTAACTATACCAAAAATTATTAAGATCCTCAGTAGTGAAGGAACAATTTCAAGCAATAAGAAAAAGAACACAAAGATTTATGGAGAGAAGGATGGTAAGCCTATCTCTTAGGAACCGAAAAATTTACGTTGATATACGGGAAAAGTCTAAAGTGGATGTGGTTTGAAGAAGTACAAATGTGGATCCGGGCAGATCACGTATGTCTCTTAGTAGTTGGATGAAAAATCTGTAAGAGTAGGAGCATAGAATATGATACAATTTAAGCATGGGTCAGGCCCAGAAAAGATAGTTCAATGACATTAACAGAGTGGAGATTGCACTAAAAGAGGGTTGCATCGAACAGATAATTGTGTAAAAGGAAGAACGCTGTGAAATACTGTATACAAGAAGAATGATATGACAAGAATGTTTCAAGATGTTTTATTTCTATTTTAGTAATGATTTTATATCTAATGCAGACATTCTTATATCCCGAAAGTTGTCTGACCTATGTAGTAGGTACATTTTCTGGAAATTAAATGTCTGAGATTATGACGTAGAATATATTTATTTAAAGGATGGTTACGTGCTGAGCATAATAATAGTGAATTGAAAAGCATGACGTATGAGTAACTTCATGAATGTTATGTGGTGTTCACACGAAAATACATAAAGACCGGACGATTTCGCTTATATACTTCAGACCTTGCCACTCCAGTATGCAGCGACGTATATTATCGCCTTGTCACTCGCTATCATTAGGTTACTCTCATATAGATTATGGAGTGTGTTTTTTCTTGGTCGATTATATTATAGTAGAGGATATAAATATGTACCAATTATGCTACGATAGAAAAAACGATAAATTTGTCAAAATAACACAATAAAAGATGATCGTACACACAAAGGAAAAACAGAAAACAGTTTTAACTAAAAATATTGATGTAGCGGCTATCTACGCACTGACATATAGAAAAACCAATATTGTTGAGCAAACAAAAGTTGAAAGGCGTTCAACTTGAAGCGATATGGTTCCTACTGGTTTTTATCGAATCAAATTTACTGAAAATGTGTATTTATGAAAGTGTGAGAAAGTGTGACGTTAAACCACGTAGATCGAATTCTCAAGGATGGTCGCGTGTTTAGTGAGAAAAATCGGCGTGCGTGTATGAGAAATTGGATGAAAGTGAAAGAAGTATGCATGAATAGATCAACATGGCCTTCTGTTCTCTCTGTCTTTCCCACCTAGACATGGCAAGAGGGTATAAATAGATAGATAGATTAATAAAAACCGTTCAGACGCTTCAATGGGTCGACGATATTTTGGATTCTTGGCGATATTCGCCCCATGTAAATCCCATATTGCGGACCAAACGAAAAATCTGGGAAACAATAAAAGTTTACTGTTTTTTTTTTATATTTTCTATTTATTTCCGTGAGTTATATTTTAAAAGTTTGGGATACACTACTACTACTATACCATCACAGCTTATCCCACAATTGAAGTAGCCAGCAGACCAGCTGCAAGTTATTAACATGCAAGCTGTCTTCTCCATGCCATCAAAAAATCAAGACATGGGTAACAAACTTCATCGGTGAATATGGGATAGATGTATATTGAATATATTCTTTCATATTACACTTTTTTTTAATGTTATATTGGTATGGTACCTATATTATGTAGGTATATCAATTAAGGTAGTAAGTGAAGTAATTGCATGTAATTAACACTCAGAATGTCCTTTTTGTGCCACACAGAATTGAACGATATAAATTGTCTTGTGATGTAATGTTATAAAATGCTTTTGAAAGACTCATTAACATTAACGGATAACAGCGGGTAACCTACTCTACTATGAGGTGAATTCACGAAGAAAACATCCATGAGAAAATTAACAAGAATTTTGGGAATGCCCAGACATTTTATAATATGTTTCGTGAAAAAATAAACGAGATTAGTACATACGTTTTACTTGGAGATTTACAATCCAATTTGCAAGCATTTTACAGTGTGAAATTTCAGCGAATATTCCGGAATGAAATATTTTGTACTGAGCAAATAAATATTCATGAATTTAATACAACGTTTGACGTTTTAAAATAGGCGCGTTTCATAAATAAATAAACAAATATATTTTGAGTTCAATTATTATATTTACATACCATTTTTATTCTGCTGTCATTTTGTCAATTATCACATGTTCCATTTTTGAAAATAAAACACATCAAAATTTAAATGACATGTTTGAAAAACTTATCGTATTTTTTTTAAACAAATCACCAAATAAAAATGTCAAAATTGGATTATATTTTATTAAATTATGACCATAAATAAATAAGAAATAACTACACTCTTAATGAAAATTTGAACACTAAAATATTTACTCTATTTTTTAATTATAATTATATTTATCATAGATACATTATATTATTTTTAATCTAATATTATCACTCAAATAATTTAATATATACATTTACGAATCTCTAATTTGAATACGTAAATATTTTACTTAAATACACATTTGTGACGGATTATTGCACAATATCATTTAACTTTCAAATTATGACATTCACAGAATTATACAACGCACATTCGCAACTTCCTTGCGTCAGAAATAATTAATTAAATTCAAAAGTATTGGTATTAAAATTCTTAATATTTACATGTTTTTTTAAATAAAACAGGAAGCATTTTTGTCACAACAAAACTCGTAACAATAATAGTGTTTGGGAGATAAAAATATATTGTTAAATAATTACTAAAAAATGTCAAAATAACAACAAAAATACACAAATCGAGTCAAACTTTGTATACTTTTCGGTCTTGTCTCTCCCCTACAGCACACCGAGAGAAACTGCCACGATGGGAGTTTTCAGGGGGACACGTTATCGTTTCAACTTCATGAAAGAGATAAACCATTCCATAAGTTGATGCGTTGGAGAGGGATGAAACGTCCCAGCATCCCCTCGTGAACGTAGTTCAGTAGTAGAAGGGTGGTTTAGACGCCTCCACGTCCAACCATGTTTGAGCGAATAACTGCCGTACCGTTACTAGAATGATATAATATACAGGGTAAATGTATAAATACGTATGCTGAAGTAAGGAATTCTCTAGTAGATGGGTCTACATACTTACGTTTTTTATTTGTGTTTTTTTTTTTTTTTTGTAAAACCGAATATTAAAACTTATTGTCAAATAGTTGGATATCCATATGTTGTGAAACTGCAAGTATTTAGTAAAATAATTTAGACTAAAATTATTTCTATATCCTTTTGCATCGCATGTTTTAAAGGGTAGAATAAAAGAAACGAGTTTTTAAGAACTCAGTCTCAACATTCAGTTTTTCTTCTATCATATTCGCACAACGTATATTTTTTCCAATTACAAACACTCTAATAATCGTCAAAATTGATGTGTGTATTTTTTCATTATTTGAGCAAAAAGTACGACCAATTATTATGCTCATTAGAAATTATAAGAAATATGTTTGCTTGAATTATTATATAAATTATGATTTATAGAAATTATTAGAAATTTGGTGTTTATTAGAAATATAAAACTCACTTATGATGGATGTCTACCCGAAAGGTCTCAAATATTATTCATAGTGAAAGTAATGCAGTGTTTTATTTTGAATCGTTTTTCATTCTATTAAAATGAACTCTCACAAAGTTATTCATAATCATTAAAATGTTTTCATTGTTCCAAACACCTAAAATGGCCACATTAAGCAATTTATCTACAATTCATATTTGGTGAAATGTTGCCGTTAAATCGTTTTACAATTCCATTTATGATCCTATTATGATTCATATAAAGTGGCCTTTTTAGCCCCCCTGCCCTGAAACAGAACAATCGAAAACTTACGGAAAGGAGTGAGAGACTACTAATTCTTTGCAGTGTGCTCCACGAAATACGTGATACAAATTGTTACTCGGAAAAAAAAGTAGTAGAGATAATGTATGTCAGTGATCATCAGCAATGGATAAATTAATATTAAATACCGTTGTGGGCGTAATTAAAAAAAAAACATTTCCAGCATTTGTCTTTGTGGTAGGTATATCATAGCGGCCGACCAAGAGACACCTAAATGGGTAAAGTGATGAAGAACATGTGCTGTGGCACGTACGTAAAATTAAAGAGACTTTTAGAAATTAGGGAGGAATTGAGGAGAAAATCCAAACTCGTTGCAGACCAATTCAACGGATTGAAACCCACCATAAAGACACATATGTAAAAAAAAATAGAACTATTTTAAGTTAAGATATATATTAAGATGTAAACACCTGCCTAAGTTTTCGACTTTCTTGTAAAAAAAAGAGATTTGAAACCTTGAGCTAAGGCAGGCTGCGTATAGAAGAGGCCTAAAAACCTTTTATTTCATTAAATATTATTGAGAATTTGGATTCTGTTTTACATTCTTGACGTTGATACATATTATTATATCCTCAACATTTTATGTAATACAATATATTTATTTAACATCTGACGTGGGTACCTACCTGTATAAACCGAGATTCTCTTTATTAATATTTATAATATAATGACAAGGATGTAATGTCCTAGAATTGATGAATTGTACAGTATCCTTTAGTTGCTTTGACATGTAAGCGACACTTTAATGTTGCCCGCTAATAAAAATAATTATTGTTGAATATTAAATTGATATTGATATAAATATCTCTTTACGTCAAAATAAAGGTTTTTAGGGATGAGTTGAAAGAAAAAATTAATTCACTAAAACCTTTCGATTTCTAAGAACAAAAATGTGAATTCGAAGAGGTAAACACATTACGGACAAAGTATTGTCTTTCTTCTGTTGACTTTATTGAAATGTTATTATTAATTTGTTGTATGTGCGTATAATAATAATAAAATAATATTATGTTTCTATTGTTCGAAATATTTACATTAGTGACGCGAATGTTCGATTCATTCGATGCTTAAATATTTCGATTATAATCGAATATTGAAGTTATCGGGAAATAATAATAATTGACAATATTTATAAATAGCGCCGTTTTATGATCCGTGACTTTCTCAAAGCCAGTGTGACTTCTTCTGAACTTACATAGTTTCATTGACATTGACATCAGGAGCTAGGAATGACGTGCGAAGTTGTGAGTCAATTAGTGATGTAACGAATGTGTGATTTTGAATATTCGCGAATGCAAATGCGAATATTTGTTGTCAACATTCGCGAATGCGAATATTGATTTGCTTAAATTTCTCCAATGGCTCAAAAATTAAAATTTCTACACTAATATTTTAAAACTTCTCGGTTTTCTTAAAGAATATTTTCTTGCCGTACCTGTTTCTACAATGTAGGTAAGTATCCGGTACTTTTACGGAATAACCGATACTTTATTACCAAAATAGTATTCGCAAAACATTTGTTAATTTTTTTGCGAATACGAAGGCGACTGCGAATACTTTGAAATCTGCGAATATTCGCGAATGCAAATGCGATTACGAATATTCGTTACATCACTAGACTCAATTGGCGCAGAGATGCTTTGAATGAAGGAGGTTAGTTTATGCCATGGTTTTCTCTAACTGAAAACATCGCAAAAATTTCTGTAACTGAAAAAATCGATTTCGAAATTCAATTAGACTTCTACCATCACTATTAGATAATAAACAGAAGCAGTAAGCCTTTATCATGTATGACAGTAATATTATGAGAAATTAATAGAAGAGTATACGCTTGTTGGTACATACATACATTGTTTGCGTAAAATAATACAAACCTACTTATTTGAAATCATTTTGAATGCCTTCAGAAGGCTCTTTGTCTTATAGAAATCAATGAAAATGAAACAATATAGCTTGAAAGACGTATTATAGTCTGCGGTTTTTTGAAACCTCCCATGTGCCAATTTTTACAAAAATATGATATCAATGCCGAATATTTCTTTCGTCGGACCGCATATAACGATCAATTCTACATGCTGATATAGGTATCTTTAACTAATGATTAGTTTGGCAATGATTTCATAAGATGAAAACAGGTAAACAAAAACCAATTGTTTTTCCATATATTATCGAGATTAATTAATAAACCTCTTACGTGCTGCGTTTTTTTGAATTATTTGCGAAAATATTCATATGAAGGTACGTAAGTAAACGATAATTCTGTGAATTTTTTGAATCACGTCAAGAAATTAAATTTAAGTACCTACCTACTTTAGAATTCCTAAAACACTTTCTACGTAATAAATCAAATACAAAATGTTGAACAGGAACAACTATTTTTTTGATCTACAGTTATATCTTGAAGAAATGGTCTCTCACTCTTTTCCGTAAGTTTTCGAGTGTCCTGTAACAGGTAGGTGTTCGAAAAAATTGGGATATTTAACGTCTAAAATTTAGCGACTGTATTATTTTGCCACCCATCCTGAATGTCTTGATTTTATATCAGGTCAGCTTGCATATTATGCGGCTGGTCTGCTAACTACTCCACTTGTGGGATATGCCGTGATGGTGTAGAAGTAGATGTAGATAGTAGTAGTAGTAGATAGTAGTAGTAGTAAAATCTTAAAAAGTGTACATAGGAGGTTTCGTGAATCTACAGACGGTTTGAAGGTTGATTGATATACGTAACGATGTTATAACAATTTTTATTTTTTTTATTTATTTTATTACACCAATAAACAACAAATCTATACATATTTTCATTGATGCTGCCCAACTAGGTATAACCTATTCTAGGGCAAACATCTCACAAACATATCAATCATACTGAAACATATACACTATCACAAAAAGCATTCATCTCCTATATTAACACAATCACATTCATAACAAGAAAAACACTGCTGTAAACCGTCCATACATGAAACAACACACAAACAAACCATTTCTCCATATAAAACCAGAAAAAAACAACACATCCCTCAACCACACACATCACAAATCCCACACCACATACAAACACAAGTATATCACCCCACATAAAACACAAAAACACAAAACAAATCATGGAACAAATCCTAAGATATCCTGCAATCTCTCCATTGGCAGATCAGACACCCACCCATAACATGCTCTTTTAAATTCAACAAAAACCGTGATTTCTCTAATCTTTAGAGGCATGATATTAAATAGTCTAGGTGCCATCCACACAAACTGCCGCAATCCGAACACTGTAGATCTGAATGGAGCGATACAAACAAATGACACCATCGGTCTCGTGACCCTATATAATAGTATTATTGTCAACTTAAAGAGAGAATCTGCAACCTTGAAGAGAAAATAAAAAGACTAGGGTCTAGAAACTCGTGGTTTCACGGTGATGTCATCCATCGCTACTATTATCCCATCACGGTTTATTCCAGAAGTGGGGTAGCCAGCAGACCAGCTGCATGCAATAAACATGCATGCTGTTCTCTTTGAAAAAATTAAGTCATTCAGGATTGGAGGCATACCTCATAGCTGAGGTGTCTTAATACTACTACTACTATACCATCACGGCATATCCCACAAGTGGGGTAGCCAGCACACCAGCTGCATGTAATAAACATGCAAGCTGTGCTCTTCGTGCCAACACAAAATCAAGACATTCAGGATGGGTGGCAAACCTCATCGCTGAATTTAAGATGTCAAATGTCTTAATTGTCTTAATACGTAAAGTAAACAAATTTGGTTTTATTTAGTTAATACATATTTTTAGTTCATCCTTTTGCCCTCCCCCATAACCTATTATTTTCTTCTGTTCTGGTCTTGCTGTATCTACCTACTTCTTTCTGTTATATATTTGGATACTGACCACACCAAGATTAGTAAGGTATTAGTATTGTCATTCAAATGACAGACCTCTGTCATTTGTCAAAGAGATTCGTTTTAATTCACTTACGTGAGTGTAAGTTGGTTGCAAGAAAAGAGGAAGGTCAGCTGTTATCAGGCTTCAGTCCGCGAGTGACCGTTATCTCGGTTATCTCGCGGTATCTTTCTTTTATCAGATTGGGTGACAATTCGTCAAACAATTGTTGGCTTTTATTTAATTAGCGGACCGTATCGTTGTAAATCCGCTTAGTCATCGATTAAGGCGGACTTAGATGATCTTTTTTTTATAATGTAGATAACTCAACACACTACAACATGTCAAACTGTGTAGAAAGAAGAACAAAATAAATATTGTAAAATAAGATATTTTTATTAAAAAAAAACCACTTAACACCTTCCAGCAATCTTCTTTATATCATCCTAATTCGACTGAAATATCCATATTTGACGTATTTATTTATTCATTATATACTGTATGTATATTGATTACAAAGTATTTCCATAGAAAATACATTAAAATGAAATGCAATCAATAATATATAGGGCAAGTTTATCGCAAAAATGCGATCTCTTTCAACTCTGTTGAAAGCTTGGTTGAAAGTTATCATAAAAATATATTATTCCCATGACATAAATAAAATAAAATACTCCTTTTTAAATTATTCAAACAGGCATAAAATGAAATATTATTTTTAATAAATACCTAGTGGAACCTAAATCACATCAATTTTTTCACCTCAGTTGCTCAGGACGAGGGTGAATATCGATGTACCATTATATTATTCTTTCAGCGTCTGTTTCATGAAGGCTGCGTTCAAAACCATTATCAGCTGAAAAGTGTTTGCTCTGTGTTTAAATACTTCTCTACTACTGCTGAATATTAGTACTGTACCAGCAGTCAGTAAAAGTTTTTTAAACATGACAATCTGTTTTTTCGTGTGTAAAATTTTACGAGCGTTTCATTTCGTAGTTTTGGACAGTGGTGGTTAGTGATGTCGAGTCAATTCGGTACTTCTCCGTTATTCAGCATCATCCGCTATTTTTTATTATCGGTATGCAGGTTTTGAAAAATTTTAAGCTGACGTTAATAATACAAGTTGTTTGTTAAGGTCGGTATATCGTCCGACCGTCGCGTCGGTAACCAGTATGTAAAAGATACTCGTTACTACTCAGTAATACAATTTTGATAAAATATTCTTTATTAACATAACCGAGGAGTTTGTGAAATGTTTCAAATTATTAAGTATACATATACATAGTATAGAGGGGTGAGGGAGGCTAGAAATTTTAAGTGCAAATTTTTTTTTTTTTAATATTAAGACTTGCAAAAGGAACGGTTCAAAGTACCTAACGCTAATATATTTTCTATAGGTTATCTTTCGGTACCTACTCAGTATGAAAAAATATCCGGTACCTATTGACATCACTACTGGTGGTTAAATACAAGAGTGATTGAAATATTTTTAAAAAATAATATTCAATTTAATTTATTCAATTTATTCAATCATAAACAATACCTCAAAACAGCAACTAAGGTTAATATGTATTCTTTATTTAAAAAAAATGTTGATTATTAGTAATTGTCTAATGCTCGCTTCTTTAAATCCGTGAAGCCTTTGAAATAAAATATATCTTTCACGTTATAAGCGTTTGATTATGCTGCCTAGCCTGAATGTATATTTTAAGGCAAAAACATGACTATACAGTGTTTCAACTAACTGCTTTACTTGAACACTTATCTTTTGTCATATAATTTTTTTGTAGTCACCTTATTAGAAATTAGAAGAATCGTCGGTGACTGGTTGCAGAAAGCTCAGGACAGAAATTCCTGGAGACGTATGGGGAGGCTTATGTTCAGAGGTTGACAGGGATAGCTTCATAAGAAAGTAAACATTCGTCTTATTCAAAATGAAAATAACAGTCCCCTTGTTACTTACACTTTTTTTCTCATTAATATTTAGCAGACTTACAACTTATAAGGAACTTACAAATTGTCCTCTTCATGTAAAAAAAATAATATTAAAAAACATTTTGCAAAAGTAAAAAAAAAAACAAAAAGGAATACGACACCATCTTTTTCACAGAGGCTGAGCTTAAACCGCATCTATATATTTGTTAAAACAAAAGCTAAGCTTTTGTTTCCTACGCAGACCCAGTTCATGTGTAATTGCACGAAACAAATGAATTTATCCGTTAAGCACGTTTAAAGTTCAAATAACATTACTTTTTATTTACACACTGATGTTATATTACAAAAGATAAAATTATTTTTAACGGACTTTCAACCGTTATAAATCTTAAGTGTGTACTTCATAATATAAAACATTAATAATTAAACCTTATAATTTGTGAAATTTTGTAATATCACATTGTTGACAAAGCCTAAAACCAGTGTAAATTATTAAGTATAATTTGTCTTTACGCCATATGGAGGAAAGGGTTGAAAATATTATTATGATAAGAAGATAGTCAAACTGCATTTTTATTTTATTTTATTTTTCTTCTACCAGTGCAGAAACAGATCTCCCCTACGTTGACGATCACTCTGTAGAATGCTCCTCTGTCTCAAGCTGTGCGGACCAGTTTTTCAATATGTGTTATTCCGGTCCATTGCCGTATATTACGCAGCCACGACATCTGCCTCCTTTCCACTCCACGACGTCGCTCAATCTTGCCCTCTATCATCAACTGCAGAAGCCGATATTTATCGCCTCGCAAGACGTTGCCCAAATATGAGACTTTACGAACCTTAATATTCGTCACGATTTTATTTTAATTTAATTTATTACAATATACGGCGTCAGCCTATTACGTGTTTAAAAAAATTAACAGACTTTAAGATAAAAAAAGAAAACATACAATAATAAAACAAGAAGACAATAATCATTCCATTACAAACCAGTCAACAATAAAAACAATTTATTTAAATTTAATACATGAAAATATGTGCTATACAAGGTTTAGATAAGATAACATCACATTATTTGGAAGTATTCCTGACTGAACTTGAACCAGCAACCCATCTTTTTCACGAGTTTTTAAATAAATTATAATCTCATATTTATATTTAGATAAACTTTCAGTAAAAATGACTGAAAAAATTAAAAAAGCCAGTAAGTAAAAGAATAAAAATTATTCTCAACTAATTTTGAAAACTAATTTCCGACAGAGTTATTATGTGCTTATCCCTCCATTCCCTGTTTTCTCATGTGGAACATTAAGGGTGAATGGAATGAATGAATGAGTGTACAATGGAATCTATTCATACATCCAAGTCACATTGTGGTTCTACTGGATGATATTGTGTAACAATGTTACAAGCCACACCAGCCAAAAATTGAGATAAAACTTGTTTAATTCCACTATGAGAGTTGTGTGTGTTTTTTTTCAATTCAATTTCAAATATGATTTTTTATAATGCATTACCACGAAGTTACACTAGAAAATAGAGAACATTTATCAAACTTGTATTAAATCAACGCTGTCAGTTACATAAGATTAAAATTAGTCGAAAAAGTTGCAAACAAATATTTAAGTTAATTTATTTATTAGATACAATGAGCTACCTAGATTGACCACAAAATCAGGCACCCGGGTCTGCTCATCACCATGGCGGAGGGTAAAACCAATGGCAGAAATGGTATGTAGAGGCCAACAAAGAGGCACCTATATTCATGTCCTTTTTCACTATTAATTAACGAAGAAGGGCATGACTTGTGGCACATATTTATGTAGAATTAAATAGACTAGTAGAAAATAGGAAGGAATGGAGAAAAAAATGAAACTTATTGCAGACCATTCCAATGGATTGTAACTCTATATTATATCTATAAATTTATTTTTATTAGTCATTATATGCGAAGTGAGCCTTTAAAATATAAAAAATAATGGAATCTGAGTCTTGCTAATACTTAGTAATGTCTTTATCAAACAATCTCTGGTTAATTTTGACAAAAATGTCAATTGTCAAATCTAGTAAACTCCAATAAAGTACCTATTACAAAAAAAAAAACTGAAAAACGATATGGAGTTTAACAAAATTAAATCCTACAAAATACATGGTCAACCTTTCACTAAATATTATTCAACAATCATTTTTATTTTTTGTATGATTTTGTGGTTTGATGCATTGTTGCATATTATCAAATACTACTTTAGTAATAATAGATGTGTTTTGTACTACGCACAAACACGCTCTAATTTCCTGTCCCTTAACACATTATTCACGCGATGATAATAATAATGTAACAATGCGATTCTCTATAAACATACTACATACTACAAAACGTGATTATCTTTTCAGTTGAAAACTTTTGTATGTAAGTAATAAGTTATTTGTAAGTTATAATAATTTGTAATACTAGATAATAATTGTGACAATTCAATTGTGTGAGAAACTTAGAAAGATATTTGAGACATATTCAAATTAAATGTAGATATGTGAGTACGTTCGAATATTTCAATAGTATGTTTTAAGTAATAGTTTATTTCATAATTACTACTACTGTACAAATATGACCCAATCTAGGACGGGGGGAAGCGAGCTGGGCTATTGCCAATGGCTACAAAAATGAGAGGCGGCAAATTTTGGGCGGTTGCACTGAGAGAAAATCTAATAATGCCATGTTTTTGTGGCACAATTATGGTGTAAGGTAAAGTATTCGATTTATTCACGAGTTAGACGTCTTTCGTCTTGTTAGGGCAATGTCAATTATTGACTGATAATGAGAGATTGACAATGTCCTAACAAGACGAAAGACATCTCTCTCGTGAGTAAATCGAATAGTAAAAAAAAATTGATTTATTTATTTCATTAAGTAGTGAAACTTTGAATCATTTTTTTATTTGTTACTTAAAGAAACCTACAGAGTTTTACAAAATAAACAGCAATAAAATACCCTATAATGCTCACCTTTTTGAGTAGGTAGCAGAAAGGATCAAGCGCCACTTACTTTTATAATTGCATACATTTTTTCGCTTCCGCGACTGTCATACAATATTACGTCCCGGAGGATTTGGTTAATACGGTCTTGCTATTTAATACTCAGAATGCCACTTTTCCAGCACAATCCCTCTCAATCAAAAATATTTTCTTTTACATATCATTCTGTCCACAATCATTCTCTCCACGTGCTCAAACTACCGAAGTTTGTTCACTTTCATTTCACAATTTTCACAAATAACACTATTACGCAATCTGCCTTTAAGACTTAAAACACACGTGTATCTCAATGATCTCATTTAAACTGTATTCATATCGTTTTCATTCTTTTTCAGCCATGTTCAGGTCTTGCTTGCATACATCAGTGTAGGCATTAAGATAGCTGTGTGTGTGTAGCGTGTGTATGTGTGTGAGGGTATAAATTATTCCATTGATACTATTTTAATACTAAACCATCAATGCATATCCTACAACTGATGTAGCCAGCAGACCAGCTGAATGTAATAAACATGCATTAATGTAATAAATCACTTAATAAACAATATGATTCCATTAATCAGATGTAAAAAAGATATTTATATCTAAAATTAAAACAACTGAAAATAGTTTATTGTAAAAACTCATGTCTCATCGTAAAGAAGATGGTACATGGAGCATGTTGAGTTGAATAACCCTGAGAGAAACTATTGTGGCTTAAGTGAGCCCATTAACTTACTAGGGTGCAGCGGCAGCCGTCAGCGTGTTGAACATGCTTAAGTGTAACAACCTCCTCATATTTAACCCTTATGCCAATAACCGGGTACCCTTTATGCACTTATAATCCTAGAATTTCCATGAACGTAGAACGAATCGCAGAACTTCCAATTTTAAGATATTGTTTGGAAGATCTTTATCAAAAATATCATTTTATTTAAAAATGTTAGTTTTGAAACAAATATTATAATATGATGATATTTGTATTTTTTTAGTTTAATTTACTTGAGCATCTTGGTACCCAATACACTTGAATTTATGTACAAGAAATATTCTTGAATTTAAGATGTAAGGCTATAAAAAATGCTGATAAACAAATATCAATCCGAAAAGCTTTGACTTGCATTTTTATTAGAAAAACACTTTTTATTAATATTTTATCAAACCAATAAGCACGTAAATTATGTATTTTGTTAAGTAAGAATGTAATGAGACTCTAAATCACTTGCAAACAAGTGAACGGCCTTAAAAAGAATAGAAAAGATGTAATACATAAGATTAAAAAAAATATTACCGGGTAGGTACTACGGTAACCCCCGTTTGTTGAACATTATCGGAAAATTATTTACTAGTATTAGGGTTAAGAAGGTGGGGCTTATCTTTAGATACAACTAACCTCATCTTACCGCTGTTCTATATAATATATAACCACGTAGATATTAACTCTTGGTGAACAGCAAATTATGGCTTATCATTTAAGATGCCATGAACGGCTCTTCTCGTTTTACAGAAATTTTAATATTGTACTTACGGATAATAATAAATACGGCTTCGATTTCCAGTCAGCGCCAAATTAAGAAAGACTTTTCTCAATTCGTCATGGGTATGGCATTTCGTGTATATGTGTTTAGTGCATTGTATACATACGTATCGTCGCGTTAGTAATACTACCCATAATACAAAATTCATGAATCTCATTTACGGACTAGCTCAATATGACTGTGAATTATTGTTTATGCATGTCGTATTTTTTGTATTTCCTTTTAACTTACTTTTCACATCATTACATCTTTTGTACAATACGATGTGCAGTAAGATACAATTTATATACAGTTAAATAATAATATTAACACCCAAAAATCACAAGACAGCAGATAAAAAAAAAACAGTAATATAAAAATAAACAAACAAACAAAAGATTGCCGCAGAATATTCACTGCCTCAATAAAAGCAACGAATAAAAGCAAATTATGTTACGTTATGTTATACTATACGATCACACAGTATACAAAGTGGGTTACGTAACGCCATACAGTTCTACCTACAAAGGCTTCCATTAAACTATTTACATGAAATTTTATTCATTGCAGTTAAGAGTTGTTTGTTTGTCCTAGGTTATGCAAAATACACGTTTTGGTTTTAATGTCCGTAAAGTCAATAAATAATAATCGCACTAAAACATTTCCGTCTGAATCAGTTGGGACAGATAGAAAATTATTTGACCAAGTACAAACAAACAACTCACAAACTGCAACGAATATAATTTCATACAAATAGTTTTATGGTAGTCTAGAGGTTAATAAGACTCCAGCTGATCTAAACTATCTCCCTATTCTAACTACTGCTTAGTGTAACGCCTTCTGCACAATATTACTATATTATATATATCTTGTCTTCGTAGAAGATAGATCATAATTTATCAGGGCTAGTCAATATACCTAACAATTTAGTTATTAATTTTATATTGTTTTGACGAATTCATGTCAATAAAGAGATAAAAATGAAATTTGACTTGTTTTTGGAAATAATATTTTTTTTTAGTGGGTGATTGTGTTTCGTCATATTTTCGGCGAATAAGTCTCCTGCTATTTTTTGTAAGTTGCCTTTAATTCAGCGTTGAATTATGGCTTCCATCTAAATGTCTTCAACATCTATTGGATGACATAGGAACTGATATTCCTACAACATATATGGATGAAAAAGGGTGCAATCTTTAATGTGGCATAGAGAAGAAAGCTTGTATGTATGTTACTGACACGCAAAAATAAGTTTGTTGGATTAATAAGTGTCTATTGTGGCTTTTGAGATCTGGTTGGTCTGACTACATACAATTTGAAGATGCATCTCACTTGTAATCTTGCCGTGATAAAATGTGGAGAATAAAATGCAAAAAATAAATCATTTTCAGTTACAATGTTGGATCAATTTGAATGCAGATAGATTTCTGTTTATCTACTGGAAAAACATTTTCAATTTTGCAGCGGATAAATAACAAAGTTACGAGTATGTTTGCTTCATAAATTCTAAAGGAGCGTGTAATCCAATTGATTCCAGGTTTAGTTCAGATCTTGTTTCAGAATTAAAACTTTATTCGTGGTTGAAATTCTCTTGTGACTTATTACATTTAGAAATATTTATAAAAACTTTGGTGCGTGTTAGCTGTAATTTTGATAGTTTATGCTTTTATCAAATCATTATTAAGTATTTTGTATTTTCATTTCTTTATCCATAGCTAAATGACAATACTGATATTTATTATTCACAAATTTTATACCTATCTATATCATAAATATGACAGTTTTAAGTTCAAAATGTTTCAATAATAAAATTTGATTATCATTCAGAGATTTTAGAAAAATTTCTATGGTTTTGTGTCAAAACTGAACAAATCTTTGCTTATGTTTTCGGCATTCACAATATAACAATTTCTAGACATGATATGATTTTTTTTTAGATTATTATGTAATAATTGTTATTTTTTGAGCTTTTTATTTGCTACCGCGGTTTCGGTGGAGCGTTCACCATTAACGAGCGTTAATCTAAAACGTTAATCTAAAAGTCATATCATAAAAGTCATATGCGAACTCGGAGTCCGCGAAACCGGTCGTGCATTAGTCATACTCAACAGTAACACAAAACAAAAAAATAAATATTTATTTTATTTTATTTGATAATTTAAAATGAAGTGTTACAAAGTAAATGCCGATACAATTAATGAAATCTATTTAAAATCAAAAATGTCTGAAAAATAAATGAAACGCTCAAAAAAAGTTATTACAAAGTTAAACCGAATTTTTTTATCAACTTAAGGCCAAAAAATGTTTTTACATTCGAAAGCTTCCGCTCTCATCGTCACTCAAATGTAAAGTGCAGAAAGTATGTAGCAGATAGAAAAACAATAAAAACATATTAAACTTTTCCATGAGAGATAAGCTCCCATCGGGCATAATCAACCACAAGATATATATATCCAAAGACGGATAGAAAATGACAGAAGAAGGAGATGAAGACATTTTGATTTTATTTTTTCAGTGTTTGTTTAACAAGTAACTGAAAAAAAAACTTCATATAAGACATTTGTAAAATTGACATCATAACAATTCTAAGAATATTACTCAACAAACATCTCACCCGCAAAACCACCAGCTTATGCAAACTCCTTTCAGTAGAAGACAGAAATTGTGTTCTTATACTTACGAATCGTCTTAGGTTGGTTTAAGTGCGTTTAAACCATACTTTGCCGATTGGTAAGCATCGGAACACCATTCCTGTTTTCTACTTAAAAGGAGTTTGCACAGTCTGTTGGTCATGCTGATGAGGTGTCTGTTATTTTTTATTTCTTTATCTATCACTTATACACGGCGTGAGCCTTTTACATGTTAAACATATACTTAACAAAAAGAAAACAATTTGACAGACAAAAAAAAACGAAATGTACATTAACAGTTGCAGAGTATTTTTCTTAATATCTTCACTCACGCAGGTGAAAAAACCAGTAAAAAGCGATTTGACAGACAAAAAAAACGAAATGTACATTAACAGCTGCAGAGTATTTTCCATAATGTCTTCCTCACGCAGGTGAAAATCCAGTAAAAAGCGATTTGACAGACAAAAAAAATGAAATGTAGGTACATTAACAGGTGCAGAGTATTTTTCTTGATATCTTCACTCACGCAGGTGAAAAAAACCAGTAAAAAGCGATTTGACAGACAAAAAAAACGAAATGTACATTAACAGCTGCAGAGTATTTTCCATAATGTCTTCCTCACGCAGGTGAAAATCCAGTAAAAAGCGATTTGACAGACAAAAAAAATGAAATGTAGGTACATTAACAGGTGCAGAGTATTTTTCTTGATATCTTCACTTCACTGAAAAAAACCAGTAAAAAGCGATTTGACAGACAAAAAAAAACGAAATGTACATTAACAGCTGCAGAGTATTTTTCTTAATATCTTCACTCACGCAGGTGAAAAAACCAGTAAAAAGCGAAAACTTCGTACAACATCATTACTCTTAATACACTAATCCGTTTAATCTAAGCTTTCCTTCTGCCTAGAAGTAACGACATTTGTCTTAATAATATAATAAAACTGAGCACTTCAATACGTTGTTGGTATTGTATTATTTACAAATAAATGTATAAATAAAATCCTCCCTTCTGTGTGTTAATGTTGTCATCGTATTATGACTAAGATGATGATAGAAGGAACATAAAACTAGATTACTCTATATTATTATTGTCAGATACATGGAGCAAGTTAATTGAGATCGCTTAACGATAGACTATTTTTGTCTGGGCTCACAATTGTGACATGAAACATAAAGAGTCTTAAACAAATAACGACTAAGTACTCAATTAGGGAAACATTTATAAATACATACAGACAAAAAGACAATAGTTAATACGATCGATCAGACTTTTCGATTGGAGAACTATATTTAAACAATGTAACATTGTGCAAAACCTAATCGGAAGAGGAGAGAAAAGCATCCTAGTGCATTAAATTTTGGCTCCAGGCTGGTTTAAATTGTCACTAACGTTGTATATGGACAGGGTTCACCATATCAGCTATTCTAACTGTGACGATAAAAGATACGCTAATTGCAGAATACTCAATGCAAACCAAAGATCTAAGCATTTTGTGATAAACGAGATTTTTATTCAGGGTCGAGTAAGTCTTACATCGAAGATACTATTTGCCCTGAGAAAAGATTTTAGATGAGCCGTGGAGCACCTGATAAAGAATTAACTCCTTTCCGCCAGTTTCTGGGTGCTGGTAAAAGGCAGGTGTTCGAAAAAATTAAGACATTTTAGTCCCAAATTCAACGATTAAGTTTGCTACCCATCATGTATGTCTTAATTTTTTGTTGAGAGGACAGTTTGCATGTTTATTACATGCAGATGATTTGCTGTATTCCTCCACTTGTGAGATATGGCGTAACGATATACTTGCGAAATTTCGATGTTTTTGTCCGAAGGTACCTACTTGTTATAAGTCCATTTCAAGATAAATTGAAAAAAAAACACAGTATGTAGTTAACTTCAAAATGACTTTTATGAACTTCGCTTACTAGTATTTGGAGACTCGACTCCATCATCAGGCAATTAGTAAAAAGAATTACTCGCAAACCATTCTACTATTTACTTTTTACTAATCGCCTGATGATGGAGTCGAGAATTTCCAAATACTAGTAAGCGAATTTAATAAAAATCATTTGGAAGTTAATTATATACTGAGTTTTACTTTTATTTATCTTGATGTACTAGGAAGTAGATCTTATCTTGAAGATTCAATTACCAAAATGCTCATAGTAGCTTTGTAGGAATGTTTATTTCACAAAATTAATTAAACAACCCACAACTTAATATTACATATACGATTACATTATATTTATATTTGTGATACACATAACTGCGTAGTACAAGTTGGTGATTAATTATTTACCGAAATGACAATACATAATAACCAAAATACGCCCCAAGGTTTGTTAGATAAAATGACAATATAAATCAAAGAAAAGATAGATACGGGTATAGAAAATTAGTAAATTAATGGTGATAATATGATCTCAAAGATATAAAACTATTTCCTTGTCCGTTTTATACATGAAAATTTAAATAACAATGCGATACCTGGTGGAAGGGTGTAAGGGAAATTATTGATAGACATCCATAGGTTAACCCCATGCAGTGGTTTTCTGGATGGGAACCAAGGATTTGATTTGAAATGACTATTGGACGCAGCAATCAAACGAAGAAAATTAACTACTAATGTAACAATTTCTATTGAGAAGGATCAATTTATTGGAGTCCCCAAGGTGTTCTTTTGGAGTGGATGTGGCGGATCTTAATCATATTGTGTTCGAATGTGAATTGCTCAAGAAGAGGGATGAATTTGTACGGGAACTTTTGTAGAGAAGGGGTACCTAACCTATGTGCCTGCCGAGTCTTTTGTGTGATCCAACTGCTGAAATGGTGAGAATTTTGAATGTTTTTTTGGAAATTAATGGTTTTTTGGAAATATTGATGGATGTAAATTTAAAAAAAATATAAATTCATATTTACACAATTACACAATTAGACAGGGTTGGAGGAGATCACAGCAAGATAGGGTCACGAGACAGATGGTGTTATTTAGTTGTATCACTCCATTCACATCTACAGTGTTCGTACAGCGGCAGTTTGTGTGGATGGCACCTAGACTGTTTAATATCATGCCTCTAAAGATTAGAGAAATCACTGTTTTTGTTGAATTTAAAAGAGCATGTTATGGGTGGGTGTCTGATCTGCCAATGGAGAGATTGCAGGATATCTTAGGATTTGTTCCATGATTTGTTTTGTGTTTTTGTGTTTTATGTGGGATGATATACTTGTGTTTTGTATGTGGTGTGGGATTTGTGATGTGTGTGGTTGAGGGATGTGTTGTTTTTTTCTGGTTTTATATGGAGAAATGGTTTGTTTGTGTGTTGTTTCATGTATGGACAGTTTGCAGCAGTGTTTTTCTTGTTATGAATGTGATTGTGTTAATATAGGAGATGAAAGCTTTTTGTGATTGTATATATGTTTCAGTATGATTGATATGTTTGTGAGATGTTTGCCCTAGAACAGGTTATACCTAGTTGGGCAGCATCAATGAAAATATATATAAAAAAAAATATACTTGAGACTGACCGGGAACACCATCATTGGTGAAGGTCATAAAAAAAAAACAATTACTAGACATTTAAAAAAAATATACCATAATGACATTTATGTACAAAAAGCAGGGTAGCCAGCAGTCTAACCGCATGCAGTAAACATGCAAGTCGTCCTCTTCATGCCAATAGAAAATAGAACACTCATTCAATAACAAAATAAAACACTCAGGATTGGTGATATGTCTCATCGCTGAACTGTAGATGTTAATTGTCTTATGGTAAAGCTTTACGAACACCTGCCTTGAACAGGACACTTAAAAACTTATAAAAAAGAGTTGTAAGCCTATTCTTTACCAAGGACTCCACAGGTAAATTTAATTAAGGTACCTAATGAGTTAGTTGGAAGATATCGCTTCTGCGATAAGCTCGCCCATTGCACGATATAATTTATTTGTATCACATTACTTCATAACTTAGTAATTATGCATGCTTCTTATTGTGCATGTAAGTTTATAATTATTATTTATTATAAAGCCAAATATAGTCTGGTAAAATTTTTGTTTTAATCTATTGTGGTTTAATAGGTATTTCTCTTTCTTATGTAAATAAGGAATGATTAATATGAACATTAACATTGTACGCAATGATTGGCATATTTTCTAATGTTCATTCCAATAGACATTGATATAAAGCCCTTATTGGTAATTAATGTATTAATGAAGAAGCGGTTAAGAAATTGTTCGGATATCAGATAACGATTATTCGACGATATTTCAAGCCGGATAACCGGATTTTTACGGATCACTGTCATGACTGACACGTTTTTCATGCATGCAAATAATAGTAAAATATTTTGCTGTTTTGAAACATGGTGAAAACGTTTTGTATTATTTTAAACTACTTCTAAATGCAATAGAAGGTTGGTTCTGTCTTAAGATCGCTGGTAATCTGTCCTAGGCAGTTGGTTACGTGACACTAAAGCCCTCTGTGCGAATTTCAAAGTGTCCTGTTGGGTTATATACGAGTTTGTTGACAGCGATAGAATCTTAGAGCAGTGGTCTCCTTAGAGTTTCTTCGAATCGACAGATTTCAGCGATACATAGAGGTGCCGTGCCGCTTTGAACCTCGTGAAACTTGAGGAACAGTTTAAACTTCTCTCTCTTAGAGACTCTCAGCCAATGTGGATCCTTTAGTGAGACAGCGCTTGTTTTTTCTATGAATTCTTCTCGCGTAAGTATTTGCGGCCATTTGAATAAGATAATAAAAGTAAAAGACAGAGTCCAGCAATGCTTAGATGTGCCGTGCTACTTTGGGTCTTGTGAATCGTGAGGAACAGTTTAAAGTTCACTCTCCTTGGGCGCCTCAGCCAATATGGATTCTTTAAGTAAAAAATGTGATAGAATTTGCGGTCATCTGAATAAGATATTAATAGTTAAAACACGGATACCGGATATCCATATCTCCTATGAATGGCAGAAAGCTTGATAATATAAAGTATTGTAATAGCACGTTTGATTACGTCATTGTTCTGAAATCGGATTAGGAATGAAACGACCTATAATGATTCTAAATACCAAAGATGTGGGGACCGCTGCCGTTATATTATAAACCGAGCTATTCATTCAGGGATTTATATTATAATATATAAAACCCGTGTTCGTATCAAATTGTATTAAGGTATATAACTATCTTTATATATTATAATAGTCTGTTTATAAAAATTATCTTTCTTTGTAAGTCTAACACATACCATATAAAGCTTAGAAAAATAACGTCGGCTTATTTGGTAGTGCCCCGGACGGGACTTGAACCCGCATTACTACCTTGTCGCGAGGAGTGCTTTGTCTTTAAAAATATAAATAGATGTTTCTGGAATCATACCTAACTATTTTATTGTTGATACATCTTTGACTGACCTATAAACCGTTTTTTTTATTTTTTTGTTTATTGTCTTAAGGGACACAAAAAGTTCAATTTAAAATGTCAACATTCAAATTTCTTCAGTAAACAAACCAATCAAGGTCCCGCAAATTACCAAAGCGTATGACGAACACGTTGCTAGAACGGTAATAATATATGTACACTTTACCTTAAAAATCAAAAACAAAAAACAAGCCTAGGGTTCAGGGCTAGTGTCTAATAACATAGGTTTATGAGAAACCTTTTTAAATTGTATACATGGGAAATTATTATCGTCATGATTGTTTTACTCATCCCGTTTCTCTTCATCTCTCTCCCCCCCCCCCCTCTCTCTCTCTCTCTCTCTCTCTCTCTCTCTCTCTCTCTCTCTCTCTCTCTCTCTCTCTCTTATCGGTTCATTGATTGCAATTTGAGGAGAGCTTGTTTCATTACTAGGTATTACTGCTGTACTCTCATGGTATATGCCACAAGCGAGGTAGTTAGTCGACCAACTGCATGTAACGAACACGCATGGGAATTCAGGGAAGATGTTAAAATCTTATTCCTGACGTTTTATAAATGCCTACTATTATCAGGAATTTCAGGGAGAATACAGGACGTAAGCAATTCTAAGTTATTCAATTATCAGTTTTAAAGGGTTGTTTAGTATCTACTAACAGAATTATCAAAATTATATAAATTATTTTTATATCTTTCGCCAAGGATTAATATTTTTAATCCCATGGTCGCGGGAAGAGAGAATGCCTTAATTGTTCAGAGTCAAGACAGTCTCATACAAAATTTGTTTTATTTTTGTATCATTGTCACATTTTTAGATATTCTTAAAATATTATCAAGCCAAGATTATTGTGTTGTATTAGTGTCAACATACCTATAACTAGTAATAATTATACAGAAATTAATTTAGTACCTAGGTAAGTCAATTCACAGCTTTACCAAAAAAAAAAACAGTACCTATTTAATTTTTGTTTTTAAAACGAGTAACGACATCTCTCAAATGCTGTTTCAAACATTATGTCTTCCCCAGTTTTGTTCCCAAAATACAAATCAACTTGGAAATGTATTCGCAAAAGATGTACTTACTTAAACACAAAACAGTCGAGCTTCATATGACTTCGAATCCAATAAAAATATTCCTCAAACTCCTAAAGTAGAACACTATTCCCATCTTTTGAAATCTACAAAAATCAAAACGGGAAAACTTAGTGATGATTCAAACCATTTTTCTGAAATTGTAATTTGGTGTATACCTACCTACTAATGCGTGTAACGTTAGCGGAAAATTCAAATGCTAACTGAAATGAAAATGGATTTGATTTCGAAAATATTTCATAGATGTCACTGCTGTTCCACTGAAATTTTCTTTTGAACACGTGGCATTTTCTAGACCACGTTTTTCTGACTGAAGTAAGCTCGATTAACTATATCATAAGAATATTATGTTTTTCTTCATATTATATTTTAATGGCAATAAAAATGGTAGTGATATGTTACAACGTATTTAAATAGTGGAAATTCATTCTTATTTTGTTGCGACATCAAAAATTAACTTGTTTTAGTATATTCACATAAAAAAAAAATTATAAAAATATTACTGAAACATGTTACAAAAACACACAAATATTGCAATCATAGAATGACACATGTATGATATTAAACGTTTTTGGATAAGTATTGAAATAACTGTTTTTTTATTAAGAAGGAGCGGAAAACTCATATCTTTATTACATAAAGCAGTTAGTGACTTTTATACTTTTGGGAGATGCCATAACTCTTAGGAAAGATGGCATTTTAAAATAAAATATATGTGAATTAAAAAAAAAGTAAAATTTCAGATGAGATAAAAGCATCAAAATTAAATTACATATTAACGAAAAAATATTCCAAAATAATCGACTTATTTATTGATGTTATCTGAAAAATTTGAATTAATTTTACAATAAATTCATTCTTACATTTTATACTGTAGGTATTAATATGTAAAAATATAAATTAAGGAATAAGATCAATACGGGTGCAAGTTGGCACAAAGGGTATAAGTTACTCTGTTTCTTGTCTACTAAATATGTCTTCAACAGATACACAAAATACACGCTTATAAATAGGTGTTGAATAGATTGAACACATTTCTATGGTAATTCGACCAACCACAATAATATTACATTATTATACCTAACCCTAATATCATTTGCGTAATGTATTCCATGTTTTCTCCGTCGACACATTGTTTGTCAATGTAACACAATATGTGTTAATATTACAGTGGTCTACATACATAGATACATTTAAGTCTGTCGTATAATTTAACAACAGTGCCCCTTGTTCCAGTGAGAAAGTGTTATGTAAATTCATTCATTGGTCGTGTAGTAGCTAGTAATTTCCTTGGATCATAATATTTTCAACGTCACCTTACATAATTTACTCCGTTATCCATACCACGTGTTGGATGTGTGTCAAATATTATTTTGAATTTTGTTTTTTTTTTTCATATTGATATGATTTGTCAAACAATGACCTCATAGGTCGAAACCTGGTAACTTATTTAACAAATAAATCGTAGTAAAACCGAAAACAATTTTGTTTTCATTATATCAATATAATGAAGTTTTGCAAAATCAACGTCGACTCAATCAATATGTATTAATTGTTATATTTTGTGAGCATTTTTAGTTAGCGCGGTTTCGGTGGAGCGTCCACCATTAACGAGCGTTTATCTAAAACTAATTTGCTAGCATGAAAACAAATATAATAAAAATAAAGGGGGAGGGGTAAGTTTTTTTCTTTTGTTATGTATTGGTAGTATTATATATAAGTATATTTGTTTTAATTAGGTATATCTCAATGTGACGTGGTTAGATGGAAGAAATCACTTAATACTGATAACGTCGCCACTGCATATCGTCCTTTTTTTTATACTTTTATTAATAAAAAATATGTCCTTGTATCTTAAATTTTGTATTGTTTTATTTAGTATTTAATTTTTTTTATTAACACTATTACATAACGATGATGTGCAAAAGGAATAAATAAATACAAAAATAAATTATAAATTGTTAATTACTTCCAGTTTTCTTACTTATCTGATGAAAGCTCGTAGAAAAATAAAAAAGTATTTCAGAAGGCCGAGTCAAAACACATTTCGTCGTTACGTTTTCATTCTAATATAAATGACGTTATGAGAAAGTGTCAATTTTATTAAGTATTTTGTATTTTAGCTACGAAGGATCCGTGGTTCGATACCAAGTACCGGAAAACTCCCCTTTAACGACACAAGTTTTTAGTAGCATACTGTGAAAGGTGTATAAGGTTGTAATAAACAAAACACAGATATATCTATAAAAAAAAATGACACTGCTCGCAACGTCGTCTATAGTCGAACGAAAACTTAACACTAAAATGTGTTTTGACTACGGGCCCAGGAGTCATAGACTCTTATTCAAACCAAAATTGTCTTCACGGGCAGGTCATTCGGCAGGTCTGAAAAACCGGTCGGCTAAAACTGCCATCGTAGGAATATTTTATACTATCCTCTCTTTGCAGAGCTCCTATGTCATCCAGACTTAACGAAACAACTTTTTTTTCAAGAGAGGTCTCAGAGTTAGCCAGAAAGACTCCATATAATGAATATAAATACATATCAACCTTTCTGTGCCATAATAATTATACATACATTCAAAATGTGTAACATACATCGTTGTGTAATTGTAGATTGGCATTCACAATAAAGAGAAAAATCTGCATACTTTTACGTAACATGTACGCAGTAAGCTGGCTACACCACTTGTGGAATACACTATGCTGGATCATCATAATAATTATTGTGAAGAAACAACTTATATACGTTCATAAAAATAAACTAATAATTCAATTGTAGCCTTAAACATTTAAAATAATGGGTATTAATTATTGGAAAGCCATTATCGTCCTTCACGAATGAGGTACCTGCCTTAGATTTGAAGTAGGTACACTTGAATAATATTATGTGATTCTCGATACTGTTCATAAGTGGTATTATCATTTGTACGTAGGCAGGAAAATCGTAGGATGATTTTATGATATCCAATAAGGGTGGGCGTGTGGATGGTATTGTGTTATGTAACTATCTATTCTTTTGGATAATTAAATTTTGATATTCGGCCTATCCCAAAAGAGAAGCAACGCCAGGGAATAGGATTTCAGATGAGTTTTAGATGAAAAATGAAACACAATTTACTTTGACTAGTCTCCAATGTCTTTCAGGTGGACACTTATTATAAGCGAGTTTTCATTAGAAACTAAATTATGCCAAAAATGCTGAATTACTAAACCATTTTGGTACCGTCGAATACCGAGAAATTGTATGAGTGCAGAAGAAGCGAAAGTAGTATGTTAGATTAGAATAGATCTATAAAGCGTTCCGTTACTCTGCCTACCCCACTTGGAATACGGCGTGAGGATATTATGTAAATTCTCTTCTAACAGTACCTAGTTGTAATCAGAAAGTTAAAGAAAATTGTCTGATGTCAATATCTTAAGGTTCTATATAAGACGTGTGACGTTTTACTACATATATTTCTTCCCTCAATTTCGTCTCAGAACCCAGTAGCAAACAGTTAGCTACTTATTTAATAGGTTAGTGAAAACGCAATCCCTCACCTAATATATTACGTGAGGTGAGCTCACAATGGCCTAATGCATCTTGTGTGGTTGGATTTTCAAATGGTTTTGCAATAAGTCTGATTCCATTTTCTGACTTGACCTGCTTTCTTATTTTCTATGCCTGTACCTTATCTGAACTTCGGCCAAATTAATGTACTTACTCAAAAAGTTTAATATATTTGCATGCCTTTTGTGATCTTAACGTAAATTTTTACATTTATTTTATGCACCACATATTCAAAGGCAGCAAGAACAGAACTTGTGTCTGAAGCAAACTTCACCATGAATGAATTGTGGTGTTATCACTAGTAAAAATATGAATAATATCTCTAGCAATCAGTTACAGGAAGAGAAAGTTGGATATTTTTTTTTTATTTTTTTTTATTTATTTTATTTTATTCATCATTATTACAAAACACATGGACAGAAATAATACACACAATCACAAATCAAAGACAATGCACTATCCTACTCAACCCGCACTCATTATCCAACCCCTAGCTATATAATACCAAGCCCACAAGTTTGTCATTTATTACAAAAGTTATACAAACAATGAAAAAAAGAAAAACAACAAGACACCAATCCGACATGCATAACAGGCAGCCAAAACAGATAATGTGACTGAGCGTGCGCGCCGGTCTTCTTCGCGCTTCATATAACTTCATATATCAAAACTACTGCAAGAAAAAGGTACGCAAAAATATAAGATTTTTTGAGTGAGTTAATTTGACCACCCTCTGTAGGTATAAACCTACCTAAAATACTGATAAAATGATTGATTTTTTTTTATAATATAATGTCATTGATTGTTACTCCCAAACTTCTTTACAAGAAAATGCAGTGTTCTTCTCTTTTAAAAGAAAATTTCTTGAAATTTTTATCCATAAAACATCTTAATCTAAGAAGATTGCTTGATGTAGAAGCTTTGATCTCAGTTATAACATGTTTTATTCATATCTCTTGGGATCCTATTTACCTATTGTCGTTCAATATTCACCGTGTTCATACAATGCACTTCCCGCAAATTATCATCAAACAACATACGGAAAAGTAAATATTTGATGAGGAGCTTTGAATTATACCGTAGAGCAGAGGTCGAAAAACTTGTTCCCTAAAGAGCTAAATGTGTACGTATGTACATTACATCGTTAAAAAAGTCAGATCTATATATCAATTTAGTCAATCTTTATTATACTTTATAAGACCTTCATAAAATTATAAGAACACTGATTAAAACTTGATGTTGTGCTTAATATTTTTTTTCTTTTATTATAAAAAAATATTTAATTTATTTAAATCATGACAGTGACGGAAAAACATTTTTGCTAACAATGCTCTTGCATTTCTTTGGAAGTTTTGATTTTATGTTAGGTATGTATGTTTTATTTTTGATATGAAGTATGATTCCAAAATAACATCATTTAATAAGACTTTTCAGCTTATCCTTGATAAAATTCATGCTTGAGAAAAAATATTCAATTTCGTGGAGTTGATTTTTGTGTCAAACCCGAATTTTCCGACTACTGCCACATGACAACTACTTATAAACTTACATTATTAACATGATATGATTACTATAAGGAAAAATGGATTCATATTATTGTCGTAGTGACGAAAATAAGTTAAAAGCAATTTACCGCCAAATTATACCAAGACAATAGCAAAAACAGCACCATATGTATGTTTAAGTTTGCTTATTTAAAAATTAGAAAAAAATGTAATTCTCTAGACTTCTACATTATTCAGGTAGTCGGTGGGTCCTTCAATGTTTTACTAGTTCAAATCTTTGATACAGTTACGAAAGAAAAACGCATTGAAATAGAACATTGTGAAATGAAGTAGAAAGATAACTAATATTTAATGGTTGAATAAAAACTGTTCAGACAAAAGCAGAATATCTACTTGAAGATGTGCTTCAGCCAAGGAATGCTTGGAAAGCATCCAAAAGTATGAAAAGATTACTAGTTATGAGTAAGATGGTGTTTTCTATATAGAAAGTTTCGGTTACACGTTACAAAATCACTATGGAACACATCTATAGTACAAATATTCGTAAAACATCACGTTTCAGACATTAAACATCTTCAATTCAGCGATGAGGTATGCCACACATCATGAATGTCTTAACTTTAATTGAAGCGAAGAGGAAAACTTGCGTATTTGTTATGTGCAGTTAGTCATCTGGTAACCCCATGTGTGGGAAATACCGTGATGGTTTGAATTAATGATAGGTATTAACTCTAAGCTTATTTTGAAATCAGTTATTTACTTACCTGCCATAATTATGTTAGGTATGTGAATGTATTATTATACTTAAGCAGGTAAAACATTAAAATTTAATAACGAAATAGGTATAAGCAGGGAGGTTTTTTGTTTTATTGTTTTCTGCACGTGTTTGAGGGGGTGCTTTGTACAAGTATGTTTAATGTAACAAAATAAGAAGGCTTTGTATACATCAGGGATGTTTATTAAATACAGAGAGTAAGAGATAAAAATGAAGGGGTACTTACCTGAAAATATTATATGTATCAAATATTGTTTGGATTTCGTTGAAATATGATTTAAATTAAAATACCTATGGTGCTTCATACAAAACAAGTATGTGATGTAGCTACATTAGTGAACATCAGACAAAAGAAATAATATGTATTTTTTTCTTACGTAGATTTTTTTTTTAATTTATCAAACGTACGTATCTCGTCATTATTAAATTCCTATACATTTTTTTCATTGCTCGACAACATTGTAATAGCAAGAACAGATCAAGGTCATTGAGAAAAAATTTGACAGGTATTGTACCGATTTATTATTATTATTGGACGACATTAAAGTGTCGTTTTGTACCAAAGCACCTCAAGGACACTGTACAAATCAATTCAATTGAATTATGATCGCAAAACCAGTTTGTAGGATTGAAAAAACTGACTAAAACGTTTGAAAAATTCGAGAAGCACTAGCAAGCATGTCAGTGTCACCAAACTTAATATTGTAATCATTCATATTACCATAGAAAGGGTTTTTCAAAATATCTTAAGTACAAACCCCCTACTGTTCTATGTTTAGAGACCATTCACTCTTTTGTAAGTTATAAGGATCATTGCACTTAGTAGCTACATAGTTATTACAAATTAACGGTCACTGATCAAAATGACTACCCAAAGGTAAACACAACAGTTGGCGCGGAATAATGCGATTATGTTAAGACCGTAAATAACATTTTGATAGAAGGGTACCTATTTAGTCGTGTTCACTTTTGGTGATCACTCTGGATGATCCTTTAAATTGGAAACGTGTGAAAAGATGTTTCATCGATAGTGATCACTAGTGATGGGGCGGATGACGATTATCACCTGGCATAATGATGAAAGATTTTTTCACTGAAAACTACCATATAAAAGTTTTTTTTTCTATTATTTGTCCTATTCTCTATGCATTTGTATTGAATGTAAGAATCATGAACAAACCGAAAGTACCTCTAATTGTGTACCTATCTACTAACGATAATTTTAGGTATTAATTTATTTTGCTTATCATATGTATGAATAATTCTTTTTTACGAAAATGCGATAAGCCACTGATAACCTGACCGTGATTATCGACTTGCCAATGAAAGCATCGGATCAATAAATGGAAATTGGCATTCAATGAACAACTTTGAATCTGTCACTTTGGATGATCATCCAAAGTGAAACAATCTAAATGCTACTAAAGGAAGCAATAGTGAATCAACATTACAAAAAAAAATGCCAGTATGTCAGTATGGTTGTTAGCTTTCACCAAATAAGAAACAAAAAACGAAAATTTGCATCTTTTAAGGTTTAAAATCAAATCTTTTCGTTGCAGCTGCGAACACACTCTAATTTCACTTAATAAGTATACTATTCACTCTAGGTAAAGACACTTGCATTCATTTTGAAATTGAAAATCGTAGTACTAATTAAGATATCTTTTTATTTATTAATATGGTAATATCTCTCTGTTTATATTTTCTTCTGGATTTTTGACTGTCCTGTAAAAAGCAGGTAGGTAGGTACTCGTAAAATATCATGAATTAAACCTTGCAATTCATAATGAGGTATGCCACCAATGCTATATGTCTTATTCCTTAGAGGACAATCTGAATGTTTATCACTAGTAATCGACACATTGTGTGAAATGTTTTATATTATGCCATCTTTTATATGACATTTAATTCCTGATTAAAGCCAGGTTTCAAGATTATAACGAACTAATTAAAATACTAAAGTTTGTCGTGAGTTTAGGAATTCAAGCAATCTAAAATTATAACATTTACTAAAAATAGCCTGTGACGCACATTACTGTTGGCTTAACATATTGTTGTTTCTTAGTAAAATTAAACAGTTTTATTTTTTTCATTATTTTATTTACAATGATCACAATACGTACAATTTTATTGAGAAATTAAATACACCTGTAGTGTATGCACATTGGTATACTATCCACAGATTGTACATCTGTGGTGTGTGGAACTGTCAATTTTAATTGACAGGTACATTGTCTCTGACACAGAACAGTATAAGAACTGGAGTATAGTGCAATAGCAAGCCAATTGCTGTTTGGTGGTGTGAACCAGAGCCAGTGATCTTCGACATTGTTTCTGACACAATAATAGCTTTAGTTGAACGATGATCCCGTAGCATAGACCAATGCCTGACTTCTGGTGCTACGTCTCGGGACGTGCAAGTTCAATGAACCATGCAGCTATGGGCAATTTGCGGCATTCAGACAGCTGGATGTGAACGTCAATCATCAAGCAAAAATCTTAAATCTTTTGGCCACAATTCGGAGCATTCTCCGAGGAAATATTCGAATGAATAGTATGAATACCGTCTATACCTCCCATGGACGGGTTGTCGCCGGATGATTTAAGATTTTTGATTGATGATTGGTGATTGACGTTCGCATCCAGCTGTCTGTACGCCGCCATTCAGAGAGCCAGACACTATTTTAGTTAGATTAGATCCAGTCACTTACTTTATTTTTTTTTTGTATTTTTTGGAAGATATACCTACCTACCAGAATTTAATTGCTATCGTTCATAGCGTACTTAAAAAAATAAACCCATAATTTTCACGATACAAATAGTGTATACATTTAATAATATTGTTAAAATGACATTAACACATTGCCAACTTCTGGTTCATTATCAAATTGAGTTTGGGATGATACAATCAAAATTACATAACTAGTTAATTAACTGATAAAATAACTGTTTACGCTAATTACTAACCATTTGGTACGGAAATGTATGACAATAATAATAGAGTAGGTACCTACTTAATAATTGTTATAACCATACGATGTATCGATATTGGTAATGAAGTGTTTATTCAAATTATTGTGAAATAATATGCAACAATACCAACCAAAATCAGACAAATTGGTATGTGGTTAATGAAAAATGTATATATTAGTGCAGTGCTACATATTGCGTATTCGAGTCAATTAAATTTCAATCAAGTCAAGTCAATTGCGTATTACTGTATATTGCGTAATCGAGTCAATTCTGTTTCGTGTATCTATATTTTGTTTGTATATTCACTCTATGAACAGTAAACATGCAAGTTAAAGAAGCCAAAAGAAATTAAATAAAAACAAATAATTTGTTAATAAAACAAGATTTATGCATTGTTATTCCACTGTTGACTTTATTAAATTTGCGAGCCGGCTTTCAAGAACTTCAGCTCTCATCGTCAGGCAAAAGTCACTTGCAAAAATAAAAAAGGAATAAAAAAAAGAAAAGTTAATTACCTACCTATTAATGAAGCTTCACTTTACACTTAATAGCCGGCTCGCAAAATTAGTAGTCAACAATGGAATAACTTAAATATATATTGTTATATTTATAAATAGACCTGTTCAATACGATCCTCAACAGTTTCAGGAGTCTGGTAAAAGATATTTTTAGCCCCCCAAATTGTTGACCAGTATTGTTAATTTGAACTGTAAATTTATTTTTTCATCCTTTTTTATATACTTACACTATAATATCATGTTTCACGGTATTGATGTGATTAGGATTTTAATTTTTCACTACATTACCTTTTATTTATTATTATAATTTTGATTTGTACTGTAATTGATATCATCTTTTTGTATGAATTACACTTTGTATTGTATTTATTGTATATTTTTTACTGTGAAAAACATTATTTATTGGTTTGATGGAATTTCAAAATTTTCAACTTGCTAACAATATCAGATTCTACATCTTGCAATGAATTTTTCTATTTTCTGTTTATTGTAATTAATTAATTTTGTAGTTATTGATTATCATGAATTTATTTTGTGTCTCTTTATATTTTTGACATGTTTACATTGATTAATCTGTGTTGTGCCATACTCGCTACCCCGTAAACGTGTGTTTACTGTACATAGAGTAGTGTAATTTATTTATTACAAGCGTATGTAACCCGGCATCGCTCGGGTTTAATTAAATAGAAAACCTTGCAAATACATGGGTTAAAACAACAAAATCTTATTGAAAAAAAAGGAGTAAGCACTTACGTGGATAAAAGAAGTAAAAAGCTCTTCCCAATGAGAAAACTTAATTTTTGACTCCCTACATGCCTATATCTTAGTAACAATAAATAGGTAGGTACCTACATCGAAAAAAGTGCTGAAAAACTCTTCCCAATGAAAAATCATGAAGTTTGATACCTCACATGCCCATATTTAGGTAAAAAAAATAGGTAGGTACCTACATCGAAAAAAGTGCTGAAAAACTCTTCCCAATGAAAAATCATGAAGTTTGATACCTCACATGCCCATACTTAGGTAAAAAAAAATAGGTAGGAACCTATATCGAAAAAAGTGCTAAAAACCTCTTCCCATTGAAAAATCTTGAAGTTTGGCACCTCAGATGTTCACATTTATGTAAAAAAATAATAAGTAGGAACCTACATGGAAAAAAAAGTACTAAGAACCTCGTCCCGAT